>CM071838.1:83660979-84865138 GCA_036507285.1 Trichosanthes cucumerina | reverse complement strand
TGCGTTTCTTCAAGCCATTGGAGTCGCCACTAATGTAAAATTGCCCTCTCAAACTCATAAGCTAAAGCTGGCTAAAGATAAGCCAAAGAAGACCCTTCTTTAAGTGGAAATATATAATTATGCTTCTAAATTAATGTTTCAAACTTTTTTTTTAGTTTAACAACATGTAAAAGGTGAGGAGATTCAAATCTCTAATTCCTTTAGTCGAGACTATATATGTCTTAAACCAGTTGAGTCATACTCTAGGTTGGCAATAATATTTCAAAATGTAGAATAATAAGGTACGGTCAATATAAATGAATTGCTACTATTATAATGAAATTGTATGCATCAACTTACGATTCGTTTGGATCACTGATATGGTTTATGTTAAATATATGAAATTTAAATGTTTTTTTAGTACATCATCAACATTTGGGGGTGGGGAGATTCGAATCCATAGCCTCTGGATAATAAGTTTTACTAGATGTCAGTTGAGCTCAGCTCTTGTTGGCATGAATTTAAATGTTTGAGATAATAAATATTTGTGTTTAGATATGTAGGGATAACTAATGTGCAGTTAAATGTTTGTATTTGAATAGATAGGATAATTAATGTCGATTAACTAAATGTTGGTATTTATTTTATAATAAATAGTTAATAAAATATAAAATAATAATGGGGAATTGTAATGGGTAGCATAAAATATTAGCATATTTGCAAACTTAGCTATGATTTTTTAGATTTGCAAATTTAGCAAAATTTTTTAAATCTGATTTTCGTTTTTTTTATTATTACAGATTTACCCTCATTGGTGTAGCAGCAGTTATATCATTAGTATATCTGATATACTTTACATTTGATATATCAGTAATATATCTGATATACTTTATATTAATATATCAAAAGTATATCTGATATACTTTATATTGGTATATCAGAAGTATATCTAATATACTTTATTTTTATATACCAATATATACCTAAAACGAAATATGTTAATAGTATATTATTAATAAGGGCAGTTGCACAAATGGCAATAAGATCTGTTCTATTTGCAGCCATATCATTGATTAATTTGTTTTGCAGAAATAGCAAAATGTCCAAGCCCAACCCAACAACAGGAAAGAAAAAGTCCAAAATGTCTTTTTTAGAAAATCAGTAGTCTATCAACCTTATATCTGATATATCGACGATATATCTAACCAAAAAGTAACTACACGAGTGATATACTATTGATACCCGTTGATTTCACTAACATTAAGTATATATCAAGATTCTATCAACCTTATATCCGATATCTGAAACGATATATCTAACCAAAAAGTAACTACACGAGTGATATACTATTGATACCGATTGATTTCACTAACATTAAGTATATATCATTAATCTATCAACCTTATATCGATATAACTGAAGCGATATATCTAACCAAAAAAAGTAACTACACGAGTGATATACTATTGATACTCGTTGATTTCACTAACATTAAGTATATATCGTGAGTCTATCAACCTTATATCGATATCTGAAGCGATATATCTAACCAAAAGTAACTACACACGAGGGATATACTATTGATACCCGGATATACAAAAATCAATTGTATGTCTAATAGGTCCATTAAATTAAAAAAAAATGTAAAAAATATTAAGAATTTATTAGACATAAAAATAAAAGTTTTCAGCTATTTTCGACACATTGTACAACATCTTTTAAAGTTCTTGGGCTAAAATTTTAATTTAATCTAGTAATATTATTTAAAATAAAAAAGGTCAGTTGCATAAATGACAAAAAATAAATGTTCAATTGCAAGTGTGTCTAACATTTGTTTCTAGCAAAAAAAATTGGTTCAACCCAATTGGAGTCAACGATATGTCCAAAATACCCTTCCTGTGTAATCTTGTGTGATTGTAATATGGTGTATATCAATCGTCTATCGATGATATATTGTTGATATACCCACGATATACCTAATATGAAGTATATTAGTGATATACTAATGATACACTTTACTTAAGTATATCAATGAACTTGAATTTCTGGTACTTAGTATATCAACAGTATATCAAAAATAGCTAATATGAAGTATATCAAGAGTATAATAGTGATTTATATTGAATGTATCAAATATACCTAATATGAAGTATATTAGTGATTTGCTACTGATACATTTTACTTATATCAAAATGAAATGAGACATACGTAATATAAAGTATATCAGTGATATATCAAATGTGCAAAATATTCATAATATGCTACGATATATAAAGTATATCATTTGAATGATACCTAAAAAGAAGTGTATCAATAGTATATCAATAGTATACAACTAATATTGTGATGTTCGAAGAATAAGGGTACATGAATGAATTGAGATCACATTCGAATAGAGCGATCTCGAAGTTATGAAAATATAGATGAAAAAGGCTTACAAGAATTGATATACCAACAAGATATCTTCCTAATTTTCTAATTTTCTATGGCTCAATCATAGGAACTCCAAAGCTAAGCGTGTTTGGCTTGGAGAAATCTCATGTTAAGGCCAAATCCGGATTCCAAATCTTGATCTGAATCCCGGGTGTAGGGCGTTACAAATATATAGGTATATACTAGTTGATTAATATATACCAAATATAAAGTATATCAGATATACTATTGATATACCAATTATTATGGATATCAAATATCCTACTGATATACTACCGATATACCAAATATAAAGTATATCAGATATACTACTTATATGCTATTAATATACAAATATTAAGTATATCAGATATACTATTGATACTGATACTACCAAAATACTTTATTCAGTATATCAACGATATATCACAAATAGTGATTTATGCTTGATAATGATTTATGATGATATACTTTATTTAGTAATATTAAGTATATCAACGGGATCTCAAAAGCTATTTGTAATGTCCGACATTTCAGGTAGAGTAAATTTCAGGTTATGCTTTTAAATTTTAGGCAAATTCATAATTTAAAACCAAATTGGATTGTCATATCTTATTGTGTGAGATGTGTTATTGTATAGAGTATATCAATAATATACTAATGATATATGTATATGAAGTTAATTAAGAGTATATCAGTAACTCGCATATGATATATGTTCATTTCACTAATATACTAATGATATACTAAATGTTAGGTATATTAGTGAAATAAACATATCTAAAATGAAATACATCAGTCATATACTAATATGCAATATATCTCTAATTTGCTACGGATATATAAGAAGTATATCATTCTAAATGATATACCTAAAAGAAGGGTATCTGTGGTATATCAATAATATACTATTAACATACTTCGTTTTAGGTATATATTGGTATATAAAAATAAAGTATATCAGATATACTTCTGATATACCAATATAAAGTATATCAGATATACTTTTGATATACTAATACAAAGTATATCAGATATACTGATATACCAAATGTACAGTATATCAGATATACTACTGATATACCTGCTGCTACACCAATGAGGGTAAATTTGGAATAATAAAAAAAATAAAAAATCAGATTTAAAAAAATTTGCTAGATTTGCAAATCTAAAAAATCATACTAAACTTGCAAATATGCTGATATTTTATGCTACCCATTATAATTCCCTTTTTTTTTTTTTAATTTAAGATTTGGATGAAATTTATTTTTTTGGATTTTCAAATCTCAATAATGGAAAATTTATAATTTTATTAAAGAAAGAAAATCAATGAACAGCGAAGTTATAAAATAACTTTTAATTAAGCTTTAAAATGTCATAAGAAAAATAAATAGACAAATTATTTAATGAGACTACCACATTGCAACTATCTCATAATAAAATAATGGATGGATGTGGATTAAAAGATTTTCATGCTCTCTAATAATTTAGGCATTCCCTATCTCCTGATAGACTGGTTGATTAACATTTAGGTCCCGTTTGATAACAGTTTAATTTTTGGCTTTTAGTTTTTAAAGATCAAGCCTATAAATACTATTTCCGTTTATTGATTTACTTGTTTGTTATCTACTTTTTGCCTATGTTTTCAAAAACTAAGTCAAAACTAAAACATCGCACTGTTTGATAACCATTATTTTTTTTTTTTGGAAAATTGGGTTTGTTTTCTAATAATTTCTCTATAATAGTTTTCATCTTCTCTACAATAATTTTCATTTTTCTTAAGAAGGTATGTGAGTTTTTAGTCAAATTCTAAAAACAAAAACAAGTTTTTGAAAACTATTTTCAAGACTTGACTTGGTTTTTAGAAACATAGGTAAATAATAGATAAAAGAAATATGGAAAGATCATAGGTGGGGTAGTATTTACAGTCTTAATTCTAAAAAAAAAACAAAAGTTAAAAATAAAATAGTTATTAAATGGGGTCGTTGATAGCACAAAAAATGTGTTATCCTTAGGCTTATAATTTGCTAGTTTTTATGATAATTTCAGGTTTATTACGTGTATAAATCATTTAATTTCATGTTAAGAGCATTTACAGATCATTCGGAGATATTTTGGAGTACTCGAGATTAATTCGAGGCTTTTTGTAGCTAAAAATGACAACAAGTGGAAGGAGGACCAATCCAAGCTTTTGACTCGAGGTGACGGCGTTGCAACGCCGATATTGCGGATGTTTGGCTTAGAAGAGTCGTGAAGACGGTGTTGCAAGCAGCGGTGCAACACCGAATCAATAAGCAGGCGCGCGCGTTAGGGGAGCAGCGTTGCAACGTTGTCCTTAGCGTTGCAACACCGCAGGCAATTTCCTTTTTTTTTTGTTGCCTAGGGCACGACGTTGCAATGTCATGCCCAGCGTTGCAACCTGTGTCGATTTTGTGTATAAATAGATCGTTTTGTACCCTTTGTTGGGGGAGCCGAACTTGATAGATTTTTTTACCCTAATTTCTAAATACACACTCTAAGTGGAGAAGAAGGGCATTCCTTGGGAGCCAAGACGTGAGTGGAGGCTCGAGATCGTGACGAGAGCTCGGGAACGAGGGATCGACATCGACACAAACGAGTTTTCTTTCTCTTTCTTTTAGTTTGTAGCCTAGTTTATAGACTCTTCTATGGCTTTAGTTCATTTTTATGGTGATTATGAGTAGCTAATTATCGTAGTTAGGGGATTGATGTAGCTTGTTATGAACTTATTTAAGTATATATTGAACTTTGATTGTGTTGCTTTATTTTTGGTAAATCATTCTTAAGTTACTTGCTTTTCTTTGGCCAAGTCAAGCATGTTTTGTTGGTTTAAGTTGATTCGAGAGAAAAGACTTAGAGAGTAAATCTGGGCACGAGAGTGACTAAGGTTCTCTGGGAAACGTTTTAAGAAGTTGGTTCATGTCGTGCATGCTTTTAAAATTCATAAAATAACTTTAGGGTTTATTGCTATGCATGTGAGAATCACTCGAAATCGAGAGATTCTTTTGAATATCTTTACTTCTTGTTTATAAACTCGCAGCCATAGTTCTTTGCATGTGCTAAATAAGTAATTAACTCGTGAAATCAATCCCCCTACCAAATCTATCATATTCGTGTCTCCACCAGTTTATTTATCTTTTTATCTTTATTTTCACCTTATTTCCAATTTATGTTGCTTTAGATAAAATTTAGAATAAGTATCTTGGTAGTTAATTAATCTAGAAACCTATTCCTGAGGACGATACTTGAAAGTCAAATCACTATATTAAAAATTGATTCGTACATGCGGTATTGCAATATCATTTTACGCAACAGCCGCAACTTTAAAAAACTTGTATTTCTTTTTAGAATTTGGCTAAGAATTTGAATGCTTCTTTAGGGGAGATGAAAACAATCGTAGAAAAATTGGAAGAAAACAAGTTTAGTTTTCAAAAACAACAAAACAAATAGTTATCAAAAGAGGTCTTAATTTTTAGTTTTTGGTAATTTTAAAAAATTAAGCCTATAAATACTATTTCTACCCATGAGTTCCCATGTTTTCTTATCCACTTTTTACTCATGTTTTGAAAAACTAAACCAAGTTTTAAAACTAAGAAAAATAGGTTTTTGAATTTGGTTAGAAACTCAAATATTTTCTTAAGAAAGATGAAAAATCATGATAAAGAAGATAAAATTCGTTGTAGAAAAATCATGAAAAAACTAGCATAATTTTCAAAGATCCAAAACCAAAAAACAAATAGTTTTTTACCTTAGGAGAGTGCAACTGTTGAGTTTATGGTGTTTAAAGATATGTTTTTAATTGCTCATATATGGCAGGGGCAGATTAAGGGGAGAGTTAGAGTGACCAAAATTTGGAAGAAAAATACTAGAGCCAAGGAGTCACTTGATGCACCCAATCATCCAATTATGTTGACACAAAATTAGCACCCTCATCATCTATCCCCCATGCTCCAAAATATATTTAAAATAAGGAGTCTGAATTGCATCAAACAAACCAAAAAGAAGGGGAGCTAGAGTAAAGCTCTCAAATTTAAAACAATAGTGGTCATGTCATAATTACAAAATAGTTTGAATTTTGTACTCCAAGCAACAACATTGACCAATATATTTTCCCACAAAGTTTGTACTCCATGTGATTTATCATTGAAGATCCTTTCCTTACGCTCCGACCAGATGTTCCATATGGCCTCTAATCCTTTTTTTAACCGGCAATTTTGGCCATATTTATATAAAATTTATATCTATATGTATTGAATTTTCTTTTTACAAAGGTTAATTAGTTTTTTTAAAACATTTTTTTAACCTGCATAATGCATAAACAAAAACAAACCAAAATGTTTGGTCTTGAAGTTTGAAAAGTAACATATTTGTCCCAAAAGTTTGAATTTTATTTTTAATTGGCCCTAAATTATGAAAATAGTTTCTAAAAGATCCCTAAATAGAGTTAATTACCATTTAATTGATATATAATGTAATGCTGGTGGTAGCTCCTAAAACATTATCAAAATTTGGCCACCTAAACTATATTATGTCCCTTGCTTATATCCATGGAAAAAAACAATAAACTTCAATTTTTTCATATAAATAAATAAACTACTCTAGAATTTACAATTTAAGAGGGGTTTTATGCTTCATTTCACTACGGCTTGATTATTTTATAGATAGGATGCTTATATTTCTAATGAAACTTTAAACAGAAATGACTTAAGCATAACGTTTTCAAAGTAATAAAAACTAATCATTACTAAAAAAATGAATGAACTATTAATATCAATCAAAGAGCAAATCGTCTTGAATACGTTTGGATTCAAAACCTCTACTTTATTACTAGTTTAATCTCACCCTATACATTATATAAACTAAAAAGAAAAAAAAAGTGATAATACCTTGGGACTTTTTTTATTAATATTACACAGTTGTTTAAATTTATTATAAAAATATAGTACTTTTCAAATTATTTATAAATAAGAGAAAACCTACACAATAACAAACATGATTGTTGGAATAGAAATTTTGACAAATCCAAATTTGTCACGTCATCACCCAACATTGATGGCAGAGTTATACTTAATTAGAGATTAATTAAATTTGTAAGAATCCCTAAATTAAATTATGACAAATCCATGTATATATTTGGGCTCTTTAAGATTTGGAAGGATAAAAGTCAAATTGAAGGCCCAAATTAGCCAAACCTAGCCCAAGAAAGTTGGCCCAAAGTCCAAGCCCAGTTCAGAGACGAGGCCCAAGAAATCAACCAGGCTAAGTCCAGAAGGGAAGGCCCAAATCATCCAAGCCTGGCTCAAGGTCCAACATCAATAAGGTTCGGTCCAGAGGCGAAGGCCCAAACCAGCCAAGCCCAGTCCTAAATAAAATCAATGGGTAAAAGTAGTATTTTTAGGTTTAATTTTCAAAAACTAAAAATCAAATAGTTATCAAATACGATATTAAATTTTCAGATTTTTTTTTTTCTTTTTTTCCTTTAATTTTCCTGTTTTTTCTTTCTTTCTCTTTTTTACAAATCAAATATAACAACTATAGCTTTTTTTTTTAACATTTTAAGCGAATTGCATATTAATTACATTTTATTCCTTTCTTCTAAAAAAAAAAAATTGAACTTAATTAAGTTTTAATTATATACAATTTTTTTTCTTTTTTTCTTTGGTGTTGCCTTACATTTTTTAACGCTTCATTTTTTTTTGTTTCATTTGGTTTTTTTTTTTAAAAAAAAATCCATTAATATAACTACAAGTTTTTTAATAGTACAACAACATTTTGGGTGGAGAGATTGAACCATGACTTTTTTTTTTTTATGTTATGTTTTAAGTCAACTAAATATTAATTGCAAAATATCTCATATTAGAAATTTTTTATATAATTAATACTTAACTAAATTTCAATTTCTGTAAACAATAAGTGTAAACATATGATTTCAGTAAATGAACAGAAAAGAGACACGTGTAATAACATTTATCTTGTATTAATTCTGTGTGTGTGGAATACAATCTCAAAGTATGATCTTCTGATTTTCTCTCTTGTATGTGTGTCACTCGAGGGTCGAAGAGCTTGTTCTCGAGATTGAAGACTTGGAAGAATCTTTGATCTTCACGAGTGCTTAACACTTAAGAACTTGAAGTGTTTAGCACCTAGGGACTTGTCTTAGCGCTCAGAACCTAAAGATTCATCCAACATTCAACACTAAAGACTTCAGGGAGCATTCAACACTTGACTTGGTTCTGAATTTTCTCAGAGTTCTCTTGGGAATGAAATTTCCGAACCTCTAGAATGGATGAGCAGTTCTCTATTTATAGAGCTTTACAGGACATGTGGGTTTGGTCCTTAGCAGCCTTTGGGCCCAATAATCAGAACTTGAGTTTTGTTGGCTTTGAGCCTAATCACTTGGACTTAGATTTTATTTAACTTACCCAATTCCATATAACCCAATTTGATAAAAATTAAATTTAATTATTGGGCAATAAGGAGAATGTCTAAATATAACTAATTCAATTCAAAAAACGTCTAAACAAGTTTTAATTTGTAAATATGGCTAAACCCATTTTTAAATAAAATCTATCAATTGCATTATGACAAAATGGGCCCAATAATGGGCCATTTATCACTATTGGGCCTATTGTTGTGTCAGAAAGGGTTTAATATCCACATCATTTTTTAGAGATTTTCCTGCATCATTATTTTGATTCCATTATGGATTTGGGAAGTTTTGCGCCGAGATTTTTCAATTGGAGTTTATCACACACTCACAAGGATCGAGAAACAATTTTGTTTTTATCACCTCGACTCGTGGACGAGATTTTTTTTTTAAGTCGGGGTGAATCTGATGTAGGATGAAATATTAGTTAATTAGTTTAATTTAATTATTATTAGTTTAGTGTTAATTTTAGATTAATGTGTATTAGATTTTTTTTTTATTATAAGCCTATAAATAGGCTTTTGTGAGAGTTGTAATAGAGATTTTTGAATCATCTATTGAATAGAACATTTGAGTTCTTTTTGGAGAGTTCTCTATCTTTTGGGATGAATTTTCCTTATTTGGCCATGGATTTGGCCTAATCATTAAACCCGTTGCGTCAGATATCATCATCAATGTAACACCCACAATTTTCGGGTTTCAGCAATGTAGAGTTTGGTTTGAAATTCATTGGAAATTATTAAGTTGGATTTTAAACTTGAAAGTAGATTTAATTTGAAGAGATTGTATTGTTGGCAAATTGAAAATTAAGGGGGAAATTTAAGGGCAAGTTGGTATTTTCTCTTCTTTTGTCCTTAGTGGAAACTAATAAGATATCAAAAAAAAAAAAGAAGAAAAAGAAAAAAAAAAGAAAAATGGGGTCTTCTTCTTCTTCATCCCCTTCTCCTACCTCACATTCACGATAATGGAGACCAAGCCACCGGAGAACTCTTGCCGTCGCCGTCAGCCGCCAAGCCCTCGAGCCTCGCCGCCGTCGTCCCACGCGCGAGCCACTCGATCATTCGTCTGCCAGTCGCGCACTGCATCGACCGTTCGTTCGTGTAGCTGTCTCGCCGTCTCGCCGTCCTCACGCTGAACGTCGTCTTGTCGGCTGCTCCGTCGGTTAGTCGTCCGTCGCGTCTTGCTTGTTGTTCTGTAGTGGTCGTCGTCGGATCTCGCCGTGAACCGCCACATGAAACCTGAACCACCTCAAGCTTGGGTTGATTGGTTCGCCTTGTTGTCGATCGGTTCTTGCCACTTGGAGGTCGGTTTTGGATAGATCGGCTAATGGGCATTTCGATGATGAGCTCCTCGAGCTGCCACATGTCGCCGTCGTCGCCGGCCGCCGGTCACACGCTGCCGTTCACCGACCACGCGCCGCCGTTCGCCGGGGTTGGTCCGACCCGATCCTTTTTGACTCTCGAGCTTGTTTTGGACTTCCATTGTGGTAAATTCGATTATTTGTGGCAAGTTATTTCAATTAGCTCTTATTTGGATTCTTATTGAGAAGTTTGCTTTCATATTAGGACCTCGGTTGTATCAAAGATGTTGCAAAGGAACACTTGCTCAAATTCTTGAATCTTCAAGAAGAGGTAAGCAGTCGTTTGGATTGAAGCCCCTTAAGCTGTTACTATATTGGTTGTTTGTGAATAATAGTGTTGTGCCTTGTGGGTTTGCATGACTATGGACTGAGTAAAGTTTGAGTTAGGCTTGCAGTGGCTTGTGAATAAATATTTGTGCCTATATGTGGGGGTGTGGGACATGACCTGGTTGAGTGACCTAATCCGAAAACTTTTGTTGGGGGGGCTTAAAGTTACTTGGTCTTGGAATCGTTCAGGTTATAAGCAGTTAGTGGGTTCATGTGGTCAGTAAGCAATGCTTCGAAAGAGTTTTGCTTGAGGTTTATGTTGTGGTACCTAAATCTTGAATAGAACTTTAGTTGCCTGTATGTCGAAGCTTAGGGATATCCATGGTCGAAGTTGCTCTATGGGCTCACATGGTTGAATAGTGGATTTCTTCCAAGTGGACATGAATGTTTGGATTGTCTTAGATTTGTGGTTAGCTGCAGAATTTAGAATGCTTGAGTTATTAGGACAAATGGGTAACTAGGGTCTTGAGATCTTCGAGTGATTGCTCAAGCTCGAACTTCTCTTTGCTTGTACGACTTGGTGAGGTGTAATTCTCTTGGCACGTTTTTATAGGCAAGTTCAACACTAGTTTAGAAGGAAGAACCACTTTTTGGGTTCCCGACTCGAGGTAAGTAGTCGTTCGGACTATACTACCCCTAAGTGTAAGGCTTAGGGGCACTAATGCATGCATTAACTGGTTTGAAACTGAATGATTTAGAACTTGGTAGCGTACCATAAGGTTGTAGAATTAATCGATTTTGAACCTGTAGTGGTGTGTTAGGATGTGATGTTCGTTGTTGTGCCTGATTTTAGTTCATTTGATCATGTTTGATGTTTATTTGTACTGAACTACCGAGCTTGATGCATCAGGGCCTGGTTTGTCCGTTATTTCTTCGTGCTTGGAGGTGATTTTATCTAGTGGGGTGATGTAGGCTTGATGATGATGATTACGAGCGTGCTAGTGTGAGGATGGATGTTTGTTCCCTCAGTAGGGGCTTGATAGTTCTGCACCTATTTTTGTGGTAACTTGGGATGGATGTTTGTTCCCTCGAGTGGGAGCTTGATAGGTTCATGCCTAATGTTGAAGTAAACTGGAAAAGTGTGGTATGGCCTTAGAATTGTAGTTAGCACAACTAGCCCTAGTGTAGGCCCTAGTCTTTGTGTAACCCTTAGCAGGCTGGAACTAGAGCTTGGCCAAATGATGATGATGTTATAGGATGTGATGGTCCGTCCTCCATCCAGTTGTGCGACTCGGGGTGTGATCCTTAGAGTCAGAGGGGTTGGATAGAGTCCTTCGCCCTAGTACAGACCCGGGAACGAGCCCGTGGTCGATTGTGCGCGGTAGTACCGCCTTCGATACCTTATGGGATGTGGTGGTCCGTCCTCCATCCAGTTGTGCGACTCAGGGTGTGATCCTTAGAGTCAGAGGGGTTGGATAGAGTCCTTCGCCCTAGTACAGGCCCGGGAACGAGCCCGTGGTCGGTTGTGCGCGGTAGTACCGCCTTCGATACTTTATGGGATGTGGTGGTCCGTCCTCCATCCAGTTGTGCGACTCAGGATGTGATCCTTAGAGTTAGAGGGGATGGATAGAGTCCTTCGCCCTGGTGTTGGCCCGGGAATGAGTCTCGTGGTCAGTTGTTGCCAACCTAGTTCAGAAGCTAAGGGTAGGACAGGACTGAGAAACATGAGCGAGAATTAGGGTCAGGATGCTTGTTGAAGTTGTGTGTCGGGCTAGGTGTCGTGTCTGGCTAGGTCTAAGGCCTATTCTTTTATGTTATTTGTGCTTGGATGAAGTGGGTTGCTTACTGAGTATTTCATACTCACCCGTCTACTTTGATGTTTTTTGTTGCAGGTAAGAAATCCAGAGGCAGTTGACGACGACGACGACGACCTGGCGAGGTTGTGGACACTTTTTTTTCTTGTCTTTAGTTTCAGTTTACTTTTCTTGAGTTTGTCCTTGTTAGAGCTTGTTCCACCTGGTGGCTCATCAGTTCTGTTTCTCTTTTCTGTGGTTGTTTCATAGCTTGTTAGGTTCATTTACTGTCTTTGCGAACTCTGAAGCATGTTCGATTATTTGTGCTTGTTAGAATTCTGGTTAGAGCCCAACCTATTTTTTTCTGGTTGAAGTTTGGTGGAGGTTGGGCATTATCTGAGATTTACGAAGTGCCTTTTGTGTATTAGGTTCCAGAAAAATTTTGGTTTTCCTCCTAGCTATCTTAGTTATCTTTGCCAAATTTTGCGTGTGACAGTGTGTGTGTGAGTAACTTCCCTAATGTAGGATCATCTCGAGTTTTAGGGTCGTTACAATCAATTTATTGATACAGAAAAAGACCCACATAGCCCTGTTGAAGGATTTTTGTTTAGTCATTTTACTTGGTTTCTTCAGGAGAAAGATGGAAAAAGCAGTGAAATGATTACGAAGCATCTTAAACTGGATAACGTTGCCGATTTGAAGAAGCAAATCTTCTATAGGTTTCTTCACAAAACATCTATTCTTCATCCCATTGCTCTTGCAAATTAAAAAATGATATACTTTACATTAAATTATAAGTTTAGTTCACAAACTTTTATGTTTATGTCTATTTGTCTAATAGCTCTTTCAACTTTAGAAAGTATAAAATAGATTTTTTGAACTTTCAATTTTGGATCAAATAGATCTTTAAACTTTAAAAATACTAAATACGTCTCAATTTTATGTCTAATAGGTTCTTGGCATATTCATCTTTATTTTTAAAGTTAACGAATCTATTAGACAAAATTGAATTTTGTTTTTGAAAGGGGCATTAAACTTTTAATTTTGTGTACAATAAGTTGATTAATTTTAAAACATAGTGAATATATCATTAACCCATTAGATACAAAATTTAAAGTTCAGGACTTATAAAACACAAATACGAAAATTTAGAAACTTATTAAACATTTTTTAAAGTTCAGAAATTTATTAGACACGAAATTGAAAGTTTAAAAACTCATTCAACACTTTTTAAAATTTGGAAACCTATTTAACACATATTTGAAAATTTATTTTTGTAGACCTTTAATTTTATATTTAAGTATTTTAATTATTTATGAAAATATGGAAAGTATTTTCAATCTTATATACGTATTAGAGTTACTAACATATTTTTATCAACTCATTTACGTATAGGTAACTTTTACCACAAAAGTATTTAAAATGAGAGTTGTTTGATCATCTTGTGGTTCTTAAAATAAATATTATGATTATCTGTCCAGTAATTTGTACTCTCCATACATGGACCAATATATTTTGTAGTCAGACATTTTTATTTTTATAATTCAACTTTATTATTGAATAATATGGGTATTCAATATTACAATATTAAATTTTTAAGATTAACAATATTATTCAATAATTATTTTATATGTGTTAAACAATCAATTGTTTCCATGGCAATAGAATTGTATTTTTGTTATGATTCTTTGTTTCATTTTTATAGGTGGGTGAATTTGTTTATATTTGGGGAAGGTTGGCACAATAACCACCATAATTTTGAGTATTCAGCTAGATTGGGCCTTGAATGGTGGCAATTCGACTTGGGTTGGTATGTTATTGCGTTTCTTCAAGCCATTGGTGTCGCCACTAATGTAAAATTGCCCTCTCAAACTCATAAGCTAAAGCTGGCTAAAGATAAACCAAAGATGACCCTTCTTTAAGTGGAAATATATAATTATATGCTTCTAAAATAATGTTTCAAACCTTTTTTTTTAGTTCAACAACATGTAAGAGGTGAGGAGATTCAAATCTCTAATTCCATAGTCGAGACTATATATGTCTTAAACCAGTTGAGTCATATTTAGGTTGACAATAATAATACTTTAGAATGTAGAATAATAAAGTAAGGTCAATATAAATTAATTGAGACTATTATAATGAAATTGTATGCATCAGTTTACGACTTGTTTGGATCGCCGATATGGTTTATATTAAGACTAAATTATAGAAAATATCCCTAAACTGTGGGGTTTGTGCCGATAATACCCCTAAACTTTAAAAAGTTTTAAAAAATACCCTTGAACTTTCAAAAAGTTTCAAAAATACTCTTATTGTTAAGTTTTAGATGGTTAAGGTTTTGTTTCCAAAATACTCCTAAACTTTAAAAAAGTTTCAAAAATACCCCTAGCTTTAAAAAAACTTTTAAAAAAATACTCTTAACCTTTCAAGAAAATTTAAAAAAATACTCTTTACTTGAAAAATACATTTTAAAAATACTCTTACTCCATTAAAATTAATGAGAATGAATAGACTATTAATATTAAAAAAGTTGTAGTAAAAATTTGACCAAATAAGCTCTAAAAACCCAAAGCCCATAACCATAACCTTCCATCATAACCTTCAAAGACGGAAAAAAAAGGCTAAATTGTTGTTGGGATAGGTTTAGAAACCCAAATGGGCAGATTCACGTAGAGAGTTGTCCAACTCTTCGAAGTTGAAAGATAACTTGTCTTGCTTTGTGGGATTAATTTTGTTTAAATAATTCAACTACCCAAACGCTTTATTTTGGCATCAAACGGTGGGGACGGAAAATGAGTTCTCAATAACTCACCTATCACTTTCACCTCCAATTTTTTTTTGTCTTTCATTTCATCAAGATTAACCCTTTAATTTAAAGTTCATCTGTGACTTTGTGTTTTCTTTAAACTTCTAAGTTTTCTTGAAGTAATCGTTAATATAACATTAAACTGTGAAATTTAAGACGAACTACAATTAACAATACAATTAGCTGCTAAAAAATACTAGCTAGATGGAGCTAGTGTGCAATGACTTTTATGTGTTGGTGTTACGTAAAATTATTCAATACAATACCGCAAGTGTATGAATCAAGTTTTAATATAGTGTACAAGAATGTTAGAGTATCATCTACATGATTTGTATTCTAGTTCACTTAACTACCATGAATATAAAGAAAGAAATAGAAAGATGAATAAGAGCAAAACAAAATAAAGACATAAAATAATGATGAAGAAAACAATCAGTCTTAAGGAATTAATTTCATTAATCAGACCAATTATTCAATTAATTAAACAACCAAGATTGACATGCAAATAATCTATAAGTCAGAAAGACAAAAGTAAAAACTGCCTTTTACGAACAAAATTAAATAACATGGATATTATTGAAACATTTTTTAAAAGTTTTTTAATGCCAGGGGTATTTTTGAAACTTTTTGAAACGTTAGAGGTATTTTTGAAACAAAACTTTGACGGTTCCCATCTAAAATTTAACGACAAGAATATTTTTAAACCCTTTTAAAAGTTTAGGGGTATTTTTGAAACTTTTTAATGTTTAGTGGTATTATTGATACAAACCTTATAGTTTATGGGCATTTTCATTAATTTAGCCTTATATTAAAGGGCCAGTTGCACAAATGGCAAAAAATAAAAGCCCAATTGCAAGCGTGTCTATCATTTATTTCCATTACAAATATAGCAAAAAAAAAAAAAAAATTGGTCCAACCCAATTGGAGAGCGAAATGTCCAAAATACCCCTCCTTGTATAATCTCGCGTGATTGCAATATGACGTATATCAACAGTGTATCAGTGATATATTGTTGATATACCCACAATATACCTAATATGAAATATATCAGTGATATACTACTGATATACTTTACTTAGGTATATCAATGAACATGAATTTCTGATATTATATCAATTGTATATCAAAAAGAGCTAATATGAAGTATATCAAGAGTAAAACAATGATTTGTATCTTGTAACGCCTCTAACTCTCAAACTCACTTCTTAGGGACATTATTACTCATGCATGCATTTTCAGGCCATACAATAATGAAAACAAATAAGATTTCCTTGAAAATCAATGCAAATATCTTTATTGGGATCCCGAAACAATGAAAACCTTAAAATGCAAAGGATTAAAGTTGTCATTGATTAAAATAAAAGTACTATTTAAATGAAATAAAACATTTAATGTCTAAAAATAACTAAATTTAAATAATGCATAAAACATGACTTCACACTTTCCCATGGCCTTCGTAACTCATCCCGTCACTCCCCTTGTATGTCTTTGCCTTTACCTGAAAAACATTTTTAAAAAGAAAGGATGAGTATTATAAAATAATACTCATTAAGTGACCTCACTACCGAAGTTTGGAATATGTATACACATAAAAGCAGAACTTTAAACATTTATGGGTGGGGCCTAAACTTCCTTTAAAACTATAGCACTTCCCTTCGGCTTTTAGTGGTCAATTAAGTTCCCCCGAGAGCATGTTGAGTCAGAAGACTCCTATCGTATCGAGTCCTCCCAAACTCTAAGAGCATGTTGAGTCCGAAGACTCCTGTTGTGACGACCACAACCACAGGTACTGATTGGCTATTTTAGTTATTGTTCTAACAATCTTTATGTTAGGTCGGATTAGTAAATCTTTCAGGCTCGGTGTGAGTGAAACCTTAATTTCGTGTGGGTTTAAGTGAATTGTTCCTCTTTAAGATGAAGTTATTTATAAAATTAAAAGAAGAGGAAGTGACAATGGCACTTTGGTTATTAATGCCTAAATGAGGGTTATATTTGACACTTGAGATTTGACCTAATTTCTAGTATTTAGCCTCCTTAAGTTGCAACCAAAAGAAAACCCTAACCCTAATTGCACCATCATCTTCTCCTTCTTCGTCTCCTCGCCTGGCCGAGCCACCACTTCCTTCCTCCTTGTCGCCGCCACGGCAGAAGCCACGCATCGGAAGGCGGCCATTTGCTCACGCGCACGCGGCAAGTCCACGAGCGAGAGGCTACTCCAACCGCGAACGCTGCGCAGGTCCGCGGGACGAAAACTACCCACCGACTACGCTGCGGTTGCGCCGAGATCGAACGAGGAGTTGACGCCGACGAGTGCACGCCGAGAGCCACCACCGTCGAAGCCTCGCCACGCACGCCGCCGGCGTATATGCTGCTGCTTTGTTCGGGAAAGCGCGCCGCCCGCCGCCGCCTTTCGGTCTCGCCGCCGCCGTTACACCGATACTCACGCCGACCAGCCAGAACACGTCGGAAAGCCGCTAGCTCGCAGCGCGACGCGCCTTGAAGCCGAGCACTGCGGATCCGTCTTTCTTCTTTGCACGCTGCGTCGTCATCACGATTTCGGCCGGATCTCGTGTTTTCTCTTTCCTTTCATCGTAGAACTCGCATTTAGGTGAGCCACGCGAAACCCCTTCGATTTTGGAGTATAGAATTATTTAGATCGATTCGCATGAAAATATTGTAGAACGAGTGAATTTTTGTGATCAAGACTTCCAAGTTTTGGAGCAAACAAATCAACGTTCGGTTTATTCTCGGAGCCAAGGTAATTGGAACAAAGTAAGAATCATGAGACACTTGTACTTAGACTCTTTATATTGGATGAGTTTTGTAGTAGGATGACGAATTAGAAGGATCCTTGGTTTACAGGTTATTTGGAAGGGACCGTTAACTTAAGAATTAGAAAGAAAGGGTGAGATCAAAGCTCGAGGTAAGGGACCTTGTGCCGAACCTTTTTAAATGGGATTCAAGAAAACGAATTTCATTATTTTATGTGAAATTAGTTAATTATTTTACTTGAAAAGTTTTAATGATTTTACGTGAGAATATTTCAATATTTTATGCGAGAATACTCTAATATTTTATGTGAAGATATCTCAATATTTTATGTGAGCATATTTCAGTATTTTATGTGAGAATCTCTTCGTATTTTATGTAAGAGTATTTCAGAATTGCAAGTGAGGATATTACAGTACTTTATGCGAGAATATTTCATGATTATATACAAGAGTATTATTTTCAAACTGTTGTGAAAAGTCATGATTTGCATGTCAATGATAATGTTTCGTGACCTGTGCACTATAGTTATGTTAGATGATGGGACCTCATGCATGTTATGTATGCCATGAAACGATTTGAAGTAAAATGTGGAAATTGGGTCTCCGAGTGCATTGTATGCAAGGTTAAACATGCATTAGAGACCCTATGGGTCAAGTTTACAGGGGTCTGTGAGGGACTCAATCCATACAGGGGTCTGTGAGAGACTCAATCCATACAGGGGTCTGTGAGGGACTCAAAAATGAAATGACTCAGGATGACCAATTAATCACTTAAAGAAAAAGAAAGTCATGTATTACAGTCATGTTGATACGAGAAAGTTTTAGGTCCCACATATGTACATTTTGACCAAGTTTAAAAGTCATGATTGTATGTGTTTGCATATCCCAAACCTCGGTAGCGAGGTCACTTACTGGGTATTGTATTGCAATACTCACCCTTTCGTTTTAAAATGTTTTTCAGGTAAGGCCAAGGACGTGCGGGGCGAGTGACGGAGGCGCGTTGTCAGAACCATGGGAATAGTCATACTTTCCGCATATTTTCTTTAAATAACTGATGTCGTCGTTTTATGATTTCAAAGTTTAAGTTTAAATTTCCGGATTTTAAGTAGGTCAAGTCTAAACTGTTTCTTTTACATGTTTTGAATGTTTTTATCGGGATCCCTAAAGATATTTTGATTACAGTGGAGATTTAAAGATTGTTTTATGTCCTTTGGCCTAAGAATGCATGCATGTGTAGTAATGTCCCTAGGAGTTATAGTCATAGAAAAGTAGGGGCGTTACACCTGTGTCATATAGAGTTCTCTCAAACCCCGGAAGCATGTTGGGTCCGAAAACCACTACGTCATGTGGAGTCCTCTCAAGCCTCTGTTAACCTTATGGAGAATAATTGCCACAACCTTCGTAAACTTTATCATGTACATACAAACATGCATGAAATCCTTTCCTTCTTTCATAAACGATGATGTGCACATATCATGGAAAAAGCAATAAATCATGTATCATGACATATCTTTCATAACGTTTAAACTCAAAACAAATCCGTGCATAACAATTTTCAAGAATATTAAAACATGAAAATTCACTAAGACCTTAGCATAATATTAAAAATTCTTTATTGAAAAAGGCCATGGCTAACTTTTATAAACTTTTAGTCTTAGTGAATTTTAAAAGTTTATAAAAGTCAGCCAACTGAGTTATGCTCATTTTGATACTTTCACATGCTCATTTTATAGATAGGTTGCTTAAATTGTAATGAAACTTTAAACGACTTAATTAATATAATGTTTTAAAAGTAATAAAAACTAAGCTTAAATCGTCATCAACATTTCATGAGGATCAAAGAATTTGAGTCATGGAAGTCAAACGGTAAAAAAAAAAAAAAAAAAAAAAAAATCTATGGCTTCTTTTAATTCATGATAAATTTTCATTGTTATATATTTTCAAAAATTTTAAAAAATACCAGAAAAACGATGAAAATATGTTTGGTAAAATTATTTTTTAAAAACAGTAAGCTAGGAATCATGAGGGACAACCAACCTCCACATATCTACACAATAATATGATATTGTCCACTTGCAACAATCTTGATAGCTTTGCTTTTGGTTCTCCCAAAAAGCCTCATACTAATAGACATAATTGTCCTCACTTATAAACCATGGATCTCTTCCTTCCCAAGTCAACGTGGGACTTTGTTAGCACTCCTAGCACCCACTATGTTGGCACCATTTTAGCACCCTCATCATATGTCCTAGATCCGGAGCCAATTTATTGATGAAAGAAAAGTATGTAAGAAACATACGATACATAGAGTAAGTGGAGAACTAGAAAAAAGCTTAGAACAGACCAAATAGGGAAGAAACAAAAATAAGAAGGGTCATGTTACAGAAACCAGACAACTAAAAGAGAAACAAAAAAACAAACAAATGAGCACTAAGCCCTGGCCTAGACGAAAGAAGCCCAAAAGAGAGAACCACCGATGACCGAAGAGAGCACGCCGAACAAAGAAACGAAATGGCCCTTGCTAGCTCAAAAGAAAGCATGCTAATTCAAAGCAATAGTAGCAACATCATAATCTCCAAAAAGAGAAGACTTTGAACACTAGGAAGCCGCAAGGCTAATTATGTTTTCCAGCAAAGAGGAAACAATTATAAATTTATCATTGAAAAGTCTATCGTTCCTTTGTAACCAGACACACACCACAAAGTTGCGCCAACCAAGTTTAAATCGAGAACCTCATTTGGCGTTTTAGATTGGTGGTGAAGAAGTCATGAAAGAAGTGATTGATTCTATCGTAAACAGGAATGGGGCGTTGAGAAACCATTGCTTGTGGACTGTCAAAGTGAAGTAGCATAAGGGCAATGAAGAAAAAGATGATTGATGGTCTCCTCTTAGCGATAACAAACAACACAATAATTGTTGGGAAAAACCCCCTTCCACTACTAGGAATAAACAGAAATAACTGAAAAATTAAAATAAACCAACAAAATAAGAGATACAAGAATTTACGTGGAAGAACTCTAAATCCGGAGAAAAAAACCACGAACAGAAAGAAATTTTCACTATGTGAAAAATTGTTACAATCACATAAAATTCTCTCCCCGACCCCAATTACAAAAACACTCTCCCAAAGCTTATACCACTCACACCCTTTTCCCACTCTCAGACCAGAGAATATAAAGAGGGAATTTAACTAGAGTTAGTACACCAAGCTTAAAGTGTTTCTAACTGGGATGCTTTGAAACCGAAGCCATAGACTCCTCTTATAGTGTCAGGACCCCATCACTTCCTTGCACCTTTCAGATGTGGAAAAATTTCACTTCTAATATATTGCCAAAAACCCAACAATTTCCACTTTGGCAAAATATTTGAAGAATCCACATCTCTTGTTGCATCATTGTCTTTATCGACAATCATAATCCTCAACATAGAGAACTATAACCTACTTCATCATAAAAGTAGACCACTTGGAATGCCACCTCCCAAGACTTTTCTTTTTTCGTCACATGTCGATATACCCAGCTGAAATTTATGGTGCAACTTCCACCTATTTGGCTCACCCGGAAGTTCTTCTGCCATCGACATAACTTCCACCACACACCTTGCATAACCGCCAAGTCAATGCCTGTGTGCAAATTTGTGGAACCGCTAACATCACATCCTCTATCATGGCAAAGCGGACATACCATAAGGATGAATTTTGGCTTTCTTCAGAAGATGTCACCATCTCCTCTGACGGAGAGACCATGTTAGCATCCGACCCAGAGCCTTTTGACGAACTTGCTCTGTTAGGACAATTTCTTTTCATGTGTCCAGACCGTCCGCCTTCCCAGCAACCTTTCTTTTGCACGAAGTCTTTCTTCTTCTTCTTCCAATTTCAGATTGTCATGTTGGACTTCTTAGAACCTTTGTTGGAACCACTAGACTCCATTGGACCACCATCACCGCTTAACCTTTCAGGAACACCACCACTCTTCAAATCCTTGTATAACCCAGATTGTATCAACACATCTTTGACTTGCACTTGCCACAAGCCAAAGTTCATCTTTCCGTCAAATTTCTCCACATCAAACTTTACTGGACTCATAAAGCTTGACATATCTGCTTCCCTCCTAGTGAATCTGCAAATAGTGAACAACTATAGCCAGTTTCAAGAAATCTTTTCTGATGTGGAAGCTCAGACAATGCTGGAACCACGAGCATACTCAGAAACTCGACAAACTACAAATCTAAACCTCTGATACCACTTGTTGGGAAAATCTCTCTTCCACCACTAGAAATAAACAGAAATAGCTGAGAAATTAAAAGAAACCAACAAAATAAGAGACACAAGAATTTACGTGGAAAAACTACAAACTCGGAGAAAAAAACCACGAACAGAAAGAATTTCCACTATGTGAAAAATTGTTACAATCACATAGAATTCTCTCCCCGACCCCAATTACAAAAACACTCTCCCAAAACTTATACCACTCACACCTTTTTCCCACTCTCAGACCAGAGAATATAAAAAGAGAATTTAACTAGAGCTAGTACACCAAGCTTAAAGTGTTTCTAACTGGGATGCTTTGAAACCGAAGCCATAGACTCCTTTTATAGTGTCAAGAGCCCATCACTTCCTTGCACTTTTCAGATGTGGGACAATTTAACTTCTAATATATTGCCAAAAACCCAACAATAATTTGGTCTTAAACAATAGTTGGCAATATGTTTTTGGAGTGTCCCTACTATATTAAGCCCTCTATGAGCTTCCAAAAAAAAACACATTTTTGGTCAAACAACAAATTGAATGTTACAGTTTTCCTTTTTTCTTCAAAACTCATAAACTCACTTCTATCTATAAAGTAGATCTCCCATCAAATTTTTATTATAAAAACCACAAATAACATAAATTACTAAACATATTTATAGATGATTATACCATTAATTTAACTAACACAAAGTTATATAGGCTATCCTAAAAATTTGTCATACCTTCCTTTTCAATAAATGATTTCTTTTCCTTTCTCTTGGCGGAAAGAATTTCTTTTCCTTTATCTTGTTGGGAATGGTTGTTTATAATCTCTCGCTTTACTATCTCTAATGTCTTCTTCCTTTTTATCTTTCTGGTAACAATAAGTACAAATTTGTTATAATAAGAAATAATTATATTTAATAAGTTTGTTTTTTAAAAGAAATTATTCTACTATACACATATTAATCTTTTCTTGCATTTTTAAATTTGAACCCAACAGAACTTTTAAAATTTGAATAATTTAAAATTTTTAAATTGGAACACACAGTGCTTTTAGATATAGTGAAAATATAGAATTTTGTTTTGTTTTTGGCTAAATTCTTTGGGTTCGAAAATAAATTTTCAGAACACAAATCTAACGCGGCACAAAATTACCTTTGGACACAATTTGATGGTTAAAAAATTGTTAGAGATAAATATTTGACATTCCTGTGAGCTTGGATCATTTTTGGACTCAAAGAAGTAGAACAGATGAACTAGTAATATAAACCAAAGAGCAAATGGTCTTGAATATGTTTGAACTTCAAAACCACTGCATGCTTTGTTACTTATTTAGTCTACCACTAGAGTTAAAAGCTTCAGTGAATATATTAAATAAATAAATAAAGACAAAAATTATCATACATTAGGTATGTATTTAATATTTTATTAGAGTAAAATATATTTTTAGTTATGAAATTAGAGTTTAATATCTATTCGGTCTTCAAAGTTTCAAAATGGACACTTTTGATTCCTAAAATTTGAACACAAAACCGTTGTTTCATTACTATTTTGGTCTACCAATGCAGTTAAAAGCTTTGGGTGACATATTAAATAAAGACAAAAAATGTCATAAATTTGAGTATGTATTTAATATTTTATTAGAGAAAAATATACTTTTTAGTCTATAAATTTGAGTTTAGTATCTATTTGACTCTTAAAATTTCAAAAGTGTGTCACTTTAATCCCTAAAGATTCAAAAGATTCAATTTAGTCTCTCTAAGTTTGAAAAATAGTTCTAAATGGTTTTTGAGCTCATTGGTACTATTAGTTGATTAATTGAAGGATGACTTGATAAAATTAATTAATTAATATGATTTTTTGTGAAGTAATCTTCCTTTTTTTTATCAAGCAGAGTATAGCTCAATCAACATATTGAATGTATTAACGACCACGAGATTTGTGGCTCGAATCTCCCAACTCCTATCGTACTAAAAAAAAACTTTCTTTTTTTCCTTTTCCCTCTTCTTTAGCCTCTTTTTTCTCTCCTTCCTTAAACGAAATCCGTCGTAGCTGTCATCTCCCTCTTCATCGGGTGTCGTCGCCATTGTCATTGCTAATTCATCACAACAAATATCTAAGATCTTATTGTGTTCTCAAATCTAGAATGATCATTCTAAATCTGCTGAGATGAAAGATCCTCTTCATTATTAGATAGATCTGATCGGTACTAAAAAGGAAACAAAGTCGTTCCAAATTTTAAAATGACTTCATTACAATCGTTTTAAATCTAAGAACAAATAAAGGTTTCAACTCCTTCATTTAATTTCATTGAAATGGTGGCAGCACAGCAGCAACCACCAACAACAACTACCAGAGAGTGGCATCAACAATGGTAGGTTTGTCAGAGGAGAGGAGAAGGTAAAGAGAAAAGGGAAAAATTTCTAGTCCGACATCCTCCATTAAATATATGTCATGTTTCCATTATTTTATCTACCTCGATTCTCTCTCAATAGACTCTTTAATTTTCTTTAATTTTCAACACTTTCTATTTTATTTAATGTTAAACTTGTTGTCTAACAAAATCTTTTTTTTTTTATTTGTAGAAAAATCTTTTTAATTCACGTTTCTTTACAAACTTTGATTATGTATGTGTTTTTTTTTTTTTTTTTGTCTTTTTGAGTAGTTCTAATGTTGAATTTTAGGTTTAGTTATTATAACTTTGTTGCTAAATCAACGCTTAGCTTATAACATCTACACACATGATCAAGTGAGTTTTTTTTCCCTAATTGAGCACATAAATTACACGTTTTGCTTTATTTTTTAAAGTCAGATATCATAATTTATTTATGTAATACTTGACTTAAATGGTAATATCGACTTATTTATAGTTTTATTAATCATTAACTTTTTATTTTTATTAATTTTATGATACCTATAACTTTTTAATGCATATAGATAACTAAATAGGTATCACATAAAATCTAATTATTATAAATTTGGGATAAAAGAATCATTTAATTATTTAAAAAAATGAGATAAAATAATTATTTAATTATTTTAAAATAATAATTTTATAAAATGGAGTGAAATATAATAATTAAAATAATATAATATAATAGTTTTATTTCATTTTTAAGATGTTTAAAATAATTTAAAATGGTAGTGAAAGGATTAAAGAAGATAATTAAGAGTTGATGAGAAAAAAATTTTACATATTGAAAGATGAAATGAAAAAAAAATAAAAGAATTTTTTTTTAAATAAGATAAAAAAAATAATAAATATAAAAATGAGAGAGAGAAATCACCCCTCTTAAAAAATCATGATGTTCTTTTTTTTTCGAACAACATGTGGGTTCCACAAAAGTATATTCTGCACAAATTTAAGTTTAAAAAGAATGAGAGCGAAGGGATACTGAGTGACTCCATAGTCCATACTACAGTAAGACTAGAAAAATTCTTAAGAAAATGAGAGAAAAAAGTTGCTCCAATAAAAATAACATTAATTTAATATATTTTTCTAAGTCTGTAAATACTATCTGTTACTTAATCGCTACATCATCTTTTTGTTAGTCAATTAATTTAGAGACAATTTAGAATTATTTTTCAAATTTAAGATATCTAATTTGTTTCTTTTGAAACTTTAAAAATAGATAGACACGAGATTGAAATCCTATGGACTCTATTTGTTCATATGTTCTCAACAACATGCACATATGTCTTAAAAGATTATGACAGTTTTTTGACAGTCATTTATTAGGACCATTAATTTATAAAAATTGGTTGAAGTAAATTAGCTCACCTTTATAATTAATACTCTTTTAAGTGTTACTCCCAACAATTCCAATATTAAGTAACCATTAGTTCATATTAATGGTGTGTGATAGTGCCTACATAGCTAGTGTCGCAATAATATACTTGTACAAGAAGAGAAGAAAAACAACTCCACTTTTAACAATTTAAAGATTTAAATCTATGGAATATTATTCTGAACTCTTGGTGAACATCACAACAAAAATAATTAAAACATTTATAGCTCCCACGTAAATAAGAAGTTGTGCAGTAGCAATAAATTAAGCGTTTGTTAAATATAGAATAAGGATATAGAAATAAAAACCGTCCCAACGAAAAAAGAGGAATAAATCGACTTGTTAAATAATAGTCCTCCTGCACTTCCTAATATTACCTCATCCGAGGAATAAAATACTCATGCTTGCCAAAATATGGAATTCGTCTGTCATATGAAAATATAAATAAATATATCAATAAACTATCAATATCAATTATGGTGCTTTTAAAAAAAATGATGGTGAAAAAGTTCTAAAAGAACATCCATATCAATAAAAAATAAAGCTAATGTTTGTGGACATATTTTTTCAGTTTATTAACATGTGACGCCCGAGGAAGAGGGGTAAATGAACCGAGCCCACATCTGAATGAGAGGGATCCTGAGAATATGAAAAGATGGTGCCCAAGAAAAATGGGTACATGCGAGTGACCATGAGGATATGAAAGTATAATTGAGAAAGATTTAAAATAATTGATAGCTATTACCTATACCAACAAGGTGCACCTTCCTTTTCGGTGGCTCAATCATAGGAACTTCAAAGTTAAACGTGTTTGGCTTGGAGCAATTCTATGTTGGTTGACCTCTTAGGAATTTTTCCTGAGAGGAGGATGGTATAGATGATATGGTGACGTGACCATGTAGAATCCAACTTTCAACTTTAAAATCAAATTTGAATAATCAATTTTTTTTTTTAATTCACCATCTAAATTTTAAGTAGGAGTGTACGTAATAGTTTTGAAAAAATTTCTACTACAACGATAATAAATACTCCTTTCATTAAAAAATTGACAAGTCATTAAATGATATATTATTTTAATTTTATGGACTTCACACCATTCTTAAATACTTCTTTTACGATCCTAAACAAAGGGAGACAATGTAAAAAGATTTTTCATACATTTATTGGACGAGAAGGTGAAAACTATGACACTATGAAAGCTCCAATGAATACATATGCCAGAGGGAGGTGGTGAAGCCTGAAAAATTAGGAGAAAATTTCTAGTACTATGGTAGTAATTAACATACTCGTTGTGTTCACACTACGTTTTAACACTAGTGTACCTCACATCATTTATGGTGGATCTCACATCATTTACAAAGGGATACTGACATGACAAGCAATAAATGCGAATAGTATGAAAAATTTTACATATCACCCAATTACTAGAAATTTTCCTGAAAATTAAACTGAAGTAGTAAGATCCTGCCCATGGATACATCAACACAAGAACCAAAGGAAATGGTGAAATCTCCAAGGTCATTCATGAGGAGAGAAGATGGACAAATACATTGCTTTTGCGCTTTTCATTGTGCATTTTATTTGTATTTTTGCACCATTTTATTTCAATTGGGTTGCATTTTGGGTTAGTTTTGCATTATATATTATTAAGAGTTTAAGCATCAATATTTCATATTATAGAAATCTTGCAGTTAAGAGTTTCGAGCTTCTCAAAGTGCTTGAATACTTTTTGCTTACTGTGCAGCTCATGCACTTCAGGTTCGATATGTAAATTCGTTTGGGCAATGAAAGAAAGATGGTGGCTATTTGGGTTCACCATTCTTGGATTGGATCCCAATTTTATTTTTTTTTTAGATCGAAAATCCGTTTGGGCTTAATGGGCTCTAATACCATATTAGATTTTATAAGATTCCATCTCAAAACCAATTGACAATGAAAGGAGTAGCCCATATATCTTATATATTGTGAGGTTTCTCTTCACTTTTCCAATGTGGGATCCTCAACATTGCCTACATCATCTTCTTCTTGCTCTTTTGCAACCAAACGAACAACACTTACTCACCCTCGTCGGTCAAAGCCAGTCATCGTCGGTCGAAGTCATGCAGAGGTCAGACCTGCAGTCGCCATCCTCGTCACCAAGCCGAACAGCTTGGGTCATCGCCTGAACCTACCGTCGACCGATCACCAATCCACTGCACGCAAGACCGATTGCCCTCACCATCGAGCCACCATGAAGTCGTGCGTCCAAGCCGTCTACACATCGCCATCGTCGAATCCAGTCTCACTGTGCAAACATCAAACATGGCTTGGTTCGACCAGTTCATCTTGACTCCAGTTGGTTTTCACCCTTTAGAGACTAGTTCTAAATAGATCGACAGTCAGACGATCCAAATCTGAGGAGCACCCGCCCTCACGAGCCATCACAAGGGTCGCCACTCGCCGAAATTTTTGAATTTCAGTAAATTCAACTCCTGAGTTCGATTGGGACCTCCGTTAGTGATAATTTGAATTATATTGTTGCTCGATTTCTGAAATGACCCAGGTTTAGTTAATTTAAATTGAGATTTTGTATTGTTTCTAAGGGACCAGTAAGATCAGAGATTGATTAGAGAGCGTAGGTCATTGTAATGGCAAGTTTGAGGAAGTTTGAGTGTCGGATCAATTCAGAATCAAGATCGAGGTAAATTAGAGCGAATTGGTTAGACATGTTTGCTTCAATTAAGGTAATTTGAGTATTGGACTATAAACTGGAGTTTCGTTGAACATGTTTGTAGGTAGTACGAGATTTGAAACTAAAATCTAGAATTTTGAAACTGAGACTAAGGTGAGGGATTTCACGTTGATTTTTAAATTGTGAGTATAAGATGATTTTCAAAGGATTTGCTCTAAAGACCCGTTTTAAGATTAATTGTTTTCTAAAAAAATTTATAAAGGAATTTCACTTTACTTTTATGAAATTCGTAATATTTACGTGCTTAGAGATTTTTGCTATGTTCTTGTGATGAATACAAGTATGAATTCTAAACTATATGATTATGCTGATATGACTGCCATGATTTGCTGCATCATCGGAAAAATATATGTATATATGCGAATGAATGAATGAGACCTCATGCATACCGTTTATTCTTGAAAATGATTACAAAGACTGTTTCAATTAATCTCATAAATGCTTTTTCTTGGGTGTTTGAGAGAACTTCATGTAAATTAGGGTTTGGAAGAGAAGAGGAAGAGAGATACATGAAAAAGAAAGAGAATATCATTTGAGTTGGTGAGACCTACATAAAAAATTAACTTAAAACAATAAACACATAACATGCAATTAATGGAGAAGGTAGGAAAACGTTCCCTAATCCTTGAAGTACCCAAATCAACCTCACTTCCGAGAAATGATTGATCATTCACTATCAAACTCTCTCATTAATTTTCTTGCAATCTCCTTCTATTTAAATGTCTCGTTATCAAAACCAACGATTGAAAGCAATATCCTAGTCCTACCATAAAGAATAAAAATGAAAAACAATATATATATTCTTTTCTATATCCATAAGTACTCACGATTGATTTCTTTTTTCTTGTTTAGACTACAAGAATACGAGAAACCAACCAAACCACAAACCACACTCCAATCAATTAATACCTCTCTAAAAGGAGAGAAACCACATCAATTAGAAAATGAACTTTTTAGATCAATGAGTTTCTTAAAGACGAGGCCAAAGCTGCTAGATTATAGGCAGTTTTATTCTCCCCTCTCGAAGATTTTTTACAAAAGGTACAAATATTTACAGACATGCAAGACGCACAAAAAGACTAAAAATGCCACCTTCTAATCATTTCTATCTTCTAGCTCGTTTCCTTATGGCCTCCATTGATGAAGCACAAGAATCAGCCAACAAAATAAAAGCAAGTTTGCTTCCTTCTTCTCTACTTGGTGAATTTATATTGAGACTATTAAATCTCTCATAAAATTTGGTTCATTGTGTATCTTGTAAATGGTTATTTATTAAAGCTCCATTGATAACCCTTATATCCTAGATTATGAAAATTAAGCTGATATACATTACTTCCATCTCCGAATTCCTTTGTTTTGTTTTCTATTTGTTTATAAATGTTTTTAAAATACACTTCAAGTTTAAAAAACTATTTTTTTTAAGAAAAAATTTATTTTTATTTTTAAAATTTGAGAACTCAAAACCATTATAAAAAATTATGAGAAAATAAATATAAATTAAATAAAAATTAAATAGTTGTGAAATGGATTATGTAAAACAAAATATAAATTAAGAGAAGGGGAGAATATTTATGGCTGGTGGTTGGGATGGAATAATAATGGCCTTTACTCAGTGGCAAGCTGTACTGTCATAAAGGACTTTTACATATTGAGGTGAAAAAAAAAAAACTCCAATGTATCAAAATTTACAAGTAATAAATGATAAAGGAGGAGTTTTTTTTTCTTTTTTTTTTTAAAAAATATTACCCTAGGTATCCACTACTTTAATAATGAAGATTGTCGATGTACCCATTTATTACTGGCTTTAATGAATTTACTTGCTTAAAAAAAATCTAAAAACTTATTAGGGTAGTTTGAAATGGAAATGTAAATTATCAGATGAATTTGAATTCAGTTTGTTTGTTCGAAGGAGCTTAGTGTAGTAAACACTAATTATTATTTTAGAGGTTGATACCTATCATCTCCGTACCATACAAATGGTTGAATTAAAAAAATCTAAGAATGTTAAATTATAGAAACTATCCCTAAACTCTTGAGTTTTTGTATGGATGACTCAAATTTTTTAGCAAAAAAGATATATGACCTACTAATTTCTCAAATTAATTATAATGCCATTGCATATCACAACTAGAGTGGGAGGACGAGAAAACTCAATGAAAGCGAGAGGGATGAAAGTGAGAAAAAACATACACACTCATTCATATTGCTTTTATGCTTAAGACAAGTTACCAGTCCTCTCATTGTCAATTAATTTTGAGATGGAACCCTATATAATTTAATATGGTATCATAGTCCATTAAGTCCAAATGGATATTCGATCAAAAATTTTGGATCAGACCTAAGAATTGTGAACCTGAAGAGGTGGGCTCAGATACCATATTAGATTATATGTAATTCTGTCTCAAGATCAAATGATAATAAGAGGAATAACTCATGGATCTCATTAAGAATGTGGGGTTTCTCCATTTTTTCAATATGCGATCCTCAATAATAAAATAAACGGTCACAACTCTGCTCAAAACATCAATACTTCCGACAATCTCTTTGGAAGTATCAAATTCTTTGGTTATCGGATCCAATTGTCAACTTTTGCATTTGAAGTTGAAAGGGTAGTTTCACATCAATCACCAATCTTAAAAATTTGAATGAACAAGACAAACCAACCATGTCAACTTCCGCCATTAAAGGCTATGTTGGAGATGAATACTCAAAGATAAGGTGAGCCCCAAAAGCAGGCAGCCTCATCATTCTATCACCCTACCAACATATATTATATAAATAGAATATGTTGATTAAATTTAAAATAAACATCAACCTTAAAAAAACGCATCAAAACAGAAACATGTGTCCAAAGGAAAAATTGACACAACCAAATTTTTTCTTACCATTTCCTTTTAACTGGCTGATAATCAAAACTAACAATTGAAAGCAATTTGTTATTCTTACAATTAAAAAAAAAAAGTAATGATAAAGAAAAAAGACATATTAATTCGTTATTCTTATATTGTAGCATTAGATAATAATAACTTTAAATTGATAGTTTGTTTGAAATAAACGGTTAAAAAAATACTTTTTGACCTAGATCAATTTTTTTAGTTTCATCTCAAAATAAATTGACAATAAGAGGAGTGACTTAAGTGTCTTATAAAAAGACTATGAGGTCTTTTTATCTTCCTAATATGAGATTTTCAACATATATTCTCTCAAGAATATAACCACCTCTTGAAAAATTAATAATTCAAACCGTGTTTAATATAGGTTATGAGTGATTTTATTTGATCAAAAGTGTGGTTTAAAAAAAATCTTATTTAGCTTTTAAATAAGCACTTGATGGATGGATTATATCCAATAAAAATGACTCTAAAGTGATTAATCCAAAAATCCTCTATAAAAATAAAAATAAATTTATAACTAATAAAATCACTTTTAATATAATATCAACCATATAAATTTGTTATTTAAAATACTTTAAAAAACTTTATGATATAATAATATTTTTATTAGAAATATTTTTTTTTTAAAAAAAGGTGTTTATGATCCCACCAAGCTCAGTAATTTTCTCTCGGTTGGTTCGCTTCTTTGAGAGCGCTTGAGACCTTAACATTAATCTCAACAAATCAACGGTCTTCGGGATAAATCGTACTAAAGAAGAACTTGGTTATGTGGCCTCTCTTTAGAGTTGTTCAATTAAATCTCTACCAATTATATTTTACTTGGGTATGTAGCTTGGTGGCAAACCTTTTACTTATGTTTTTAGGGAACTGGTGGTGGAGAAGATCCATAAAAATTTTGATAAATGACAATTCTCTTATTTATCTAAAGGCGGTCATCTCACTTTGGTGAAATCAATTCTGAGCAACCCTCCTACATACATGTGTTTTCTATTTTTAAGGCTCCTAGTTTGGTGTATAAAAAAATTGAGAAGCTTGTGCGAAATTTTCTATAGGAGGGCATTGATCACAAAGGTGGAGCTCATTTGGTTCATTTGGATATAGTTACTCTTCCTAAAGACAAGGGAGGTCTCGGTATTGGCAGACTTAAAGATACCAACGACGTATTACTTTGTAACTGTCTCTGGTGTTTTTACGCTGAAGAGAACAATCTGTGGAAGCTAATTATAAAGGCTCGTTACACTCACAGTTCTCCAAGTGGTCTCTCTGACTCTTGCAAATTATGTAGCTCCAAGTCCCCACGGAGTAATATTATTAAGCTTAAGTGTTTCTTCTTGAGCAATGTTCGTTGGTTCCTTCGAAGTGGAGACACGGTTCTGTTTTGGTATCACAATTGGACAAATTCTGGCATTCTCCAAAATTTTTATCCTCGGTTTATATGCTTTATCGGCCAACAAGCTCCTCCGATTTTCGATGCGCAGAATTTTGAGTTGAATTTTTTGTCTTTCTTCCTGAGACGACCCCTTCTTCAGCGTGAAGTCATCTGGACACTATCCAATATGACTGGTCTCCTCCTCCTTGCAAAAAAGGAAAAGATTTACTTCAATGGTTGAGAAACAATGATGGTTCTTATACGGTAGGGTCCTTCAAAGCTCTCCTTCGCAACAACCAGCGTTCTCCTCATCTCGATTCCTCTCACATTTGGAAGCTTTACATCCCTAAAAAGTGTAAGTTTTTTATGTGGACCTTAATGCATAGAGGCCTAAATACTTCAGAGATTCTTCAAAAATGCCTTCCCAATCATAGTTTACAACCTAACTATTGTGGTCTTTGTCTTCGTAACGAGGAGACAATAAATCACATTTTTCTTCAATGCCCTTATGTTTTGTCTTTATGGACATCCATTAGGAACGGAGCACAATGACTCATCCCCACCCACGACAGAATTGACATCTCCATCAAGGACATAATTAGAACCAATCTCCAAATGACCAAGCAGGGTTTTCTTTACTAATTTAGTTGGCACAACTATGTGGTATGTTTGGCTTCAAAGAAATTATCGACTCTTTAATGACAAAACTATGTTGTTACTATCCTTTTTTAGGACATTTTGAGTTTAGTGGCATCCTGTGGTTCAAAATCCTCTCATTTTGGAGATTACGACATCTCTTTTATTACTCTAATTCTGGAGACTTTTCTTCTGATGTGTCAGAGAATCTTTTATTGTTCAGTGAGAATCGTTCGACCTCATAGGTTCATTGTGGCCCTTTATTTTTGACACCATCCTTTGGTTTCTTTGGCCGGAGATTATTGATTTTTTTTCCCTTGGGAAGATCAAGTTGTTTGGTTTTGTCGCATCCTCTTTGTTCTGTTTGGCGAGCTTTTTTCTAGCTCCCTCTCATTGTCTTTTTATAATGTATGTTTCTCACATACTCTCTGATTATTGAATGAATTGACTTTGGAAGTGAGGACAGATGATGAGGGTGCTAAATGGTGCCAACATAGTTGGGATGGTTGGGTGCACCTATATTCCTCGCCACAGTATTTTCTTAAAAAAAAAAAAAATGTATTTTAAATGAATCTTGAATCTCCTTGATTGGTTGGATTTTAGCTACCTAAAACATCATCTTAAATTTAAACATTTATATGTATCATTTACAAAAGTAAGCTGGGATGACTTGAATTATATTAAATTGAGTTGTTAGGATCCTAAAATATAACCCTAAAGACATTAATGCAAAGAATCAAAGCATGTTACTACATTGATGTGAAATCAATAGCAATATAATAGCTCTCATAGGCCACAAAACCTTCGTTTTCCTTGGGAACACATTATTGAATTATAAGAAAATAATGTGAACAAGTCCCAATTAATAGTTACTTCTTTTAAAAAGTATTCTGACATTTAATTTGGGTTGCATAATTTATTGGAGGCCAAGAAATTTCTAAAACGAACTACCCCGACTTTACAAGTAAAATAGGTTAAATTATATAAAAGCACCTCTGAATTTTTTGATAAATTTCAATTATGCCCCTAAATTTCAAAATTTGCTTAAAATTAAAATACCCTTGAAAAGTTTTTTCGGTAAAATAAAATATTCGCAACAACTAATAATGTGTAAAAGCTAAAAGGTAGTACGAGACATAATGTTAAATCATCAATCAATCCAAAATTTTAATCTGATAGATTATAATAAATTTAATTATATCAATACACTAATACATCATTCATTTACTAGATTATAGTAAATTTAATTATATCAATACACTAATACATCATTCATTTACATTGGTGTGGCAGTTGAGGTATAAAAAGTAATTATGTAAATGATTTTAGATGAAATAAATGGTAAGATCGATCTTAAATCTTCTATATAGTTGTAAATAATATCACGTATGCCTTCTAATTTTTACATATCAGCTACCATGTCAATTTTATATCTTTTATTTCAACGAAAAATATATTTTTTGGAACAATTTTAAAGTTTAAGGGTATTTTTTGAAACTAATTTCAAAGTTCAAGAGTAAAAATGAAAACTTTCAAACTTGAAAGCATCATTGAAACTTACTCTAAAGTTCAATTAGATTTTGTATAATTTAACCTTTAAAATATCATCAAACTTCATATATATAGAAGAAAAGAAAAAAAACTTAGCACACTAACAAATCTTTGTCTAGTTTAATTCAACCAATGCATCAAACAAAGCTCTAAGAAATCATCTAAGTTCTTTTGATTAGATTTAACTTGATCAAAACATCAAACAACATCTCTAGAAATCATCAAATTCTTTTGGGGTTTAGTGCTAATTTTTGCTGGTGACTTGGAGAGGGTAATTTCACATTGGTTGCCAATCCAAGGACTTGAAGGAACAAAATTACCCACCATGTCAAGTCAAACTCCCACCATTTTAAGCCATGTCGAGCTGAATATTCAAAAGCATGGTGATTATTGTGCCAGCCCTCCCCAAAGGCAAGCAACCCTATCATCCTGCCAACATAAATATATCATATATATATATAATTTACAAAACATAATGTTGATTAACAAAAATATCAATCTAATTAAGACAAAAAGAAAAAATTGAATCTAAAACATAATAATGTGTACTAGAATCAAGGCTTAAATTTTTGTCTGACACATTTGCATCCAAGTTTTCATACTTCTATAGGTTCGACAGGCATATGAGAGATAAATGGATATTTTAATTATATCTTAGAAAAAATCAACCAAATATAATAAAAATATCAACAAAATACTAATATTAGTAATAAACATTTACATTTATTTTGAAACGGTAAAATGCTTAAGCTTTATTTGGTAATCATTTTATTTTTAAAAATTAAGCTTAAATACTATTTCTACCCATATGTTTCTTTATCTTTATTATTTATCATATTTTCAAAAATCAAGTCAAGTTTTCAAAACTAAAAAAAAAAAAATTTACAATTTTTTTTGAAACATGACTAAGAATTGAAATGTAAGAAAGAGCAAATCAATTGTTGAGAAAACTAGGACTCTGATAAAGACAACAGACCTCCACAACGGTATGATATTGTCCACTTTTAGCATCAACACTCATGGTTTTACTTTTGGTTCTCCCAAAAAGTCTCGTACCAATTGAGATAATTGTCCTCACTTATATATCATGAATTTCTTCGTTCCCTAGTTAATGTGGGACTTTATTAGACATGTTTTCAAAAACCAAGTCAAGTTTTGAAAACTAAAAATGTTGTTTCCAAAATCTTATTTTTTGGTTTTGGAATTTAGCTAAAAATTTAAGTGTTTTCTTAAGAAAGATAGAAATTTTTGTAGGGAAGATGAAAATCCTGATAGAGAAATGGTAAGAAAATAAATACAATTTTCAAAAACCAAATAGTTATCAAATGTGGCCTAAAAAGTTATCAAACGAGGTGTTATTGGTTAGTTTAAATATGTTAATGAAATTTCTAAATCCATAAGTTTTCTAAAAATATTTATTGACATTGACATTTTACTAATATTTTTATCGACATTTTTATAACATTTTCGATATTTCGATCAATATTAACACAAACATCACAAACATGTTGATGAAGTAAAATATCCAACCTGATTAAGAAAAACAAATTGAATCTAAAACAGAATAATTGTGTAATAGAACAATAGAAAAATGAGAGTACCAATTGTTCTTGGACAAGTCATTTGTGTCCCACAGTCGATAGCCCCATATATGGCAGGCAGAGTTTACGAAGAAAGTAATGTGCAGCACCCAAACAAGCCTCACCCCCTGCCACAATGGTCATTCACCATTAAAACTCATAAATTTTCTTGCCACCTCATTGTAAATATTTAATTTGATGAACAAAAAGCCAACCACTGAAACCAATGTGATATTATATTCTTACTACTACTAATAATAATAATAACAATAATAATAAAGAAAAAGAAAACCTGGACCTAATTTGAAATCAATATTGTGACAAAATGTATTCAACAAACAGAAATGGAACATTTAACCTTAAAAAATGTGAATGTGAACATAAATAAATAATAAAAAGAAGAAAATATTGACAATCTATAAACGACCGAATTTATGATAAAATTCATTCGACATAAGTAAATAAGGATTGAACATTTAACCTTAAGTAGAAAATAATAATAGTAAAGAAGAAAACATTGAAAATATATAAGGTAGAAAATATACATTGAATTTATGAAAAAATTATTTCTGTTGGATATTTTTTTTAGAACAAATCTTGAGGTAGAGGACTAAACCTTTCATTTTAAAGAAGGTATGCCTTAACAACTAATTGTACAAATGATGTATATTAGTGGGATCAACAATTATATTTATTATTAATAAAAAGATAAAGCCATTTTGTCCCTTTTTTATTTTTTATTTTTTATTTTGTATATTTTTCTCTTAAACATTATGCTGGTTTGTTTCATTTTATTTGTTTGTAATGTTTTTTCAAAGTCGTTTTTTAAATTCATATATTAGTTTTCAAATTTTTGGTTTTAATGTTTTGAAGTTCTCCAAGGATATATATATGTTTTTTTTTTTTAAAAAAAAAGTGTAAGTTTGATGATAGAACTTGTTCGCCTAAGCAATTTAGTTTTTAAAAACTTGAAAAAACAAAGGGTTGAAAAAACAAATCTCAACAATATAAAATAGAATGTGCTTTGGTTAAACTTTTTTTGGGGCAAGTTTTGGCATATTTGGCTCGATGACAATAATAAAATCCTCAATGATACCGCTAAAATATTTGACGTCCTTTAGGAAGACATTATCGTTATTGTTGTAGTTTGGAGCAAAGTCAAATTTCTTTTGTAATTATGATACTTCTACCATAGCGTTAAACTATGTATATTTCTCACATACCTTTTGAATGAAGTATCTTTTTCAACTAGTATACTAGTGTTTGGTTTATTTTGTTCTAAAAATAGAAAAAATGAAAAATAAAATATAAGTGAGAACTTATTCATAAGAAAGGAAAATAATTATGTGGGGTCTACCAAAAACTATATAGAATTCATTAATATTAAAAACCCAAAAAACATGGTGAAAACGAAAGGAGATGTATGGTACTCCTGTATATATATATATAGTACTGGAAAATTTACCCTTTCTAAAGCAATGAGTCGAAATGTAAATCAAAGTTAACCATAAAAATACATGTTGAAGAAAAGTTTTACTGGTACCTTGGTGTTTGTAGTCAAGTTATTGTGTTCTTAGTTTATAATAAATAGGGGATATATACATAAATTAGATATGTTGGTCGATTTGATAACTATTTTATATTTTATAGTTTTAGTTTTTTTAAAAAAATAAAGTTTGTTTTATTCCAATTTCTCTACAATGAAGTTCATCCCCTTAAAAAGCCTTTGAATTCTTTATCAAATTCTAAAAACAAAATCAAGTTTTTGAAAATGTTTTTTAGTTTTCAAAGTATGGTTTGGTTTTTGAAAACATATGTAAAAAGGAGATAACAAAACAAGTAAATTCATATGTAGAAATAGTATTTATAGGTTTAATTTTAAAAAACTAAAAACCAAAAACTAAATGGTTAAATATGGCCTAAGAAAATGAAATTAAATCACAGGAAAGAAATAACAGTTACCATTCCCCAAACAACAAAAGGAAGACCTCCGATTGCATAGAGGACAAGAGCAAGAGCTGTGGGATGGAGAATGTATGTCTTTCGAAGAAACCTATAGAAGCCTTGTTTTTGTAAATCTTCAACATTGTTTGGTCTTCCATACTTGACATATGCCACTAAAACATTGCCATAACTCTTTCGTTTTGTATCTCTTTTCTCGAAATCTTCGATATTTTTTGGGCAAACTTTTTTTGTCAAAGCATACGCGTCAAACATCCAAATTAAGTGACTAAACCAAAACCCTTCCAAAGGACTATGTGGATCTCTTTCCGTGTCAACAAATTGATGGTGATATCTATGTGTACTAACCCAGTCTATTGGGTCACCCTGTAGCAAAATAAAAATAAAAATGATAACAATAACAACCATATACAAACCTGAAAGGCAACTCAAAAGTAAAGTAATTTTTTCAATGACATTAAATTAAGTAAAGTAATTTTTTCGATGCATGGCATTAAGATCACGACAAACCTGAAAGGCATGGACTCCAAAATATGCAAACAAGTATTCAAGCCATTTGGGAAGCTTGAAACTTTTGTGTGCTAGATTTCTATGATACGAGAGTGTTATTCCAAATAGTCCCGTAATAAAATAGAGTGCAAAGGCAACCCAAAAGGCTGTCCAATTGCAGTGAAATGGAGCCAAGAGAGAGAGTAAATGCAAGAATAAAATTCCACCAGCAGAACGTTTATCTAATATTGTCCATTTTCTCTTTAGAAGAGCACGTTTGGACTTCACCATTGAAAATGCCATCTTCTTGTCTTCCAGTTCTTTTCTTGTAGCCTCCATCTTTGAACCAAAAGAAACAGCCAGGAGAATGCACCAACGTTATTTCTTATCTACCTTGTTGGTGTATTTATAGAGTGAGATTTGTTGAAAGAGTAATTGTCATTTGCTTGCCCACATTCATTGTACTTAAAAAAAAAAAAAAAAAAAAGCCAATGTCCCCATTAAAACAATTTCTTAAAACGATCCCATCTTTTGTAAATTGTTAGACTAGTGTTGATATAATTAAATTTATCATTACCTATCAGCTTAAGTTCTTGGGTTGATTGGTGATTTAACTTGATATCAAAGCAGGAGGTCCTTATTTGAACCCACTTGTAGACTAGTGTTGATATAATTAAATTTAAGCTTAAGCTTTTGGGTTGATTGATGATTTAATAGGGGCAAAAATCAATTTATGTCTCTAAACTTTGGGATTTTATCGATTAAAACTTCAAACTAATAATTGTATGATCCATTTAACCCTACACCTTTGTAAGTGAATCAATTTAGACCATATCTATTAATGATTTATAGCTATTTTCACTTAATTTCATTTAGAATAAGCTCAAAATTAATCACCTAAATATAATTATTATTCTTCCCAAAGTCCTACCATAGTAACAAGAAAAGTTATCGTGTAATTATGAGAAGATGAAAAACCGCTACTATCTACTTGCTTCAATCATTTATCTCTAATTTACGTTAATCCTTGTATTTAGAGTGGTCTTATACACTTGTAAAAGTTATGCATTGATAGTTTTAAAACCAAATTCTAACCTGAGAATGAAAGGTTAAAGTTTTAATTGATACAATTACTAGTTTAAAGTTTTAAATGATATAAACCTCAATATTTAGTGGTATAAATTGATTTTTTCTCATAAGTTTATATGTTCTTCAACTTTCAATGTTATAATTTAACATACCTCTCAATTAATAGTTTTTTTAGTTCAACAACATTTAAGATGAAAAGATTCAAATCTCTGACCTTTTGATCGAGATATACTCAAATTACGTGCTCATTTTCGCTTCAATTAATTATATGTAAAGAAAAAAGGGAATTGAATGGAGAGTGAGATATTTTCTTACGAGTATTTATGGCGTGTAGTTGGGGTAGGAATCAGGATTATATTGGCCTTTACTCGATGCTGAGGTACGGTTATAAATAAAGCTAAAGGACTCTACCTAGGAAGTTGAAGGAAAAAATAATAATAAAATAAACAAATAAAACGAAGACGAAGAGTGCTTTTCTTGAAAGCAAATGAAAAATCTTTGCTCCTCTATGTTTGAGAGTATTCGTTCCCCACTTTAAGACACGGACCTAAAAGGCATTAAGGATTTTTATTTATTAAGCTCGCTATCGAACTTAACTTAATGTCTCTAAGCCGATATGATCAAAAGACCGCAAACTTAGTGTAGTTGTACTGTTAAGTACTTATTTGATAGGTAATCTGAAAACGAAATTTTAAAAATAAGGAATTTAATGAAAACAGAGTTCATATATACGTGTTTGATAACAAATTTAGAAATTATATTCTGATTTAAAAAATTTGTTTAAAATGTGTTCTATAATATATTTATAGGTCATGAAATCAAATGTGGTCACAAAACTAAATGTTATAAATCATTATTAATTAATTTATTAATATGTTTTTTTGTTACACATTCTGTATATAATTATTATCTTATAATATATTATATTATAAATATTGTAATTAAAAAACAAAATGAGTTTATTAGATGAAATACTATATTTATTAATGTTTTTCTTAAATATAATTATATGTTTTAAAATTTTAAATTAAAAAATTGGATATAATAAAAATAGGAAATTGTAGTTTTTAGAAATTTCCATGATTTGAATCACAAAATCCGAAAGATTTTGAAATATCTACGATACTCATTTTCACGTAAACATAAAATAGAATTCAGATTGCCTACCATTAATTTAAAATTTTCTATGTCCTCCTTCTAGTTTCTATGGTATAAGTTTTGATGTTAATTTATCTCCATCATCTTAAACTTTTCACTATTGCGTCCTTATGATTATGATAGGTTAATCCTTCTAAAACTTCTTACCATTTTCAAATGTTGTGGGTCGGGTTACCTATATATATATTAATATTTCCTCAAAATATATATATATATATATATTTTTTTTTTGGTATCTATTTTAATTTAATTTTTAATGAAATTAAATATAAAATATAAAATAATATACTTGTAGGTTTTCATAAAATTTTTCTTATAATATTGAAAATACAAACTATAAACAAAATTCATAATGGATGGACTCATAAACTCTTTTGATTGGGTTGACATTTTAAATTTATTAATCTTTTATCTTTTTATTTATAATTTCTTTCAAGTTTCCTTAAAAAACTCAACAATTAATATATCTCTCTCAAAACTCTCATCAGCTTAGGTTGTGAGAGGTGAAGACCTTTCATATTTTCTTATTTTCTTATTTTCTTATTAATTTTTTTTCAAAACTAAAATCCTTCCAATTCCCCTCATAAATATTTTACATGGGTTAGATTCATTTTAAGTTGAATTCTTTCCTCCTCTCTAAATCTCTCTCAACTGTGAGATTTTCATTGATATTTTATGCACGAGTTCAAGTTTGATTATCAATTGCTAGAGCAGAAATCATTTCCTCAAGTCAATCCAGCTACTTTCAAAGTTTCAGAGTTTTTTTTGTTCAAATTCTTTTACCTTTTTTTTTTAAAAAAAATTATTTCATATTATTGATAGTTGTATACCTTAACATTTAAGATTTGTTTATTTTGCAGACTAAGAATATTGATATGTCTACTAGAAAATATGAATCTGGACATGAAAAACTTAAAAAGAAAAGAAGAGTAGAAAAATTGATTAAATCTCAAAAAGGTGCTTTCGATAAATTTGCAAAGTAAAAGTAATAAAAATAAATGATAGATATAGACAAATTGAAGATGAAACAAAAATAGTAGATAATTAATTATATGGTTGAAAATGAAGAATGTAATCAAATAAACTTGAAAAAAAAAAAACTAGAGAGCTAGTGAGAAGGAAAGTGAAAAAAGAGAAAACAATGATGATATTAGTAATGATAATGAGACATCTATGGTGTATTATGAATATAATATATATGATCCAGGAAGATGAACAAATATTGATTCTAAATTAATTGTGTGACACCTGAGATAAGAAGAGGTACATGAATAAACTGTGATCACATCTGAATGAAAATGAGAGGGATCTTCATGCTACCTATACCAATAAGGTGCACCTTCATTTTCGATCACTCAATTATAGGAACTCCAAAATTAAGCGTGCATGGCTTGAAGCAATCCTATGTTGGGTGATCTCGTGATGTTTTTCTATTCTTATCTCCAAATATGCAACAAGACTGGTCGTGGCTCATCATTTTTTCTTGTGTATCCTTCTCAAGAATATTTTCTCGTGTATATATTCCTTGAAAAAAGTAAAAAAAAAAAACGTGTGAGAGGATTCATATATATTGATATTAGTTTGTTTATTAGAAACTTTTTTTAAATTTAATTTTTGGTATTCAATAATTTTAAAAATTAGTTCTTGTCGTCACGTACTTGCGATGCGGAGCGACCGACGTCCTCGAGAAAGGGGGTTTAAAAAAGAGTCGCCACCAATATTTTTTATGATGTGATTGGGCCCCAAAGTAGAATAAAACAACATTTTTTTAAAAAAAAAAAAAGAAGAAGAAAATGATATGCAAAAATCAGATTTTGAGTTTGGGGGTTGTTTGTGTATGGGGAAGGTATTAGCACCCCATAAAACCCGTTTAAAACGGTGACCAAAATTAATCTTGAATTGCAAAACTTTTTGAAGACAAAAAAGCTTATTTAGGAAAATGAGTTTTTTTTTAAAACAATGACTTATTTTACCCCTCATTACTCCAATATTTGGAGTCATTATCCCATAAAATAAAGTGGATGAAAATTCATTAATTTAGCTATTTTAAAATTATTTCAAAGATTTTGGAAGTAACATCACCTCAAGAAATGAGAAAAGAAAATTTACAATTCCTCAAATCCATCATAGGATAGTTTTTATAAAAGAAAGTTTTTTTAAAAAAATATATTTTAATTAAATTTATTTTTTTTTCTTGGGACCAAAATCTTGGACTCCCGAAGATTATGGTCTCTCACCTCAAGAACTCTAGAAAATCGTACTACCAAATATTCCTAGATTCCGTCGTAAGAAAATTTTAGAAATAAAAACGATTTTAAAAAAATCACAAAAAAGTTGGAAATAACACTTTTAGTTATAAAACTTTATAAACTAAAAAAAACAAGCAAAGTTAAAGGTTTGAAAATAAGTTTGCAAAATAAGATTTGAAACCATGAACGATAATCAAAATAAATTAATTTTGAATAATGGAACGTAAGAATCTAAATTTAAGACAGATCATGTTTAACATAACAAATCGATCATAACAAATAAATATTATGCACAAATATGCTACACAATTACAATAAAGAATAATATTGAAATCGATTTTGGACTTTCAAAGAATCAATTTCTCACCTCAGGAGAAACTAAAAAATCTGATTCTCAAATATTTCTAAATTCTATCGTTGGCATTTTTTTATAAATGGTATAGATTAAAAGATTATAAACCATGTATTAATTAGCATGCATGTATCAACTTACAAAATGATAATAAGAACAAACTTGCCTTTTAAACATATATTAAAAAAAATAACTCCAAAAAGACGAGATAATATAATAAATCTACAACATTAAAAAAAAAAAAAAAGTGTGTGAGTGGACAAATGTATAAACAAAAATATAAAAAAAACGTTGATAAAAAAACAAACAAGAAAACAAACCAACAAATAAATAAAAAGAAAAAAGAAAACCTTAGTTAAAAAATAAAGAAAATAGATAAATAAGTAAAAAGAGAAAAAAAAAATGCGTTAGTGGCACACTCGCAGTGCCACTGACGTGACAACACACAGAAAAAAAAAGGAAAAAGAATTTAAATAGGCGGCAAAACAACTGCCCATCTGATGTAGCTTTTTGGGTTGCACCCATCTAATATGCAAGCCAATAGAGAGTCACAAAAAAATTAGTTTTTTTTTTAAAAAAAAAATTATAAAAGAAATTTTTGTGGTTGGAAAATGAGTTGCACCATAGATAAGTGCAACCATAGATAGGTGCAAACCAGACTGGACCCAAGTAAAACTCATAATAATAATAACGACAGGACAAGACTTTTAATACATAATATAATATAATATAATATAATAATAATAATAAAAACAAACTTTCTCCTTCCTACTCCTTTCCCTCTTCTTCTTCTCTCAAGTTCAAACTTTTTCTTCTCCCTCTCAAATTCAACTTCAATTTAATGACTTTATTTTACAACTCTTCATAGAACAAAAGCAAAACTTCTTCTACCAAAGTATGTTATACTTTTTTTTTTGTTTTACAACATATTGCTTCTCTTTTTAGTTTGGATTTTTTTATTTTTATTACTTTCACAACATGTTGCTTCGATTTTTTTAGTTTCAACTCCTCTCATATTTTAGGCTCATTTTTTTTATACTTTTTGCAAAGGAAATGAGATCTAGGAATAAAAGAAAATTGGAGAGAATAATACTACTAATAATAAAAAAAACGGTAGCATGAAAAAAGAAAAAAAAATCAGTATTAATAGTAAACTAAGAACACCACAACAAAATGTAGGATAGGAACACACACACAAAAAAAAAAGACAGATCAGTGTAAAAAATATAAAAAAAAAATAAAACAAAAAAACCAAAACCCCCTTATTCAACTACTATTTTTCAAGGGTGATTTGAGATTGCAGATCTAGAGTGGGGGTGAGAACACAACTAGCTTGCCATTTGAGGTGCGGAGCCTTGGGTCCAAAACCCTACCAAGTGCAACCTCCAACTAAGCCCGATTGTTCTTATTGTATTCCAAGTTTTTTTTTTGTAAATAGGTTGCTATGAAGCAAAAGAATACTTGCTCTGTACCGTGATTGAGATGTTGAGAATGAATTACTTTTTTTTTTATTTTTTGCTGTTGGAATCTCTCCTAGGAGTTTGAAAACAAGGGTTTATAAAATCAAACCTATTTCTTCTTTTAGGCAAAAAAACAAACAAGCAAATTGCTGTAAAATGAACCCTTATACAAAAAAAAAGCAAGAATTTGAAAAAAATCAAAATTTGACCTAAAAAGTTTACTTTAAAAGAAAATATCATCCTCCTCACTTCTTCAAAAAAAACCTAACTTCTCACATTTAGCAAAAAAAAAAAAAAAAAAAATGTCACAAACAAAAGTTATTAAAGCTCTAATAAATTTAATTAACCGATAATTAAAGCAAGTCGGACAAAATACGTGGCTACAGTTCTTATCGCCAAAGTTTATAGAGAGAATGTTAATAGAAACTTTTTTTAATGGGAAAGTTAACTATAAATTAATGATAATAACTAATTTTAAGCCAACAAGAGCATAACTTAACTGACATTAAGTATGACTCATGGGCAAGAGCTCATGAGTTCGAATCTCCCACCCCCAATTGTTGATGTACTAAAAAAAACTAATTTTAAGATCTATTGAAAGTATGGTGACTGAATTTGGTCATATGAGACTACAACGACTAAAAAAAGATAAGTTTCAAAATGATATTTTAATTTATTATTTAATTAAATATATAAAAAAGAAAAATGAAACTTGAAACTTTTATTCACTTCTATTTCTATTTAATATGAAGAAAAAAAAGTTAGATTTCGAGGAGGACTCAAAACAAATATATATAATTATTTGTAAACGGTAAATATTTGTTGTTGGAATTCTTTCAAGAAAATATGACTTACTATTCAAATTTATATTTTAAAAAATATATAAGTTTAAATTATTTCATTGAGATTGAATGAAAAACTTTTTTTTTAATTAAAATTGAATAGTTTTCTATATTTTTTTAATCAATAAAAATAACAACATTTTATATAAAATATAAATATATACAAATAAGAAGAAAACATTTGGGAATGAAAATGTGTAGGAATAGGAGGAAAATATAAAAAGATAGAAAAATGGAGAAAAACACACACGCTGCAAAGGTTCGAACATGGGTTCCCCGTGTGAAGAGGAAGAAAATCTTAAGGTCGGTTTGATAGGTAATCCAGATTTTGTTTTATGTTTTCAGATTCACTGAATTCAGTGAATACGTGTTTTAGCAGATATATTTTCAAAATTGTTTTGATTCTCGTGATCCAAATAGTAGAAATTTCAAAACAACATTTTTATGTTTTCATTGATATCTGATTCGAATTTGAAATTTTAAAATCCAGAATTATTTTAAACAAAGATAAAAATCTTAATAAATATAATGTTTCATATTTATAAACTTAATTTACTTTTTTAATTAAAATATGTATAATATAATATATTATAAAATATAAAATACTATATTATAAAATAATAATTATATAAAATTTATATTAAAAAAAACATGTTCATAAATTAATTAATAATGTCTTATATTCAATCTAATATTTAGTTTTGCAACTACAACTAATTTTATGATCTATAAATATATTATAGAACAAATTTTAAACTACTGTTTAAAATGAAATCAATTTTCTAAATCTGTTACCAAACATATATCTGAAAACATGAAATACAACTCTATTTTCATTGAATCCCTTGTTTTCAAATTTCTGTTTTCGGATTGCCTACCAAACATGCCCTTAATACCTTAAAAAATTGCTAAGGAGAGAATCATTTCCAAACTATTTTACTCCTATCTTAAATTTACAAAGATGTCACTAACAATTATAAAAATATATATTTAATTTAAATGATAGAATATAAAAAAATCCTTTTTATTTATATAATTACTAATTTTATCATAATTATTTTAAATTATAAAAATATTAAGAGTAGCTTTAAGAGTGGTTAAAAAATCTAGAATATGAAAACTTCCTTTTAATTAATCTTAAATTACCTTCCCTCTAATACTTTAATTAACAATAATAATTCTTTAAGAATTCATACAATTTCTAAATAATCCACTAAAAAACTAGCGTAGCAAATTTTACGATAGAAATGGAGAATTTAAGACCTCGTTTGATAACCATTTTGTTTTTTGTTTTTAGTTTTTGAAAGTTAAGGTTATTTTCACCTAATTTCTCTACAATAGAGATCATTTCCCTTAAATAAGCATTTGAACTCTTAGCCAAATTCTAAAAACAAAATCAAGAATTTGAAAACTACTTTTTTTAGTTTTCAAAAGTTAACTTTGTTTTTGAAAATATAGATACAAAGTAGATAAGAATCCATATAAACTCATTAGTAGAAGTTGTATTTTTAGGTTTAAATTTCAAAAACTAAAAACAAAAAACAAAATGGTTATCAAACGGGGCCTACTGATATGAGTTTAGTTTTTTTTTTCAATTTAACATTATTTAATTAGATTTTACTTTTACCTATTTTAAAATTTATAAATGGTGTCATTTTAAATTTTAATATGGAGAAAAATGTGAAAAGTTAAGAATATGAAAAACTTAAATATCAACTTAACCTATTTATTTCTATAAATTAGTTTTAAAATTTTATGAGTTTACGTTTAATTAAAATTAATAACGAAATGTGAAAGGTTTGGAGCCCAAAAGTTTTACAACGTATTTGTAACGCCCCTACTTTTCTATAACTAAAACTCTTAGGGACATTACTACACATGCATGCATTCTTAGGCCAACAGATGTAAAACGATCTTAAAATCTCCATACAAAACAAATTATCTTTAGGGATCCCATTTAAAAAGATTCGGCACAAGGTCCCTTACCTTAGTTCGAATTCTACTCCAAAACCTAACCCGAGCTCCTTGAGTACTCTTCTTTAGCGGAACCTGATTCACACCACAACTCCGAGTTTATTCTCCAAGCATTCACCAAAACCATAATCGTAAGGGTACTTAAATTACGTTCTTAAGATTTCATGCCCCGCTTACCTCAAGTTCAATGCGAATACCTAATACTCCTTAGTTCGCCTTGACGTTTGACCCTCAATTCCGCTCCAACTTGGTCCCTACAATTAGCGTTCGAAACAGTAGCCTAAGCTCTCAATTAAACGCTTAAATATTCGATAGGTCACAAATAATTCTCCAACGAATTCGAAACTTAACAAGATCGCTCACCGGCCGTAATCTCAGTGGCTGTGGAGTCGTGCTGGCCGGCGTTGTAGGGTTCGACGGCGGCAGCAGCGGCTGGAAGGAAAGAGCTCGCGCGTGGCTTCTGTTTTCGTGAAAATCCGGCGCAAGATCTGCTGCGTGCTCGTGATCGGACGAGTGACCTCAGCGGACGGCCGCGGCCGAGCTTCGACGACGCGTGGCGCGCGCGCGACGTGGAAATCCGGCGAAGGCTTGCGAGTGTGAGCGGCTGGAACGATAAGCTTCGTTCGTTGATCTGCCGGCGCAAACTCAGACGTGAACGATTGGGAGCTTCCGTCCGTGGGTCTGCAGGTCGGCGCGAGGTTCGTCGTAACGGCGGCGGCTTTCCCGAATAGCAACAGTAGCGGCAGCCTGTGGACGTGGCCAATGCTTCGACGGCGGCTCCTTTGTGTGTACTCGCCGACGCCGATCTCGCAGACGCGGTTGAAGTCGTTCTTGTTCGTGAATTCGCGGCGTGAGCACTAAAGTGCACGTGATCTTCTCGGTCGGCGGGGTTTGAACGGCAAGAATCGGGATGAGGTGGTGGTGGCTAGGTTAAAGTGAGGAGGAAGAAGAATAGGGTTAGGTTTAGGGTTAGGGTTTTATTTCTCCTTCATTTGGTTGGGACTTAAGGATGTTAAATACTATGAATTAGGTTAAAATTCAAATGTCCACTATAACCCTCATTGAGGCAATAATCACTAAAGTGCCATTGACACGTCCTCTTCTTCTAATTTTATAATTAATTTCATCTCCAAAGTAAATACTTCACTTAAATTAAATAAAATTAAGGACTCACTCTCACCGAGACTAAAGAAAATCCACTAATCCGACTAAACACAAAGGTGAGAGAGCATGTTAAATAAAATAAATAACTAGTACTGTGGTTGTGGTCGTCACAATCTTCCTCCTTAAGAACTTTTCGTCCTCGAAAGTTCCTATTCTGAAATAGTTCGAATATTTAGCTCGCACTTCTTCTTCTCGCTCCCCTGTAGCTTCTTCCGTGCGGTGATTTTGCCACAACACTTTAACTAAGTTGATTTTACTACTACACGGAGGGTCTTTTTATCTCTAGCAATAATCTGCATGTGCCGCCGCCATAACTCAAATCTTTCGCTAGTCATTGTAACGGTTCAAAGTCTACGACGTGGGTCGGGTCCGAACGTATTTCTCAACATGGAGACATGGAATACGTTATGAAGCTGGCCGCTAAGGAAGGCGGCAATGCTAGCTCAGAGGCCACTACACCAACCTCTCTAAAATCTCAAATGGTCCTATAAAGCGCGGACTAACTTCCTTTCCGACCAAACCTTAGAATCCCTTTTTCATTGGGGCCACCTTAAGGAATACGTGATCCCCAACTTCGAATTCTAGGTCCTTCGCCTCGAATCCCAGATAACTCTTTGTTCGCTTTGGGCGGCTCGCATTCGCGCCCTAATCTTCTCGTGATCGCACTATTAGTGATCTCAGACACTCGACCCAAGAGAGGCGCGTTCACCGACCTCCTCCCGTAAAACGGGAGTTCTCGCAGCGCTTTCCATAAAGTGGCTTCAAAAGAGCCATTCCGATGGTCGATCGTAATCGTTATTGTACGCAAACTCCATCAAATGTAGATGAGTGTCCCAACTACCGGGAAGTCTAAAGTGCAAGCTCGTAACATGTCTCTAAGATCTGGTTCAAGCGTTCTGTCTGCCCATCCGTCTGTGGATGAAAAGCTGTACTAAAGTTCAACTGTGAACCTAACGCTTTCTGTAGGCTCCTCCAAAAGTTGGAGGTGAAACGTGGATCCCTGTCTGAAATAATCCTGACTGGAATCCCATGCAGACGGACTATCTCTTCTAGGTAAAGCTGCACCCACTTATCCGTAGAATAGGTGGGTTTCCCTGGTATGAAATGTGCTGACTTGGTTAATCTGTCCACAATGACCCAAATTACTGAGTAACCTCGTAAGGTTCTAGGCAAATTCGACTATGAAATCCATAGAGATTTCCTCCCATTTCCACCGAGGCACATGTAAGGGTTGCGTAATCCTCGCGGTCTCGCTTCAGGTGCCTTCACCTGGCTGACAAGTCAAACACTTGCTGACGAACTCTGCCACGTCGCGCTTCATGTTACACCACCAGAATGCCTGTTTCAGATCTCGATACATCTTGGTGCTACCAGGATGCATAGAGAATGGCGAGTTATGGGCTTCGTTCAAGATTTCGATTTTGGCTTGTCGCCGTCGACACACATAATCGCCCCCGAAATAGTAATCCTCCATCCGTGGATAGTGAAAACTCGCCAACTCACCGTAGTTACACGCCGAAAGTTTCTACTAATCGAGGGTCCACCGCTGAGACTCAACGCGCGTTGTCTCAAGGTCGGGCTGCATGCGATTAATTGAGCTAATCGTGTCGCGGTCTTCCCTACTAGATCGCAATTTCACTCGTGCAAACCTCGCTCGTAATTTCGCTCACAAGAACTCGTGCGAAGTATGCATCGCTTCCTCATCGAGGGCATCACCACGACATTAGCCTTACCGGGTGGTATTGAATATCTATGTCGTAGTCCTTCACTAATTCCAACCATCTGCGTTGCCTCATGTTCAATTCCTTTCGGGTGAACAAGTACTTCAAACTTTTATGACTGTATAAAACTGGATTTTCTCTCCATATAAGTAATGTCTCCGGATCTTTAGTGCAAAGCACCACCGCCGCTAGCTCTAAGTCATGGGTTGGATAATTCTCTCTCGTATGTCTTTAATTGTCGGGATGCATAGGCTATTACTTTCCGCGTTTGCATTAGTACACAACCCAAACCTTTCTTAGAAGCATCACTGTAAACCACAAAGCTCCCTGTTCCCTCGGGGACTTTAAGAATCGGAGCTGACACCAACCTACACTTGAGTTCCTGGAAACTCGCCTCACAACTATCATCTCACACAAATGTGTTACCTTTGCGCGTCAGCTGGGTCATGGGCATGGCTATCTTGGCGAAGTCCCGCACGAAACGCCTATAGTATCCCGCAAGACCCGTAAAACTACGCACTGCTCTGTGGCGGTGGTCGGACGAGGCCATCGCGTGGATCGCTTCCACTTTTTTTGGGTCCACAGAGACTCAAATTTCGGATACCACATGCCCTAAGAAAGATACCGAGCGAGCCGCGCACTTCAAAAATTTTTGCATATAACTTATTCTCTCTCGCCGTGAGTAAAACTTTTCTTAGGTGCCTTTCATGATCTTCATCACATCCGGAGTATATCAAGATATCGTCAATAAATACAATCACGAACGTATCCGAAACTCTTTGAATAAACGGTTCATCAAGTCCATGAAAGCGGCAGGGCGTTGGTCAAAACAAACGGCATCACGCGTGAACTCGTAATGTCCATAACGCGTGATCTCGAATGTTTGTCTTAGGAATGTCTCTTCACCGATTCTCAATCGATGGTAGCCCGATCTCGTGTCAATCTTGGAAAACATCGTTGCTCCTCAGAATCGGGTCGAACAAATCGTCATCCTAGGAAGAGGGTATTTGTTCTTGATCGTAACCTTATTCAACTCTCTGTAATCTATACACAGCGCATGGACCGTCTTTCTTTTCACTTAACAACACCTGGGGCTCCCTAAGGCGTAAACGCTAGTAGGCGTATAAATCCCTTGTCCAAGAAGTCTTGTAATCGTAGTTTCAGCTTCTTTCAACTCGCGGTGTCATTCTCAGACGGTGCCTTGATATCGGAGTCGTCCCTAACTCCAATCCGATGTTAAAATCCACCTCCTCGATCGGAGGTACTCCGGGAGGTCTCTGGGAAAACGTCTGGAAATTCATTCACCACTGTACCGATGACACCGAGATCTCCGCACACCTTGCATCTAGTATGCAAGCTAAGACGCCCAAGCTCCCCGATGTAATAATCTCACGGCCTTAGGCGGTGAATCACCTTAGGCCTACTTCCGCTAGGGTGCCTCGAACTCAGAACTCAAAGTTGGCTAGGGGAGTGAATACTACCTCCTTCCGAAATACCAATGCAAGCATGGTTTCTGCGCTAACCGATCCATACCCAATATCACATCAAAGTCAATCATGTCTAAGACTACTAGGTTCACTGTTAACTCATGGTCCGTGATAGTCACACTACCATCCTTGACTTTCATAGTGGCTAACAAATTTATCCCTCAGCAGAGTGGAAACAGATAAAGCATCATCAGAATCGTTTCTAATTCTAACTCAACTTCGACTCACGAAGGATGCAGAAATAAAAGAATGTGTAGAACCGTAATCAAATAATACAAAGGCAAGGTGCCCCAAGAATGGAAGTGTACACCAGAACCACTGAGTCTCGTGCCATAAATGCTTTTACTTGTGCTTGCATATGCTCTTTCCTTGGTGTATTACTAGCTTGGCAAAGAATTTCACTATTGATAACCCGAGGTTGTTTAGCAGATCGCTTGACTCGGGACAGCTTATTAGCTCGTGCCCTTCTTTCCCACATCCAAACATATACCAGGCATCGCCAAACACTTACCCCAATGATGTTTACCTACGCTTTGCATTGTGGCTTATCTCCACCGTTAGTTCTCGCCCCGTTGAACTCGTGGGTTTCGACCGAGCTCGCACAAAAGTTTTCTGGTCTATGCGGCGCAGACGCTGGGACGCCGCGAGCTTGAATTCGTCTGTTCCCATTTCTCTTCGATTCGTTAGGGTCGCCCGGGTTAGCCATTACCGATGTGCATGCTGTGCTCAGATACCAAATCATTCCGCCACTCTCACCGCGAGGCATAGTCGAGAGGTGCTAGTGGTCAGTATGAAGCCTCGAACATTTTCATCTAGTCCCATAATGAAACGCTCTGTTTTCTTTGCCTCGTTGTCTACTAACTCGGGGCAAAACGTGACAAACGGTGAATTCTCTTTCATATACCTCCACCGCCTCCTGCTCAAGCTAAGTTGTAAGAATTCCGCCGCTTCCTATATCGAAAGTGCAGCAGCAGGTAAAATTTCCGCTGTATCGCTTCCTTAAAATGATTCTGTGTAATCGCTTTCTCACTGGCGACTATAGTTCCCCGAGCGGACTCCCACCATAAATAGGCGCGCCTCTCAAAGCATGAAGGTAAGACAGACACCCTCTCGGTCCTCGTGATAGTTCATCATCCCGAAAATGGTCTCGATGGAGGACAACCATAATTCAGCTACTGATGGGGTCACTAGAAGACCCATCAAAAGACCTAGGTCATATTTCCAAGTCCTTCGGGATATCGAGATTCCGAGTTGCATCATTCCGTCCCCTCGACTTGTTTGGGCCAAACCGGGTGGCTATCTGAGCTCGCACTCAGAGTCCGTGATAGCCTCCACCATCATAGTCATGACATTAGTGTTTCCTTGATCCGCCACTTTGGAAGCGACTACACGGTGCATCCTCTTGGCGATCCTGGTTGGTCCGGGGGAGATCTCGCACGGGTGGAGTAATCTCTTCCTGTTCGGTGGTGGTTCGGTTGGGTGTTAACGTTTCCTCCCGGTCTCCGACCCCTACCACGCCCTCTACCTCTCCTCGACTCTCAGGCGGCATTTTGTCAAGATTTACAATGCAGAGAATTTCTAACTTAGTTTTCATCACTTTCTAATCAGAAGATAGGATCACCCTTAGGGTTTAAATTCATTTACAATCACAATACAGAATTATATCATAACCATTTGCTTAGTTTATAAATTACCAGAACGTACCTGGCGGTGACCGGAATGCGTTGCTCAACCATGGGAACTACTCTGTGCTTACTCTGTAAGCAAGTCTACAGAACCCTTAAACCTAGGGCTCGATACCAACCGTAACGCCCCTACTTTTCTATAACTAAAACTCTTAGGGACATTACTACACATGCATGCATTCTTAGGCCAACAGATGTAAAACGATCTTAAAATCTCCATACAAAACAAATTATCTTTAGGGATCCCATTTAAAAAGATTCGGCACAAGGTCCCTTACCTTAGTTCGAATTCTACTCCAAAACCTAACCCGAGCTCCTTGAGTACTCTTCTTTAGCTTAGGGAACTCGATTCACACCACAACTCCAGTTTATTCTCCAAGCATTCACCAAAACCATAATCGTAAGGGTACTTAAATTACGTTCTTAAGATTTCATGCCCCGCTTACCTCAAGTTCAATGCGAATACCTAATACTCCTTAGTTCGCCTTGACGTTTGACCTCAATTCCGCCTCCAACTTGGTCCCTACAATTAGCGTCAAACAAAGAGCCTAAGCTCTCAATTAAACGCTTAAATATTCGAGCAGTCACAAATAATTCTCCAACGAATTCAAACTTAACAAGATCGCCACCGCCGTAATCTGATGTGGTCGTGGAGTTGTCTTTGCCGGCGTTGTAGGGTTCGGCGGCGGCGCAAAGTACCGGAAGGAAAGAGCTCGCGCGTGGCTTCGCTTTTTGTGAAAATCCGCGCAAGATCCGCCGCATGCGTGCTCGTGATCGGACGAGTGACCCTCAGCGGACGGTTGCGGTGGAGCTTCGACGCGTGCGGTGCGCGCGCGCACGTGGAAATCCGGCGAAGGCTTGCGAGTGTGAGCGGCTCGAACGATAAGCTTCGTTCGTTGATCTGCCGGCGCAAACTCAGACGTGAACGATTGGGAGCTTCCGTCCGTGGGTCTGCAGGTCGGCGCGAGGTTCGCGTAAATCGCGCGACTTTTCCGAATAGCAATGAGCGGCACCGTGGACGTGGCCAATGCTTCGACGGCGGCTCCTTTGTGTGTACTCGTCGACGTCAGATCCTCGCACGCGGTTGAAGTCGTTCTTGTTCGTGAATTCGCCGGCGTGAGCACTAAAGTGCACGTGATCTTCTGGTCGGCGGGGGTTTGAACGGCAACTGGGATGAGGGTGGTCGGCTAGGTTAAAGTGAGGAGGAAGAAGAATAGGGTTAGGTTTAGGGTTAGGGTTTTATTTCTCCTTCCTTTGGTTGGGACTTAAGGATGTTAAATACTATGAATTAGGTTAAAATTCAAATGTCCACTATAACCCTCATTGAGGCAATAATCACTAAAGTGCCATTGACACGTCCTCTTCTTCTAATTTTATAATTAATTTCATCTCCAGGCGAAATACTTCACTTAAATTAAATAAAATTAAGGACTCACTCTCACCGAGACTAAAGAAAAATCCACTAATCCGACTAAACACAAAGGTTGAGAGCATGTTAAATAAAATAAATAACTAGTACCTGTGGTTGTGGTCGTCACAGTATTTATCTCCTACACTATATAAAGATAAATCTTCTACATTTTGTTACAACGATTTAGCTTCCTCTTTTTAATTTTTTTCTCATCTCTTTATTCCTTCATATAGATTTTAGATTTAAAAGATGGTGTTGCATATTGGTGTAGTACACTAAATTTTAGGAATTACAAAGCGTAGTGTTCTTTTTAACTATTTTGTTCAAATGATAATTTTGTAATTCTAAATATGTCTCTTTATTAATTTTCATATTTTATATTTAAGTAATGATAGTCCTCTCTCTCTTTATATATATTAATACTGATACATACATAATAATTAAAACTATAAATATTATTAAATTTTTTCCCACACACTTGTCACTGAAAGATTTATTTTTTCCTTCTTTATTTCAGATACATGTATTTAACTATCAATTAAAATTGACACATTCTCTATTCTCTATAACTTAATAAGGTCAATCGAAAAAACTCAGTTAATTGATGCTTTCTCTATAAATTGTCAATTTGAATTTTTTTCTTAATTATATTACTTATTCAATTAATTGATGTACTTTCCAAATATTTTAAAGCCTTTAAACTATTCTTTTAGTTTTTTTTTCAAATTCCACAAAAAAATGATTTATTATAAATAAAAGTAAAATAGAAGCAATTCTTCTCTACTCAACCATGAGTCTCTTTATAAATACATGAAACTATTTAGGGGCACTTGCATGAATAGCAAAAAAAATATAAATATTGCACCCATGTCACTCCTTAATTTAATTTGCAAAAATAGCAACAAAAAAGGGTCCAACCCAAAAGGATGACGTGCAAAGTAAAAAATACACTTACATTTTCGCACGCGTTTTTCAATCTGAAGTATATTAATAGCCTATCAATAGTCTATCAAAAACATAATGATGATGTACTTATGATATACTATTGATATACCACTGATATACCACTGATATACCAAACATAATGATATACCTAAAATAAAATATACTATTGATATACCACTGATATACCAAATATAAATTATATCAGATAAACTGTTGATATACTATTGTATCTAAAAAACTATTGCTAGATTTACAAATACCTTCTCCGTGCTGTTCAATATTGAGAAAATCAATAGTGTATCAACAATAGATCTAATATAGCAACGATATATCTAACCAAGAACTAATTGCACAAGTGATATACTACTAATTCTGTTGATTTCAATAATATTAAGTATATATCAATGTGATATACTAATGATATATACTTTATTTAGTATATCAACATTATATCACAAATAAGGATTTATGCTTGATAGTGATTTATGGTGACATACTTTATTAAGTAATATTAGGTATTTCAATGGGATCTCAAAATCTATTGCTAGATTTACAAATGTTCTCCTTGTGTTTTTCAATATCGAGAAAATAAGTAGTTTATCAATAATAGATATGATCTACCAATGATATATCCAACCAAAAAATAATTACCTACATGAATGATATGATATCTGTTGATTTCACTAATATTAAGTATTTATCAGTGTGATATACTAACGATATACTTTATTAATATCAACGGTATATCACAAATGGTGATTTATGCTGATATATTTTATTCAGTAATATTAAGTATATCAATGAGATCTAAAAAAACTATTGCTAGATTTGGAAATGTCCTCCCGTGTTTTTCAATATCGAAAAAATTAGTAGTTTATTAACAATAGATCAGATATACCAATGATATATCTAACCAAAAATAACTAATAACCGCTGATTTCACTAATATTAAGTATATATCGTGTGATATACTACTAAAATACTTTATTCAAGATATCAACGATATATCACAAATAGTGATTTATGCTTGATAATGATTTATGATGATATACTTTATTCAGTAATATTAAGTATATCAACGGGATCTCAAAAGCTATTTGTAATGACATTACAAGTAGAGTAAATTTCAGGTTATGCTTTCAAATTTTAGGTAAATTCATAATTTAAAACCAAATTGGATTGTTATATCTTATTGTGTGAGATGTGTTATTGTAAAGAGTATATCACTAATATACTACTGATATATGTATATGAAGTTAATTAGGAGTATATCAGTAACTCGCATATGATATATGCTCATTTTACTGATATACTAATGATATACTAAATGTTAGGTATATTAGTGAAATAAACATATCTAAAATGAAGTATACTAATATGCAAAATATCTCTAATTTGCTACGGATATATAAGAAGTATATCATTCTAAATGATATACCTAAAAGAAGGGTATCCGTGGTATATCAATAATATACTATTAACATACTTCGTTTTAGGTATATACTGGTATATAAAAATAAAGTATATCAGATATACTACTGATATACCAAATGTAAATTATATCAGATATACTACTGATATACACCAATGAGGGTAAATCTAGAATAATAAAAAACGAAAAATCAGATTTAAAAAAAATTGCTAGATTTGCAAATCTAAAAAATCATAGCTAAGCTCGCAAATATGCTAATATTTTATGCTACCCATCACAATTCCCCAACTATTTATGGGAAATTTATGGGAAGGGAAGACATGTTGGGTCTGTTGAGCATCGTGTGTCTGTCATTGAGAAGCCCTCCCAAGACTCATCGCCCCCACTCTTCTTTGTCGCGGCCACGTCCCAACCCTTGGATTGATGTTCCTTGAAAGTTGAAGATGGTTGAGAATAATGGAGATGAAATAGAGGAATTGATTTAGAGTTTAAAAAGTAAAATGGCAAATAGAAAATGAAAAAAGGCCAAAATTATCCAAACCTAGAAAAGGCCAACAAGGCCCAAATCCGAGGATATGGCTTAATATATATATTGCTAGTAGTAGACAGAATACAAACAACCATTAAATGTGATCCACATTAGCTATATATTGAGAAGAATAGAAAGTTCAAAGTTGAGCATGTTTGACTTGAAACAATTCAAGACAAAACATTTGGAAAGAATCTAAGTTAGTTTGTGAGCACAATCTTCACTCTCAAAGGCATGTAGATATAGCGTGCTCCGGTTGTAAGGAAACAACGCAGAGAAATACTGGAGTTGTCAAATGTCGAATTTAGATTTCAAGCCCTTGTTTAAATCTTGAACTTGAGGCATTACAACTGAACTGTTGAACACGAGCTCTATGCTCATAATGGTAGTTATATATATATATATTATGGAATTACACTTTTTGACATATAATTTGGGTTCCATAATTTACGAGAGAGGAAATGCAAACTTCTTAAATTAATTATCTCATTATCTTTAATCGTGCTATATGGATATAACATAAGTATTCATATACTTCTTTGGAGAACTAACATATGCTAGCTCTCTTATAAAACATCAATACTAACACTCTCTTTAAGACCATCACTTTAATTTTAGTACTGATCAAATTTTTTCATGATTCAATCCCAACTTTTGCTTATGAAGTTGAGAGGGTAATTTTACATCGGTTGCCAATCCAACAGCTTGAAGGAACAAGACAACCCACCATGTCAAGTCAAACTCCCACCATTGAAGGCCATGTCTAGCTGAATATTCGAATGCATGGTGATTATTGTGCCATCCCTCTCCAAATGCAAGTAATCCGAATAGCCTATATGGACAATATATCATTTAATCAATATGTTGATTAAGAAAAACATCAACCTTAAAGGATAAAAAAAACAGAACAAAAAACAAAACACATGAGAGACAGCACCAATTATTTTTGGACAGATCGGTTGTGTTCCATCGTCGGTATCCCCATATGTGGCATGCAGAATTTACGAAGAAAGTAATGTGCAAAAACCAAACAAGCCTCACCCCCTGTCATGCAAGCCATCACCATCAAACTCTCATTAGAAGTAATATGACAATCTTTCACAAAAAAAAAAAAAAAGAAAAAAAAAAGGTTATTTAAATTTCTACATTCCAATTTTTATGTGTGATGAACAAAATATAAGTGTGATATATGTATTTGTTAAACATAATATGAATAAACTAAATAAACAAAAAGATGTTGACTATATATTAATTTATGACAATTAGGTTTATTTCTATTGAAAAAGATCTCAAAAGACTTTATAGAAAAAGTAAAAAACTAACGGCATGTTTGGTAGGGAATTCGAAAACAGAAATTTGAAAACAAGAGATTCAATAAAAATAGAGTTGTATTTCATGTTTTCATATATGTGTTTGGCAGCAAATTTATAAATTTAATTTCATTTTAAACAGTAGTTTAAAACGTGTGTTCTATAATATATCTATAGATCATAAAATTAGTTGTAGTTGCAAACCTAAATATTAGGTTGAATATAAGACTATTAATTAATTTATGAACATGTGTTTTATTTTAATAAAATTTATATAATTATTATTTTATAATATAATATTTTATATTTTATAATATATTATATTATATTATACATATTTTAATTTAACAAAAGTAAATTAAGTTTATAAACATGAAATACTATATTTATTAAGATTTTATCTTTGTTTAATACAATTCTGCATTTTAAAATTTCAAATTCAGAATTTGGATACAATGAAAACATAAGAATGTTGTTTTCAGAATTTCTACTATTTTGATCATAAAATCCGAAACCAGTTTTCAGAAACACGTCTGCAAAACATGTATTCACTAAATTCAGTGAATCTAAAAACATAAAACAAAATCTAGATTGCCTATCAAATAGGCCCTAAACAACTCACCCCATCTTTCATGCAACCCACATTGCAACTACAACAGTTTTTCTGTTTTTTTTTTTAAAAAAAAGAAACCAAATTTTTTATGTGGTTGTAAGGTGAGTTGCACGGGAGATGGGTGCAACCAGTTTTTCCCGATATATAATAGATCAATGAAAATGGATTACCTTAAAATAAGTAGAAGCTTTTACTAAAACTATAACTAAAAAAAAATAAAAAAAAATATGGGTAGATCAAGGCTATCTATGATTGTAGAATTACCATTCCCCAAACAACAAAGGGAAGTCCTCCTATGGCATAGAGGACAAGCGCAAGAGCAGTGGGATGAAGAATGTATGTTCTTCGAAGAAACCTATAAAAGGCTTGTTTTTGTAAATCCTCAACATTGTTGGGGCTTCCATACTTGACTTGTGCCACAAAAATATTACTAAAACGCTTTCGTTTAGCATCTTTTTCCTCGAAACCTTGAATATTTTTTGGGCAAACTTTTTGGGTTAAAGTATAGGCATCAAACATCCAAGTTATGTGACTGAACCAAAATCCTTCCAACGGGCTATGTGGATCTCTTTCTGTATCAACAAACTGATGATGATACCTGTGTGTACTCACCCAATCAATGGGATCACCCTATAACGTGTAATATAAAACATTTTAGTACAAAGAAGAATAACTTAATCAAATTCCTAAGTAGTATAATAACTTCAATAAATAGACCATTAATACAAAATAGAAAGAAAATAATGGCATAGCAAGAAATTTAATTCATATCATTAAAATTTTAATGAGAACCAACCAAATGGAATCACTACAAAATTGTAATAACTTCAACATTAATACAAAACAAAAAGAAAAATTAATGACATAGTGAAGAATTCAATTACTATCATTTATGTTAAAATTATTGTAACAAATCAAAGTTGAATCATTCAATATATTACCAATATATATGATATAAAGTAAAACGCTAAACCTGAAAAGCATGTAGCCCAAGATAGGCAAATGAATACTCGAGCCATTTGGGAAGCTTGAAACTTTTGTGAGCGAGATTTCTATGGTACGATAGTGTTATTCCAAATAGACCTGTAATAAAATACAATGCAAAGGCAACCCAAAATGCTGGCCAGTTGCAATGAAAAGGTGCCAAAAGACAAAGCAAATGCAAGAACAAAAGACCACCAGCAGAACGTTTATCCAATATTGTCCATCTTCTCTTTAAGAAAGCTCGTTTGGGCTTCACCACAACCCCATTTGAAAATGCCATCTTCTGATCATTTTTATCTTCTAATTCTTTCCTTGTTGCCTCCATTGATGAAGCACAAGATAAAGCCAATAGAACACAAGAAAATTTGCTTCCTTATTCTCTACTTTTTGTTGTATTTATAGTGAGATTTGCCTGAAGAATAGTCAGATATTGTTTCTAAAAGTTATTGGAAGATTTTTAAGTCAATAAACATTGCCATGTGCCATTAAAATAATTTTGTCAAAACTTCACATTACGAACATGGGGAAGTGAAATTTTCTTTGCCGAGCATTAATGGCTTTTGGTTAGTTGGGACAGAAATAAACTTACTGCGAATCACCATTAATTAATTGACATAGTTGAATCTACCTATGAACCGAAAAGTTTAAGATAGAAAAAGAGTAAAATTAGCCTTTGATTCGAGACTGGGTTCTATTTTCTTCTTCTTTTAAATTTCCATCATACTTCTTCTTCTTCTTAAAAAATCAATAATAATAAAAAAAAAACATAAAATACTTTTTCAGTCCCCGAGTTTTGAGCAATACGTGTGTTTGGTCCCTAAGTTTTAAAAATGAACCCTTTTAGCCCCTAAATTTTGTTAAATAGATTTAAAAGCTCCATCAAGTTATTTTTCTATTTTTTTAATTCTTTTTCTCATTTTTTTTATATAAAATTAATATTTTTTAAATTAAAAACATATATATTTTCTCTCTCAATTCTCTCTTCTCTTCTCTCTCCCTCACTCCTCCCTCCTCCCTCCTCCCTTCATCTTCTTCTCTTTTTCTTTTCTTTTCCCCTCTCTCACATATTCTACCTCACTCTCTCTCCTCTGTACATCACATATGAGACCTTTACATAAAAATCTAGAGGTTCAAAACTTAAGTGGGTTTGAAAGACAATGATCATAACTTTGATTATGGATGATGGGTGATTTGAGAAAATTGAGGAAAAAAACTAAATTTTAAGAGAGATTTTTTTGATTTGTTGCAGTTTTGTAAATTTAAGGGTGGGTAGTTGAGATTCACCCTTTTGAAGGGTTAGAGAGAGTGAAAAAAAGTAAGATACATAAGAGAGAGGGTGTAAGATGATGTTGTGGGAGAGGAAAAAAGGAAAAGAAGAAAGAGAAGGAAGATGAAGCGAGGACAGATGAGAGTGTAACGAGAGAATTAAGAGAGAATTTATTTTTTATTTTTCTAATTAAAAAATAATTATATATTAAAAGATATTGATTTTATATAATTGATTAAAAAAAGAATTAAAAAAATAGAAAAATGACATGAGAGACCTTTTAAACCTATTTCTCAAAATTGAGGGACTAAAAGGGTCTATTTTAAAAACTCAGGGACCAAAGACACCTATTGCTCAAAACTCGGGGACCGAAAAAATATTTTACCCTAAAAAAAATTAAAAAAAAAACCATCATATTCACTGTTCAAAAAAAAAATCAATCATACTATCCATTTTGGTTAAATCTTTCAAAACATTTAAGGTAATTACTAGAAATAGCCCAAATTACATGAGTCTTATATAAATGACTTCGGTTGTTACCAAATTTTGGATAGGAAAATCTTACCTGACCTCAACGTGAAAATAATGATGAATTTGTATTCTTAGGCGAACAACATGACCGGTAAGATAAGAAAAAATCGGTGTGGTGTGTATCAAAATATTCTAAGGCAACAATATAGAGATAAGACTTTGATCATGAATGGATGCTTTATTATTCATCTCAATTATAAAAAAAACAATAAACACAATTACTTATATGGAGGGGAGTAAACCACACGAATAAATATAATGTGACTACAGTTACAAACTAACTCCAACCATAGTAAACAGAAATTAATTACACTTAATGAAGTTCTCTTAACACCCTCCCCTCCTCCTAAGCCAATGTGTCTAGAAGAAAATACATTGAGCTTGGTCTTTAGCAGATGAAATCTTGTAGAAGAGAGCGGTTTGATCAAAACATCGGCAATTTGAGCCGAAGAAGGTAAATGATGAACAAAGAGCTTCTTCTACAAAACTAAATCTTGAACAAATTATATATCCATTTTTACATGCTTTGTTCTAAAATGCATTGCCAGATTGACACTCAACTGCACAACCCCAAGATTGTCACATCACAACGTAGGAGGTCGACAAGGTAGGTTGAATTGAAAGATTAGAAAATAAAGATTGCAACCAAACCAACTCAGCAGACACATGAGCAAGACTCGTGTATTCAACTTTTGTACTAGATCGTGATATAATTTGTTGTTTCTTTGAGGTCCATTGAATAAGATTGCCTCCAAAATAAACACAAAAATTGGACATATATTTTCTATCATCAGGATCTGACATCCAGTCAACATCGACAAATCCTTGTAACACAAGTTCTATCGGTTTTCTAAACAAAAGTCCATGATCTTAAGGTTCCACGAAGGTAGTGTAAAATAAGCTTAACAGCTTGCCAATGACATAACCTACGTAGGTGCAGAAACTGACAAACTTTGTTCACACAGTATGTAATTTCAGGACGAGTTAGAGTAATATATTGAAGTGTTGGGATGTATGTCCTAATCTCGTGTAAGTTTGTAATATTTCTTATTGAAATAAATAAGAGTTATTTTTTCATCATTTTGTGTCTCGTATATTTATAAACGTAATCCAATAAACTAAGTTTCAGAGTCAATGAATTATGAGAGAATTAGAACTTGAACAGTGTGTAGTGGACACACAAGGAGGATCACGTTCGAGTTAATGACCCGAACGATCTACATTATACGGATAGGGTTGGGGACCTAATCTTGGATACGCTGTGGATGCGACCCGCTTTGTATTAGATACAAACGAGGTGATCCAGCTCGTTCATGTGGTTGACATGCGAGTGGGGGCATCCTGTGCAATAAGATTGTACAAGACTGGACCGTGAATTATTACACTTACTGATGTAACACCGTTAATAGTATACGACTAATAATTTCGTAGATGACCATTAGTGACTCGACCTTAATCCTGAGCATGTTACGGACTCTTGTCTGCGGGGGCTTGTCCTTTGACTAGTACGCGTAAGGGTGGTCACTGTTGCTCGCCCAATATGCCTATCTTCTCATGGAAAAGACCACGTGGGGAGCTGAGAACTTGACTACACGAGATGGAATTCACTCGTTCCCGATTTAGGAAAACTAGAGGAGTTGTTCCCTTGTGTGCTATCTCTAGGGCTTGGACAACGGGTGCCCACCCTCTCATTGGCCCAAGAGTGATGTTGTTTATGGTTGGACCATACAATGTAGTTATTCATTAGAGTAGCAGTGGGATTTATGGAGCAAGAGGTAGACATAGGGGTAAAACGATAATTTGACCCAGCAGTGTCTACGAACAACCTGTGAAGGGTCGACTCAGGGACATTGGTTATATCGATGGACACAACTTGTCCTACAGTGATGGGAGTGCAGCTACGAGTTTTAGTAGAGTGTTACCGTAACTAATGAATGTTGAGTAACTATGTCAAAGAGTTTGACAAGTTAATCTCGAATCATTGGAGCTCGTCATCTGTAGGTCCATTAGGTCTCTCAGTTGGCTCAAATTGGATAAATTGAGGGTTTATAGTTTGGTGTGAATTTGAAGTGTTCAAATTAATTATTTGGGTATTTATGTCATTTATATGAGATATAGTTGACATAATAATAGTTTGATGTGAATGAGATTCATAATAAACTATAGGTTAGCCTAATTGATTAATTAGTGCTAATTGGAGAAATAGAATTGAGAGAAATTAAATTGAATGTGATTCAATTTAAATTCCACAATTATACAAATGAGTTTTGTATAATAAGGTATGTGATACCTTATTATATGTAATATGCACATATGATTTACATATTATAAGGTTGTGGTAAAATGTTGAATTGGTGGAGATTTTAATTTCACCACACACCATTATAAATAGATGCATTCAAAGGCATCTTGGACAAGACTTGTCTTTTTTTGGATTTGGCATCCAAGAGAAATGAGTTCTCTCTCACAAAATTCTCTCTACTCCCTCCAAAATTCTCTCCAACCCAAAACCAAAGAGAGTCCCACAACTCTTCCTCAATCGAACGAGAACAACTGAGAAGTTATTTTAGAGGTGTCCAAACAGTTCGGTTCGAGAGATCGTGTGTAGAGATCGTAGGCACGAAATGTTCGTAATTGGAGAAGAAAACCTCGAAGAATTGTTCTTCAACAAGTAATTAAGTACCTTGATTTATTTTCTATTTTCTTCTAATTCGACATGTTTAGTCTAGGATTAAAGTAGTTTAATTCAATTTTAAGAAAAGAATTGCATAACGAAAACCACGACGTTTCATGTCCTTTTCTGCTGCGGGATTTTCATTCCTTCATGAAGAGCTCCTACTGTACTACGATACAAACGAACATCATGATTGGTGAGCAGATAACACAACACCACTAACCATTGGAGTAGAAATAACATTGGACTCATGCATTTTAGTTTTGAACAACTAATCTGATATATATTTTGATTGAAGCCTCAAGAAGATGGATATGAGACCTCAATCCCTAAGAAATAACTCAAAACACCAAAGTCTTTCAAAGAAAATTGCTTATGAAGAACAACCACCAAATCATTGATCAGAGAATCAAAGTTACCAGTGATCACAATATCATCAACATATATCAAGATATAGCACACTTTACTATCCTTTCAATAGACAAGAAGAAAAGAATCAGACTTGGCTTCAGTAAAACCGAGGGAATGTAAAAACAAGGCTAACTTGTCAAACCATGCCTTTGGAGCCTGCTTCAAACCATATAATGTCTTTTCAAACAACATACCATATTTGGATTAATTTCAAAAACCATATCAGGGGTTTGTTGGGATGTATGTGCTCATCTCGTGTAGTTTGTAATATTCCAAGTTGTAAATGAATAAGAGTTATTTACTTCAACATTGTGTAATAAATAAGAGTTATTTATTTAAACTTTGTGTCTCGCATTTTTCATAAACTTATCCAATAAACTAAACTCCAGTGCATTATGAGAGAAGTAAGAACTTGAACGGTGTGTAGTGGACACACAGGGAGGATCACGTTCGAGTTAATGACTCGAACGGTCACACGTGATATGGATAGGGTTGGAGACCTAATCCGGATACACCGTGTGGATGCGCCCGCTTTGTATTAGATACAAACGAGGTGATCTAACTCGCTCATGTGGTTGACATGCGAGTGGGGGCATCCGTGCAATGAGATTGTACAAGATCGGACCGTTAATTATTACACTTCATCGATGTAACACCGCTAACGATGATATCGACTAATAATTTCGTAGATGACCATTAGTGACTCGACCTTAATCCTCGAAGCGTGTCACACGTGACTCCTGTCATGCAGGTCCGCATCCTTTGACTAGTACGGTGAGGGTGACCATTGTTTCTCGCCCAATATACCTATCTTCTCAGGGGCAGGACCACGTGGGGAGCTGGGAACTTGACTAAGCAAGAAGGAATTCACTCGTTCCTGACTTAAGAAAAGTAGAGGGGTTGTTCCCTTAAGTGCTGTCTCCAGGGCTTGAACAACAGGACCCCACTCTCTCATTAGCCTGAAAGGGTTGTTGTTTATGGTTGGACCATGCAACGTAGTTGTTCATTAGAGTAGCAGTGGGACTTAAGGAGCAAGAGGTAGACACAGGGGTAAAACGGTAATTTGACCACCAGTGTCTACGAACAACCTGTGAAGGGTCGACTCATGGGTATTGGTTATATTGATGAACACAACTTGTCCTACAGTGATGAGAGTGCAGCTACGGGCTTTAGTGGAGTGTTACCGTAGCTAATGAATGTTGAATAAAGGTCAAAGAGTTTGACAAAGTTAGTCTCTGATCATTGGAGCTCATCACGTGTAGGTCCATTAGGTCCCTCGGTTGGCTCACATTGGACAAATTGAGGGTTTACAGTTTGGTGTGAATTTGAAGTGTTCAAATTCATTATTTGGGTATTTATGTCATTTATATGAGATATAGATGACACAATATATAGTTTGATGAGAATGAGATTAATAATAAACTATATGATAGCCTAATTGATTAATTAGTGTTAATTGGAGAAATTGAATTGAGAGAAATTAAATTGAATGTGATTCAATTTATAAATCCATATTTATGCAAATGAGATTTGTATAATAAGGTATGAGATACCTTATATTATATAATATGCAAATATGATTTGTATATTACATAGTTGTGGTAAAATGGTGATTTTGGTGGAGATGTTAACTCGACATCTCACCATTATTTAAAAGCTTTCCAAGAAGCATTTGGTGAATATCTTGCCATTTTTTGGATTTCTATCCAAACAGAGCAAGTAATTCTCTCTCAAATTCTCTCTTAATTCTCCAAAATTCTCTCCTCACCCAAAACCAAACGGAATCTCACTCACTCTCCAATCTCCTGAAAACAACATTGACTTTATATTGAGTTTCTTTTCTCGTATGACCCTTTATTTCATTGTAGTTCTTTTGTCATCCATTTTATTGATCCAATTTCACTGAGAAAACTTATTTTAATAGCACTCATGGCGTCACACAACCAAAGAAAATTAAAAATTCACTCCTCACTCTTCACACGGTTGAATATGGACCAAATATTAAAAATTTTGTAAAAGCAACAATTATCCAAAGATACTGGACAGAATGAATCGAATTCTAGTCCAATACATCAAATTTCGAGTGAAAAAATCTCAAATCTTTGATAGTTTGAAACAGGTATAAAACGAACTCTTCAAAATTCCCCCTTTTTTTTTTGTTTGACAAAATCTTCGAATTCCATTTTCAAAAAAAATCACCGGGTCCACAATAATCAACACCTTCCCCGATACACAAATTAAATGTGATCTGAAAATAGCCCAAACAAAAATAAAACTAATAATTTTTAAAAAACCCCATTACTTTTTATGCATTACCAAAATAATTAAGAGGGAAAGCAAAAAGAACTTGTTTGGTTTCAGTTTGGACATAAACCAATTCAGCTTAGTTTAAGAGAATTTGTAATGGGTAGCAAGGATGACCTTATTATTTGCAGATATGACAATATTTAAAAAGAATAGCAAATATGACAAATATCTTTAAAAACGTTTTATAATTCCAATTTTACCCTTCTTCCTTTTTTTTTTTGTGTATTTCTTCTTATCGATAAGAAAAGAAAGATCAACCCAACTGATCCCAGAGACGCTTCAACTGCGCATGTCTCGTCCCTCTCGCGCCTTTATCCAACTCTGCATGCCAACGAAATAGAAATCTAAACACCTCGTTTACATGGCTTCGACTTGTACTTTAGATTGGCAATAGTACCTTTACCTCACAAATCTCACTTCTGCGGAAATTTTGTGGCGGAAGCAGTTCATTGAACCAACTGGAAGAGAATGAGTACCAAATTTGATGGTGGCTCTCATGCGTATGAAGAGCAAGAGGAAAATCTACAAGCGTGTGGGCAACTCTATATTTACGGCTTTGTTTCACTTGTTGGTTCGTGGGATTCTTCTAAAGCTGTAATCATCATTTTTCTACTCTTTTGAGTTTCCACCAATCTCCAATGTTAATAGCTCTCTTTTTAAAACGCGAATCTACATCAATATGGGAATTTAGCTTTGTTGTTCTTTCTTGTTACGGTAATTATGATTCAACTTCTCTATTACTTTGGTGATAAAATAAACATAGATATATTTAAAGATTTTAAGATTATGAAGTATTTTATACGTAATATGTTCTTTTACAAAATGAACTATCAACATTTAAAAGAATAAGTCTATCAGTGATATTGATAGACTTCTATCATTGATAGACTTCAATAAACATTCCAAAGAAGAAGTCTATCAGTGATAATGATAGTGATAGACTACTATCATTGATAAACTTCAATCAACCCTGATACACATTTCGAATAAGTAGTCTATCAGTGATAGACCTCTATCACTAATATACTTCAATAAACATTCCTAAAAAATAAGTTATCAGTGATATTGATAGACTTCTATTATTGATAGACCTCAATCAACCTTGATAAACATTCTTACATTCCAAAGAAGAAGTATATGGTGGATAGTGATAGATTTCTATCACTGATAGACTTTGAAAAACATTCCAAAAAATAAGTCTAGTAGTGATAATGATAGACCTCAATCTTCAATCAAACCTGATAAACATTCCAAAAAATTAGTTTATCAGTAATAGTGATAGACTTCTATCACTGATATATTTTGATAAACATTCCAAACAACAAGTCTATCAGTGATAGAAGTCCATTGATATCAGTGATAGTGATGGACTTCTATCACTGATAGGCCTCAAATTCCAAAGAAGCAGTCTATTAGTGATAGTGATAAACTTCAATCAACCCTGATAAACATTCTTACATCTCAACGAAGTAGCCTATAAGTGATACACTTCAATCAACACTGATAAACATCCCAATAGAATCACACAATCACATATATAAATGCAATTCCCAATAGACAGATCCACAATCCATTTTAGTCCACAATCCATTTTAGTCCTAATAGACACTGATATACATTTATATTCTCAAATTACCATATTCTCTTGTACATCTATATTGAAATTGAGTACCTAAAACAAATACACAATCCATTGGGAATAAATCCATTAATGCCCAACAAACAAATACACATATATATATCAATTAAAATTGTATATCCATATTCTCCAAACTAAGCGCCTAAAACAAATACACAATCCCAATAGGCAAAATCAGAATCACACAAGTTATACCTAACAACAAAACCTTAAATTGAACACATAAAATAGATATACAATCTTCTTGCAAGCTGCTTCAATTCCATCTTTCAACTTGTCAATATTATTGCAGCTTGGAGTCCACATTCCAATCGATTAGGTTTATAAGTCCACATTCCAATATTCTTCCAATCTATCAAAATCTGTTAATCGATTATGCTTAAAGAAGCTTTCTTTTACACATTTTTGTTGTATGGTGATTTTTTGTTGATTTTTTGTTTGTTTGAATGGAAACTCTGTTTTAGATTTTTTGCTTTATGCTCATTCTGTTTTTCTTGGTTTTTGCTTTATACTTGTAATCAATAGATATCAGTGATATACGTGTGAATGTGGTATATACTTCTATCAATGATATACAGTGAATATGCTAGTGATCAATAGGTATCAGTGATATACGAGTGAATACGCTAGTGATCAATAGATATCAGTGATGTACGAGTGAATACGCTAGTGATCAATAGATATCAATGATATACGAGTGAATACGCTAGTGATCAGTAAATGTCAGTGATATACTTCTATCAATGATATACGAGTCATTCTTTTTTTATTAATCTCTGTTTTATGCTTGTGATCAATAGATATCAGTGATATGCATTTTATGCTTGTGATCAATAGATATCAGTGATATACTTGTAAATATGTGTGAATATGCTAGATATCAGTGATATACTTTTATCAATGAAATCTGTGAATATGTTAGTAATCAATAGATATCAGTGATATATAGTGAATATGCTAGTGATCAATAGATGTCAGTGATATACTTCTATCAATGATATACGAGTGAATATGCTAGTGATTTATAGATATCAGTGATATATTTCTATCAATGATATGTGAGTGAATATGCTAGTGATCAATATAATTTGTGTATGTGGTGATCGATTTCGATCAATGATATAATTACTTAATGTTCTTATTACTTTATGTTGTAGTTATTTTGGAACTCTGATTAAGCTTCCAATAGTTGTTTTTTACATGGACAATGAAATAAGAAAAATTTCTATGAGAATTACAAGACCATTGGAATTTTGGTTGATGATATGATATGTTTTGATGATTTTATCAATCTAATTGCGAAAGAAATTCGAATGGATACTTCTATTTATTCTATAGAATTGTCGATGTTATTAGGTTATGGGATGAATGGTGCTCAGGATGTAGTTAAAATTCAAGAAGATAAAGATGTTGCTTGGTTTTTAACTTTAGTGAAAGATCAAAATACAAGATATCTCTTAGTTGCTCATATCAATGATGCTTGTTTTGATGGCTCCTCTTGTGCTCTTAGGGATGGAAGTGACAAGTTGTTATCAATTGCTTCTTTTTCGTCTTCTTCTAGGATTGATGGTAATTTCCACGTTATTGAGATGTAGATGTGGAGGAAAATGAAGTTTTTGCAAGTAAGGAAATTGCGTGAAATTTTTTTTTTCATTCCTCGCTGAGAAGAAGAATTTTGAGTTTAGGATGATAAAAATAAATTCAAAGTCACTTGAATTTCAATGTGCCCAAGAGGGTTGCCAATGTTATGTTCGAGCACCGCGTTATAAGAATAGTAACTTGTGGATGCTTAAGAATCATTCTGAATGGAGTTTTATAGATGTTGACATAAATGCATTACCTCCAATTGTTAAACGTCAAGCAGGAAGGTCCCAAAAGCAAAGGATTCCGTCGATTGGTGAAGCAAAAAGTCTCACAAAATATAGTCGTTGTCATCGTGTTGGTCACAATCGTAGGACATGTAAATTTCCACCATTTTTACCATGATATAATTTTTGACAATTGGTTTTAGATATATGTTTTCAAGATATAACTCAATATTGTTGTTATCATACTATCCATACTATCAATATAAGGTTTGTGATTGCTTATATTCCTGAAGTTTAATATCAATACTATGAACACAAGAACTTTGCTACATTAAAACCATAAACTAAAGCATATAAGAAATCTGTCAAAATTAAGAAACTAGAGCCTATTAGACCTATGAGTGACATCTGATGAGAAAATTTGAATTGTGAAAACAGGACCACTGATAGAAGCAAGAATTGATAAGAATTGGTTGATAAGAAGTAAAACAGGACCACAACAAACATGACCACTGATAGAAGCAAGAATTGATAAGTCTATCATTTCTATATAGATATAATAGAAGTCTATCAGATGTGATAGAAGTCTATCACTAATAGACATGTATCAGTGATAGAATAAAGAAGTTAATGATTGATACACAAACAAAGAAGCAAGAATTGATAAAAATTGGTTGATAAGAAGTAAAATAGGACCACAACAATCAGTAATAGAAGTCCCGATCGAGGTCGATCACCAAAAACCACTCATGAGTTAATAGTTTAGAGCTCGGAGGCAACGCTCTCATTCAGATTTTATGATTTGAGTTTGAAGGAATGCTGGAAATTGAATCGGAAACATGAATCTTGAATCTGCTAACACAAGAGCGAAGTGTGATTGGGTTGAAAAATCAACTACGTGTGGACATGCTTAAGACTTAATGGATCAAAAATGATTTTCTATTGATCATCTATTAGTTTATATTTTATACGCGACTAATAATATGAGATATAGGAGAATACTTAATATTTTATGCAAATATTTGATCATGCATGAAAAAAAACCATTATTTTATGAAGATTATTTCGTGCTATGTAAAGTATTCAATTATTTGAGAATATAGTATGGTGGCAAGAATATTTCTATGTTTACAAAGTATGATCTCTATGCAGCATGAATATGATTTGTATATTTATGATTGTGTATATATAATTATGTTATGTGAATGATGGACTGCTGTTGTATAATGAATGAATTAATGAAAGGGACATGTATCACGAGAGATCATTATGTGCATGGTCACACATGCACAGACTCCACATGTGTATCTCTCCGCGAGAGCCTAAATGAACCGGTGGATGACTACCGGGCCCTAATTAAATAAGGCCAAATGGATTAAGGCAGCCGATATACATACTAATACACAAATGAGAAAGGCGACACCACTATGGAATTAGAGCAACTAGCTGAAATCAAATAAAAAGAGAGTCATGGATTAAAGACACATGAGAGATTTTTATATCCCGAGATGTATTTACTAAATGAGTTTAAGGTCATGATCAGATGGCACGATATCCAGAAACTTTAGAGGAAGCGTTTCGAGGTTATTGTTTTTGCATCACCTCAAAAAGTGCGAGAGAGGTGTTAGGAGTATTACAACTATAACTAGAAACATGATTAGTATGTTCATCACAAAAGCGATGTGTTATGTTTTTATTGGAGTTAAACATACACGCGATTGAAGCATACAATGATGCCTTGCTCAGATTTTAATGTTTTGTTTGATCTCAGCTATTTATTTCATTGAAACTATCATCTCGGCTACTCCTAAATGCATGCATGTGTGAGAATGTCTGTGTCAGTCAGCAAGCATGCATGCATCTGATCTTAGCACCCAGCAGGTTATGGTTCTCACATCACTGAGCAAAGTGAGAATGGGGCCTTCATGGTTTAACAGCGCTTTCCCTACTTGGGTCTGACATTCTACTCAAGATGATTAATGAGTGACATAACATCTATGCATATACGGCTAAACGATGATGCGGATGATCTCTGCTTATTGATAAGTGAGCGGAAGTTGAACTATGTTGTAGTGATCGGTACAAGTACACAGGGTCGAGCGGGAGTAAATGAGTGTGTAGCCTGTGAAGAAAGCAAGGCTGACTTCAACTCACGCTACGGAATTACACCGTCGTGGGTTGTCACGGATCGGTCGACTTCCGAGTCCGTGCGAATTACCGGATGATTCTCAAGTGAAGTGCATCAGCGCGCCAATTAGCACGGAAATTGATCACGCACGCGTAGTGTACCAACAAGAGCGACCCCACACTCAGTAAAGCGTCACCACAGAGGTCTCACCGCTGCGGACCCGTGGAAGTATGATCAGATCTTCAATAGTGCTTAAAGAGCAGAAGGATTGATGCTGCCGCTCATGAGACCATGCTTCGGATCGATGGCTGCGCGAGACGAGCAAGTCAGCCACTGCGGTACGCCGGGATAGCCAGATGGCGCGAAGTGCTTGTGTAAACCATGTGTCCGAACGAACAGGACGCTGAATCTAGAGATGTGTCCTATCGCGCGATTTCTGCACTCGAGGCACTAAGAGAAATACTAGCGCCCGTAACGAAAGAGCGTGGGAGGCAGGAGGAATTTTGCTCTGTTATCCGGCCTGTCCAGGTAGCCGAAATACAGGTAGGGGCAGTTAGAGTGAAGACACATGAGATTCGATGAACGCCGAGCTTATCTGCACTAAATCTCCTGACACCAGTCCACCGTGTTGTGGTAAGTGGCAGTATCTGATGCGTAGCATCACCTGTGGTAATGGTAAGAGGCGCTGGCATGCATGCGAGCAAATATAAGGAGGGCTAAACAACCCACCACAATTCACCCTGCCTACGCCGCCTGCTCATGGCCTTCTCGGCGGCGATCGTCTCGTGACCCGCGTGTAATACTGATGTAACACATCGCGACAGTGGACAGCGATTGGAGAGGCAGCGGGAATATAAGATAGGCGAGGCAAAAGTGGTTAAAGCATCGTGTTCTTGGTGCCCGGGAATTGTTCTAGGTAAAGGAAGAGAACTGAGTTAGTCTTGCCAACCGCCAAGGCCGGCGACCAAAGAGTTAACACTATGGCCGCCTCTTACACATGTGGGAGGACTACACGCAAAGTATATAACCTGCATTCAAGATAATTCGTGCACTCACCGACAGCGCTGTCATTGTTGGACGCTTCTAACTTCTCTATTTGTGACTAGGTGGTCGGAGTCGCGACACTGTAGCAGTGCGAGAATATACAGTCCTTCAACCGAGAGGGATAAATTTGATGTGTGTAGGCGCGGATAGGTGACCATATGGATGCATCACTGGCGACAGTTATGTGTAATAAGTCAATGCTTGATTTTGATAATATCGTACCATAGTACACAGATGACCTACACGTAACTATACCACATGGTCAAGCGGAAGGTTGTGCCTCCACTGGCTCCACAGCGGGGTGCGCAGTGACAGAGCTTCGCGATGTGAGCTGTGACATACCGCGCAGAATAGACAGTGAGAGCTGAAGCCTCCTAGCTTGCCACACATGGGTTGCGATGCGCTGTAATACGATGAGCATGAAGTGTGAAGGAAGGAGTGCCGCACGGGCACGACGCCTTACGAGACACTCAGACACTACGAGATGAGCAATTTAACATGATTTGGTAGACACCACGATATCGAGCCACACGCATGTACACGCGCTAGGCTTGGAAAAGAAAAGTGTAACAAGCATCCGCCAGTGTTTTATGTATGGCTACATACAGATGAAAGAACAGATATGCCTGAAAGAGGATCCATACCGCGCATGTGAGTGAAAGATTCATTTATCAGAATAATACTACCTGAGCATGCATTGTTCGACTAAGCAGCATGGATTTAAGATTGATACGCGATCAAGATTCTGGATCAGTTGGAGGGGATACCACTAGCGGCACGGCGTGATACGTTATGGCATTCGAAGTTCCAAGTGGTGATGATGCGCGTTCTGCGACAATGCCTACAGTGATTCATGGACTTCGAGGCAGGCGTTTATTCAAGTCTTGCGTCGTTGTCACGTTAAATGTGATTGTGTTATCATCGACACTTGCGATATACTCTGAGGTGAATATACCCAAAGCATGAAACAACAAAGAAGAATTTACCTGAGGAAGATGTATGCAAACAAGTGGATGCTGAAGCATCTGGCAATTGCATGTATCTCCCATTTGGCTCAAGTGCCGGAAAAGATACAGGTAGATCATTGATTCGGCTGACAGATAGAAGCGTCACGGGGCACACGGTTGCGTCTGGCTGGCATGTGTGCGAATGAGCGTGGTTTTACTGATTATGGAGGCGCAGAGTTTGCCAAGAATACCATGTATATTTCGGTGGTGCGCAGTGAGTGGAACTTCATTTGTGGATGATTGCTGCGCGCTGGCTCGTGGGAACCGATTGAAGCTCACAGTATAGGTGAGACGTGCGGGCTTGAAGTCCATGGTGATTCTAGTTGTGCTTATGTATTTTGTGTCGTTATGTGCTAATCTGGTAAGTAGCACAATCCACGATCAGGAAACCTTGATGAAAGGGCAACTTCTCAGGCTCGCGGCACTACGGACTGGAGTGGTCTGAAGGGTTCTCTGTGATTAAGATGGGAATCACACATGTGGAATCTGCAGTTTGCTCTGGATTCATAAAACTTCGTTCATTTCACATGAGTGACCACAGAGGGCGCGATGGTTAGTGAGAATTGATATGACATCTGATACATCACATTAGTGTATGCACTAAGGCTTCGTGCTGCACCGCCGGCGAAGTTCGGCCGCACCAGCTGGACGGAACGCACATAAAAAGCATTTTTAGCCGGTTGACAGAATGCGATCTTGTACACTACGATGGAACGCTCAAGACAGCGTTACTGAGGCTTCGGTGTGTGACGGTTAAAATGGCGGTAGTAGGTGGTGATGTGGCGAGAGTTACCACATCATGATGGAGACTTTGTCAGGGAAAAACAAGGCAACGGAATAGCGCGGAGCGGCCCCGAATGGTTTAAAGAAGGCTCATGCTCCCATTTATCGCATCTGGCAAGGTAGCCCCAAGCACTATCACGACACAAGAAGCAGGCCGTTGTTTGCGATATGGGCGCGTATAATGTTTATATTGTGTCGATCAACGAAAACGCTACAATGGTTCATGGATCACGCCACCTATGCTGGGTGCTGAAATTGCGATTCAGCCGGACCATTTGAAATCTTAGAGAGGATTGGTGCGATGGCCTCTGATTAGCCTTTGCTGGCGCTTCCACTGCGGCGGTTCACAGCGTGTTCCACGTCTCCATCTTTGAGAAAGTATTTTCGAGATCAGACTCATGTCGTAGACTTGAGCCATTGCAATTAGCGAAGATCCGAGTTATGGCGAGCAGCCAGGTACAAATTATTGCTAGAGGCAGAAAGACCTCAAATGTAGCGAGATCGGCTTAGTTAAAGTGATGTGGCGAGAATCGCGCCTTGAAGAAGCTACGGGGGCGAGAAGAGGAAATACGAGCTAAATATCAGGAACTATTCCAAGGATAGGAACTTTCGAGGACGAAAGTTCTTAAGGAGAGGAAGATTGTGGCAGCCAGCCACCACAGTACTAATTATTGTTTGTAATTGACGTCCTATCATTAAAGGTTAGTTTCCACTTGAGTGCGGTTTTGCTTTGTTAATAATAAAAGAAAAGGGAATAGCAAGAGGCGTTTTGGTGATTGATGTCTAAATTAGGGTGATCAATAGCGCGTGGCGTGACCTAGATTGATAGTATATAAGCTCGTGATCATGGATAGACCCAATAGAAAAAACCACAGCCATCACATCTACTCCTTCTTGCAACAAAACCCAACCACAGGAGCATTTTGGTCTTCCTCCACAAGCTAACCTGGCCGGCAACCTCCCCTCGAGAATACAATCTTCCGGCACGCACGCGAAGAGGAGTTGTGACGTCCAACCGGCCGCTCGAAGACCTCCAAGCCACCTCGCTGCAGCTCACGATCAAAAAGCGCGGCGCTTCCAACCCACGCGCGGCCGTGTCGGGTTCCGGCGCGTCACCGCTCGGGAATGCGATTCTTCCGTCGGCCGGTTCTCCTCGCGGAGCGCTCACGCGCGGCGCGGCCCTACGAAAAGGCACATCGATGGCTTCGTGCGCGTCGGGCCGAAAAACCGCGAGCCTTCATCATCCTGGCCGCGGACGCGCGAGATCGCCGATCAAGCCCGGTATCGGCCGATCGCGAGCGTCTGCGGCCCACGCCGAGACCGCGCGAAGCCTAGCTGCGTGGTGAAACCCGATCGCCGGCGTGAGAAACCGAGCAGCGAGCTCTCTCTCTCTCTCCGTCGAATTAAAGCGGCACAAGGGTCTTACGCGTCCGGCCGCCGCCGCCGAGCCACCAGCCAATTTCTTTGCCGTGGGCGTCGGTTTCACCTCCGATCACGCGTCGGCCAAGCGGTATCTCGGCGGCTAAGACTTACGATTAGGTGGCGATCTTGCTAAATATCGAGTTCGATTGAGAATTATTTGTGTCTGTCGATTACTTAAGCGTTTGATTGAGAACTTAGGTTACGGGTTCGAATACTTGTTGTAGGAAACAAACTTGGAGGCGGGATTGGAGGTTTATCGTCAAAGCGGACTAAGGGTTAATAGGTTTTTGCATTGAGCTTGAGGTAAGCGGGTGCGATATCTTAATCTGATAATTTAAGTATCGCATGATTAGGGTTTTAGTGAATGCTTGGAAATTGAATTCGGAAACTATGGTGTGAATCGAGTTTCACTAAAGGAAAGAGTAAGCAAGAGGGTTCGATTAGGTTTTGGAGAAAAATCAAAGCTCGAGGTAAGGGACCTTGTGCCGAACTTTTAATGGGATCAAATGAAAATGATTTTCATGATTTCATGCAGAATTAGTTTATATTTTCCATACGAAAATATACAGATATTATCGTGAGAATACTTAATATTTTATGTGCAAATATTTCGATGCATCATGTGAAAATAAACCATTATTTTATGTGAGATTATTCTCGTATGCTATGTAAAAGTATTCCAGTATTTCATGTGAGAATATGACAGTAATTTGCATAAGAATATTTCATGTTTTCTTACAAAAGTATGATCTTCAAACTGTTTATGAGAAAAATATGATTTGCATATCGACGATGATTTTTGTGACATGTGCACTATTATTATGTGAATGATGGGACCTCATGCATGTTTTGTATGCCACGAAATGAATTAATGAATAGTGTGGACATTGGTATCCTGAGATCATTATGTGCATGGTCAAACATGCAATAGAGACTCTATGGGTCTAATTACGAGAGTCGTGAGGACTCGAAATGAAATGACTCAGGATGACCAGTCGGCCCCACAATTAAATAAGCAGTCATGGATTAAAGACCTGACAATTAATTAAGCAGTCATGGATTAAAGACCTGACCATACACAAATGAGAAAGCAGTCATGGATTAAAGACCTGACAATACACAATTAAAAAGGAAGTCATGGATTAAAGAGACGACAATATGAGAAAGTTTTAGGTCCCGTATATGTATGTTACGAATGAGTTTAAAGGTCATGATTGTATGTGTATGCATATCCCAAACCTCGGTAGCGAGGTTACTTACTGGGTATTGTTTTGCAATACTCACCCTTTCTTTTAAAAATGTTTTTCAGGTAAAGGAAAGGACGTGCAGGGCGTGTGACGGAGGAGCGTTACTAAGACCATGGGAAGCAAGCATGATTTCGCATATTCTTGTTACAAACCGATGTTGTCTCTATGTTTTTATTTGGAGTTAAACTTACTTACGTTTTAATAGGCCATGCTAAATCGATGCTTTTATCTGATTTTAATGTTTTGTTTTTGGGATCCCTGAAACTATTTATGTTCATTGGAAATTTCTTTTAGGTTCTTTTATCTCTCGGCCTATAAATGCATGCATGTGTAGTAATGTCCCTAGGAGTTGGTCATAGAAAAGTAGGGGCGTTACAGATAAACATCTATCACTGATAGAAGTCTATCACTTCTATCAGTGATAGATGTATGATTTCTGTGATTTCTATGACGTGTGATTTCTGTGGAACCCTTTGCTATATGGGCAATTATGTTGGGCATCTTTGCTACCAACCTAATTGTCCCTTAGTTTAATTGTGTTTTGAATATCTCTCATGATTTGGGCTTTGAGTTTAGAGGACCCGAGAAAAGTTCCAATGATTGTATGAACTCTTTTCTAAACATTTCTATTCATTTGAAGAATTAAAATGTGCCAAATAATTCGGTTATTGATTTGGAGTAAGCTGGTATGCTTGATTTTTTTTTTTAATTTTTAATCTTTTGGTCTATATTCTAAGTTTTAGTTATCTCATCATCAAATCATAAAGAGGATAAAGATTGTTGAGTTAAGAATTTGGAATACAAACTCAAAGATAATATATTTTAGAAAATGGTAAGTTGCCACAATTAATAAATAAGGGTAAAAGGATAAAACTATCAGCTGTCGATAACCACCTAGCAACCGCTGTCGATAACCACCTAGTAACCACTTCAATGACCCGACCACCTTAGCAACCCAATCACCTCGATGACTACTTCGATGATCACCCCAACCTGACAATCCAACTACCCAAAACCATTGTTGGCAACCACTTGATGACCACCCAACAACCCAACCATCATATTTACTACTCATGCAACGACTCTAGCGACTCGACCACTTGACAACTACTGTCATAACCACTAAACGACCACTTCGACGATATGACCACCCTGATGATCACTCCAAAATCCCACGATGACCTTATTATATTATATGGGGTTCCATCTCAAAACCAATTGGCAATGGGAGGAGTAACCCACATATCATATATGTTGTGAGGTTTCTCTCCACTTTTCCAATGTGGGATCCTCAACATGCCCCCTCAAGATGGGGCCTCTTTTTGGTTCACCATTCTTGGATCAGATCCCAATTTCAATTTTTGGACCGAATACCCGTTTGGGTTTAATGGGCTCTGATACCATATTATATTATATGGGGTTCCATCTCAAAACCAATTGGCAATGGGAGGAGTAACCCACTGTTAGCTCTTAGAATGAGAGCTAAGATTGAGCTTTTATTGTGATTATTCCTTGGTATTTTGATATTTCTTGACTATTCTAACCCCTTGATTAGGTATTTTTGTGTGTTAATATTTACAATTTACTTTTGAAGTACCTTGAAGCCATTGAAGTACTTTTCATTGCTGAATTTTGTCAATTTGGCCATGTTTTTAGGAGTTTTTGAGAAGATGGTGTTTTGAAGTGCAGAAGGTCTGCTAAGAGCTCTTTGTAGCTTTGAAAATTCTTTGAAGGATAAAGATTCTTTGGAGCTCAATTCTGATATCAGATGCAGAATGCACACATGGACAGAATTCATTAATTGAGTTGGACAGAAATTGCCCTATCAGCTGCTGTGAGCCAATGAAAGGCCTTCATGTCAATTCCTCTTGTCCATTCAGCCTTTAATTCGAGGTGGATGCGGTATAAATGCCTGGTGTGGTCGTTTTTGGAAAAGGGGCGTGAGCAAGAAGAAAAAAAAGGAGAACCCGATTGGGAAGAAGACAAGAGGCAAATCTTTAGCAAGCTGAATTGGGGAAGCTTCTCCTTCTGGAAAGAGGCTGGGGTAGACCGAGGAAGGCTTGGAAAACTTCACCCATCTGTTCATTCTTTCATTCCCTTGCTCTTTACTCTTCTAATTTGTAACTAAGACCATTGAGTATGTTTAGTATTAGTTTTACTGTGTTATTGCTGTCCTTTCTTAATATCATGAACTAATCACCCTTGGGGTGAGGATTAGAAGACTTTATGTGGATGCAATTTTAATGAAAGAGTAAAACACTGCAACTCACTCTTGTGCCTTGTGATTTCAAGGCTTAACTAAGGTTTGTTTGGCTCCAACTTGGAAAAGGGAAGAATAAACTGATTTCAAGGCATGACACTAGTTCTGATTAAGAGATTTATTTCTCTCAGGTGATTGAGGAGTCTAGGGATAGTCACTCACCTAGTGTTAACAGTTAGGAGCTAAGTTAAAGGTTGCACAGTTTAGGAGTGCTTTCTTGATAATTTTATACACCCCATTTAAGCAAACATCCACATATCATATATGTTGTGAGGTTTCTCTCCACTTTTCCAATGTGAGATCCTCAACAGACCTAACCACTATGCAATCACTATTGGCGACTACCGACAACCAACCACCCAACCACCTAGTCAACATTTTAAAAGGTTAAAAATTAAACAAAAGTGGTTACTAACAATTTTTTTTAATCCATTATATGTTTGAAATAGGTTTCAAAATACTATACAAAATATAGTTTCTAATATTTTAATTTCTAAAAATTGCATTTTATTGGATCCTGCTTAGTCCAATTCATGTTGGAAAGGAGAATTCAAATTTTATAACTCATTTATCCTTGAAATATGTGTGTATTTAAATTCCATAATTTCTTAAATAAATCTCCAATATTTTAATTTCTAAAATAGAGTTCTAAAAATAGATTTATGAATACTTTATGAAATAAAGTTTTCTCCAATATGTTATATAGACTTCTAATTTTTTTAATATCTAAAATAGAGTTTCAAAAATAGATTTTTGAATACTTTATCAAATAGAGTTTTAGATTCTCTAATTTATTAAATAGACTTTAATTTTTTAATTTCTAAAATAGTTTTCTGAGTATTTTGTGAAATGGATTATTAATTGTACAAACTACACATCATATTTAACTACTATTGAAACAATTGATTCACATAATTGGTTAAAATATTGATATGCACTTCAACAAACAATTATCAAGTAAAAAAAATTGGACCTAGATAAAGAATATCCTAAAACAACTGTTATAAAAATACACTCTAAACAAACACAGTCCAACCCAACCCTCCATCCCAAAAATAGGTTTCAGCAAACCAACCCAACACATCCTAGCACCCCAAATACTGGAATTAGAAATCTCAGAGTTTTTGATTCCAACCAAGAAACCCCAAAGTTCCAGAACCCCAGGGTTTCTAATTCCAAAAAAGCGGGCCAAACAACCTCTTAGAGTTAAGTATAAACATACCTTAAATAAAGAAGTTCTTCTTGTTGATAAGGACAACGACCCTCCACATATCTCCACAATGGTATGATATTATCCACTTTGGGCATCAACCCTCATGGCTTTGCTTTTGGTTCCCCCAAAAGGCCTCATACCAATGGAGATAATTGTCCTTCCTTATATACCCATGATCAATCCCTTCCCTAGCCAATGTGGGACATTTGTTTGCAACCTAACAATCCTCCCCTCGAACAAATTACCACACTTGAGCCTCCCTTCGAGTCTCCCCTCGAACAAATTACCACACTTGAGCCTCCCTTCGAGTCTCCCCTCGAACAAATCCGTCTACTCCAACGGATCGCCACATTGTGTGATATCCCTTGAACCTCCCCTCGAACCTCCCCTCGAACAAAGATCTACTCCTCTACCAGGCAGCTTGATAGAGTTTACTACTTGGTTGCCGCTCCAAGTACTTTTTGTTCGACTCCGGAGTTCATCCATAATGTCTACATAAGGCTCATTAATGTTTGTTCCACTTTGAGGATTTCTCCGACACACGGCTAGGTTTTATCATGGCTCTGATACCAATTGATAAGGACAACGACCCTCCACATATCTCCACAATGGTATGATATTGTCCACTTTGGGCATCAACCCTCATGGCTTTGCTTTTGGTTCCCCCAAAAGGCCTCATACCAATGGAGATAATTGTCCTTCCTTATATACCCATGATCAATCCCTTCCCTAGCCAATGTGGGACATTTGTTTGCAACCTAACACTTGTATACTTGATCTCTTCCACAAAAGTCTTCCTTGCTATGTCTCGAAAAAATATCAAAAGAGTTTGTAGAAACCCTTCTTGAAAATAGAATGTGAGAATTATGGGAGAATTCTCTAGAGTTTGTTTTTCTCCTTTGGAATGCACACAATGGAACCCCTAGGGACCTATTTATAGTGACCTTGGGCAAATAATTAAATAATTTATTTCATCTAATCAATTTGAATCATATCTAAACATTTCTAAATTCTCGTACGAAATCTATTTCTTTATTTTGAATCTAATTCAAATTTGATAAATGTCTTTTCTTTAACGCATCTTAATATATTTATAATTTCTTTGATATTTAATGTATTATATATATTAAATATGTTTTTCCCTCCTTGAATATATCAAATATATTAAATTTTAATTTGAATATTTCAAAATTTTCTCTTGATTTAATTGATCGTAGTGTTCATATAAGCTAGCAAGAGGTCCTTATGGACCTACTGATTATAAACTCTAATGATACAAAATCAATTAATTAAACTCTTTAATTAATTAATTTTCATTCATTAAACTATAGGTCGTTCCACTATAGACCTAGAGTTACACTCTTATGTCCATGGGTATAATTACTACTTGCAAGTCGATTCTTCACAAATTGTTCGTAATTACAATTGGGTCAAACCCCGTTTTAACCCTATAATTACATCTTATATTTTAAGTGTCATTGATCCTCTTAAAAAAATTAGTTTATGATCTAACTTAAACTAAGTCTCTCTCGGACCAGCGAGACATATTGAATCGGCTACAAAAAGTCACTCTCACTCATGCAAATTAAAAGACAAGCCCTCATAGGAAAGAGTTCATAACTCACTCAAGATTAAGATTGAGTCGCATATAATCATTCCAATGAAATACTAATCTTCTCAATTGACAGATTTATAAAGAGAGATTAAATATTTCGTTGTTTAGTCTTATACAAACTCACTGCATAAAATTCCCTCATTCACATGTTTTCAAATAAACGATTTGAATCAAATCATTTGTAACTATTACAAAATATGTGATGTATTAATAGTGTTACCAGGATAAAATACCCAACCTTATCCATATACTATAACCTTTTAGGTTATTTGTTGAACATGATTCTCTCATATGTCAACTACATACTGTATAACATTACACTAATAACCTTGAATTTTTTTAGATTAATGGATAATGTTATACTCAGTATAAAAAAAATGTGACGACCACCACCACAGGTACTAATTATTGATTGTATTTGACGTTCTATCGTTAATTATTATTTCCCCTTGAGATTGGATTTACTTTGTTAATAATTAAAAGAAAAAGGAAGTGACAATGGCATTTTGGTAATTAATGTCTAAATTAGGGTGACAAATAGCACTTGGTTTGACCTAAATTGATGGTATATAAGCTCATTATCATTGAAAGGTTAGAGGAAAAACCCTAGCCAACAACATCTTCTCCTCCTCCTTGTATCAAACCCTAACCCTAACCCTATCTTTCTCCTTCTTCTCCTATTTTGCCCTAATCAAAAACCTAAACCCTAAAGTAATTGTGCAACTCCACGCCGACCAAGCTCACGTCCAAGGGGGGGAGCCGCACGTCCATTCACCAGCTTCAGCCGAGTAGGATTTCGCCGTCCAGCCACTCCAGCGTCTGCAGTCGCAACCGGAGATCATCACGCGAAGGATTATCGATCAGCAAACCCTCCTTCCCTTGCTGAATCCTTCCGCCGGCCATCACGAAGAAGAGCTTGCGCGTCCAGCCAGCAGTTCGAAGTCCTCCAGCCACCTCGTCTGCAGCTCACGAACGAAGAAAACGCCGGCAACCCACGATCAGAGACTCCAGCCGTCCGAAGAGCCGCATCCGTACGTGGAAGTCACGCCGTTGAAGCCGTCTCTGGGAAGTACTCGCGTCTGGGTGCGCCGGAGACCGAACGTGGAGCTGCCGTCGAAGTTCTTGCCGCCGCCGCTGCATCGCGCGATCCACGCCCAACCCAACCGCAGGCCTCGCCGGAGTTCACACAATTTTTCCCAGCCGCCGCCGCTGTTTAATCTGCTGCCGTCGAGCCTTGCAACGCCGGCCAACGCCATTCTACAGCCGCCAAAGTTAACCCGGTGAGCGATCGGTTTAAGTTTCGTACTTGATTGAGAATTATTTGTGACCTATCGATTAATTAAGCGTTGGACTGAGGACTTGGGTTACGGATTCGAACACATTTTTGTAGGGACCAAACTTGGAGCGGAATTGGAGGTCGATCGTCAAAACGGACTAAGGGATATTAGGTTTTCGCATTGAGCTCGAGGTAAGCGGGGTATGGCATCTTAATACCGTAATTTAAGTACCTCATGATTATGGATTTAGTGAATACTTGGAGATTGAACTCGGAAACTATAGTGTGAATCAGGTTTCACTAAGAGAAGAGTGGTCCGGGAGCTCGGGTTAAGCCTTGGAGTAGAATTCGAACTAAGGTAAGGGACCTTGTGCCGAACTTTTTATTGGGAATGAAGAAAATGATTTTCATGATTTCATGCGAAATTAGTTTATATTTTCATATGACAATATCTGAGATATTTTTCGTGAGAATACTTAATATTTTATGTACAAGTATTTCAATGCTTCATGTGGAAATAAACTATTATTTTATGTGAGAATATTCTTGTATGCTATGCAAAAGTATTCCAAAGATTTCATGTGAGAATATGGTGAGAATTTGTATGAGAATATTTCATGATTTCCTACAAAAGTATGATCTTCAAACTGCTCTATGAGAAAAGTATGATTTGCATAGTGACGATGATGTTTGTGACATGCACACTATTATTATGTGAATGATGGGACCTCATGCATGTTATGTATGTCATGAATTGAACTAATGAAAAGTGTGGACATTGGTCTCTCCGAGGTCGAGATGTGCATGGTCAAACATGCAATAGAGACCCTATGGGTCTAATTACAGTGTCCGTGAGGACTCAAATTATTACAGTGGGAGTGTGAGGGACTCAAATTATTACAGAGTGCAGTGAGGACTCAAAATGAAATGACTCAGGATGACCGATCGGCCACACAAATAAAAAGGAAGTCATGGATTAAAGAGACGACAATATGAGAAAGTTTTAGGTCCCGCATATGTATATTTGAGCGAGTTTAAAGTCATGATTGTATGTGTATGCATATCCCAAACCTCGGTAGCGAGGTCACTTACTGGGTATTGTTTTGCAATACTCACCCTTTCCTTTAAAAATGTTTTTCGTGAGTAAGGGCGAGGGCGTGCGATGCGCGATGTGTGAGCGCGTTACTAAAACCATGGGAACCGAGCATGTTTTCCCGCATATTCTTGTTTTTAAGCTGATGTTGTCTCTATGTTTTATTTGGAGTTTAAATTTACTTACAGTTTAATAGGCCATGTTAAATTGACCCTTTTATGCATTTTAAATGTTTTGATTTGGGATCCCTAAAGACTATTTATATTTATTTGGAAGTTTTCTTTTAAGATCTTTTATCTCTTGGCCTATAAATGCATGCATGTGTAGTAATGTCCCTAGGAGTTGGTCATAGAAAAGTAGGGGCGTTACAAAAAATAAATCATTTTATTTAATAAATGAGAAAATGTTCAATTACAAAACTACGAGGATTAGGACACAAACCCTAAACATACACTTGGCCCTACCTTGTTCTGTTGAAGATCTTTGTGCGGAGTTATTTGCTATAAATCCAGGTACTCAACACCCCGTTGTTGCTTCTTCATCTCATCTTGACTACTCTCTAGATTATACTCTCTAAATTATTTTGTTGGAAGGAACAATCGATTATTTAATGACATGGATAAAAGGGAAAATTTTTTAATACTACCTTAGTATGGAGAATTTTCTATACTACTCTCATTTAATACTTGTCACGCCAACATTCTTTTGAATAATATATGGGATCTATAAAAAAAAATTATGTGACAACTTTCACTAGTATTAAAAAGCTAAAAAATATAATGTGAATAAAAGGAGTAAGGTATTACGGTAACACTAGAAAGTTTCTTTGAATAAAGACGATATCTGTTACACTACAAGCTGGGTGGTCGACTAGTTCAAAGCTCTTCCCCAATTACTCGACTTCTTCTATAGCTCTTAATTAGCCAATTTTGATCTGGACTTTTTTTTTTTTTTTTAAAAAAAGGACTTTGATGGAGCCAACATAGAGTAGGTGGAAATCTATCTTCCCTTCCAACCTGTAAGGATTGAACACGTAATAAAGGGTAAGGGAAAGCAACAAAAATAATAGCTATGCGTATCCTAAATTTACCAACTTTGCAAACTTTTTTTTTTTAATATTCAATTTACTTTAACTTATCAACTTCCTATTTTTAATTACAATTCAAATTAGACTTAGAATTGGAACCTATCTTTATAAGAAGCAGCTAACATCGTGGTTGTTTGAGCTATATATATTTAGGTTGCCTACCTTCATCTACCAACTTAATTTTTTCGACAAAATTCAATTTATACCCTTAAATTTTGGAGCTTGTATCAATTAAATCTCCAAACTAATAAATTAATAATTGTATCAATTTAAACCTTCAATTTTCATAAGAATCAATGTAGACCCCCTAGATAGTGATTTCTAGTTATTTTCACTTGATTCTATTCAAAACCAGCTCAAAATCACCTAAAAAAATTCTTCTTCTTCTAAAGTCCTGTCAAAGTAGCAAGAAAATTTATCACATAATTCTTTCTAAATAAGTAGAGTAAAATAGAAGAAAACGAGAAGATGAGAAAATTCTTGATATTAAGGGAAAACCATTATTATATACTTGATTCTCTAATTTACCTTTGCATTTAAAGAAATCTTATATATGTGTGAAAGTTATGTATTGATTGTTTTAAAATGAAATTCTAACAAAGAATCTAATTGATTCACTTATGAAAGTTTAGAGTTTAATTATAATTATACAATTATTAGTTTGAGGTTTTAAGTGATACAATCCCAAAATTTTAGGGATATAAATTTGTTTTTTTGGTCTAAGTGGTAATTTTAACATGATATCAAATTATTGTGGAGTTGTTTAGGGCCTTGAATGAGTTATAATAATTTAGATTGTAATAGTCTATGTAATTATATAATTTGTGTTTAATATTCAAAGTTATTTAATTTAGGTTATAATATTCTATGTTTGGAATGTAGAGTTATTCACAGATTATTATAATACAAATTATTATAATATACACCCGTGAGTTCACACTAGCAATATCATTTTTTTTTCTCCCTTACATATTTGTACTTTTATTCAACCTCCTTAGTTAATTTCAAGCCATCCACATATCAAAAAGAGTGGATCGAAAATATATTTAAAAATTAAAAGTTAAATTCGCTCTAATCATTCAGTTTACTAGTTGTAATTTATTTTGAGTAATAATTGTTGTGTAGCTAACCCCTCCCAAACAATAAATAAATAAATATTTTTTCTGCAAACCTAACGAGTGAGTCATAATGATTAGAGAAACTGAGAAAGATCCATATTATACATTTTGTCAGAACTGAACACTTTAAATCTTAAATCTTTTCCAAGAAGATAGAAGCAAAATTAATCAGGGCAACTGTTTTATCTGTCTTAATTTCCTAAAATTATTTGCAATTACCACTATCTTTTTTTTTTTTTTAATTTTGTTTTCAACATTTCTAGTAACTTAAAATTTAAGTTTGATAACCATTTAAATTTTAAAAATTAGACTTGTTTTCTCACAATTTCTCTTCTATGATTTTCATTTCAGGGAAGTATTTGAATCGTTAGCCAAATTCTAAAAATAAAACAAGTTTTTGAAAATTACTTTTCTATTAGTTTTCAAAATTTAACTTGGGTTTTTGAAAACACTGGTAAAAGGTTGATGAAAATACATAAAACTTCATAGGTGGAAGTATTATTTTTAGGCTTAATTTTCAAAAATCAAAAACAAAAAACTAAATTGTAATCGAACAAGATCTTAATAAATTGTTTAGCAAACCATTAATTAAGGTTTAGTTTGAGATTATTGTATCTTTTAAAATAATTTTGATGGTAATTATGTTTTTAGAAAAATAACTATATTTTTTTTTTTTAAAAAAAAATATCCAGGCATTTAATTATTTTTTTAGAAAAGTTGTATTTTATCTAATCAATTTGAAAAATTAGGAAATAGAATTTGGGTATGTGAAAAAAAAAATACTACATATATAAAATGAATCTTAATTTCTGAAAGGATAAAATTTAAAATTTAAAATTTAAAGTTTGTTAACTAGCATCAAATTAAAGTTTGGGAGTGATTTTGGAGTGACCAAAATCACTTTTGACATGTCTAAAATCACTTTTCTACTGAAAGTGTGATGTTTGGCAATATTAAGCAAGTGATTTTGGAAGAATCCAAAATCATTTGAAGTGATTCTCTTTCAATCACTTGGGAGGTGATTCCCAAGTGATTTTTGTCAAGTGATTGTAATTTAAAATGACTATTATTCATTTTTTAAAATAGTATACTTTTAATGACGAGTAAAAACCGTAATCTTTGGTCAAAATTTATAAATTTCCATAAAAAAGTGAAATGTTTCGAAACCAAAATCACTATTAAAAGTATAGAACCAAACATGAAAATGATGATATGAAAATCACTTTTAATAAATCAATTATAGACAAATCAATTACACTAAAATCAATATTTCTAAAATCATTCCCAAACATGCACTAAGGGCATGTTTGGGAGTGATTTTAGAATGACCAAAAGACATGTCTAAAATCACTTTTCTTTCAAAAGTGTGATGTTTGACAATATTGAACAAGTGATTTTGAAAGAATCCAAAATCACTTGAAGTGATTTCCTATCAATCACTTGGGAGGTGATTTCTAAGTGATTTTTATCAATTGATTGTGATTTAAAATGACTATTATTTCATTTTTTAAAAATGTATACTTTTGATGACGGGTAAAAACTGTCATCTTTTGTAAAAATTCATAAATTTCCATAAAAAAATGAATCTTCTCAAAATCGTCACAATTGAATTCATCCGCCATTTTTACAAAATGACAAGTTTTCTCTCTCTAAAGTTTTTATAATGTGAATCTTTTATTTTATTATTTTTTAATTATCTTTTTATTCATTTTTCTTTCTAATGGTTTTAACTTTCTTTGATTTTTTTTTATTTCTAAATTTTTTTCCTCCCTATGATTTTCATATATTTTTTAAATTTTTTCTCACTAATTTCTTTATCTCTTTCTCTACCGTTTTTGTTCTAGTACTTTTTTTGTCCCTAACTCTTAATTTTTTTTCTCTTCAATCCTCATCATAAATTTTCTTCCTATTATTCTAATTATCTTACCCAATATTTTTTTGTTTATCTCCCTATCTTTATTTCTCTAATCTTTTAATTCCTTCATATCTCTGACTTGATGATGATAAAATCTCTTTTGAGAACAAACATTAATAATTATTTTTAAAAAATATTTTAAATTAAATTTAAATTCATTTTTACCACGTTTGAATTAAATATTAGAATTAAATCATTACCTTAAAACACTTATTTTAAACTCACTCTCAAATATGTCTTTTGAAAATCACTTAATTGTATGAAAATCACTAATAAAAGTGTATAACCAAACATGAAAATGATTATATGAAAATCACTTTTAATAAATCAATTATAAACGCAAATCAATTGTACTAAAATCAATATTTCTAAAATCATTTCCAAACATGCACGTACAATCAGATTTTACCAAACACAAGAAACAATTAGGCCTTATCTAGTTTGAGGTCTGACAATAGAAATTTGAATAAATACATGTTGTATTTCATGTTTTTAGATATATGTTTGGTACCAGATTTCGAAATTGCAATGTAAATTAAGTCGTTATTCAAAATGTGTTTGATAATATATTTATAGATGATGAAACTAGTTGTAGTTGCAAACTGATATTAGGTTGAGAATAAATTATTATTAATTAATTAATCAACATGTTTTTTTGTATAATTATTATTGTACAATATCATATAATTTATAATATATTCTGTTATACATATTTTAATTTAACAAAAATAAATTGAGTTTATAACATGAAATATTATATTTAATTATTTTTTTATCTTTTTCTAATATAATTGTTCATTTGAATCACAAAATCTGAAAACAGTTTTCAAAAACATATATACAAATCAGTGGATCAAAAAATATGAAATAGAATCCAAATTACCTACTAGTCTAAATTGCGTACCAAATTAAAAGAGACCCTCAGATTCTTTCGTAATCACTTTTAACACTCTAAGAATCAATCTCAAATGCAACCTTAGTCATTTTTAAGTACATGTTTATAACTTATAAGAGGTAGTTTTTCCTATTTTGTTATTAAACTAAATTTAAGGATACTTTTTACTATCTACATTGCTAAGCTACATACTAATTTATAAATTTTCTAGCTAAGTTGTTAATTAGATACATACTACTAGAAAAAAAAAAAACCTCAATTTAACTTGAAAAATAAGATAAAATTTATAAATATTTACCTCATGACTTTACTTTTGGTTCCCACCAAAATGCCTCATACCAATGGAGATACTACCCTCACTTATATACCATGTATCTTTTCTTTTTCTAGCCAATATGAGACATTGTGAGCCCTCTTAACAATCCTCCCCTCGAACAAAGTACCACATTTGAGCCTCCCCTCGAACAAATTTGTCCACTCCCGACGAAGAGCTTGCTCTTTATTTCGAGACTGGAAGAACACCCAGATAGAGCACAACCGAGGCTCACCTAATCTTTGTTCCACTTTGAGGATTTCTCCACCACACAACTAAGTTTTTACACCATGACTCTGATACCATGACTCTGATAAGGACAACGAATCCCGACAAATCTCCACAATGGTATGATATTGTCTACTTTGGGCATAAACGTTCATGACTTTGCTTTTGATAACTAGCAAAACGACTCATACCAATGGAGATACTATCCCTCATTTATATACCATGGATCTTTTCTTTTCCTAGCGAATGTGAGACATTGTGAGCACTTCTAACACTAGTATAATAGGTTAACTTACAATTTTAAATCCAGTAATAATCCTTATAGTTCGAAAATTATTTAATTTTGAATAAATTGTAAAGTAATAATATCTAGGGTAAAAATTAATTTATATCCCAGGAAAGTTATATCAATAAAAACCTTAAACTGATAATTATATCAATATTATATCAATTTAAACACTAGTATAATAGGTTAACTTACAGTTTTAAAACCAAGCAATGTTTTGAAAACTAAAAAAAATATATATATAGTTTTTTAAAAGCTTATTTTTGTTTTTGAAATGTGACTAAGAATTCAAATGTTTACTATAAAAAAGTGAAAACCATGATAAGAAATTGTAGGAAAATAAGCATAAATTTTAACAACTAAATAGTTATCTAACAGAGCTTGTGATTGACTTAATATTTTTAGATGACAATTTAATGGAGATCACTGTCATCACATAAAAAAGATGGCGATGAAATAGTAGCAAATAAGCTCTCCATCCCCTATCCCTCAAACCATTCAAACTATTTTTTTAAATTAAGATTGAGATTATTTGATCGTCTAAAATAGTGTCTTATCGAATTTGGAGAAGATAATTCTAAACAATCTAGATGTAAAACATTGACCCAATGATAAGGACAAGAATCTAACATAAATAATTGCCTCAACAATTGAAAATTTTAATGTAATATGAACTCTCTCTTATTTAGAAATTTTGTCACATCAATAGAGACTTGATAATGATGTTTAGACGACTTCTTTGGCTAGCTCTCTTTATATCTATATAGCAACTTTCTACTAGTGCTTGCCAATTAAAATGGGCCTTTCTAATTAATTGTAGCTATTAATGCATATGAAAAAATAACTTTTTCCCGAAAAAAATTCTAATATTATGGTAGTACATATTCTCTATATTCAAATTATGTTTTAATATTAGTGGATCCCACATCATTTATATGGTGAATCCTACATCATTTTTAAAGAGATGTTGACGTGACAAGTAATAAATACAAGTAGTATGAAAAATTTTCCATACTACTATAGTACTAGAATTTTTGTTCGTTTTCACACGGTTGTCGTGAAAAATTGAAAGCATTATTTTCTTGGCAAAAAAAAAAAAAAAAACACCGACAAAAGAGGACAGGTTTAGTCAGCTGCCGTCTAAGATACCGGTGGCCGATTGCACATCAATTTATGAGTGTTTTTTCAGCTGGTGGGTGTGTTGTTCCATATACGACCTTATCAAACATCAAACATCTCGAGGAAAAATGGTTATAAAATTAGGAATAAATATCAATTTTTACACACAACTTTTAATTTTATCGAATAGTTTATCGGTTGTTATAATTTTTACTTTCTATTTAATTTCTATCAATTTTAACAAAAAAAAAAAAATTAAAAATCTTCCTAAACTTATTAATTTCAATAAAAGCAAGACACAAATTAACCTTTGAATAATCCTTGTCAAAATTTACATTTAGCTCTAAAGTAGTTTTTATTTGAACTCTTATTAATTTTGTACCATACCTTGCAACATTTATCTAGATTTGGAGTGCAATTTGATGAAATTGATAGCTTAGAATAAAAATGATACAACATGGCAAGTTAAGAAGTATGATGTTTTTTTTTCTATAAATTATTAACATAGTCTAAATTGATCCATTTATAAATATTTTAGAGTTTAAATTGATATAATTATTGGTTTGATGTTTTCATTAATACAACATCATAGATCGTTTGAAGGGCTGAGTGTTATAATAGTTTGTGGAGTTATATAATGTTTGTTTAGGATGTAAAGTTATTTAGCTTGAGTTATAATAGTCTGTATTCTGGGTACATAGTACTCCACCGACTCTTATAATCTAAAGTATTATATCTCACACTCCAAATAAGCCCAAAATTTAGAAAGTATAGATTGCTTTTTTTCTTTAAATTATTAATTCCAATAACCCTTATTAAGGTTGAAAAATCATCTTCAATCAATCTTATATCTTTTTTTTTTTTTTTTTGAGAAAATGATCATAAATTGATTGATTGGCGCAATACGATTTAATTAGTTAATCTGAAGCATATCATCATAAAATCCATTTTCTACCCATATAAATGTAGCTTACAGATGCAGTGTAAGTTTGGATTCTCATCTCCATCTCTCTAAAGATGGATACATAGTAGGTTCAGAGGGGTCGAGCTCCTAATTCTATTAGTATATTTTAGCTCACCTGGGGAGTTGGCACGATGGTAATATTTATATTTTTATCGTGAACAAACACATGTAAATGCCTATTCCACATGCCTTTTAATACTCATGTCAAATGACAAACCTTCCATAGCCAAAGTGTCCTCCATGTGTTCATTTTTTACCAATGCTTAGTGTCCAAATGTACGAACTCATCCTTGCCAAATTGCCTATAAATAGTGGCATTTAGTGGATCATTAATACACACCATTGGTGAAAAGCTCTCCAATTCACTTTCTTCTCTCCCACTTTCTCTTTAATTTATTACTTATTTAATTGCCATATAATTCCACTATCTTTAATATCATATTATATATATCACTTCCACTATCCTTTTATTATTATTATTATTATAATAATAATAATAATATTGGTAAAATTATACCAAGTTTTCATCCTATTTTCACAATAGTTTTTATTTTTTTCATTCTTTGCACTTCTCATTTTTTTCCCTATTTTTCCCTCCTTGTTTTTTTTTTTTAAATTTTTTATTTTAATGTTCTTTTTAACCTTTTATAGATTCAATTGTAAGCCACTAAATTGTTATAATCCATAGTTAAAAGACTAAAGTGTTACTTTTATGATAGTCAAAAAAGACTCAAAATATTTTTAACCGGTAAAAAATCAGTCATATCTTTCATTGGATAAACTGATATCAAAATGTATCAAGTCCTCCAGACACAAACACTACAGGAAAAATCATGTAAAGCAACGGTTTTTTTCGTCTTTTCCGGTGGTTTTCAACCGCTGCAAACTATATAGCAACAGTCTTGCAACCGCTTGGAAAAGCGGTGTTGAGAGGTCAATCGCAACGGTTTTTAAGAACGCTGGAATCAAAAATCGAAACCGTTGCAAGATCGTCTTCAATAGCAGCGGTCAAAGGTTTATTATTGCAACAATTTGAATATTGTTGCGAGACCAATAACAACACTATTCAAACTATAGCAATGAAGATATAAACCGCTTTAATATCTCCTTTTATAGTAGCGGTATTGGATTCCTATTGTGACAACTTTCCTATTGTGACAACTTTCAAAAGTGTTGTATGTTATTGCAGTGATTTTTCTTTTACCTATTGCAACGATTTCATAATGCTACAAGATTTATAACAACGCTTATTTAATGTGTAACAATTGAAAAAAATCGTTGAAATATTGCTTTTAGTGTCGTCATTAATATGCTTCATATTGCAACAATTTCAAAACTGTTACAAGTTTATGCAACACTTTTTCTCAACCTATTGCAACAATTTATATTACTACAGTCATGAGCATATTTTGAACTACAAAAAATGAAAAAAAAAAGCTTCAAAATTGTCTTCAATAAAAACAATAATGAGTCGTATTGCACTATATAAATATTTACCTTTAAAGTTTTGGATTGTCACTGTCAATCTTCCATATATGATGTAATATTCTAAAAAGAATTAGTATTTTTTAAATATGCTAAATGAGAAATAAAAGGTAAGGGGTAAAATAAAAACCTTAAAAAACATTTGTGGTAAAGTTGAAACATACCATACCTTAAATCAACACTGAACCTGATGGTTTGGGATCCGAAAACTGACTTTGTAGGGGTTTGAACATAGGAGTTCCTGATTTGATATCATCTAAAATTAGCAATCAAACCAAAAATTTAAGCTAATTATTTAGGAGCATTCTATGTATTATTCAGTTTCAATTTTGCACTTAATCTACGTACTTGGTTTCAATTTTAGGTTTAATGTCTTAAAAGTTTTAATGAAAATCGCAAACCAATGAGTTCCTTTTGTTTGTTTTCTTTTTTTTTTTCAACCATTTAAAGATTTAAGATATAATGGTAACTTTAAAATTGTGACACTCGAGATAAGAAGGGGTATATGAATGAACCGGGAGCATATCTAAATAAGAGGGATCCTGAGTATATGAAAGTATGGTTAAGAAAGATGAAAGTATGGATGAGAAAGAGTTAAAAGAATTGATAACTACTACCTATACTAATAAGGTGCACTTTTCTTTTCAGTGGCTCAATCATAGGAACTCCACATGCGTTACAAAAATATTAAGAACAACTGGTATTTCATTTGATAACTATTTCATTAAAAAAAAAAACAGAGTTATTTGGTAACTGATTATATATATATATTTTTTTGTTTTCTATTCTTAAAAACATTTTTGAAATTAGAAATAGTTTTCAAAAAATCATTTTTTTCTAATGCTCTTCCCACAAAAATTATCCTTTTGGTCCTTGAATTTTCAGGAATAGGTGCATTTAGTCCCTGAATTTTTTATCTGAACATTTTTAGTCTCTAAGTTTTGTGAAATAGGTTTAAAAGGTCATTAGTTAATTTTTTAAAATTATTTTAATGTTAATAAAAAAATAATAAAAAGAAAAATCCCTCTCTCTCATCTCTCCCCTTTTCCTCCCATCCGCTTCTCTTCTTCATCCTTCAAAATTATGATGTAAAAAAAGAGAGAGAACTCAATCCTTAGATTCTCAATCTCACTTCAAATACTAAAAATTCTTAAAGAAGTTTTAACAAGATTCAAATAGACAAAGTAAAAATTATGTTTCATTGGGTTCGTATTATGTCTTCTTTGTATCATATTCTTTGGTTCCCTTTCATTGTCCTATCTTAAAAGTTAAAAGTTTGATATATTCACTTAGTGTTCATTGTCAGTTTGAGATTTCATACATGGAGGAGGAGGAAGAAGAAACGGAGAGGGTGAAGAGGAGAGAGGAGGGAGGGAGTGAGTGGGAAGAGAGAAGTTTTCGTGTTTTATTATTTTATTATTTTAATTTTTTTTCATTAACATTAAAATAATTAAAAAATCATTTAAAGACATTTTAAATCCTATTTCTCAAAATTCAAGAACTAAAAAGTTCTATTTTAAAAACTCAAGGACTAAATGCACCCATTCCTAAAAACTCAAGGACTAAAAGGATAACTTTTCATCTCTTTTTTTTCCTCTTTGACAAATCTTTCTCTAAATTCCTTTTTCTTACTTTTCACTTTCTAAAATTTCTCTCTATCTAAATTTTGCTGTACAAAATTTCTCAATCTCTCTTTAAAATTTTCATCTCTACCTAATTTTTTTCTCTAAAAACAAATATTCTCATTCTCAATCTCTCTTTCTAAAATTGTATTTTTCTCTAACTAACCTTTTTCCTAAAACTTCTCTCTAACTTCTCTCTAATAAATATATCTCTAACTTTTCTTTTAAAAAACTAAGTCTCCCTAAATTTTCTCATACAACTTTTATTTATTTTTCTCATTTATCTTCTTTTATCTTCCATGTCTTATACTCTTAACTTTGCTATCCCTCTAAAATTTCTCTTTTATTTAACTTTTTTCTCCCTAAAACTTATCTTTTCCCATCTAACTTTTTTTTTCTCTAAATATTTTTTATGAAATCTAATTAATATTCTCTCTAACACATTGCTTTCTAAATTCTATCTCTAAATATTTTCTTGCATGTTTCTAAATTTAAGATGTTTAACTTTGCTCTCGGAAACATTTATAACTATGAATCTAAATTTTTATTTCAAATATCTCTACACTTTTTTATTTGTCTAAAACATCTCTTCATTTCTCTAATTTTGTAAAAGCTGAAAATTAAAAAAACATATATCAAACGTATATGATTTTTGTGTTTCAAAAAACAGAAAATAGAAAATTCAAAAACTAAAAATTGAAATAATTATCCAACTAGACCTAAATTATTTAGTTTAAGGTAGGTTTATAAGTTATAGGGTCATCAGCAGTTGACTTAATATTTGATAATAATTTTATGGTTTGTTGATCGATTGAAAAATAATAGTAATCACCGTGTTTACTAAAGAGTTAGCAAAATTTAAATAATTATAAAACTAGTTTGCAACAAAAAAAATACTGTTTAAATCACAATTACTTTAGTTTGCCTACAAATGTTTTCATAAAAATCTTTATAACTAAAACAAATATATAGCAAAAGAATGATCACATTTACAATTTTTTATTTTCAAAATACAACAAGTTTTATGTAGGTTTTGTTAATATATAGAGAGGGAAAAAAAGGAAAAAAGAAGTAAAGAAAATTAGATCACAACATCTCAAGAGACTAGAGGCCTCCTTCCTTCCGCATTTGTCAAGAAAAGCTTCAAATAAATTATTAGATTTATCTTCGCATTAGATTCAATATTTATTCCTAACTTGAACATAACTCAATTAATTAAGGCATATACTCTCGATTAAGAGGTCAAAAGTTAAAATCTCTCTACTCTACATATTGTTAAACTCTAAAAAAAAAAAAATCAAAGCTTGCGTCAATGTGTCATCCGTTCATAATTGAACACCACTCCTCGACATCTCTATTTTCTACCATCTTGAAAATCTCTCTGAAAATTGGAATCGCCATCCTCGAAATTTATCGAACCATAATTGTTCCATTGAAGGCCATATGTAGATTCAATTATTCAATTCTCAACTGCAAAACTAATAAAATCATACAATGAATCTACAACATGACTTTCAAAGGAGAATCTCACTCCAAATTGTTAAGGGAACAGAATAAGAGACCCATTGCTTTGAAGTATATTAAATTGTGGACAGGTTTCAAATGGGTAGTAAATAATAAGGACACCCCAAAATTTAAAATTCAACAGTTTCTTTGATGGCCTTCAATGGAACTTCTACATGGGAGCTGAACCAACCAAAAGCATGGAATTCCATTCTCCTCCTTTTGAATCTAAAGTATTGAAAATGCCATTAAAAACCCAACAATATAGGATGAGAAAAATTTGTGCATGAGTATGTGAGAAGGGTAAGGTCTTTAGATTGGCCATCCCTAAAAGAAAATGTCCTTATCGATATTAATGTTGAGGTGATATGAAATTATGGGTTTATATTTCAAGGCATTAGATTTTTTTTTTTAAAAAAATTATATATAACGTTAAAGTTAAGGTCTAGTTGGATAACCATTTGATTTTTTATTTTGGAGTTTTTAAAACTGTATTTGTTTTCTCATCATTTCTCTACGACGTGTTTTATTTTTCTTTAGAAGATATTTGAATTCTTAGTCAAATTTCAAGAATAAAAAACAAGTTTTTGAATTTTTTTTTTAGTTTTCAAAATTTGATATTATTTTTAAAAATATACATATAAAGAGTAGATGATAAAACAAGCAAGCTCATAAATAAAAGTAGTACTTATAAACTTAATTTTTCAAAAACAAAAAAACTAAGGCTTGTGTGATAATCATTTGACTTTTGTTTTAAAAAATTAAGCCCTTAAATGCTGTAGCCACGTATTTTTGTCCGACTCGCTTTGTTTTATTCCTTGGTTGATTAAATTTAAATTAGAGCTTTAATCTTATAATCTTTATTTGTGACACTTTTGTTAACTTTTGCTAAGTGCGAGAAGTTGGGTTTTAAAAGAAGTGAAGAAGATGAAATTTTCTTTTAAAGTATAACTTTTTAGGTCAAATTCTAGTTTTTTTTTTTAACTTTGATTTTTATTATTTGCTAATTTCACTTTTCTTTTTTAAAAATGGAGAAATCATAGTTTTTGGAGAAAAGACAAGTCATTGATTAAGTGGGTAAGTTGTGTTTTTATTTTGATTGACCAAAGTGTTGTTGGTCTTTTTAGGTGTACGTTCTTTTTTGGCATGAGTTTTCAAATTGCAACAAATTGTGTTTTTGGTTTTATGTACAAAAAAGTAATTGAATAAGAAGGACATTAGGATTGGAAATAACATTGATTTGTGGATTAATTTCAAAGTTCATATTTTATGAAGATCAAGAAGTTGCGTATTCCTTTTGGCAAAATTTTGTAACCAGAGAGCGAATCTGGGGCATTGAATAAGAAGGACATTAGGATTGGAAATAACATTGATTTGTGGATTAATTTCAAAGTTCATCTTTGATCTTAAGTGGAGCATGTGATATGTTGCCCAAGTACCATAAACTAATAAAACCAGAAAAAAAAAGTCATGCCTTGCCAAAAACTTCTGCAAGTAGTTGAGTTGTCATTATGTCTACAGAACGTGTTTAATTTAAGCCTCGTAGCTCCGCTTCATGAGCTAAAGGATGTGTTGAAGTGCACTTGAATACAATGATTCTGAAGCATTGTTTCTTGTGTGCTTAAAATTAAGTTGGTGTAGTGGGAATACCTAAACAAGTATCAAGAGATTTTTGTCGACAAAGTGGCAGTCGTGAAGACCGGTATACGACTAGTTGTATGTCTATTTACGCATCAACTGGGGCAGTTCCCTTTCCCTTAAACGATATGAAAATGGTTTTTCCATTTGAAGCAGAAGTATCATCCTTCTGAATATGTGATTGTGTGGAGTAAAAGACAAACATATTAAGGAAAATTGACCCAAGCTTAGGCAAGAAGTTTGGAGCACAAATTTTGTATTTGAAGAGGGTCCTCCTTTTTCAAAATGATCATCATGAAAAAAATTATGAAGGCATTATCGGGTGAAGTATTCAAGAGGACGAGTCATCCAATTTGAAAAATGTAAATCTGGCTAACAAAGCATTGTGCAATTGACATGTTTCATCCACCATTTTACCATCAGTTCTATAGTTTCTAGATAGTGTCAAATAATCACTCACAGTTATGTCTTAAAGTTTCAAGACGGGAACACAAGTTAAATCACAGTTCAAACCCATGATATATTTATGGAGAAGTATAAACGAGCTATTTTGTACTCTTTAACTTTTTCGAAAGAAATATAGAAAGGATAAAGTTAGCAGTAAGTGAGCATATCATATACATGCATGCATGCTTCCATGTATGGTATTCATCTGTATGCTTGATTTTCTACAAGAGTGTTTGCGTTCATCATGTCTCTTTTACTTTATCATGTGGCGCTTGTTTATCCCTGACCCTTGACACTTTTTTTGCTGTAGTGGCGCTTGTTTATCCCTAACCCTCAGCATGTCTCTTTTACTTTGTCATGTGGCGCTTGTTTATCCCTGGCCCTTGACACCTTTTTTGCTGTAGTGGCGATTGTTTATCCCTGGCCCTTGACACCTTTTTTGCTGTAGTTACGCTTGTTTATCCCTGACCCTCAGCGTGTTTATTTTGTCATGTGGGGCTTGTTTATCTCTGACCTTTGACACCTTTTTGCTGTAGTGGCGCTTGTTTATCCCTGGCCCTCAGCGTGTCTTTTTTACTTTGTCATGTGACGCTTGTTTATCCCTGGCCCTTTACACCTTTTTTGCTGTAGTGGCGCTTGTTTATCCGTGGCCCTCAGCATGTCACTTTTACTTTGTCATGTGACGATTGTTTATCCATGGCCCTTGACACCTTTTTTGCTGTAGTGACGCTTGTTTATCCCTGACCCTCAGCGTGTCTCTTTTACTTTGTCATGTGGCGCTTGTTTATCCCTGGCCCTTGACACCTTTTTTGCTGTAGTGTCGCTTGTTTATCCCTGACCCTCAACGTGTTTTATTTTGTCATGTGGCGCTTGTTTATCTCTGACCCTTGACACCCTTTTGCTATAGTGGCTCTTGTTTATCTCTGGCCTTCAGCGTGTTTGATCTTGACATGTGGCGCTTGTTTATCCCTAGCCCTTCACACCTTTTGTTGTAGTGGCGTTTGTATATCCCTGGCCCTCAGCGTGTTTTTTCTCCTCATGTGGCGTTTGTTTATCCCTGACCCTTGACATCTTTTGCTTTAATGGCGCTTGTTTATCCCTGACCCTCAACATGTTTTATTTTGTCATGTGGCGCTTGTTTATCCCCGACCCTTGACACCTTTTTGTTGTACTGGCGGTTGTTTATCCCTGACCCTCAGCGTTTTTTTTTGTCATATGGCGCTTTGTTTATCCCTAGCCTTTGACACTCTTCATCTCTGTTGCGACCGAACAAAATAACGGCTATACCTTTGTCCACCTTATAATCCTATAAGAATGTACAAAGGGGGGCATGCTGTAGCCACGTATTTTTGTCCGACTCGCTTTGTTTTATTCCTTGGTTGATTAAATTTAAATTAGAGCTTTAATCTTATAATCTTTATTTGTGACACTTTTGTTAACTTTTGCTAAGTGTGAGAAGTTGGGTTTTAAAAGAAGTGAAGAAGATGAAATTTTCTTTTAAAGTATAACTTTTTAGGTCAAATTCTAGTTTTTTTTTTTTTTTAACTTTGATTTTTATTATTTGCTAATTTCACTTTTCTTTTTAAAAAATGGAGAAATCATAGTTTTTGGAGAAAAGACAAGTCATTGATTAAGTGGGTAAGTTGTGTTTTTATTTTGATTGACCAAAGTATTGTTGGTCTTTTTAGGTGTAAGTTCTTTTTTGGCATGAGTTTTCAAATTGCAACAAATTGTGTTTTTGGTTTTATGTACAAAAAAGTAATGGTTTTGGTCTTTATATACATCTCGCTCATTCTCTTCTTCAAAAGGAACACAACACAAAAACCCTACTTCTTCTACACTCCCACACATCATTTCTCATATATTCTCAATTTTACAAAACTCCATAGCCAAATACCTTCACAACCATAAAGATGGAGAGTTTTCTTTTTTTTTTTTTTGTAAAAAAAAAAGTACTCCAAAATCCCATAGCACAAAAATAACCCTAGCTTAGTTAGGGGTTGCATTTGGTAGGATTTTGTTCCTAGGATCCACACCTCAAACAACAAGCTAGTTGGTTTGTTCTTGACACCAACTTCTTGATCTTCATTTTTATTTTGAAATGCCCCTCGAAAAACAATAGTTGAGTAAGGGTTTTTATAAGCTTTTCTTTCATTTTTTATGTTCATTACATTTTTTCTTTACTTTTATTACAATGTGAATCATTGTCTATTTTATTGTTATGTTTTGCTACTAACTTTATTTTCATTTTCATCTCTAAATATCCCCGAAAAACAATAGTTGAGTAAGGGTTTTATGAGTTTTGTTTTCATTTTTGTTATTTATTACATCTCTTTTTACTTTTATTATAATGTGAATCTTTGCTCATTTTTTTGTTTGTTTTAATGTTTAAGATCTTGATGCTACTAACTTTATTTTATGGTTTACCTCTCCTACTTATCTATTATTTTCCTTTCTCCATATTTCTTCTTCTTAGCTTTTGCTTTCATTATACTAAAAAAAGAGAGAGAAAAAGGAGCAAAGTGTTGTGAAAATGGTTGAAGAAGAAAATGATAGGCATATGTGAGAGAGTGAAAAGATAATTGAAATTAAAAAAAAAAAAGGTAAATGGCTAATAAAAAACAAAAATTTTAAAAAAGGGTTTAGTTTTGATTTTTTTTTTTTACATTTACCTATGAGTTCTCTTTTCAAAACTTTTATTTTATGAATAGTTGTCACTCATACATATTTTATTTTATGTTATTTAATCCCTCTTTTTTTATATTTATTATTTTTTTTCTTTTTTTTCTAAAATTTGATTTTTCCATCTATTTACATACTTTATTTGTAAGTCTTCTATCTTATCTATTTATTTATCATTTTGTTCTTAGTAGGTTCATCATGTTGTTAATTTCATGTGATTGGTTTTTTTAAAAACTTATATTTCTTATTATAAAAAAAAAACTTGCCGACGACGGAATCTAGAAATATATGGGAGTTCGATTTTCTAGTTTTTCCTGAGGTGAGAAATCGATTGTTTGGAAGTCCAAGATCGATTTCAATATTTTTTTTGTAACGACCGCCATCTCAGGTACTATTAATTATTTTAATTAACACTCTATTAGCAGCTATATTTAGTCGTTTTAGTGTTCTAATCAAGCTCGGGGAGAGTGAGACCTTAATTTTTGTTTAGTTTAAGTGAATGGTTCCCTATAAGACAAGATCATTTATGAAATTAAAGGAAAAGAGGATTTGCAAGGGCATTTTAGCTATTAACATCTAATGGAGGATGTAATTGGCAATTTAAGTTAACCTAAAATTGGTGGTATATAAGTCTCCTTAAGTGAAACCACTAATAGTGTTCCCAAACCCTAACCCTAATGCCCATTCTCTTTATTTTATCAAAAACCCTAACCCTATTATAATGCCATCTTCTTCTTCTCCTTCTTCCTTACGTGTTTGACCTGGCCGACTACCACCCTCCCTTTTGTCACACCAACCCTACCACGCCACCTCGAGAGAGAGAAGAAGGAGCTCGCCGCCAAGAAACCACCAAGAGCCGAGCACGTACCTCCGGTGGAACACGTCTTGCACATCCGGCGAACCATCCTCAGCCGATTTGTCTGCAGCTCGCGAACGAAGGAGCGCCGGCAGCTCAATCCCTCGCCCAACACTGCGCGCCGCGAACGGCGAACGCCGCCACCACGATCGGATCCAGACGTGGAGGTCGCGCCGTTGAGGCCGTCTCGGGGAAGAGCTCGCGCGTCGAGTACGCCGGAGAACAACCAGGAGGTCGCCGCCGAAGCCCTGCCGCGTGCCGGATCACGGTCGCGTCCGGCCCAACGCGCAGACCTCACGGAGCTCGCGATTGGTCCGGCCACACTCCTTGTTTCATCACCACTCGCCGGTGAGAGGAGAAACGATCGGATTTAACGCCGATCCGCAAGCCTGCGCCTCGATCGTTACGCCACCGACGACCACGCACACTCGGCCGCCGATCAAGAACCATCCAAAGAGCATCGAGTCCGGTAGGTGAGCATTCGATTTCAATTTCATGATTTATTGGAAGTCGCAGACGATCTCACCGTATGATTAAATATTTGTTCGAGAATTAGGTTACGGATTGAAACGCTTGCTATGAGGAGACAAACCGGAGCGGGATTGGAGGTGGTTTGTCTAAACAGACTAAGAGGATAAGGGATTTCTGCATTGGACCCGAGGTAAGCGGTTAGGATACCTTAATACGGTGGTTTAAGTATCACACAATTAAGGTTTAAGGGTGAATATTTGGAGTTTAATTTCGGAAATTATGATGTGATTCAGGTTTCATTAAAAGGAGATTAGACCGGGAGTTCGATTAAGTTTTGGAATTAAAGTCGAAGCTCGAGGTAAGGGACCTCGTGCCGAACTTTTAAATGGGAGTAAATGAAAATGATTTTCATGATTTTATGTGAAATAGTTCATATTTTTCCACATGAAAATCCACAGATATTATTTGGAGAATACGTGATATTTTATGTGCAATATTTCGATGTATTATGTGAAAATGAATCATTATTTTATGTGAAAGTATTCTCGTATGTTATGTATAAAGATCCCATTATTTCATGTGAAAACAGGACAGTAGTGTGTATGAGAATGTTTCATGTTTATTACAAAAGTATGATTTATCACCCTGTCCATGAGAAAGTATGAATGATATGTTGATGATGATATTTATGATATGTACACCATGATTATGTGACTGATGGGACCTTATGCATGATTTTGTATGTCACGAAATGAATTATTGAATAGTGTGGACATTGGTTATCCTGAGATCGCTGAAATGACTCAGGATGACCAGTCGGCCTCACAATTATATGAATAGCCATGGATTAAAGACCTGGCAACTGAATGAATAGCCATGGATTAAAGACCTGGCAACTGACTGAATAGCCATGGATTAAAGACCTGGCAACTGACTGAATAGCCATGGATTAAAGACCTGGCAATTGAATGTGTAGCCATGGATTAAAGACCTGGCAATTATATGAACAGCCATGGATTAAAGACCTGGCAATTATATGTACAGCCACGGATTAAAGACCTGGCAATTGAATGTGTAGCCATGGATTAAAGACCTGGCAATTATATGAACAGTCATGGATTAAAGGCCTGACATTTAATATACAGCCATGGATTAAAGACCTGGCAACTTTAGAAAGTTTTAATGCCCATCTATGTATGTTATGAATGAATTTAAAGATCTTGATTGTATGTGTATGCATATCCCAAACCTCCTGTAGCAAGGTTACTTATCGGGTATTGTTTATGCAATACTCACCCTTTCTTTTAAAAATGTTTTTGAGTAAAGGGAAGGACGTGCAAGGCGTGTGGACGGAGAGCGTGATTTGAACCATGGGAACCAAAGATAATTTTCCGCATACTCTTATTTGAACTATTGTTGTCTTTAAGTTTTTATTTGAAGTTAAACTTACTTACAGCTTTTTAATAGGCTGTCGATGTAATGTCTTGGAATGATTTGAATGTTTTGTTTTACTTGGGATCCCTAGAACTATTTACGTTAATTAAAAATGGCTTTTAAATTCTTTTTATCTCTCGGCCTATAAATGCATGCATGTGTAGTAATGTCCCTAGGGATTTGGTCATAGAAAAGTAGGGCGTTATAGGTTGGTATCGAGAGCCCTAGGTTTAAGGTTTTCAGAGACTGCTTTTACAGAGTAAGCCTGAGTAGTTCCCATGGTTTAACAACGCTTCCATCCACCGCCTGCAATGCGTTCGACATTTTATTAAGAAAGTAAATGATTATGATATGATACGCTTTTATGCATACATAACCTTAAAAGCCCCAGGGTGATTCTATCTTATGATTTGAAAGTAAAGGAAGCGAGTTAGAAACTCTCTTTAATGTAGTTTTGACATAATGCCACCCAGAGGCCGAGGAGAGGTAGAGGACGTGGTAGGGGCGGAGAGGCAAGGAAAACATTGACGCCCAACCGGAATTACCCTCTGGATCGGAAGAGATTACTCCACCCGCTCGAGACCTCCCCCAGGAACCGCCTCGAACGTCGGGAGAATATACTGCAGATTGCCCCTGCGGGCGTACTGGGGAACGCCAATGTTATGACTATGATGGTGGAGGCCATGCGAGCCTAAGGCGAGCCACAGTAGCCACCCACCGCCCAAGCAAATCGTGGCGTAAACGACGCAACTCGAGTCTCGTTACGAAAGACTTCGTGAAGTATGATCCGAGATCTTTCAATGGGTCTTCCAGTGACCCCACCGTATGGCGAGAGTTGTGGTCGTCCTCCATTGAGACCATCTTCGCATCGATGAACCGCCACGAGGACCGAGGTGTCCTGTGGCGACCTTCATGCCGGAGGATGACGCGTATTGTGGTGGGAGTCCGCCCAAGGAACCATTGTTGCCAATGGAGAAACGATTACTTGGAACCTATTCAAGGAAGCATTCGGCGGAAATTCTATCCCGCTGCATGACTCATTCAGGTGAAGCAGTGTAATTCTTACTGGTGTGCGTAGCAGGAGAGGCGAGAGATATATGAGAGGAATTTACCCGTGGTCTCCGTTTGCCCCGGTTTGGTGGATCTGAAGCAAAAAGAAGACAGAGCGCTTCATCATGGGGCTAGATGAGAATGTTCGAGGCTTTATTCAAGCATTAGCACCTCCCGATTACGCCCGCGCGGTGAGAGAGTGGAAGGCGATTTGGGTGTGAGCTCGCATCGCACAACGTGGTAGAGTTAACTCTGGGCATTTCTTAGCGAATCATAAGAGGAAGTGGGACCGGCCCCATTCCGGCTCCACAGCGCGCCCCAGACACCGCATAGGGCAGTGGCATTTCCGCGTACAAGTTCGGCCCGAAACCACCGACCAACGGATCGGGGAATAGCGGCGGAGATAGGCCACAGTGCAAGGAATGTGGTAAAGCGTGACTGGAGGGTAAATGTATGGCCCGATCCGAGGCGTGTTTCAAGTGTGGAAAGGAAGGGCACAGAGCTAATATCCGCCTCGAATCAAGCCAAAGACTAGCCGACCCCACAGATTATGAGTAGTGGGCTCTTTGTGTGAGCCGCCATACAACAACGAGGGGAGCTTTATGCAAGCACCGGTCGAGACATCTATGGCTCGGACTCGGTGGTTCTGAGTACACTTCCATTACTTGGGCACCTCTCCTTTGTACTATTTGATTAGTTCTCACGACTCTTTTATTTCTCGCATCCTTTGTAAGTCAAGTGAGTTAGAACTAGAAACGATTCTGATGATGCCCTATCTGTCTCCACTCCTGCGGAATAAATTTGTTGGCCAATATGAAAGTCAAGGATGGTAGTGTGACCATCGCAGACCATGTGTTAGCAGAGTGAACCTAGTGGTCTTAGATATGTTTGATTTTGATGTAATATTGGGCATGGGTGGTTAGCGCAGAACCATGCTTGTATTATTGATTCGGGAAGGAGAGTAGTGTTCACTCCTCCTAACCAACCTGGATCTGAGTTCGAGAGGCACTATAGCAGAAGTAGGCCTAAGGTAATTCGCCTCAAGGCCGAGAGAAGTTATTGCATCGGGGAGCTTGGGGTGTCTTAGCACTCGCATACTAGATGCAAGGTGCACAGAGATCTCAAGTGACATCGGTGCCGTTGTGAATGAGTTTACTGAGACGTCTTCCCCAGAGATCTCCCGGAATACCTCCAGTCAGGGAGGTAGATTTTAACATTGGATTGGAGTTGGGGACGACCCCGATATCCAAGGCCCCGTACAGAATGGCACCAGCAGAGTTGAAAGAACTAAAAGTACAGTTACAAGACTTGCTAGACAAAGGGTTTATACGCCCAAGCGTTTCACCCTGGGGAGCACCGGTATTGTTCGTGAAAAAGAAAGACGGATCCATGCGCCTGTGTATAGATTACAGGGAGTTGAATAAAGTTACAATCAAGAATAAATATCCTCTCCCCAGGATAGATGACTTGTTCGACCAGTTGCAAGGAGCGACAGTGTTCTCTAAGATCGATCTGAGATCAGGCTACCATCAGTTGAGGATCAGTGAAGGGGATATCCCTAAAACAGCATTCAGATCACGTTATGGGCATTACGAGTTCACAGTGATGCCGTTTGGCCTGACCAATGCTCCTGCCGCCTTCATGGACTTGATGAACCGTTTGTTCAAGGAGTTTCTTGATACGTTCGTGATTGTGTTCATCGATGATATATTGATATACTCCAGGTGTGATGAAGAACATGAAATGCACCTGAGGAAAGTCTTACTCACGCTGAGAGAGAATAAATTGTATGCAAAATTCTCCAAGTGTGAATTTTGGCTCGAGCATGTATCTTTTCTAGGGCATGTGGTGTGAAAGGCCGAGTCTCGTTGATCGGCGAAGGTGGTGGAGGCCGCCGTCACAAAGTGGCCTCGTCCGACCACCTGCGAGAGAGGTACGTAGTTTTCTCGGGTCTTGCAGGATACTATAGGCGTTTGTGCGAGGATTTTGCCAAGATAGCTATGCCTATGACTCGATTGACGCAGCGTAAGGAAACTCTTTTGTTTGGGATGATGCTTGTGAAGGCGAGTTTCGGGAACTCAAGCCGCAGATTAGTGTCGCCCCCGATTCTTACGATTCAGAGGAACAGGAGCTTTGTGGTTTCTGGTGATGCTTCCAAGAAAGGGTTGGGTTGTGTATTGATGCAAAGACGGTAAAGTAATAGCCTATGCATCCCGACAATTGAAGGCATACGAGAGGAACTATCCAACTCATGACACGGAACTAGCGGCGAGTGGTATTTGCATTAAAGATCGGAGACACTACACGTATGGCGAGAAAATTCGATTTTTACAGATCATAAAAGTCAAGTATCTGTTCACCCGAAGGAATTGAACATGAGGCAACGCAGATGGTTGGAATTGGTGAAAGATTATGACATTGACATACTGTACCATCCCGGTGAAGGCTAATGTAGTGGCCGATGCCCTCGCGAGAAGCAGTGCATCTGCTGCTGCGAGTGAGTGATAGCGGCACGCAGAGTTCTGAGCAGAGTTTGCTCGAGTGAAATTGCGATGCTTAGTAGGAAGGACCACGGCTCGATTAGCCTGGATTAATCATGCGGCCAATGACCCGAGGCGACAGATTGTAGAGGCTCGCGGTGGACCCCGATTAGAGGAAAAACTTACTGCAGTAAATTCTGGTGAGTTGACGAGTTTTCCTATCCACAGATGGAGGATTGCTATTTCGGGGGCGTTGTGTGTGCGCGGCGATGACAAGTCGAGAACCGAGATCTTGAACGAAGCCCATAACTCACCATTTTCTATGCATCCCTGGCAGTACCAAGATGTACCGAGATCGAAACAATCGTTTTGGTGGTGCAACATGAAGCGCGACGTGGCGTAATTTGTCGCCAAGTGTTTGACTTGTCGGCAGTGAAGGCGCCGCAGAGCAGAGGCCGCGGGATTGCTGCAACCATTACATGTGCCTCGGTGGAAATGGGAGGAGATCTCTATGGATTTCATAGTTGGATTGCCTAGAACTTTACGAGGTTACGGTGATTTGGGTCATAGTGGGATGAGTTAACAAAGTCGGCACATTTCATACTGTGGAAACCCACCTATTCTCTGAGATAAGTGGGCACGGCTCACACGGAAGAGATAGTCCGTTTGCATGGAATCCCGATCAAGATTATATCGAGGCGAGGATCCACGTTTCACCTCCAACTTCGGAGAAGTTTACGAGAGCGTTGGGTTCGCAGTTGAACTTCGATGATGACTTTTCATCCACGAGCGGATGGGCATTTGGGCGTTTAAACCAGATATTAGAGGATATGTTGCGAGCTTGCACTTTAGACTTCCCGTGCGGTTGGGACACTCATTTACATCCGATGGAGTTTGCTTATATAACAACGATTATCGATCGACCATCGGAATGGCTCCATTTGAAGCTCTCATGGAAAACGTTGCAGAACTCCGGTTTTACGGGAGGAGGTTGGTGAACGCCGATTGTTGGGTCGGAATTAGTACAGTCACTAATGAGGCAATGCAAAAGATCGTGGCACGAATGCAGACCGCCCCAAGTCGGACAAAAGAATTATGCCGACACGAGGCGAAGGGACCTAGAATTCGATGTCGGGGACCACGTATTTCTTAAGGTGGCCCCAATGAAGGGAATTCTAAGGTTTGGCCAGTAAAAGGAAGTTGAGTCGCGATTCATCGGACCATTTGAGATCTTAGAGAGGATTGGAGCGGTGGCCTACTGATTAGCATCGCCGCTTCTCTCTTCGGCGGTCCCACAATGTGTTTCATGTCTCCATGTTGAGAAAGTACGCGTCTCGAGATCCGACTCATGTCATAGACTTGAACCATTACGATTAGCGAGAAGATCGAGTTATGGTGAGCGACCCGGTTCAAATTATTGCAAGAGATCGAAAGACCCTCCGTGAACCGTGAGATCACTTAGTTAAGGTATTGTGGCGGAACCACCGCACGGAAGAAGCTACCGGGAGCGAGAAGAGGAAGTGCGAGCGAAATACCCTGAGCTATTCCAAGAATAGGAACTTTCGAGGACGAAAGTTCTTAAGGAGAGGAAGATTGTAACGACCGCCATCTCGAGTACTATTAATTATTTTAATTAACACTCTATTAGCGACTATATTTAGTCGTTTTAGTGTTCTAATCAAGCTCGGGAGAGTGAGACCTTAATTTTTGTTTAGTTTAAGTGAATGGTTCCTATAAGACAAGATCATTTATGAAATTAAAGGAAAAGAGGATTTGCAAGGGCATTTTAGCTATTAACATCTAATGGAGGATGTAATTGGCAATTTAAGTTAACCTAAAATTGGTGGTATATAAGTCTCCTTAAGTGAAACCACTAATAGTGTTCCCAAACCCTAAACCCTAATGCCCATTCTCTTTATTTTATCAAAAACCCTAACCCTATTATAATGCCATCTTCTTCTTCTCTTCTTCCTTACGTGTTTGACCAGCCGACTACCCCTCCCCTTTTTGTCACACCAACCCTACCGCTTGGCCACCTCGAGAGAGAGAAGAAGGAGCTCGCCGTCAAGAAACCACCAAGAAGAGCCGAAACGCGTACCTCCGGTGGAACACGTCTTGCACATCCGTGAACCATCCTCACCGATTTGTCTGCGGCTCGAACGAGCGAGCGCGGCGGCGCACTCAATCCTCACCCAACACGTCTGCGCGCGCGCGAGCGGCGAACGCCGGCCACCACGATCGGATCCGTCACGTGGAAGTCGCGCGCGTTGAGGCCGTCTCGGGAAGAGCTCGCGTCCCGAGCACGCCGGAGAACAACGAGGAGGGTGCCGTCGAAGCCCTGCCGTCGTGCGGATCACCGGTCGCGTCCCGGCCCAACCGCAGACCTCGCCGGAGCTCGCGATTGGTCCGACCACACTCCTTGTTTCATCACCACTCGCGGTGAGAGAGAAACGATCGGACGAACGCCGATCCGCAGTTCGCGCGCGCCTGATCGTTCTGCCGCCACGACCACGCACACTCCAGCCGCCGATCAGCAACCATCCAGTAGCATCGAGTCCAGCCGGTGAGCATTCGATTTCAATTTCATGATTTATTGGAAGCTGTACGATCTACCGTATGATTAAATATTTGTTCGAGAATTAGGTTACGGATTCGAACGCTTGCTTGTAGGAGACAAACCGGAGCGGGATTGGAGGTGGTTTGTCTAAACAGACTAAGAGGATAAGGGATTTCTGCATTGGACCCGAGGTAAGCGGTTAGGATACCTTAATACGGTGGTTTAAGTATCACACAATTAAGGTTTAAGGGTGAATATTTGGAGTTTAATTTCGGAAATTATGATGTGATTCAGGTTTCATTAAAAGGAGATTAGACCGGGAGTTCGATTAAGTTTTGGAATTAAAGTCGAAGCTCGAGGTAAGGGACCTCGTGCCGAACTTTTAAATGGGAGTAAATGAAAATGATTTTCATGATTTTATGTGAAATAGTTCATATTTTTCCACATGAAAATACACAGATATTATTTGGAGAATACGTGATATTTTATGTGCAATATTTCGATGTATTATGTGAAAATGAATCATTATTTTATGTGAAAGTATTCTCGTATGTTATGTATAAAGATCCCATTATTTCATGTGAAAACAGGACAGTAGTGTGTATGAGAATGTTTCATGTTTATTACAAAAGTATGATTTATCACCCTGTCCATGAGAAAGTATGAATGATATGTTGATGATGATATTTATGATATGTACACCATGATTATGTGGTGATGGGACCTTATGCATGGTTTTGTATGTCACGAAATGAATTATTGAATAGTGTGGACATTGGTTATCCCGAGATGTTTGAAATGACTCGGGATGACCAGTCGGCCTCACAATTATATGAATAGCCATGGATTAAAGACCTGGCAACTGAATGAATAGCCATGGATTAAAGACCTGGCAACTGACTGAATAGCCATGGATTAAAGACCTGGCAATTGAATGTGTAGCCATGGATTAAAGACCTGGCAATTATATGAACAGCCATGGATTAAAGACCTGGCAATTATATGTACAGCCACGGATTAAAGACCTGGCAATTGAATGTGTAGCCATGGATTAAAGACCTGGCAATTATATGAACAGTCATGGATTAAAGGCCTGACATTTAATATACAGCCATGGATTAAAGACCTGGCAACTTTAGAAAGTTTTAATGCCCATCTATGTATGTTATGAATGAATTTAAAGATCTTGATTGTATGTGTATGCATATCCCAAACCTCGGTAGCAAGGTTACTTACTGGGTATTGTTTATGCAATACTCACCCTTTCTTTTAAAAATGTTTTTCAGGTAAAGGGAAGGACGTGCAAGGCGTGTGACGGGAGAGCGTGATTTGAACCATGGGAACCAGCATAATTTTCCGCATACTCTTATTTGAACTATTGTTGTCTTTAAGTTTTTATTTGAAGTTAAACTTACTTACAGTTTTTAATAGGCCAAGCTGATGTAATGTCTTGGAATGATTTGAATGTTTTGTTTTACTTGGGATCCCTAGAACTATTTACGTTAATTAAAAATGGCTTTTAAATTCTTTTTATCTCTCGGCCTATAAATGCATGCATGTGTAGTAATGTCCCTAGGGATTTGGTCATAGAAAAGTAGGGGCGTTACATTTTTTCTTGTAATTGTTAGCGTATTTGTGCATAATATTTATTTGTCATTTTAAGCATGGTATATATTTAAATTGCATTTGCATTTTATTTTTCAAACTTAACTTATTATGATTATCGTTCATGGTTTCAAATCTTACTTTGCAAACTTATTTTCAAACCTTTAACTTGGTTTCTTTTTTAGTTTATAAAGTTCTATAATTAAAAATGTTATTTTCAACTTTTGAATTTTTTTAAAACCAATTTTATTTCTAAAAACATTTCCTACGACAGAATCTAGAAATATTTGGGAGTCCGATTTTCTAGAATTCTTGAGGTGAGGGATCATTATCTTTGGGAGTCCGAGATTTTAGTCTCAAGAAAAAATGAATTTAATTAAAACTTTTTTAAAAAAAACTTTATTTTATAAGAGGTTATCCTATGATGGATTTGAGAAATTGTAAAATTTTCTCATATTCTTGAGGTGATATTATTTCCAAAATCTTGGAAATAATTTCAATGCAACCACATTAATGGATTTTCATCCACTTATTTTATTGGATCATGACTCCAAATATTGGAGTAATGAGGGGAATCTCATTGCTATTACTCAAACAAGCATGAAACGTATGCTTGCGTATTAAATCCATCGGTCAAATCGGATATGTAATTATTGGAATAATTGTTGGAGACTCAAATGGTGGATATGCAAGCATGATAACTTATATGTCGTTTCTATATCGCCATGAATCTAGGAACTTTTGCTCGCATTGTATCATTTGGTCTACGTCATCTGGAATCGATAACATTCGAGATTATGCGAGATTATACACAAAAGATCCTTTTTGGCTCTCTCTTTAGCCCTATGTCTCTTATCCTTGGGAGGTCTTCCTCCACTAGCGAGTTTTTTGAGAAAACTTCATTTATTCGGTGTGGATGGCGGCGAGCCTATATTTCTTGGTTTCAATAGGACTCTTACTTACGAGCGTTGTTTCTATCTACTATTATCTAAAAATAATCAAGTTATTAATGATTGGACGAAACCAAGAAATAACCCCTCACGTCTTGAAATTATAGAAGATCTCCTTTAAGATCAAACAATTCCATCGAATTGAGTATGATTGTATGTGTGATAGCATCTACTATACCAGGAATATCAATGAACCCGATTATTGAAATTGCTCAGGATACCCTTTTTTAGTTTAGCTTCTAGAATCTATTTCTTAGTTCAAAATCTCATTTTCCTAGATACGTTTTTTTGTCCTTCTAAAATTTTTGCAATTCAAGATTAAATTTGGCCACCATTTTAAACGGGTGTTGTGGGGTGCTAACACCTTCCCCATACACAAACAACTCCCGAATCCAAATCTGGTTTTCGCATACCATTTTTTTTCTTTTTTTTTTAAAAAATGTTGTTTTATTCTATTTTGGTGCCCAATCACACCGTAAAAAGATTGGTGGCGACTCCTTTTAAATCTCCCATTTTTTGAGGACGTCTCCCGCTCCGCGTCGCAGGTACGTGGCGACAAATGCTACTTCCATATTTGAGTTTCCTTGTTTTGTTGTCTTCTTTTATTGGAGTGCTAATATAATTAAATTTGCCGTAGCTTAAATTTTTGGATTAATAGGTGATTTTAGCATGGCATCATAGCATGAGGGCCTATGTTCAAACTTCAATAAATGTCACTTCCTTTCCCAATTAATATTGATTTCTAATTTTTCAAGCTCACAAGTAAGGGGAGTGTTGATATGATTAAATTTATCATAACATATCAGGTTAAACTTTTGAGTTGATTGGTGATTTAGCAACTTTTTACATATGTCTTAAAAAGTTAAGCAAAATTTTGAAAAAAAAATAGTTTTCAAGAACTTGTTTTTATTTTTGGAATTTAGCTAGGAATTCAAATGTTTCTTTAAGGAACATGAAAATCATTATAGAAGAGAGAAAGGTCATTGTTGAGAATTATGTGAGCATATTTTTCAAAAACCAAAAATCAAAGACAAAAAATCGGTTATCAAACGAACTATAGTTTTTAGTTTTTTATTTTTGAAATAAGTACTACTTACACTCGTAAAGTTTTTTTTTTTTGTTATCTACAATTTTTTATATATGTGTTTAAAAACTAAACCAAGTTTTTGAAAACTACTTTTTAGTTTTCAAAAACTTGTTTTTGTTTTTGGAATTTAGCTAAGAATTTAAATATTTTTTTAAATGATGAAACCTATTTGTAGAGAAATGATTGAGAAAACAAGCATAGTTTTCAAAAACCATTTATCAAACAGGAAGTAATGAGGAAATGACAATACAGATGAACGAGTTCGAGCACTTACCTCCCGTTAATTGTAAATGCAGTGAAGGAAAATCAAGAGGAGGAAGAATTACAACGAATTGAGAGTATGGTTAAGGATTGCATTGCATGCGAGTTTTTTGGTATTCAAATTCGTTCTTCAAGGAGAAATGTGAGAGGGGTTTAGATGGAGCATTAATTGCATATTCAGATAAATAATTACATCTATTACCTTCTTTAATGGTGCATATTGGTGGAGATTAATTTTTTTCGTTTATTCTTACACATTTGGTGGGTATTTATGGATATTTCTACTTATTGGTTATATTAAAAAACAGATAAATGCTCAAGTATATACACTATGAAGGTGAGAGAATTTTAGGTGAAGCATTAATGACATAAGATGAGTAATTACACCCATTTACCTTTTTTTAATGGTGTATATGGGTGGGGATTAGTTATATATATAGAGAGAGAAAGGGTGCAAGATTTTTCTTCTATAGTGGTCCTCCATTAAACCAATCTAGCTTTTCTTTCCTAGAACTCTCAGCTATACCTAAAGTAGTAAATAGTTGACAATAATTAATCCATAGGTTGAAAGAGAAAATTAAATTTAAGTATGTTGCCATATTAAAGGAATGCTTGATTGAAGCTAGGCCTCTATTAATTGTTTTCAATTTATCATAATAATAATTTAGATTAATTAAATTAATTAAGTTCAAATTGGGTTTGATTAAGGGTTAATCAAAATTAAAGGAATTTGGAATATATTCTTTCTAGTTTTCAAATAAAGACCCGATTTTATTGGGCTGAAAGATGGAGGAGCCCAACCCACATTCCAATCTTGATCACCTATTTTTTCCATCAATTTGAAACCCATTTGATCTATATATATGGATGTATGTATGAGCATGTTAGATATGAGGTGAATGGATATAAGCGGCATCATTCATTAAAAGATTAAAAGAGATTTTAAATTTGAAAAGACAACAAAGGTTGTATTTCTCCCCCTCTTATTTCTTTTCTAATTATTTGTCTTGAATGAATCCAAGAAATACTAGTTCTAAAATGTTTCACTCCTTTTCTTGAACAAAGAAAGGTTGAACTTGTATTTGAGAGAAATTCTTAGATTCATTCTTGTTTCTTTTTTAATTCAAATATCTTTATGTTTCTTGCTGTAAATTCTGTATTCTTGTGATAATCTCTAATAACATTGACTAGCAAGGGTCTAAAAATCCTTTGCAAGTGGAGTAGGTCTTTTATGATCGAACCACTATAAATTTCTGTATACCTCTTCTTTTTTTACTGTTTTTAAAGCATAATTCAATTCTGTCACGCAATTAAAATTCCTTATAAACGAAATCACTCTCAATTGATCTAAAAATTAGTTAAAACTTGGAGTTGGATCTTAGCAAAAATAACAACCTGCTAATAGACTAATGATATACTTAACAAAGACAAATCATTGATATATTACTGATACACTTATATGAAGTTGATCATGAGTATATTAACAACTTGCATATGATATAAACACATAATATAAAATATATCACTGGCATGAACTACTAATATTTTTTTTGTCAGGAATGTTGTTCAATATGAAGTTTGTCAGTAGTTTATTAATGACATACTGTTGATAGACCCACAATTTATCCAACATAAAGTATATCATTAAGGTTGTTTGGCGCAGTGAGTAGGAGTTGAGATATATGAAGTTGATTTGTCTATAGAGTTAATTTGTAGGAGTTAGGAAGTATGTGTTTGGATGTAGAGTTATTTTGTTTGGAGTTAGAAAGTCTGTGTTTGGAGTGTAAAGTTGTTGAGTTTGGTTATAGAAAGTATGTGTTTAGCTGCAGAGTTTTGATTGCAAATAACTATTTTTTTATGTATGATTTTTTCAACAATAATATGAATTTATTTCTTCTAATCCTAAAATTGAGATTTTAAATTATATTATTTTATTAATATTTTATAATTTGGTTAAACACTTGTTTTTGTTAACTTTTTTTTTAAAAAAATCAAGCTTGATAAAAGATTTTTTCTTTGAGTTTTGAGATTTTATTTTAAATGATTATCTACCTTTGATTAATTTGAGAATAATATATTATTTAAAGTTTTAACCCAAGTAAAAAAACAATAGAGTAATACCCATGGATTGCCAATCCTATTTTTTATTGCAACCATGAATAACTAACTTATATTGTAATATGGGCCAAATTATTACAACTTCATTATACTTAAAACAATATATATTTAATATTTATATTTATTTTTTAATTTTCTTGTTTCATAACTAAGAACTCACTAGCATATAAAAAATACTTCATATAAATCTAAAATCCATACTTATATATTTAATATAATGAAGTATAGAGTACAATTTTTTTACTTATTTCAAACTTTGTTACGCAAAAAGAACAAGGATGATTTAAATTGTAACATTATTCAATGACCTTTTCTATAATTATCAGAGTACTTGTGAACATGAGAATAATTCAATTGACATAAGACATATATACTCGACGACCAAAGAGATCAGAGAATAAAAAGATACTAGAAAAAAATTCAAAACTTAATACAAAATTCTAATTTCTTTTCAAAATAAGAACCCTATTCTCTAAATATTAAAAAAAAAACATTAACTTCTCTTGATGCAGCTGAAATCGAATTACTTGTGATTCATTTAAATCTCTTTACTACCAGGTTTTACAGCTCCATTTCTTTTTTGGCATTTTTATAACTTCTCTCCTAATAATTGCATTAATTTTGGTAGATAACAAGAATTAGGGCCAGCTTGATATAGCTAGGGGAAATATAATTATGTAAACGTTCTTTAATTAAGTTTAACGAATTAATTTCTAAAGAATGCCTTTTCATATACAATATACAAGAAGATTCATTAACTTGGTGGGTCATCTATCACATGCAATTACATGGTTCCATGCATGTATTTCTACGGTTAACTTCTCATTTCTCCTAAATGACAAATCAAGAGGATTCATTAAAGCTTCTCGAGGTATCAGGCAAGGTAATCCTCTCTCTCTTTTTGTTTGTTATTGCGATGGATTATCTTTCTTGTTTGATGAATGAAGTTCAGAAAAAGAATTTAGTTGAAGGTTTTGTGATCTCCTCTATACATGTAACTCACCTACTATTTGTTGATGACATTCTACTGTTTTCTTCTTTTGACCTTGGAAAGATAAAAAATCTATTTTTTATCATCAAATCTTTTGAGATGGCCTCGGGCCTTAGAATCAATTTGCACAAATCTACTTTGTCCTGTATAAATTTAAATGAAGGAGAGCTTTCGATGGCGGCTGATATTTGGAGATGCACTACTCATCCTCTCCCCTTGATGTATTTAGGTATGCCTCAGGGTGGCAACCCAAATAGTCAATCTTTTTGGGAAAAGATTTTTGAGAAAATACAGAAGAAATTCAAAAAGTGGAAATATGCTTAATTTCAAAAAGGGGTCGTTTAACTCTTACTCAATATGTTTTAGGCAATCTTCCAAATTATATGCTCTCTGTTTACAAAGTTCCTTCATCTATCATCAAGCGCATTGAACAGAGTGTGAGAGATTTCTTTTGGGAGGGGACCAACAACGAAGGGGGAGCTCACCTTGTCAGATGGAACATTGTTTCTCTACCTCATAGTCATGGTGGACTAGGTATTGGCAGATTGAATGATAAGAATAAAACTCTTTTAAGCAAATGACTCTGGAGATATTTGATAGAAGACAACACTCTTTGGAGATTGATAATAGAAGCAAAATATACATCCCAATATCCAGGTACGTTCCCCACTTTATGCAAGTTTGGTAGTGCTAAATCTCCATGACATCATATTGTCAAAATGTCACAATTCATGAATGTTAATACTCATGTGGACATACATAATGGATCTTCCACCCTATTTTGGTATCATCAATGGACGAATCATGGTAGGCTATATAAAGCTTTTCCTAGGTTTTTGCTTTGTCTAACAATAAACAACTTACGATTAAAGAAGCTTGGAGTTCTTCAGAGAGGTCTTGGAACCTTTTCCCTTTTAGGCCAATGATGGACAGAGAATTAATATTGTGGGAGAACATCTCGGTAAGCTGGAAGCGTCCTGAAAACTTGACTACGAAAGATAAATTTATTTGGAAGCCAAATATAGTTGATTATTCGGTCAAGTCTGCAAAATCTTCACTTGTTAATGCTACTTTTTTCATTACTAGACCGATTTCTCAACATCTTTGGAAATTATCAATTCCAAAAAAATGCAAAGTCTTCATGTGGACCCTGTTCTATAGAGGCATTAATACAGCTGAAATACTTCAAAAAAGATTGTCATCCATGGCCCTCAATCCTAATTGGTGCCACCTTTGTAGGAATCATACCGAAGATATTGATCATCTTTTTATTAGTTGCTCTTTCTCTCGTGGTATTTGGAATCTTTTTCTTGATGGTTCTAACCAACAGATGCCTATGATGGTCAGGATTGAGGATCTTATTTCTTATGGAATACAGGGTCGGGCGCTCACCTCTAAAGGTGTTTTGTGGACGAATATTTTTGGCGCAATCCTTTGGTTCATTTGGCTGGAGAGGAATGATAACATTTTTCAAGGGAAAGACATGTCCATTATAACTTTATGGGACGCTATTATCTCCAATGCGGCTTCTTGGTGCATAAAATCTAAATTGTTTGTAAATTATGATGCTTCTAACATTGCTCTAAATTGGCGAGCTTTTTTCTAGCTCCCTCTTTTTGACCTTTTGGTATTTGTATGTTTCTCACATACTTTCTACTATGAATGGATTGACTTTGGGGGTAGGACAAATGATGAGAGTGCTACAATTGTGCCAACATAGTTGGGATGATTAGGTGCACCTACTGATTCCTCGTCACTAGTAATTTCTTTCAAAAAAAAATATACAATATATAATAAATACAAAAAAAAGGGCAATTGGGTTGGTAGAAAAAAGGACCAATATAATTGTCCATATAGCAAATGACTCAATCTATTTGCAAAAATAGCAAAAATTTGAAAAGAGAAATTGAAATTACTAAAACACCCCACGCCAGTCACTGCTATCAGTGATATCACTGATGGGATTCTATCAGTGATATCACTGATAGAAGTCTGTTTATTTAATAACTAATTTTTTTGTCTGTTTATTTAATAACTAATTTTTTCTTCTAATTTTGATAAACTACTATTGTGATATTTATCATCGATGAAGTGATAGACTTTATCGGTGATAGTTGTCTGATAGACTTCTACCACAATTGTCATCTATTACCTATTACTCATAACTTTTCTATTATCTATTAGACATCTTGTTCCTATTCGACTTCTATCATTTGTCATCAGCGATAGAAGTGATGAACTACTATCTGTTAATGATTGATAAAAGTTAATGAAAAAGAAGTGATAGACTACTATCAGCGATAGAAGTGATAGACTACTATCAGCGATAGAAGTCATAGGTTTCTATCAATGATAGTTGTCCGATAAACGCGTCTACCTATCTATTACCTATTACTCATAACTTTTCTATTAGACTTCTTGTAATATGAGAAACTAAAAGATATCTTGTATTTTGATCTTTCACTAAAGTTAAAAACCAAGCAACATTTTTATCTTCTTGAATTTTAACCACATCCTGAGCATCATTTATCCCTAACCTAATAACATCGACAATTCTATAAAAGAAATAGAACTATCCATTCGAACTTCTTTCACAATCAGATTAATAAAATCATCAAAACACATCATCTCATCAACAAAAATTCCAATGGTCTTGTAATTCTCATAGAAATTTTTCTCATTCCATTGCCTACTATAAAAAAATAACTATTGGAAGCTTCATCATAGTTCCTACTAAAAAAGTAATAACAACATTAACAATATTAAGTAATATAGAAACCGATCACCACAATAGTCACTCGTATATCATTGATTAATGATATCACTGATAGTATTGATATCTATTGATCAATGATATCAGTGATATCATTGATATCTACTGATCACTTATATCATATCTATTGATCAATGATATCACTGATATCATTGATATCTAGAAAACAGTGTATCACTGATATCATTGATATCTACTGATCATTGATATCATTGATATCATATATATTGATCATTGATATCACTGTTATCATTGTATCTAGAAAACAATGATAGATATCACTGATATCACTGATGTCATATGTATTCTCTAGCATATCTAGAAAACAAAACAATCACCAAAATCAGACTTGCGACTCCAAAACATTGCGGAAAAACGTTGATATAACAAAATGAACAAAAAAATACCCACGAAAGAGCTCCAATGTAAGAAGATCGTATATCAGTAATTGGAAGCACAATAGTCACTCGTATATCACTAATATCACTAATATCATTGATATCTATTGATTACTGATATCACTGATATCACTGATATAACTGATATCTATTGATCATATCTAGAAAACAATGATAGATATCGATGTCACGTATATAAATCGATCATCTAGAAAGCGATATCGATAGAACAAAAATGAAGAAAACTTGCGACTCCAAAGCAGAAAAATAGTGATGTAACAAAATGAACATAAGAAATACCCATGAAAAATAATGTTGATTGAAAAAATCAAATACCCACGAAAAAAGCTCCGTTGGACTTCGAAAAGATCGAATTGGAAGATACTTCGACCGAATAAGAAGATACTACAATGCGATCGAATTGGAGAAGATAATCAAACAAACTTGATGAAAATTCATGGGTTACAATTCAACAGATCAAACTAGAAAATACCCGATCAAATAGGTGAAGGTTTGCAACTCCGATTGAATTTGAGAAGATACTCAAACTTGCGACTCGACAGAAGATTGGACTGGAATCGAGAAGAGTTTGGGAAGATTGGACTGGAATCAAGAAGATGTTGTCGCAAAAATCGGAAGAAGAAAAATACCGTGAAGAACAAATATCAATTGAAAAATAAATACTAATTAAAAAGGTAATAGGTTTAAGCCAAGAGTATAATTGGAATTATAAAAAAAATTAAAGATTTTTGCCATATTTGCAATTCTTTTAAAAAGTTGCTATATCTACAAATACTAAAACCATAATTACTACCCAATTACAAATTCTCTAAAAAATAGGTATATTAAATAAATTATAATACATCTCATTTGATTTGATTTGTGAATTTAGAGCCTTCAAGTAGTTAAATATGTATTCTTGTTTGAGAATCTAGAAAATTGAAATGTTTAAATGCTTAAAATTGTAAAATAATAAAAAATATAAATGTCGGGCATAATCATGTTTGTTTTGAATATAAAAATATAAAAATAACAAGGAATATTTAAGTGTAGTGAAGAACAAATACCAATTGAAAAACAAATACCAATTAAAAGGGAATAGGTTTAAGCCAAGGGTATAATTGGAATTATATAAAAAAATTAAAGACTTTTGCCATATTTGCAATTCTTTTAAAATGTTGCTATATCTACAAATACTAAAACCATAATTGCTACCCATTACAAATTTTCAAAAAAAAAAAAAACTAAAAACAGAAGTTAATTATAAATTAAACATTTTTTCAAACATTGATAAATATTTCACACGATACATTTTAAGTCAATTATCCGTATTGGTCACAATATAAATTATAAAGTATATATACTTCACACTCTCGTTATTCAAACAACTAAGATCCAAGTACTTGATAACAATTTCTAGTTTTTTCTTTTGTTCCCTACATTTTAAACCAACTTAAAAGAAATATTTCAAAAACATAAAACTAGGTCTTCTTTATAGTGAATAATTTTGAGAGAAAGTCCTAACACTTTTATGATCATCACTCGCTTTTGGGTTTAATGCTAACTTTTGCATGTGAGATTGAGAGGGTAATTTCAAATCTGTTGCTAGCCCTATAGCTTCAAGAAACAAAATGACCCACCAAGTTACATCGAACTGCCACCATTCTAGGCCATGTCGAGCTGAATACTCAAATGCATGGTGGTTGTTGTGCCACCCCTCTCCAAATATAAGCAACGCCAACACCCTAAAAACAATTATTTCGTTAGCCAATAGATGACAAGATTTTAAATATCAATGTTGACACTTTAAAAAATGTCAAATTTTCAATTTTATCGGAATGTTAATGGTAATTTCAATAAAATGTTAGTATGCATATGTATCTATGAAAGAAATTGAAAAATTGATAGGACCATAAAAGATAAAATTTCATACTTTTATATATAATCTAGTTAAAAGATTCTCATTATTAATATTATATTCATTTTAGCAATATTTTGTTGATATTTTATATCAATTTCCTTCTAATGTCGATAGAAAATGTAAATAAAAAATATCAACATTTTGACAAAAGTTTTATAATGCTCCAAACCGAGGATCTCTTGCACCTGGCCACGCCACCATATCATCCATACTAACACGGGTCATTTTAGCATGTTTTATCCCCACTCACATACTCCCTAAGAAAATTCCCAGAAGGTCACCCAACATAGAATTGCTCTAAACCAAACACACTTAACTTTGAATTTCTTATGATTGAGTCACCGAAAAGGAAGGTGCACCTTTTTGGTATAGGTAGTAGCTATCAATTCTGTGAATCCTTTTTCAACTATACTTTCATATCTTCAAGGTTAACTCTCATGTACCTCTCCTCCTCGGGCACCATACTTTCATGAGGATCCCTCTCATTCATATGTCTCGATTCATTCACGTACCCCTTTTCCTCGGATGTCACATGTTTAATACTCTACTCTATGGTAATAATATATCAAAGTTGTGACTTGTGTGAAGATGGCTCGAAAGAAAATGAAAGGTCCGAGGAAAAAAAAAAACCTAAAACCAAATAACAAATAACAAAAAAAAAATATAATGTAAAAATGAAAGAAAGATGGACATCACCAATTATTTCTGGACTGATCTCCAGTGTTCCATTGTTGGTTTCCCCACATGTGGCCTAAAGAATTAAGAGAGAAAGTGACATGTTGAAAGCATACAGTCCTCACACCCTGCATGCATTTATTCAATCAATTCAAAATCATTAATTTAAACTTCGTTTTCTTCCCTAAACATTCTTGTGATGTTAACCGAATGATGTTTAATTTACTGAAAATTAAAGATAATTAATGTCTTTTAACCCCATTTCTTCAAACATTCCATTTAACTCTCGAATTCTTCTGTGATATTTTAAGGGAAAAAATGATTAAATTTTTATGGTAGCTTCACAAGATACATGCATGATTTTTTTTTTCTTTTATAGTAATACTTGTTAGATTGATATTACAAGGGATCGGTTTTAAAAAAAAAAAAAACAAATTCATTCATATAAAAAAAGTTCTTTAAGAAATCATCGATGAGCTTTTTTTTTTTTTTTTTGTTACAAAGGTGGGTGTGGGTGACCTCAAAGAAGGAATAGATATCTTAATTGCTTAAACTATACTATGTTAACAAATCATGGATAGCCAAATTGAATGTAATTCAATTGGTTTGGGTTAAGACAAAAAAGTCAAATGTACGAAATTCTACTTTTAAATGATATTACCAAAGGAAAAAAAAATCAAAACATGAACTTAGTTAATAGTAATCAGTGTGTTTTTACTTTATTTATAGTCATCAATTCATATAAATTAATTAATTATTAACTTCGATTATTTATTCGTGTCCATTGTTGCTATATTGACAATTTTTATGGGTACTATTTTTGTAATATTTTGTCTAAACTATAATAAATTTGCTTCTACCTCAAAATCCAAGGATGGTGCTTGGTATGAAATTTTATTAAGCTTTTGATTTTACAAAACACTAGATTAAAAAACTTCAATTTTGTGCAACTTGTATTTCGATTTATTAAAATAAAGTTCCAAAAACATAAAACTACCGATTTTGTGGATTCATGAACCATAGAAAGCGGGTTTCATAAATTTAAGTTTCTAGAGGGCGCTTGGAGCACTGTGTTGGGGTTGGATGGTTTTGAAATCCAAATTCAAAACGTTATTTGAGTAATTGTGTTCAAAATCCAATTGGTTTGAAATATAACTCCATGGTTTCGAACCGTGCATACTCTAAATTTTGTTTTCTGATTCACGGGCTTTAGAGCACTACACATTGTTTTCTAATTTCTAGGGTTTCAAATTCCCAAAATTCTACTTCTAAGGGATTTGATTTCGAATGAGTGCTTCAAACACCCCTTATATTTCATGGTATTAACAAAACTCGTAACCAGGATAAGTAAATTCACGTACCAAACATCTTAAATTTAAACTACTATAAAATAATAATTATAATTATATTAAGCCGAAAAAATATATCGATTTTAATAAATTCATTAAAATTAATTAATAATGATTAATTAGTATAAACTAACTAATTAATTAGATTATATTCAACTTTCATGTATAAAAATCTCACCTATATGGAGAGTATAAAAAAGCCCAAGTTGGATGAGTTTTAAAGTTCTCTTAATAATAATATGTTGGATTTTCAAAAGTAAAAATCAATCAAACAAATACTGATATTAAATATGGGTAAAAAATCCTAGGGCAAAAACTCATGAAACAAACATGTCCTTAAGTCAAATACCCTCCTTAAATTAAGGACATATTTGAAAGTGATTTTGAAATTATTAAAATCACTTTTGTCATGATCAAAATTAAATCAAAACATGTCTTTAATCATTTAAAATTAACTTAATATTTGATTTTACACTTTTAAATGTGATTTTCATATCATAAAAAATTAATTTTGAATATTTAAGTACATGTTTAGGGATGATTTTAGAAATATTGATTTTAGTCCAATTGATTTGTTTATAATTGGTTTATTAAAAGTGATTTCATATAATAATTTTCATGTTTGGTTCTACACTTTTTAATAGTGATTTTCATACAATTAAGTGATTTTCAAAAGAGACGTTTAAGAGTGACTTTAAAATAAATGTTTTAAGCTAATGATTTAATTATAATTAATTCTTTAAAAAATTATTTAGTTATAAATTATTTTAATATTTAATTCAAACATTGTAAAAGTGAATTTAAATTTAATTAAAAATATTTTTTGAAAAAAAAATTAATGTTTATTTTCAAAAGTGATTTTATAATCATCAAGTCAGAGATATAGAGGAATTAAAATATTAGAGAAATAAAGATAGAGAGATAAACAAAAAAAAATGGATAAGATGATAAAAATTTTAGGAACAAAAAAGTACAAGAACAAAAAAAAGTTAAGAGTTAGGGACAAAAAAGTTAAGAGTTAGGGACAAAAAAGTACAAGAACAAAAAAAAGGTAGAGCAAGAGATAAAAAAACTTAGTGAGAAAAATTTAAAAATATACAAAAACAATAGGGAGGAACAAAAAAAATTAGAAATAAAAAATTCAAAGAAAGTTAAAACCAGAAAAATGAATGAAAAAATAAAAAGATAATAAAGTTTGAGATATACATTATATAAACTTTAGGGACAGAAAACTTGTCATTTTGTACAAATTGACTGATGAACTCACAATGGTGACAGTTTTGAGAAAATACATCTTTTTATGGAAATTTATGAATTTTTACAAAAGATGACGGTTTTTCCCCTTCACCAAAAGAATACATTTTTCAAAAATGAAATAATAGTCATTTTAAATCACAATCACTTGATAAAAATCATTTGAGAATCACCTCCCAAGTGATTGATAAGAAATCACTTGCTCAATATTGTAAGACATCACACTATTGAAAGGGAAGTAACTTTAGACATGTCAAAAGTGATTTTGGTCATTCCAAAATCAGTCCCAAACATGACCTAAAACCATATTTTAGAGTGATTTTGAGTATGACAGGATCACACTTAAACATGCCTAAAAAATAAAATGAGATATATATTCTCTCAGAAAAAAAACCTTACCATTCCCCAAACAAGGAAAGGAAGCCCTCCGACCGCATAGAGGACAAGTGCAAGAGCAACATGATGAAGAATGAATGTTCTTCGGAGAAACCTATAAAAGGGCTGCTTCTGTAAATCTTCCACATTGTTTGGTCTTCCATACTTCAAATATCCCACAAAAATATTTTTGAAAGTCTCTCGTTTTCCATCTCTTTCCTCAAAATCTTCAACATGTTTTGGGCAAACTTTTTTAGTCAAACCATAAGAATCAAATATCCAAGCAATGTGTCCGAACCAAAAGCCTTGTGTCGGAGTGTGTGGATCTCTTTCAGTGTCAACAAACTGATGATGATATCTATGCGTACTCACCCAATCAATCGGATCACCCTATAATACCGAAAGAAATGCTTAAAAAGACACCAAAAGAAACAAAATGAGAATGGTAAATTGTAAAATAAGTAACCTGAAGGGTATGGACTCCGATATAAGCGAATGTGTATTCAAGCCATTTGGGAAGCTTGAAACTCTTGTGTGTGAGATGTCGGTAATGAGAGCGTCAAACCGAACAAGCCTGTGATAATATAGAGTACAAAGGCAAGCCAGAAAGCTGGCCATGTGAACTGAAATGGCGCCATGAGACAAAGCAAATGCATAACCAAAAGAGTACCAGCAGAACGTTTGTCTAAAGTTGTCCATTTTCTTCGAAAAATCGGCCTTCGTCGGGGCCTCAATGGAGCTTCGTCTTCGACCGCCATAGCCTTCTTATCATTGCTTTTATCTTCAAACTCTTTTCTTGTTGCCTCCATCTGAGGAGAAAGAGACATTAATGCCAAAAAGCAAAGCAACAGAGAGTATGAGACTTTTGAAAGTACCACTGCCTGAGTTCAACCTTTATTCTGCCTTTATTTATAGTAGATGGGCTTCCATTCTTAAAAAATAAATGATAAATTATTTAAAAGATAAAATGGTTTGTATGCAATTTGAGAAATTATCATGTGTGGCACACCCTTCATCTAACAATCATATATAAAAGCGATAAGTCATGTTGTGTATTCAGATTTGTATTGTATTTAGATTTGTTTTCCATGTTAACACAAATCTCAAGTCATATATTACTAGTATTGTATTCAGATTTGTTTTCGATGTTGTGTAGTTGTCACCATTAAATTTTTCGGAAGCTAATAGTTGAACTAAAGAGCTAATCATGCTAAAAAAAACATATCATTTTTAGTAAAAAATATTAATCTTTACAATCCAATCAAGTTTAGCAAAAAAATAATGTACCCACATTATTATGTTTGCAACGATATTTCAACGGTTTAGAATAACTTTCACCGAGGGGTGACCAACTATTCCTCCGTTGAACCAAGATTATCTTGACTAAATGCTATCACCAGAATAACTCTTATTCTTATAGTAACTTAGTTATCGCTCCTTTTGGTCGAGAATTTTGCTAACTCTTAGTAATTCTTGTAAGTGTAACCTTCCATTTTCAGATCTCAAAGAACAGGATTATTATGCTCCGGAAATTGGAAAGACAAAAATGAAAACGGATCTGAGAGACCCTATCTATTTTTAGAAGCTGAATCCTATAATACAACCCTTCGATTGGTAAGGTCGCTCCAGGGCAGACATGTAGGTGCATTATAGGAATCTCACGGTGCGACCTAATGGAAGAGACCGTAGAATGCGTTGACACACTTCCTTCTCCCACTTACTATGAACGACTTTCCCTATTCACCTTGATATTGACTCATGCAAACACTTTCTGAATGGAGTCCGCTCCCAGGGTGGCCCAAAACCAAGCATGAATCTCACGGTGTGAACTCTTAAGGATGCTAGAGTTAAAAGTAAATTACTTCTCTCCAGCTGAAGTGTTCTAGACGGTTAGGGTATAAATTACTTAGCAATATATTTCGGCTAACTAAAACATATCCTAAGTCTAGGCGAAACACCCGAGTATAAATTTTATACTGGATTTTAACCTACGATGTCTAGGTGATAAACAAATTTTATTACCTCACACCGCTCACGCATGCTCATAAAATCGATTTAACCTAACTCAGACGTCGGCTCGATCTCCAGGTAGAAGCTTAAAAACCTTTCAACCTTAGTCATGTTATCTGACTTTTTGCCAAGATCTTGTCGGGTGAGTTTTCTTGTAACTTCGATTTTACAAGATATTGACCTAATTCCTATGAAAAAAAAAGGATTAATGGTTAACCTAAGTGAGCATGCATCTTATCTTTGTTATAGATTTAAAAAGTCTAATTGATTTTATAACACTTATAAAAAGAATTGACAAATCTATAACATACCTTCCACATTCATTACATAACAATTATATAATGAAAATTTAATATGGATTTAATTTACTTAATTTAATCAAAATAAATTAAACAAATTAAATTAATTAAGTAAACATTTAATTATTCAATTACCATATTAAGTTACTTAAAGAAATCATGAATTATATATAACTTTTACATTAATCCATGAAATCCAACATGCATACTATATACATTATAACCATTATAACATACTTTCAATGCATGTGCATGTTAACCTAGGGTGGGAGTTTAAATCTACATGGCATACTTTATGCACAATAAAGATTTAAACAATTAAACACATTCATAATGCATAAAGAAAACAAAACATAAAATTAGACCTGTTTTGGCATCCTAAACAAGCAATTAACTAAATTATTACAATAATAATTTGAAAACAATCATTGAACCAATCTCGAACCCTTCGAACCGGTCCAAACCAGCTTGAAAACAGCAACAACATCACACGGACAACGGCCGAAAAAATGCTCCAAAAAAACTGCACAGTGCAGTTTTTTTTCGGCAGTGCGCAACGTCGGTTGAAACTCCAATTACAACCTAATTTCAACTCTATTGACTCTCAAATTTTACAGACTCCTTAGGCACACATTAAGGCTAAAAAACCTTGAGCAAATTACAAATTATAACAAGAAAATAAAGCCTAAAAGATGCCAAAACAGTGAGCCAATTTTAGCTTCCAACAATTTCATCACATGAAAAATAACAACCCACCATATGCAATTGAGTGAAATTAAAACATGCTCTGATATCACATGATGGAACACGAGACATATGCAGCGGAAAAGGGATCCAATGACACTCTAATTGCATCTAACTTAATAGAAATTAACATGCAAACAAGCCAAAAACAATGAACTAAAAGGGAAAAAAATACAACCTTTGTAGCTCGATTTCTTCACAATCTCCTTGCCTAAGCACAAACCGAACACAAACCGGACCACCACTAGAGCTTCCCCGCTATCCTTTGGACTCAGAACTGGGTTGTGGGAACCGGTGAATGAAGGATTGAAAAGAAAGAATGAGAGATTCAAAGCTATGTGAAGAAAGGAAAAAAAGTATTTTTGGTGAGATTTCTTTTTAAAAAAAACTAAACCTTCAGCAAAAGGAGAGCTTTGTTTTGAAAACAAACCTATTTATAAAGCAATTACATGCATCAAATGCATGTCAAACCTCACCAAAATGCAACATCTCACAAAACACTAACTAAAGTAGGTTATGTGTCATTCTATAATGATTACACATAGTCCACTTAAGTTAGTGGGATTGTCCAACAAATAGTTGGATAATTCCAAACTCTAGTCAAGGGTAAAATGGTATTTTCCATTTGGTCAAAGTCAAACTTTGACTTTTCTCGAGCCAAAAAGTCAACCATTTGACTTTTTACAGTTTTGACCCTCTTGACTATTTTTGACCTCCCGAACATGAATCCACATTCATATTTTTGAAATTCAAATCACATTTGAATATATTGTATCATAAAAAACCGATAGCTATATCACATATACTTGTCGGTTTAAAACTCCTTTCCTAATTCGAACAATTCGAATTAATCAAACATACTGTTCTAAGTTTAATCCATATGGGCTAGCAGGGGGACATAATGGATCTACAAATCATGGGCTCCAACAATCCGAGATTAACCGGTCAAACGCTTTAACCTAATTAATCAACATTTGTTAACTAACGAGTCATTCGATTAAAGTCCCGTAGTTATGCACTCCCCTCACTGTAGATATATTTGTGTCCACCTAATATAACCGTAACCAGTAAGTCAATCTTTCATAGGTTGTCCGTGGTCTCGGCTTGGTCAAAATACTGTTTTACCCCTGAGAACACATTTTGTTCCTTAAGTCCTACTAAACCTCTATAAAACAATTGATTTGTGGTCCAACCAACAATTCTAGTCCATCTCAGCCTAGTGAGAGGGTGGGGCCCATTGTTCTAGTTCCGAAGTCAGCAATTAAGAGAACAACCTATCTATTATCCCTAGAGTCGGGTAGGAGTGAATTCCGTCTTGCACCCTATGTCCCCAACTATCTACCCGGTCTTACCCTTGAAATGGGAGACTTATTGAGCCAGCAATGTTGAGCTGTTCTCACCCATGCAGTTCTAAAGATAATCCCGAATAAACAAGAGTTCATAGTTAGCTCAGGATTGAGATCGCGCTCAGGATTGAGATCGCGTTACCTGGGTCATCAAATTTGAATTAGTCAGTTTTATACAGTAAACGGTGTTATAAAGCAAACGTGACTAAGTCGTGGTCCAGTCTTATACAAACTTATTGCATATGTTGCCCCTGCTCACATATCTCTATATGAACGATTAAGGATCACATCGTTTGTACTAACTACAAAGTAGGCCGCATGCATAGTGTCCCCAAAATAAGGTGCCCATTCTTATCCCTATACTATAGACCATTTCATGCTATATACTCAAACTTGATCCATGTTTTATGTCATCACATAAAGTTCAAGTCTACATTAAATAGCCTTGGGGCCTTATTTATTGGCTTCAAGATTATAGTATACTAATTAATTCAATAACAATTTTATCGGAAAAAAAGAAACACGAAAAATGTTTATCAATTACAAACTACGAGTTTTAGGACATAAAATCCAACAAACTCCCACTTAGACTAAAACTCCTAGTGGAATATCACAATGTTGAATTTAAGTGAGAAACATATGAGTACGATAAACATATGAATATAATGAACTAGAGCATATACCCAAAAGTTCTCCCACTCGTCCTAGTTTACTAACTTCGTAGACGTAGAGACTGTAGCTCTTGTTTAAGGAACATGAAAATCATTATAGAAGAGAAAAAATCATGAAAATAAAAAATCAAAGACCAAAAATCGGTTATCAAACGAACTACAATTTTTAGTTTTTTATTTTTGAAATAAGTACTACTTACACTCGTAAAGTTTTTTTTGTTATCTACTTTTTTATTCATGGGTTTAAAAACTAAACCAAGTTTTGAAAAAGAAAAGTAGTTTTCAAAAACTTGTTTTTTGTTTTTGGAATTTAGCTAAAAATTTAAATATTTTTTTAAATGATGAAACCTATTGTAGAGAAATGATTGAGAAAACAAGCATAGTTTTCAAAAACCATTTATCAAACAGGAAGTAGTGAGGAAATGACAATACAAATGAACGAGTTCGAGCACTTACCTCACCGTCAATTGTAAATGCAGTGAAGGAAAATCAAGAGGAGGAAGAATTACCACGAATTGAGAGTATGGTTAAGGATTGCATTGCATGCGAGTTTTTTGGTATTCAAATTTGTTCTTCAAGGAGAAATGTGAGAGGAGTTTAGATGGAGCATTAATTGCATATTCAGATAAATAATTACATCTATTTACCTTCTCTAATGGTGCATATTGGTGGAGATTAATTTTTTTTCGTTTATTCTTGCACATTTGGTGGGTATTTACGCATATTTCTACTTATTGGTTACATTAAAAAATAGATATATGCTCAAGTATATACACTATGAAGGCGAGGGAGTTTTAGGTCAAGCATTAATGACATAAAATGAGTAATTACACCTATTTACCTTTTTTAATGGTGTATATGGGTGAGGATTAATTTTTTTTGTATAATTGTTGCACATTGAGTAGGTACTATGCATATTTTTAATCATTTATTACGTAAAAAAAATAGAGATGTATGCTCCAATATATACACTAAGTTGTAGAAAGGTAAGAGAGTTTTAGATAGAGCATTAATGAAGTTAGGTTAATAATTACACCTATATTTACCTTCTCTAATGGTGCATGCATGTAGGTGGGGTTAACTTTTTTTTTATATTCTTGCACGTTGGTTGGGTATTTATGCATACTTATATAGAGATGTATGCTCTAGTATATACACTAAGTTGGAGAAAGATAAGAGAGTTTTAAGTGGAACATTAATGATGTCATGTGAATAATTACACACCTAATTACCTTCTCTAATGGTGCATGCCAGTGTGGATTAATTTTTTCATTCATTCTTGCATGTTGCATAGTGGTAGTTATTTACCCATATGTCTATTTACTTTTTTACCCAATCATCCCAACTATGTTGACACAATTTTAGCACCCTCATCATTTATCCACAACTCCAAAGTCAATTCATTCATGAAGTAGATAGCATGTGAGAAACATACAACTACAAAAGAGACCATAAGAGGTAGCTTGGATGAAACAAGCCAAGTGAATACAATGACAAAAAATAACAAAGCAAATAGGAGAAAGTGCCAAGATTCTGTATTTACCTCCTTGGTGTGCACTGCCTTTTGTTAGTCACTCTTTTAGGTCGAATAAACTTATCAATATCCCATAAGAGTATTTTCGTTCTAATGTAGTACGTAGTTTTTAGTTAAAAACAGTTTTAGCCATATTTACAAATTAAAACTTATTTAGACATTTTTTTAATTTAGATTGGTTAAATTTAGATATTTTTCTTGTTCCCCTTCTTACAAACAACACAATTCTGAGCCTAGGCTTGCTTTTAATGGGCTTTAATGTACATGCATAGTAACACCCAAAGAATCTAGAGAAATTGTATCTATAACCAAAAAGAGAGCCCAAATTTTAGAAACAACCACAAAAAAAAATCTCTATTGGAAGATGCGCACACATGACATTAGATCCAAATTTAAATCCAAATTATAGAGAGTTCGTTATCTTATGTTAATTTTAAATTTATCTTGATTTTTTCAATCGAATTAGTTTTTGGTTTACAGATCTTAGCTCATGTTTATCTATTTAACTTTTTAGATTATATCTTTTAAAGTTTTAAACACACACATATACAAAATATATATATATAGTTTTTATACTATGCATTAGTTAACTAATTGAGCATATTTTGTTGTCCATTGATCACCACGACTCACAAACATTTTCTATTAACCTGCTTTACCCACAATTAATTGCAGTCTACGACTCTACGCTCATCATCCTTTTTAATTACATTTATTTTAATTACTTTACTTTTGGGATCCCAATAAAGAAAATGATTTTTTTTTCTTTTTGGTTGTATTTACTCCTTTTTATTAAGTTTTATGACTTCAAATATGAATGAGTAGTAATTATCTTAGGAGATGTGTCGTAGAGTTATGGCCGTTACAACTTGATTGACTAGTCTAGTTTTTACACTATTGAAACACATTTATTTTGAATATTAGGTATGGTCCACGTTCTACTACTATATTTTTGGTTCAATTGAGAAGCTCCTTTCAACACATCGAAATGAAAATAATTGTTCAGACCAAGAGTCCTTATCATCGTAGGACAAAGTGGCAGCAGGTGCGCCCCGGCAGCTTGATGCGGTGCAGGCTATCCCGGTCCACGCTGAAGTTCACTCACATGAGCCAGCGCAAGCAAGGCGGGGCGCATCATACATCAGAAAGACAACGTCGTCGGGTGCAGAACTCATGATCCGAGGGAACCGAGGAGGATGCAGGAAGATCGGCTGGCCTGCACAGTTCCTGAAGGACCGAAGACCGGCCACCATGCGAGTGATGCCAGACACGAGAATTCGTGATGATTGATCAACCGTAAGGAAAGGGCGCAGAGATGAGGTCGACTCCCGCTAAGGATCGAAACGAGCCTGAGAGATGGGGCGCCTGCACTATGCATGATCGACTGAATGGCACTGCACACTCTCATCCATATATTACCGGACGAAATAGCAAGAACCTCTGGTTCGAAACTACGACGATCAAGGGCACGATGGATCGAAGATTCTCTAGTGAGGCACTTGACTTACCGCTTGTTGGCGGACGAACTAGAGGTCAGTGGATGACTTGTGAACATTCTCTTAGACTCCGATTTTACTTTCAGCGCGGGTTGTGATAACACCAGAAAGAGATCCACCGCCCTTCAGTAGTTTGTCTGCTATCCAACCCTGAAGATGGTCGCACGACCTTCCTCCTCTTAATTCATCGTAAGGGCTAAACGAAACTGGTAGGCTGGGTCAGACCTCGCTGACAAGATATGGGGGGGCATTCTAATAGCTATCGAGCATCACGCACTAGAAAGGCCTCTGTGTCACCAGTAGTAAGCACGCGAGGTTATGTTGAGTTCCAACTCAAGTCAAAACGCATGAAATTATCGCGCGACATCATTTACGGACGAGGCAACGTAGAGGCATGAAGAAGTGATTCGACTGAGGAAAGCAGTTGATTTCCAGAAGCTAGACGACGAGTGGACATGCCGGAAGAACCGTGAGGAGGTTTGCCCGGGTGTTGAGCCGCTGTGCATTTCAGCATTTCTGGTCCTCATGGAAGCCTGCACAATCATATGACAGATGCTGTAGTGTAAGTGTGTCAAGTGGAATGTGACAACACATATTCATTCAATCCGACGGATATTCGAACTGTTCACAAGCAGCCGGCACGTAGACTGATCACCGGCCGACAAGCATTAAAAAGAAGAATACCGTTGAAGCTAAGCACGGGAAACTGAGCTGATCGCAGGCACTGAAGAGAGGTGCCACACCACACGACGTGGGACTATCTGGGACAGCGCGGGGCACAATAAGGGAGCGGCACTGCCGCTACGCGATCGATTGTTCAACCTACCATACATTCATTAGTTTTAGGCGGAAAGGATCAGTGCTGACGAACGACGACGGGCTCAGATCCTGCACTGACCATCGAAGCGTGCTGATGTCGACGAAGGCAGTCACTATCATGGTCAGGCTGAACACAAGATGTGACGACGACCGGGGCGGGTAGTCTCATGCTTGTGATCGGAGCGAGTGGGTGTATCGGGAGACTACAAAGCTGACGCCATGGATCATGTAGTGTAACGATCGACTGAGAGAGTTCTGTGGTAAATCGACTTACCAAACCTTATAATTCCATCTGTTATCGCACCGTCTACATGCCTACGGGCAGATAGCGAACTTTACGTGGATTTGGATCTAACCTGCGGGCCGAGCCGTTTGAGATATAGGAGAATAACAATGTCCCGGGAATAACTAGACGCAGAATCAAGGGAAGTCAAGGTAAAACGCGCATCAAAGTGCTCAGCAGCAAGGCTGATGGACATCGACATTCACCGCCAACGCACGTGGTAAATCCGCCGATGACGATCGCCATTGGCAAGCGTAGGCAGTACAACCGGCTTGCCGGTCCTCGAGTCCACAACAATCGTTAACCGCTATCATCTGAGAGTGGGAACATTGAAACTAGTAAGCATAATAATCTTGCCGTTTCCAGCGATGTCAGATTTGCAGAAGACGGGGATATGCCCATATCCAAGCGTGATCACACCGCGAATCATCAAAATGACGGGCACAAGCACGTCCGACCGTAGACCTTTCACCCTAAAGATTGGAAATGCAAAGCTGAATCTGAACAAGGTTCATCGTAATTATCCTGGCTTCGTACTGTACCGTGAAAAAGAAGGCTAATCGCTGCTGCGCGCGCGAGATTTCCGCCAACAAAGTCGCGTAGGACCAGACGCCTCGGCCTGAGATCGTCAGTAGTGACAACACATGTGCACTAAAATGCCTGACATGGACGCTGACCGCAGTATAATCAACACTTGATGATAAACCCCAGTGAGAAATCCTTCATTCTGAAGATTGTCAGCAACGCTATGTCTTCAAGTAAAGCTGCATATATATCGCTGACTGAGTTAACAAGATGTTTTTCCCATTATTGAGTGAAGATGAGAGCTGCACGATCCGATGACACATGCCTGCACCTAGTAACATGTCCGTACACCGAATTACCGCGATGCTCGAACAACGCTTCTGGTTACAGGAAAAGGAATCAAAGATGCGCGCTGAGTGTATGTCTGCAAGTTAGTGTTCATAGTCAGCGAAGAGGATGGCTACTCTGGATACCCAATTTTGAGACGGTTCTAAACCAGCAAGACTCAGTGATGGAAGATCATGAACATCAGCACACAACATTTGATCGCTAAAAATACTTAGTTCGACCGCGGTGGCTGGCGCCAACAGCGGGGTGCGACAAACTAGCGCGCCGGCCGGTGGTCAGTCTGGACAGAGGACACGACACACTGATGCCTACGCGAGTCTATGACGTACTGGAAGATCCATATCGTGTAAAGGCTCCAGCTTTCATCCGACACCGCCCGGCTCTTATTTCAAGCTAAGAGCAAAGAAGCAACTCACCATCCATCGGAGATGGTTTGAAGGTGTGAGTGATCGATGATGGGCGATGGAATAGTAGATAACATCTCAAGCCACCTCAGCCGCCAAGTAGGGCAGACGGCAGTGAAAGAGTAAGGACTCGCTCTATGAGGGAGATAAATTTGCCCAACTACACGTAAGCGACACGCCGATCTCCGGATCGGCGTACCCGATGGATCGTGTGGATCAATACTGCGCCGATGGTGAGTAGATTTATGGATATTGACGAGGAAAATGTCGAGCATTATGCGTTCGCGTTCAAGCGTTTGCCCAACGGGCATAGGTACAGAAGTATCATGTATGAGCGGACGATCTCATTTCGTGAAGTACCGCAGTCATTAAGTGACTGAAGCGGACCAGTAATGGGTTAATTATGTCAGAGAAGAGTGATGGTCGCTCAACAAGCAGCAAGCAAAGAAGACCTGGAGATGCCGGAGTAAGTTAATTTACATTTTATCAATACAATGCCAATTTGTTGACTGGCATTCGCCGCAAAGTCCACGGACATGCCCACTTACTGAGCAAATGAGATTCGATGAACGGGTCAAAAGGGTCACGGATGATAAGATGCACACAACAAATAACCTCCGATATCCCTGTCGCGAGTTCGCGAAGAGAGACCGCAGCAGAACCTTGCACGAGCAAAAGTATAGGCATAGATGATCTCATGTGCCACGGCGTTATTACCGATCATACGCCGGCGCTCCGCATGTTTCGATCGACACGTCATATGTCTCTGAGGAGAATACGTAAGAGAATATGTGATCACCACGGCTGCATTCTGGGCTTGAGGATAAAAGACAGCAGCAAATGCACGACTGCATGCACTCCTAAGTGCGGACCATACGGTGTGCCATCCGGACCGAACAGAACCGACCACCACAAGTGCACGTAGGGTCACTCTTCGCGGCCTGTTGTGGAGCCTACTGACCCATGCAGGTGGGGACAACAGTCTTGTGAGAGTGGGTGCGTGCGACTCACTATGTTACAAGGCAGGAGCAGCTGGTGCAGAGGAGAAAGGTGACCAACTACATGGCGCGACATCATATCAGATCCGATTGTTATTATACTCATAATGTGAATGCCCATTTATTTCGAGAGTTTGTTTGAAATACAGCCTTCATCATTTCCTATCTCGAATGGCCCCGTGCAAGCAAGATGGAATAAGCATCTCTGATACTCACCTAGCCTCAAGCGTTAGTGCCGCGAAAGAATCTCAGACACGACCCCCGCCATTAATTCTGAACCGGTCACCTGAAACCTTTCCTGGTCGCAATTCTCGACCGGCCGTCAGTATTATCCGTTGATGACCTGGCCCTGCGAATTGATGACTGGCATGAACGATTCGACCGCTCACCTGTGATCTGAGAATGGAGGGAAAAGTGTGGACAAGGAGTATAAGGTCGTTCGCTCATCACGAACCGGTGCAGTGTGACCCGAAGGTGATATCCACTACAACACCAGTCGTTCTGGCGCTGGGTCCCATGAAGCCGTAAAATAAGATAGTCGGCCCTCGGCATTTTATTTGATTATGCTGAGATGTAAAGGAACTGATGCTACACCCGTGAACTGAGACATCAAAATTATTATCGAGTGTACCTTTGAAATTTCTTTGTTTTGTGATTAGTGAGATTTGTGTGTAACACTAATGTCACGTCTCTCCCAGCAATCTGATTTTGAACTCTATCGTGTGTGTACGACAGGCGTAATAAAAGATTGAGTTCGACTAGATCGACAACAGATACAAACAGTTAGTTCCATTAAAGAATGAAGCAATTTGACGAAAGATAAAAAGAGCACAAGCGACAATCAAAGCTACGCTAATTCGACAAAGTATCGGGGAAGGCGTGATCAAGTGGGCGAGAGTAGCAAAGCAATTGGTCCATGGAGAGTGTCATCGGAAGTTCCCGCTTGGACCCACATCCGCAAGCCCTCCTGCAAGAAGTAAGTCGCGATGTCAACAGGGGACAAGCCTCCGCCGATACCAAGGAAGGAAGATTTCCACATGCAAATCACCCTTGCTTCTTCAGGAGTGCCGGCCTTCTCTATCCCTGACAATTACCCTACACAAAGCGTGGCTTCACTAAGATGTAACCACGCCGCTAAGTAACGGCGGGCTTGTAAATAATGAGCTTATCTCCTTCTTCTCTGAGATCGGGGGAGCCACGGGTACAACTCGCGCGCTTCATCGTATGTGATACTCTGATGCACCGAGAGAAGAGTCGTACCTGCAGATTCAAAAAGCCGTGTATGAAGAGAGCCGTTCTACCACCCACGCGGCCGGCCTCGAGCAGCGTGTGTGATTTGATTAGTTGCCACATGCACTGGCGCAGCCAGTGAGAGAGGTCCGCGCAACAGTAAACAGTGTGAATAAAAGAGCAAAGCAGAAGCGAAGTGATGAAAAGTGCTCCACTGGCAGTGTAATTTTGGCTCACTCGACTCGGCAGTTGATTGACATCAGTCACGAAGAAATCAGCGAGCCACAACAGTAAGCGCACCATACTATAGAGGGCGGGCTCCGCCTTCACTCTTGCAATGACGCGGAGGAGTCATGAGGTCGGCCGACAGCGAGAGGAAGGAGAGCGCTCACGACTAATGTCTCGGTGATCAGGAGCTTCGACTACCCTACACAGGGAGCGGAGAGACATGTGATCGAGACCCCGAGCAAATGGGATGGCGCTATTCGTACACGCGGGCCACGGTCGGCGCTTGAGCGGACTCGTGCCACGACTCCGCTCGGCCATACGCAGCTTCGCCGCAGCCTCTTCTCTTGTGCTTCCCTACAGTTGGCCCATCCTCGTAGAGTAGCGTAGAATGAAGAGACGCTGCAGTAGTGGCATTGAAAAAAGAAAGTTTAAAACGTGTCACCCGGAGGGATAAGATGACTCGTGACAAGTCGCTCGCAATTAGACTCGGCGTCCGTGCTAACTCACTCCCTGCGGGCCAGAGTGCGGCAGGCAAGTGCTTGCCCCGACCATGCCCGCACCCAAGAGAGAAATTAAGACGATACACGCGTAAACGGAGAGAATAAAACCAAGCAAGCGGCACGGCAATGTGCTGCGCACAACAAAACGATACTTACGCCTGAACCTGGGACTCCGCCGACTGACAGTGAGCACAGCAAACCATGTTTCTTGCATCTCAGCTCCTCCTCGCGCAAATTTTCAGCATGCACTTGATGATGACAGGTGTAGGTGGCGCGGCTGATGCTTTTTGTTCAAGATAATGGCGCGGAAAGTCCACCTAAGCGTGAGTCTCTCGCTTGATAGGACACAACATCCTACGAAATGAGCACTGTGAGTTCAGAATGACTCAAAGAAATGGTGTCAACGGGAGTGAAGTCTGCAGACTATGAGAATGAGAGTAACTTGGCCACCACTGACTACCAACATGCAGGAACCTCCGAGGAGAGAGCGAGGTTCCTTCCTCCCTACCCGGGAACCTACCTGAATACTGGAATATCAGAGCGAGAAGGTGACCTAAATGAGCTAATAACTCTTTCACAATTGTGTGCTGGCTGACACACTCGGACTCTCAGGAAGAGGGTCCAGAACTCCCAGTAAAGTGTTAGGATTGAAATCCACGGACAAGACAGCCGATGCTGCTAAAAGTGCTCAGTAGCATCGAGAAGTAAGCAAGGTAAGGTTGCGCGGCAGTCGCCAGCTCGGAGTGAGTATGATCTTGAAACAAGGGTTGGAATGATGGAAGTGAAAGAAACTTGACGAGCTTTTTAAAGTTCGCAGCACTCTACATCGATGGGAATGAGGATCGGAAGAGAATTTCACATCTAAAACTTGAGAAGCAGCATGCTGCTGGCTCGCGGCTTAATCTATAATGAGTCTTGGCCTCAAAGGGCAGCAGCTTAGTAATGGGTCACCGCACCGACATGTACCAAGCAGGCCAGGGCACCCCTGTGGCATGCGAATTAGCTCTGCGGTTTGTCGGCAAAGGAATCCACGAGACCACACCTACGCCTTCTGTGGCCTGTATGAGCACACTGGATCATTCGGCCCGAAGTGCCACGAGTCCTCTCTCGCGATCGTCGCTCGAGTGCGCGGGCTTCTGTGGGTCCCGTCCGGCCGTGATAATCTCCGAAAAACTTCATTGATTGCATTCGGACTAAACTCTTTTCTTCCGATTATATACATAGGAATGGATCCAACAAATCCATTATATGAATCCCATCTACTTTTTCATTTTAACTATTTTGCAGTTTTAAACATTATATTTATTTATTATCTTTGAGAAGTTTGTTGTTTCAGTATTTTCTTCGTGGTTAGAATCATTATGGTTTTCTTCCAAATTTATATATGGAGTGATTGGATTACTTACATTGACTCCCTCTACGCTCTCATGACTAAAATATATATAATATAATCAATAATATCCCTCAAATACTTTGTATTCGCATTTATAAATGTACGAGGTACTTGCATTGATTTTACAAAGCACTTATATTTTAAATTTCTAGTATAACACATAACTCAAATCCAATAAATAGGTGATATTCACATCTATTATTAAAAACCCTTTACATCAGGTCACTTGTATTCATTATGCTAGTTGTCTACAAAGTGAATTTTAACTTGCATCGACAATCAATTGCGACATCCATGGAGTGATTAAATTCATACGAGAATGAAGTATTATGACGACCCTAAAACTTACGACAAATCTAGCTAGGGAGGTTACTCAGCCACGACGTTTGCGCCGAAATTTCGACAGCATAACAACGTAACTAGGAGATAACCAAAATTTCTCTGAGACCTGTAAATCCAAACAAACACTCCTTAAGGTTCAATAAATGCCCAGGCTCCAATAGACTTCAATTAAAGTTTAGGTTGGGCTTCAAAATTAGAGTTTTGACACCATAACCACTTACAACAAGCAAAATTCATCAAAAATAGAACCTAGCGAGCAAAAAGATACCACAAGGACTACACACAAAAATACAAGAACAATCAAGAAGTTCTGAACTTATAGCTACACAACCAATACAGAAATATGATCTACACCTAGGTTCAGGGAAGGAAAGTCTTCACAGCCTCGTCAAGTCGCCGCCTTCGCCAATCGCCTCACGGTTTCGTACTTGCAACCAAAACAACAAAGTAGATGGGTGAGTATAAAAAATACTCAGTAAACAGCCCACTCACGTCCAAACTACTACCACACAAATATAAATAGGCAAAACCATCACCAAGCTCAATCTAAGAATCTTCTCACGATTAGGCACCACACATCGCAACCTCACGACACAACACCCACGAAACAACCATACACCAACCCGAACCCTGCATTTCATGCCATTAATTCTTCTCTAGGCCATCTTGCCTAGGTTAACGAATAGCTGTGAGAGACGTCTCTCTCACGCCCAACATTTCGCTAGAATGAGTCATGGGGGAAGTAGTCCTAACACTCAAGACCACAGAAAGTCATCCCCAAACCAGCACACCGACAAAGGGCCACACTCAACGCCCCAAACACGTCGGATGAAGGACCACGTCCAACCAATAAGTAACTCGTTCATGGCTGATAAGCAACTAATCAAGAAATCAAGTTCCCTAACCCAACTAGGCTATACCTTTAGGCACCACTTTAGCTAGAGAACCAACTTATCCTTACCCCGAGCCCACACAGGATTGCACAACTCCCCGCTGTACGTCGAGATGCATTTCCCTAATTAGCACAATCACAACGCACCTAGCTCAGACCAACCCCGTAGGACTCTTGTAAGCTAGATCTCGCTCTGGGACTATTGCCACACTCACTGTGGCTCACCTCGAAGCACTATCGTCCCTGGACTGTTGCCATGCCTACTATGGCTCACCAAGCGACCACATCGTCTCTAGACTGTCGTCACATACGCTGTGACTCACCACGAGTCATCATCGCCTCTAGACTGTTGTCACACAAGTTGTGACTCACCACGAGACGCCTCTGGATTAGCTGTGACTCCTCTCTAGGACACCGACGAACTAGCCCACAACACTCGTACTCCGTGCTAGTTTCTCGCCACACAAAGCTGCAGGATAATGCTCTCTCAATAGGGGTAAAGAAAAGGGTTACTAGCCTAATGGTCCCTAAGGGTTACTAGACATACATACATACATATATACATACATACTTAAATATTAATAAAGAAGAGAGAAAGGAAGAGAGAGAAAGAGAGGGAGAGATTTTGTATAAAAAAAACTCATCATTTTTGGAGGGTATAGAAAACTCATCAATTATAGAAAAAAAGTGATGCATGGGAATAAGTGATGCTCATGTTTATGCTTACAAATATTGTTCCAAACAAAAAAATTTAAAACCCCTACACATTCTGATCTTTAAAACTTTATGCGAAACGACATCCTATTCTCTCTAGGTTTTTCTTCTCCTTTCTAGATGATGACAAAACTACTGGTCAGCCTACCAACCAAACTAGTCGCCAGCCTACCAACAAACAGCATATATAATTTATTCTTATCATTATTTTGTAGTAGATATAATCATCCATATGGAAAAAAAAAATTGATCAATAATTATATATAGAGAAAGGGTGCAAGATTTTTCTTCTATAGTGGTCCTCCATTAAACCAATCTAGCTTTTCTTGCCTAGAACTCTCAGCTATACTTGAAGTAGTAAATAGTTGACAATAATTAATCTATAGGTTGAAAGAGAAAATTAAATTTAAGTATGTTGCCATATTAAAGGAATGCTTGATTGAGGCTAGACCTCTGTTATTAATTGTTTTCAATTTATCATAATAATAATTTAGATTAATTAAATTAATTAAGTTCAAATTGGGTTTGATTAAGGGTTAATGGAATTTGGACCATATTCTTTCTAGTTCTCAAATAAAGATCCGATTTCATTGGACTCAAAGATGGAGGAGCCCAACCCACATTCCAATCTTGATCACCTATTTTTTCCATCAATTTGATACCCATTTGATCTATATATATGGATGTATGTATGAGCATGTGAGATATGAGGTGAATGGATATAAGAGGCATCATTCATATTAAAAGAGAAATTTTAAATTAGAAAAGACAACAAAGGTTGTATTTCTCCATCTCTTAATTCTTTTCTAATTTGTTGTATGGAATGAATCCCAGAAATATTAATTCTAAAATGTTTGACTCATTTTCTTGAACAAAGAAAGGTTGAACTTGCATTTGAGAGAAATTGTTAGATTCATTCTTGTTTCTTTTTTAATTCAAATATGTTTCAAGTATGTTTCTTGCTGTAAATTTTGTATTCTTGTGATAATCTCTAATAACATTGACTAGCAAAGGTCTAAACACCCCTTGCAAGTGGAGTAGGTCTTTTATAACCGCCACTATAAATTTCTGTGTACCTCTTGTTTTTTACTGTTTTTAAAGCATAATTCAATTCCGTCTCCCGCAATTAAGATTCCTTATAAACGAAATCACTCTCAATTGATCTAAAAATTAGTTAAAACTTGAATTTGGATCTTAGCAAAAATAACAACCTGCTAGTAGACTAATGATATACTTAACAAAGAGCAAATCATTGATATATTACTGATACACTTATATGAAGTTGATCATGAGTATATCGATAACTTGCATATGATATAAACACATAATATAGAATATATCACTGGCGTGCACTACTAATATTTTTTTCTCATGAATGTTGTTCAATATGCAGTTTTTCAGTAGTTTATTAGTGACATACTATTGATAGACCAACAATTTATCCAGCATAAAGTATATCATTAAGAGGTTGTTTGGCGCAGGGAGTAGGAGTTGAGATATATATGAAGTTGATTTTTCTATAGAGTTAATTTGTCTGAGGAGTTAGGAAATATGTGTTTGGGATGCAAAGTTATTTTGTCTGGAGTTAGGAAGTCTTTGTTTGGAGTGCAAAATTGTTTAGTTTGGATATAGAAAGTATGTGTTTAGGTGCAGAGTTTTGATTGCAGATAACAGTTTTTTTTATGTATGATTTTTTCAACAATAACATAAATTTGTTTCATCTAATCTTAAAATTGAGATTTTAAATTATATTATTTTATTAATATTTTACAATTTGGTTAAACACTTGTTTACGTTAACTTTTTTAAAAAAAAATCAAGTTTGATAACAGATTTTTTCTTTATAAGTTTTGAGATTTTATTTGTCAATGTAAAAGATTATTTACCCTTTGATTAATTTGAGAATAATATATTATTTAAAGTTTTAAACAACTAAAAAAAACAATAGGGTAATACCATGGATTGCTATTACTATTTTTTATTGCAACCATGAATAACTTACTTATATTGCAATATGGGTCAAATTATTACATTATACTTAAAACAATAAATATTCAATACTTATATGTATTCACAACTTCTTTTTAATTTTCATGTTTCATAACTAAGAACTCACTAGCTTATAAAAAATACTTCATATAAATCTAAAATCCATACTTATATATTTAATATAAAGAACTATAGAGTACATTTTTCATATTTATTTCAAACTTTGTTACCCAAAAAGAACAAGGATGATTTTAATTGTAACATTTTAAAATGACCTTCTCTATAATTATCGGAGTACTTGTCAACATGAGAATAATTCAATTAACATAAGACATATATACTCTCTTAGAATATCTTAGTCTTTATTGCATAAGATCTGAGTGTTTATTGCATTAGATTTTATTTTATTTTATTTCATTTATATTGTCCTATAAATAAGACCTTTAGTCTTGTATCTCAATTAATTCACAATAACACAATATCAATTCACAATGTAAACCCTAGCCGCCCTTTGTGTTCTCTCATTTTTCCTCTTCAATCCTCTAAAAACAACATGGTATCAGAGCCCCTTTCTTAAATCTTCTGCCCTCCTTCATCCTCTTCTCCGACGAGACTCACCGGTGAGCTCAGATCTGCTCACGTAGAGCAGAACCCACGACGCCCCCGCAAAACCCACGACGTCCCCGATGTCACCCTGTCCACCCTCATCCTCCTCTCGGACGAAACTTACCGGTGAATTCAAATCTGCTCTGAGCAGAACCCATGACCCCCCCGAACTGCTCGAAACCACAACACCTTAGACTCCAGTTCGGATTCGTGCGAATCCTAGTCCCGCGGTGTCTCAGTCTTCTGATCTGTGCAAATCTCAGCCAACCATTGACAGATCTGTACACTCCAAGCACGTTCAGATCTCTGCTTTCTCACCTACAGCGTTTCAGTTCGTGTCCCACGTCGTCCGGTTACTTCTGATTTGGGTTTTTCAGAGCGTTTCAGATCTCTGTTCCAAGCAGGAGTATTCATGGTAGTTTTCGATTTGGGCTTCACTCAGTTTGGCACAGTCATAATCCCATGTTTTGATCGATTCATTCAACTAGTTTGGCATATTCAGTTACTCGATTGGGCTTTACTCAATTTGGGCTCAGTATTCATTTGGTCCGGTTCAGCTTCTTCAGACTGGTTCTATCCACCCTACCCAGACCGAGCATAGATCTCTGTCTCCTCGAGGGTTCACACCCTCCATTTGTCGCTCAAATTTCCTTTTGCCGCTCAGATCTCTGTTTTCAGATTTGCACCGTTTCAGATCTCTCCGTTCGACCATATCTTAGGGTTTGGTCTGGTTCGCTCATATTTGTTTGGTTTTCTCCCTTGGTCTAGTATTATTACTTTGTTTAGTTTGGTCCGATTCAATTCAGTTTGTTCAGTTTTTCTTTTATTATGGAGAAAAGTGATATGCTACATCACCTGTCTGCCATCTGTTGTGCTTCGGCACCTGCCGCCACCTCTGTTGTGCTTTGACACGTCTCTATTGTGCTTCGGTACCTGCCCGTCATCTCTATTGTGCTTCGACACCTGCCCGCCGCCTCTTTTGTGCTTCCTGTTATGCTTGCCTCATCCTAGCAAACTCACATAGGATTGTGAGTTTGAGACTGGATGTTAGAATATCTTAGTTTTTATTGAATTAGATCTTAGTGTTTATTGCATTAGATTTTATTTTATTTTATCTTGTCCTATAAATAGGACCTTTAGCCTTGTATCTCAATTAATTCACAATAACACAATATCAATTCACAATGTAAACCCTAGCCGCCCTTCGTGTTCTCTCCTTTTTCCTCCTCCATCTTCTAAAAACAACATACTCGACCAAAGAGGTTAGAGGTTAAAAAGAAACTAGAAAAAAAATTCAAAACTTAATACAAACTTCTAATTTAACCCTATTCTCTAAATATTAAAAAAAAAAAAAAACATTAACTTCTCTTGATGCAGCTGAAATCGAATTACCTGTGATTCATTTAATTCGCTTTACTACTAAGGTTTTACAGCTCCATCTCTTTTTTGGCATTTTTATAACTTCTCTCCTAATAATTGCATTAATTTTGGTAGATAAGAAGAATTAGGGTCAGCTAGATATACCTAGGGGAAATATAATTATGTAAAAGTTCTTTAATTAAGTTTAATGAATTAATTTCTAAAGAATGCCTTTTCATATACAATATATAATAAATAAATAAATAAAAGCTAAAAACAGAAGTTAATTATAAATTAAACATTTTTTCAAACATTGATAAATATTTCACACCATACATTTAAAGCCAAGTATCCCTATTCGGTCACAATATAAATTATAAAGTAAATATTGTTCACATGCTCGTTATTCAAACAGCTAAGATCCAAGTACTTGATAACAATTTCTAGTTTTTTCTTTTGTTCATTACATTTTAAACCAACCTAAGAAATATTTCAAAAGCATAAAACTAGGTCTTCTTTATAGTGAATAATTTGAGAGAAAGACCTAACACTTTTATTATCATCACTCGCTTTTAGGTTTAATGGCTAACTTTTGCATGTGATGTTGGGAGGGTAATTTCAAATCTGTTGCTAGCCCTAGAGCTTCAAGAAACAAAATGACCCACCAAGTTACATCGAACTGCCACCAATCTAGGCCGTGTCGAGCTGAATACTCAAATGCATGGTGGTTGTTGTGCCACCCCTCTCCAAATATAAGCAACGCCAACACCCTAAAAACAACTATTTCATCAGCCAATTGATGACAAGATTTTAAATATCAACGTTGACACTGGAAAAAAATGTCAAATTTTCAATGTTGATGGTAATATCAATAAAATGTTAGTATGTATAGGTATCTATTTTTTCAAATTTTCAATGTTCTAGGAATGTTGATGGTAATTTCAATAAAATGTTAGTACGTATAGGTATCTATGAACAAATCGAAAAATTGATAGGTACATATGAACATAAAAGAGAAAATTTCATACTCTTACATATAATCTGGTTAAAAGATTCTTATTGCTAATATATATTCACTTTAGCAATATTTTGTTGATATTTTTATATCATTTTCCCTCTTATAGAAAATGTAAATGAAAAATATCAATATTTTGACAAAAGTTTAATACACTAGTCCATGGTAATAATATATCAAAGTTATGACTTGTGTGAAGATGGCTCGAAAGGAAATAAAATGTCCTAGAAACCCAAAAAAAAAAAAAAAAAAAAACTAAAACCAAATAACAAAAATATATATAATTGTAACAATGAAAGAAAAATGGACATCACCAATTGTTTCTGGACTGATCTCCAGTGTTCCATTGTTGATTTCCCCACATGTGACCAAAAGAATTAACAGAGAAAGTGACATGTTGAAAGCATACAGTCCTCACACCCTGTATTTATTCAATCAATTCAAGACCATTAAACTTCGTTTTCTTCCCTAAACATTCTTGTGATGTTAATACAATGATGCTTACTGATAATTAAAGATATTTAATGTCTTTTAAGCCTATTTCTTCAAAGATTCCATTTAACTTTGAATTCTTGATATTTTAAGGGGGGAAAAATGATTAAATTTTTACGTTAGCTTCACAAGATACATGCATGATTTTTTTTTCTTTTATAGCAATACGGGTTAAATATTAGATCAATATAGAGTTTCATCTCAAAACCAATTGATAATGAGAATTGAGAGAAGCAGCCTATGTGTCTTATAAAAATTGTGAGGTTTTACTTTTTCCATGTGGGATCCTCAACATGTCTCTCAAGATGATGCCTTTTTGGGTTCACCATTGTTAATTGAGTCGGATCTTCAATAACCCCATATTTATCTAATATGGTATCAGAGTCTATTAAACTCAAACGACATTCTGTTTAAAAATTGGAATTTGACCCAAGAATGATGAGAACAAAGAGGCACCAAAGAGTACATGCTGAGAATTCTACATTGCAAAAGTAAAGAGAACCCTCACAATCTATAAGATACATGGGTTACTCCTTTTATTTTCAATTGATTTTGAAAATAGAATCGAATGTAATATAAGATTGATATTTATAAGGGATGAGTTTTTCTAAACAATCATTCTTATTAAAACAAATTATGAAATCATTGATGAACTTTTTTTTTTAATTTTTAACAAAGGAGGGGTGTGGGGCGACCTCAAAGAAGGAGTACATCCCTTTAATTGTTTAATTATACTCATGTTAGTAAATCATGGGATGACCAAATGGAAGATAGTTCAATTGGTTGAGGCCAAAAAATTTTCAAAATTTCACTCTCAAATGATATTATCAGAAAAAAAACGATGAACTTAATTAATAGTAATCATTGTTTTTACTTTTTTTTAGTAGTTCAACAATTAGAGAGGGAGGATTCAAACTAATAAACTCTGGTTTTTACTTTATGTTATAGTCACCCATTCATATAAATTGATTATTAACTTCGATTATTTATACGTTTCAAGTGTTGCTATTTTTGTAATATTTTGTCTAAACTATAATGAATTTGCCTCTACCCCAAGATCCAAGGATTATTGAGGTTTTCTCGCTTTTGATTTTACAAAACACTAGATAAAAAACTTCACTTTTTTGCAACTTGTATTTGGATTGCTAAAATAATAATAATAATAATAATCATCATCATAAAAGCATAACACTATTGACTTGTTTGATAACCGTTTTATTTTAAAAAATTAAGCTTGTTTTCTTCCAATTTTTTTACAATGACTTTTATCTCTCCTAATGAAACATGTGAATGCCTAGCCAAATATCAAAAACAAAAAAACAAATTTTTAGAAACTACTTTTTTAGTTTTCAAAAAATTATTTTATTTTTGAAGTTTGGCTTAGCATCCAAATATTTCCTTAAGAGAGATGAAAATACTATTATAGAGAAAATGAAAGAAAACAAGTTTCATTTTAAAAAAACGAAAAACGAAAAATGAAATGGTTATCAAATTAGATTTATATAAGCGATTTTGTGGATTCCATGAACCGTAGAAAATGGGTTTCATAAACTTAAGTTTCTATAATTTATGGTATCAACAAAACTCGTAACGAGGATAAGTAAATTCATGTATAAAACATCTGAACCCTAAATTATATCAACTTAATTTAAAGTCAAACACCCTCTTTAAATTAAGGGTATGTTTGAGAGTGATTTTGAAATTATTAAATCACTTCCATCATATTTAAAATTACTTAAAAATATGGTTTTTAATAATCTAAAATCAATTTTCATGATATGAAAAATTACATTTTAAATCAGACATTTAAGTTGATTTTAAATAATTAAATTACTTTTCTCTACCTACAAAACATTAAGTTAATAATAAAATTATTTTGTTATATTTAAAATTAGACTAAAACATGTATTTATTCACTTTAAATTAATGTTTGATTTTAAATTTTTAAACGTGATTTTTATACTATAAAATCGTGATTTGAATATACAGAAATAAATTTTAATCATTTCAAAATTACTCCTCCCCTAAAATAAAATGAGATATATTCTACCAGAAAAAGACACCTTACCATTCCCCAAACAAGGAAAGGAAGCCCTCCAACCGCATAGAGGACAAGTGCAAGAGCAACATGATGAAGAATGTATGTTCTTCGGAGAAACCTATAAAAAGGTTGCTTCTGTAAATCTTCCACATTGTTTGGTCTTCCATACTTCAAATATCCCACAAAAATATTTTTGAAACTCTCTCGTTTTCCATCTCTTTCCTCAAAATCTTCAACATGTTTTGGGCAAACTTTTTTAGTCAAACCATAAGAATCAAATATCCAAGCAATGTGTCCGAACCAAAAGCCTTGTATCGGAGTGTGTGGATCTCTTTCAGTGTCAACAAACTGATGATGATATCTATGCGTACTCACCCAATCAATCGGATCACCCTATAATACCGAAAGAAATGCTTAAAAAGATCCAAAAAGAACAAAAAATGAGAATAGTAAATTGTAAAATAAGTAACCTGAAGGGTATGGACTCCGATATAAGCAAATGTGTATTCAAGCCATTTGGGAAGCTTGAAACTCTTGTGTGTGAGATGTCGGTGGTACGAGAGCGTCAAACCGAACAAGCCTGTGATAATATAGAGTACAAAGGCAAGCCAGAAAGCTGGCCATGTGAACTGAAATGGCGCCATGAGACAAAGCAAATGCATAACCAAAAGAGTACCAGCAGAACGTTTGTCTAAAGTTGTCCATTTTCTTCGAAAAATCGGCCTTCGTCGGGGCCTCAATGGAGCTTCGTCTTCGACCGCCATAGCCTTCTTATCATTGCTTTTATCTTCAAACTCTTTTCTTGTTGCCTCCATCTGAGGAGAAAGAGACATTAATGCCAAAAAGCAAAGCAACAGAGAGTATGAGACTTTTGAAAGTACCACTGCCTGAGTTCAACCTTTATTCTGCCTTTATTTATAGTAGATGGGCTTCCATTCTTAAAAAATAAATGATAAATTATTTCAAAAATAAAATGGTTTGTATGCAATTTGAGAAATTATCATGTGTGGCACCCCCTTCATCTAACTATCATAAAAGCAATAAGTCACTAACCAAACAGAATAGGCTCCTCCATGCAGTTTATATTTAATAAAGACATAAATTTAGTACAATTTACTCATTTATTTATTTTTAGAAAAAGATACTTCATTGGTGGTATCTAAGAAACATACAAAAGAATAGTTAAAAGAAAGCTCGTCAACTAAGAGAAATGATCAAAGTATCATAATTACAAAAGTAGGAGGATTTTGTCGTCCACCACCAAGCAACAGTAGTAATAATTTCCTCCCAAAGATGAAAAGTGATTTCAAAATGTGAGGAGCATACAATGAGACTACAAGAAAAAACTCGTCAAATAAGAGCAATGGAGAAAATATCATAATTGACAAAGGATTTTGATTTAGTAAAGCAAAGGACAACGGTAATTAGAATGTCGTCCCAAATCCGCTTGATGTCACGCCTCTTGTTCTTGAAACTTCTATCGTTTCTCTTGTTCCACATAATCTACAAAGTTGCAACCATGATGTCTCCACATTTCGAAAAACGAGGAGGTCTGTCTCATGATAAATAATTTAATGTGGATGCCACAATATGGTTGTCTTTTAATAACCCTCAAATGTAGATTCAAAATATGTCTGGTCTTAATAATCATTAGATATAATGTTGTAAAACTGACAACTACGTATATTATTCGTAGTCTCATCAAATAATCCCTCCATTCTCGTGGAAAATATTGAAACGGGCCCAGAGCTTGCGGACATAAGTGCAATGAAGTTTTGCATTAATATTAATCTTTACGAATCATATTTCATAATTACTAATGGTTTCGAAAAAGAAACGAACCGTTCTTCAGATAAGCGTTCCCAATGTTTTTTCATATATGAATGTCATTGTCGTACAAATTTCCAACAAACAAAAGGACCAAATTTTAGCTAAAAAATGTCCAATTAAATAAATGAATAATTAATAATAATGAAAAATATAGTTGCCCTATTAATGTCTAGATTATCTCAACTAGATATACCAAATTTTTGCCACCTATTTCATTAGGGTAGATGGATAATCTTTTCCAAAAAAAGAAGATTAGGTTAGATGGATCTTCTTCAAATTTCTTCAATATCTCTTCTTTTTCCAGTTCAATAGTGGGACCATAGCTATAGAAAAAATGATATATATAGAGAAGAAAAGACATGGGTTTGCATTAACTTTTAAACAACAAATAGAACCTGATTGGATTAAGTAATTTTGGGCATGACAAAAGTGATTTGACTATTCTAAAATCACTTTCAAACATACTCTTATACTTTTTGAGTCACATATACTAGGATCACCATTTACCTTTTACCTTTGAAAATGATTTCGTTTATAATATTATATTTTAGAATTTTTAGTTCTGAAAAAATCCTTTTGAAATCTTAGCCAAGTTACATAAACATAAATAAGTTCTCTAAAACCTATAGCAGTATTTTGAAATTGTTCTCGAAACCGCCTTCTATTTTATAGTATTAGATTACACGGGTTCCACATCAACCAATTGACATTTTTCTAATGTGAGATCCTTAATTTTTGGACCTTCAAGATGATAACTCTTTGGGTTCATCATTTTTTGATCGGATCTCGATTTTAATTTTTTGACCGAACATCTGTTTGGATTTTATGGACTCTAATGCTACATTAAATTACTTGAGATTCCATCTCAAAACCAATTAACAATAAGAGTAGTAATTCATGTTTCTTATAATTGAGAAATTTCTCTACATTTTTTCCATGTGTGAGATCCATAACATATAGAACATAAATTTTGTAAAAGCGTGTTTGAATAATATGTTTTAAAAGTTATCCTTAGTTTTCTTTTAATATTGTATGATCTCATAAATGATTTCTTCTAATATTGTATGATCTCATAAATGATTTCTTTTAATATTGTATGTTTTCATAAATGAGAAAATTGGGAGATTCGAACCATGAACCACAAGTCGTTAATACATTCAAAATGTCAGCTGAGCTATGCTCTCTTTGGCCATAAATGATTTGCTTAAAAAAAACACAATTGTTTTCCTTTCAAATTTGCAAATTTAGGAAGAGTGATTTCAAACATGCATAATGGCATTAGCTTGTAACAATTCTAAAAAGAGTTTTGAAAAATTTGCAGCCAAACTGTTTTGATTACAATTTTTAAAACGTTTTCAAAATATGTTACAGAACGAAGAAAATTGTTAGTAACAACTAAAAAAGCATAATTCTAAAACATAAATAAAAGCATTTGTTAGTTTTAGTTTTTTGTCTTTGACAATTAAGTCTCTATAAATACTACTTCCATCTATGGGGTTTCTTGTTTTGTTATCTACTTTTTACATGTATTTTAAAAAATGGATCTGAGTTTTTGAAAACTAAAAAAAATAGTTTTTAAAAACTTGTGTGTGTTTTTTTTTAAAAAAAAGTTAGCTAAAAATTCAAGTATTTCTTTAGAAAAGATGAATCTAAATGGCTAATATATCTCAAATGTCACTGAGAGACCTTTTTTGTTCAAATTTTTATGTTCGATAACATTGAAAGAGTGAACGACTTGTAAACAATTATAGAGTTGTCAAGTTGAGTTATGTTGTTGTTAAAGCATTATACTCTCGAGTCTCGAGTTAAAAGTCAAAAATTCAAATCTCCACCCACATATTGAATTAAAAAACAGAGAGTATTTGTAATAGGAAGCAAAAACATTTTCCATATTTGAAAATATAGTAACAACTTTTTAGTTTTACAAGTATGAAAAGATTTTTAAAATCATATTTTTTTTCTTTTATTAATTATTTCGATTTTTTTTTTTTGTAGATTTCAGTGATATACCTAGTATATGATATATACTTCATATTTGGTATATTATTGATATAATTGGTATATATATTTTTTTAATAAAATACAAGGAAGTAGGAATCAGTAGGTGCACCCAATCATCCCAACTATGTTGGCACCATTTTAGCACCCTTATCATTTGTCCTAGTTCCAAAATCAATTCATTCATGAGTGAAAAAGTATGTGAGAAAAACGTACAGTACAAAGGGTCGAGAGAGGAGAGTTAGAAAGGATCTCAGTACAAACCAGTACAAAATGTTGAAAACAAAAATGCAGGACAAAATACAGGATATGAATCCAAAAAAAGAGATCCATCAAGGACCGTTGAGAGCACTCGAAATCAAGAAAAGGACTTTGTCAACTCAAAAGAAAGCTTGCAAATTCAAAGCAATGGTACGTAGTAGCATCATAATCTTCGAACAAAGAGGACTTTGAACTCCAGGAAGCTGCAAAGACATATTATTATATTTTCCAACAGAGAAAAAGCAATTGGAAAGTCTATCATTCATTGTTATATCTAAATAGAAAATATATTAAGAATATAATTGATATACTTAATATGAAGTATATATCAACCATCTCTATATTGATGAATTATATTAAATATATTACTAATAAAAATGATAAACTTAATATAAACAAAAAATAATATATAGTAATTTTACCTTGTTTTTTTTCTCATTAGTATAGTTGGTTGCATAACCAACCATCTTCTCAGTATTAATATCGGCATCAAAAAGTTCAACACTCCTTATTTTGGTGGAAGTCTTTTATTTATTACTTCCAAAGTCAAAATACCCAAAATTTCATTTATGTACTACTCTTTCATTTCTTGTATTTCTTTCTTCAAACGAATTGAACATGGTTCCATGTTCTCTTTCTCTTTGGTCTCTTGAATAGTATTGTTTTCTTCCTCTATTATTTCATTTTCTTTGTTCATATGTGTCTTCTATTTCCTCCATTTGTTTTTTAATAAAATTTTGAAAGTAACTTTCAGATAGATCATTAACAGTAGGCACAAGAGGGAAGACGGAAAGCTACCAATAAATGAAAAGAATTCGATTTAGTAATAACCACACGTTATTTTATACGGTAAATGATCATATATACCTTATACGAAATACATCACTGATATACTTTTATATAAAATAGTATATCGATGATATACTTTTATTAGATATATCACTTGTATAACTTCTATACTTGATATGAAATATGTCACTCATATATTATGTGCTGTTGATATATCTAATATGAAATATGTTCGGAGTGTGATCAAAGTCTCACATCGACTAGATAAGAGAAAGATCATACGTTTATAAGGTGGGGGACACTATCTCCATTGATACGAGTTCCTTTGGGTGAAACCAAAAGCAATATGCCCAAAGTGGACAATATCGTACAAATGTGGAGATATGTCTACTTCATTTTAGATACAACACTAATAAAATTGATTTTTTGCTATATTTGCAAATTAGAAGATGGTTGCTATATCTACAATTAACTATTAATTTTTTTGCTTCGATGTCAAACTCATTGACATATAAAAATATCGATACAAATGTCGATATGTCAATGTAAATTTAATATCATTTGTCACATCTTTAAATTTCATCGCAAGTTTCTGTGTTTCGATGCATTTTCGTTGCCAATGGTAGAAAAAAATGCGTTTAGAGTTTTTTTTTTCATCCCTTAAAAGTAGAAACGTTTAGTTAAAATTCACCGTTAAATGTAAAAATTGAAGATTTATCAATTCTATTTCTTTATCGTCTTTCTTGTAATTTATGTTTTGCCAAGCACATCCTATTATCGCCAACAAGAGCATAGCTCAACTGGCATCAAGTAAGACTTATGACCTAAAGATCATGAGTTCAAATCCCCCACCCCAAATGTTGACTAAAAAAAATAAAAAAAATAAAAACACATCCTATTATCTTGGTGTCCAAATGGACCACATCATCCTCTTCAAATTGCTTATAAATAGTGGTTTTTGATGGATAATGAAAAACACACAATTGGTGAAATTATAGACCAATATTCTCTAACTTTCTCCACTTTCTCAATTCCTTCCTTTTATATATATATCCCAATTTCTAATTATTATTATTATTATTATTATTATTTGTATATGTTTTGGTAAAGTTTTGATGGCCGGTTTTGCCTCTCAATTTCACAACACGTTATCAACACGAGCCTCTGTCATTTTTTCCCGCTAAAGGTAGGTGCTCCGGGTAAGCCATGTTTTTTTTAATAATAAAACGTTATTTTGCATGTTTTATTAATTTCCTAATGTAAATGTAATTTCTTCTTATATACTATTACTATGACAAATCTTGCAAAATTGGAATTCACGACCCTTGACATTAATGGTAATAATTATTTGTCATGAGTGTTTGATGTTGAGCTACATTTGAATGTGTTATGAACCTTGGACAAACTACTAAAGAAGGGAATACGACATCCAGTCAAGAAAAGGCTAATGTTATGATTTTCATTCGTCATCATCTCCACGAGGGATTAAACACGGAATATCTAACGATAAAAGATCCCTACATCCTGTGGAAGAACTTGAAAGAAAGGTATGATCATAAAAAAACTGTTATTCTTCCAAAAGCTCGTTATGATTGGATGCACCTGAGGTTGCAAGATTTTAAATCAATAAGTGAATATAACTCTGCATTATTCAAAAAATTAAAATTATGTGGATAAAACATTACTAATGCAGATATGTTAGAGAAGACATTTTCTACCTTTCATGTCTCGAATATGCTCCTGCAACAGTAATATCAAGAGAAAGACTTTAAAAAGTATTCAAAACTCATTTCATGTCTTTTCGTGGCTGAACAAAATAATGAGCTATTAATGAAAAACCATGAATCTCGACCAACTGGAGTAATACCATTCCCTAAAGTGAATGTTGTGAATTTTAATAATCGTGGTCGAGGTCGTGGTCGTGGTCAAGGTTGAGGTCGTGACCGCGGTAGAGGAAGAAACAATTATTTTCATAGTGGGCATTATAATTATCCAAATTTCAAGAAACTCACACGAAATGATGATCATAAAGGAAAAAAAACTCCACAGAGTGCAAGAGGTGATGAAAATAAATGTTTTCGATGTGGAATGACTAGACATTGATCACGTATTTGTCGTACATCTAAACATTTAGTCGATCTCTATCAAGCTTCCCTGAAGGAAAAAGAAAAAAATGTGGAACAAAATCTTGCTTCAAGATAATGATATATTTGACCCATCCAATATGACAAATTTGGATGTGGCAGACTTCTTTGTATCACCTGAAGAGAAGATTGAAGCAATTGATGGAATAGCAAGTGTTTCTTTTGATTTTGAAAATTTCTAGTACTAATGTTTATTTTTATGTTCTTTTTAGCTTTGAATATTTTGTATGATGTATCTCTTATTGTAATTATTTTTTTTATGAAATAATATGGACAATTTTCATATGATGAATGACTAAAAAATGAACAATGAATATCTATGTCTGGCAGACTGCGTAACTACGCACACAATACTTATATACATAAAATATTTTTCTAAATTGACAATGCTGGAAGAAAAAACCAATACTATATCAAGTTCTACAAACTTGATTGAAGGTTTTGGAAAAGCAAGTTTTATCTTGCCTAGAGGAACAAAATTTCAATTAATAATGCTTTGTTCTCTAGCAAATAAAAGAGAAATTTATTGAGTTTCAAAGATATACATAACAATGATTATCATGTTGAAATTGATCGTAAAAATAATATAGAGTGTTTTTATATCACATCTATTGTTTCACATAAAAAACGTATATTTGAAACACTGCCTGTTTTTCTTCTTGATTATATTATACTCATATACGAGTAATCGAAAGTTATGCAACAACGAACAAGAAGTTCATGAATCTAGAAATATTCAGTGTTTGACATGATCGATTAGGTCATCTAGAATCAATAATGATGAGAAAAATTATTGAAAATTCATATGGGCATCCATTAAAAAATAAGAAGATTCTTCAATCCAATGAATTGTCATGTGATGCTTGCTCTCAGGGCAAATTAATCATTAAACCATCACCCAGCTATAGTGAAGACTGAATCACCTACATTTTTGGAACGAATCCATGATGATATATGTGGACCTATTAACCCACCAAGTGGATCATAGATATTTCATGGTACTGATTGACACATACAGCAGATTGTCACATGTATGTTTATTATCAAGTCGAAATCTTGCATTTGCAAGGCTACTTGCTCAAATAATCAAGTTAAGACACAGTTTCATGATTATACAATTAAGACCATTCGCCTTGATAATGTTAGTGAATTTACATCCCAAGCATTCAATAATTATTGTATGGCTATTGGGATAAATGTTGAACATCCTGTTGCACATGTTCATACACAAAATGGTTTAGCATAATCATTTATAAAACGTTTGCAATTGATTGCTAGACGAATGCTTATGAGAGCAAAGCTTCCAATATCTGTATGAGGGCGTGCTATTTTGCATGTGGCATCGCTAGTACGCATTAGGCCAATAGCTTATAATAAGTACTCTCCAAAGCAATTGGTTAATGGCCAACAACCAAATATTTCCCATCTAAGATTTTTTAGATGTGCAGTATATGTTCCAATTGCTCCACCACAACGTATTAAGATGAGTGCTCAAATAAGGTTAGGAATATATGTTAGATTTGATACCTCATCTATTATTAAATATCTTGAACCCTTGATGGGTGATGTATTTACTGCACGATTTGTTGATTGTCATTTTAATGAAACAAATTTTCCAACATTCGGGGGGAGGAATTTAGAAGTTGAAAAAATAGATTACATGGGATGCATCATTATTATCTCATTTAGATCTCCGTATAGATCAATGTGAACTTAAAGTTCAAAAGATAATTCTAATGGGATAAAACCTATAACCGTAAGTGGATCTACAAGAGAAAACGTGGTGTAGATGGAAAGGTGCAAACCTTCAAAGCTAGACTAGTAGCAAAGGGTTATACCCAGGTAGAAAGGGTGGACTATGAGAAAACCTTTCGGCAGTTGTTATGGTAAATTCTATCGTATCCTACTTGCCATTGCCTTATATTATGACTATGAGGTATGGCAGATGGACGTCAAGACAATATTCTTGAATGGAAATCTTGACGAAAACACCTACATGGATCATTCCAAAGGGTTCATAGAACCAGGACGAGAGCAAAAGGGTTTGCAAGCTTAAAAGATTCATTTATGGACTGAAACAAGCTTCTAGATCCTGGAACATAAGGTTTGATGAGACTGTCAAATCTTATGGCTTTGACCGAAATGATGATAAACCTTGTGTGTACAAGAAAATCATCAATAGTTCTGTCGTTTTCCTAGTCTTATATGTGGATGATATCCTATTCATTGGAAATGATGTAGGTTATCTCACTGACAGTAAGAAGTGGCTAGCTACGCAATTCCAAATGAAAGATTTGGGAGAGGTGCAGTTTGTTCTTGGAATCCATATTGTCCGGAATCGCAAGAATAAAACTCTAGCATTGTCTTAAACATCTCATATCGACAAAGTGTTGTCAAGATTTAAGATGCAAGACTCCAAGAAAGGGCTATTACCTTTTAGGCATGGAGTCCATTTGTCTAATGAACAGTATCCTAAGACACCTCAAGAATTTGAGGACATGCGACGAATTCCTTATGCATCAGTTGTGGAAAGCCTAATGTACGTTATGTTGTGTACTAGGCCAGACATATGTTTTGCAGTAGGAATGATCAGTAGATATCAATCCAACCCAGGACTTGAACACTGGGTAGCGGTTAAAACAATCCTCAAGTATCTTTGGAGAATGAGGTACTACATGCTCGTGTATGGAGCTAAGGATTTGATCCTTACAAGATACACAGATTCTAACTTCCAAACTGACAAAGATTCTAGGAAATCTACGTCGGGGTCAATTTTCACTCTTAACGGTGGAGCTCTAGTTTGGCGAAACATCAAACAAGGATGCATCACAGATTCAACTATAGAAGTCGAATATGTAGCAGCTTGTGAAGCAGTTAAAGAGGTCGTATGGCTAAGGAAATTCATGGTGGATTTGGAAGTTGTTCCAAACATGAGTTTGTCAATCACACTTTATTGTGATAACAGTGGTGTTCTGGCAAATTCAAGAGAACTCCGAAGTCACAAGAAGGGAAAACACATTGAGCAGAAGTATCACTTAATCAGTGCCACACTCGTTGTGACTCACCTTGGAGCATTCTCGTCTTTGGTCTGTTGCCATGACTACTATGGCTCACCACAAGACATCATTGCCTCTGGTCTATTGTCACATACACTGTGACTCACCACGAGACATTTGTATTTACAATAGTGTTACGTTCATTTCGACTTTGTTATGCCAACAACAGAGAGTAGACAAGCTGAAGTGAAAGAGATTTTTCTGATGCTAAAATAACAGAAGTTGTGGAATCAAATTCTGATTCGTGTCCCACAAGAATATGCATAATATGATCTTTCGGAGTGATTATTCGTCCAGCCGAAATCAGAGAGTCAACAAGATTCTTGACTTTATGAAAATACTCAGACAAACTGAGATTTCCTTTCTTCAAGTTCTCCAATTTAGACTTCAATTGCAACGAGCGAGCATGGTTTCTGAAAGAGAACTGAGCATTCAAGATCTACCAAACTTCCCCAAAAGTAGAATAATTAAGAGTTTCTGAGAGTAGATCTGGTGTCATGGAACCAAGTAACCAAGAAGTAATTAGGGCCCCGTTTGATAACGTTCTTGTTTCTTGTTTCCTGTTTCTTGTTCCCTATTTCTTGTTTCTTGTTTCTCATTTTGTAAGAATAAGAAACAAGAATATGTTTGATAACTATTTCTGTTTCTTGTTTCTTTGAAAACAAGAAATAGAAACATAAACTTGTTTGATAACCGTTTCTTGTTTCTTGTTCTTGAATGTTTTCTTTATCTAATTTTTTTATAGTTTAAAAAGAATTTAGTTATATAATATAAAATATATAACATGCATTAAAATATATAAGTATACAATTAATTATAACAAATTTATATTATCAAATACCAACAAGTCTCGATGCAAAATTAATTAATAATAAAAGTAAATAAATAAAATTATTTTATTCTTCAAATGTTGTTCAAATTTGATCTGCAATCTCATCTCTTACTCGAACCATTCGTCTTAAATGATGTCGACTTGGATAAAACTCAATTATATTGATAAATGTTGTAGTTTGTAAAATATTAAAATGAGTTAAAGGCATGTTTTAGTGAACAAAATTTATTTATTGCAAAATTACAATAATATATAAATATAAAGATTACAAAATTAAAACTTAAAATTCAAATAATACATACATATATATATATATATATATATATATATATATATAATTTCAAATTAAAATAATATAAATATGGAGATTGTAAAATGAAGAAATGAAATAAAAAAATAAATTTATATAATAGTAATATAAATATAATGTATAAAAATCAAAACTATATATATTGCAAAAAAACAGAATTGATAAAAAAGAAAATCAAAAAATTGTATTGACCAAGGATCGAACTTGGGCCTTGAAGTTGAAGAAAAACTGTTTTAACATGCATTTCCCCAATAGGCTGAAGGCTGAGGATTGTAAATTTAGGAAACATTTAATATACAAAGAAACGAAATAGAAAGAAACTACTATTTGAAGTTTCTCAAATTTAGTCCAAATTTTAGAAACGTTTCTCAAATTTTGGGAACAAGAAATGGGATGGATTATCAAACAAGTCTGTTTCTTAAAAAATGAGAAACAGAAACAAGAAACAGGAAACGAGAACGTTATCAAACGGACCCTAGATTATCCTGTCGCAACCAATATTAATTGTGGATTTGGAACTTTGGATGAAGAAGATGAAGCCTCTGTATGAAGTAACTTCGGAGGAATTACAACAGAATCATCAACAAATTCCTCTAATCCATAGCCTTGAAGAGCAGTCAACACTTACTTCCAAAACAGAAAATTCTTATCAATTGAACCATCGTGATCTTGCTCCTAGGATTAACAACTTTCAGAGTTTGAATCGACACAACGACATCTAGAACTTTGCGATTGATCCATCACAATTCGCAGACTAACAAATAATTGATTGAACCAGAAAAATCGAGAAAAAAATTAGAGATTTTAAAGTTGTTAGATGTGAAGCTCTGATATCATATCAAAATATTCTAAGGAAACAAGAAAGAGAGAAGAAGTTGATCATGAATGGTTGCTTTATTAATTATTCATCTCAATGATCAAAATAATAATAAAGACACTTACTTATATAGAGGGAGTAAAAATTAAACCACACAAATAAACATAATGTGACTACAGTTACAAACTAACCCAACCATAGTAAACAGAAATCAGTTATGCTTAATGAGGTCTCTTAACATGGTTCAGATCACACAGACTCCAACACTTAAATCAAAGAAAGTTTAGAGAGAATTTGAGAGTTTTAAAGAGTTTAGGTGCTTTTTGTTGGAGCGTGATTCAAAATGTAAGCAGTACATGCAACAACATCTCCCCAAAATTCATCTGACATTTTTTTTTTTTTGCTTTTAGCATACTTCTCACCATCTCCATGATTGTTTTATTCTTTCTCTTTGCAACTCCATTCTGTTGGGGAGTCATTCGAGCTGTCTTTTGATTATGAATACTTCGTTCCTTTAAAAAATCATCAAAAGCTATTTATTTCATGGCCACTTTGATTCTCAGCGAAAGCTTTGAAAGATTTAAAACATTCAAATTCTTCATTTTTTTTCTTTCAATAAATAAATCCATAACTTTCTGCTGAAATCATCAATGAAGGTTATGAAATATCGATTACATCCATTTGATATTGTACGCATGGGACCACACAAATCTGTATGAATAAACTCAAAATGTTTAGAGGCCTTCCAAGCTTTACTAGTTGGAAACGAAGCTCGATGATGTTTTGCATGTATACACACTTTGCAAATATCTGTCTCATGGTTGATATTTTGAATGCCCCACACCATATAGTTTTTGCACAAATACGATAGTGATTCGAAATTCAAGTGACCATATCGAAAATGCCAAAGCCGAGATGAATCCTTTAATATGTTGTTAAAACAAGAGTGTCCATATGTAAATTTAAGAGAAAACATCTTATTAACAGTCATTTTTACCTTGGCAATAAAAACACCAGCCTGATCTTTAATTGCACCCACACCACCTTCAAATGAAACTTTTAGACCTCTCTGAAGCAGTTGGCCAATGCTCAAAAGATTATGCTTCAGACTCATAACATAGAACACATCTACAACTTGTTTTGTTCCTTTCTTTGTTTTAACAAGAATATCGCCTCGACCTTTGACTTGCAATCTGGTATTATCACCAGTTTTCACTTCACTTTGGAGAGATTCATCAAAAGAAACAAATAGTCTTCTATTTCCTGGCATGTGGTTACTACAACCACTATCAATATACCATGTAGGCTCTATAACATCGTCTTGAGCACTACATGCAAGAAATAAAACACCTTCATCATTTTCTCCTCTTTATGCATCATGGTGGAATTTCCATCTCTATTTTTCGGTGCCCAACAATCTGCTTGAAAATGACCATATTTTTTGCAGTTAAAACATTGAGTGTGAGAAAAATTACCACGACCACTTCCTTGGTTTCTGCCAAAGCCTTTTCCTCTTTCGCATCCTCTTCCTGGAGATGAAGAAGAGCTTTCTTGTTGATTTTCAGAATTCATACCATTTCTATTACCATAGTTTCTTCCTTCTCCTCGTCTTCCACGACCATCACGTCTTCCACGAGAATCACCTTTGAATGAAGTTTGCATCTAGAATGTTTCTTCAGGAAGAGTAACATCATGTTCTTTTAATCTAAGCTCATGGGGTTGAAGGGATCCCATCAAGCCATTTACAGACAATGTAGATAAGTCTTTTGATTCTTCATATTGTAACAATAATATGCTCAAACTTTCTCGACATACTTCTAAGAATCTTTTCAACAACTCTTTGATCACCAATTTCTTCTTCATTTGATCTCAAATTGTTGACAATGGCAAGAATACAATTAAAAAAAATCTTCAATTTTTCAGTCTCTTTCATTTTTATGGAATTAAATTCAGATTTGAGGGCTTGTAATCTTACCATTTTTACCCTATCCTCTCCTTGATAAGTGGATTGTAAAATATCCCAAGTCGCCTTTGCAGAAGTAGCTGTTGAAATTCTTTCAAAGATTCCTTCATCTACAACTTGATAAATAAAGGATAAAGTATTCTTGTCTTTCTTATGATTTTCTCTCAATTCAACAAGTTGTTGATTCGTGAGTCCGTCTTGATTTTCAACTTCAGTGTATCCTCTTTCAACAACATCTCACAAATCTTGCGAGTCGTATAATACTCTCATTTGAATACTCCATTGACTAAAATTCTTCCCATTGAATTTTGGAAGTTGCGGTTGCAACATGTTGCCACTTGATGACATCTCTGATCTTAAACTCTGATACCACTTGTTGGAAACGTAGTAGCAACTCAAATCAAGAGACAAGAGAAGAAGATTGTTCTCTTACTCACACAATTTAGGAGAAACAAGAACTTGAATTTAACTTTCTTTTTCTTTTCTTTTCTTTTCTTGCATACAAATGAGAATCCTACACATATTTATACTAGCAAAAGTACATAAAAAAGACATCAACAATAAATTCCAATACATGTGACTTTTCATTAATACATGAACATTCATCAATGCATCTAGTAATTCATGTGGATAACTATTCCTTGAATCTCAACTATTCATATATATGTAATTAAATGTAATTCATGTATTTGAATATAAGTCTAGATTAATTTTAACAGTTTGAGCTACGCATACTTAGGTTGCCTACCTTGATCTATCAACTTAATTTTTTCGAAAAAATTCAATTTATACCCTTAAATTTTGGGGGTTGTATCAATTAAATCCCAAACTAATAATTGTATCAATTTAAACCATCCACTTTCATAAGAATTAATGTAGACCCCATAGATAGTGATTTCTAGTTATTTTCACTTAATTATATTAAAAATCAACTCAAAATCACCTAAAAAAAATTATTCTCCTAAATTCCTATCAAAGTAGCAAGAAAATTAATCACGTAATTCTTTCTAAATAAGTAGAGTAAAATAGAAGAAGACGAGAAGATGAAAAAATTCTTGATATTAAGGGAAAACCGTTATTATATATTTAATTCTCTAAAATAGAAGAAGTCTTATATACGTGTGAAAGTTACGAATTGATTGTTTTAAAATAAAATTCTAACAAAGATTCTAATTGATTTACTTATGAAAGTTTAGAATTTAATTATATTGATACAATTATTAGTTTGAGGTTTTAAGTGATACAACCCCAAAATTTTAGGGATATAAATTTGTTTTTTTGGTCTAAGTGGTAATTTTAACATGATATCAAATAATTGTGAGACTATTTAGGGCTTTGAATGAGTTATAATAGTTTGGATTATAATAGTCTATGGACTTATATAATTTGTGTTTAAGATAAGAGTTATTTAATCTAGGTTATAATAGTCTATGTTTGAGAAGCAGAATTATTGACAGATTATAATAATACAAATTATTATAATATACACCTCAAACAGGTCAGCGAGTTCACACTAGCAATATCATTTTTTTCTCTATTACATATTTGTACTTTTATTCAACCTCTCCTTAGTTAATTTCTTTTGCGTAATTGTTGTAGTAGCTAACACCTCCCAAAAAAAAATAAAATAAAATTTTTTTCTGCAAACCTAACGAGTGAGTCATAATGATGAGAGGAACTGAGAAATATCCATTTATATCATACATTTTGTCGGAACTGATAAGTTGAAATCTTAAATCTTTTCCAAGAAGAAGGCAGCAAAATTAATCAGGGCAATTGTTTTATCTGTCTTAATTTCCTAAAATTATTTACAATTACCATTTTTTTTTAATTTTGTTTTCAACATTTCTAGAAACTTAAAATTTAAACCTGGTTGGATAATTATTTGATTATTTATTTTTAATTTTTTAAAATTAAGTTTGTTTTCTCCCAATTTCTTTTCCATGATTTTCATCTCCCTTAGGGAAGTATTTGAATTCTTAGCCAGATTTTAAAAATAAAAACAAGTTTTTTGAAAACTACTGTTCTATTAGTTTTCAAAATTTAACTTGGTTTTTGAAAAACACAAGTAATAGGTAGATGAAAAAACATAAGAGTCCATAGGTTGAAGTAATATTTTTAGGCTTAATTTTTAAAAACAAAAAATAAAAAACTAAATTGTTATCAAATAGGACCTTAGTAAATTATTTATGCCTCGTTTGATAACGTTTCCGTTTCCTGTTTCGTGTTTCTTGTTTCCTATTTCATGTTTCCCACTTTTCAAGAATAAGACATAAGAATATGTTTGATAACTATTTCTGTTTCTTGTTTCTTGAAAACAAGAAACAGAAACAGAAACTTATTTGATGACTGTTTCTTATTCCTTATTTCTTATATGTGTTTTTATTTTGATTGTTTCCTAGTTTTTTAGTTCAAAAAGACTTTAGTTATATAATATGAAATAACATGCATTAAAACATATAAAAAATAATTATAAAAAATTTACATTCTCTAATATCCACAAGCCTCGATGCAAAATTAACAACAATAATAAAATTTTTTCTATACTAAAAAAAAAATAAATAAAATTGTTCTATTCTTAAAATGCCACTCAAATTTGATCTGCAATGTTATCTTATCTCTCACTCGAGTCATTCGTTTTAAATGATGTCGACTCAAATCCAACTCAATTATATTGCTCAATAAATCTTATGGTTGTAAAATATAAAGTGAGGTAAAAAATATGTTTTAATGAGCAAAATTTATATACTATAAAATCTTAACGAGTTTCAAGTATACTAAAAATTAAAATAATATATATTTTGAAAAATTCATATTTTAAAAATAATAAAATTAAAATTAAAATTAAATATATGAATATACATATTTCAAAATTGAAAATTAAAAACTAAAATATATGAATACATCTATAAAAAAATAAATAAACAAAAACAATATAAGTATACATATCACACCATTTAAATTAGAAAAAAAATGTCATAGCTGGGGCTTGAAAGCAAGCCCAAGAATAGAGAGGATGAGTTCAAAGGTACAAGTCACAAATAGAACAAAGAGAAACTACAATTTATCAAACAATGTTGTAAATTATTATTTTTATCTTTATTTCGGATGCAAAATAATAAAATTATTTTTATCTTTCAATAATAAAATTATTATTATCTCCCACTCGAATCATTCACCATAAATTACATCAACTCAGATCTAACTCAATTATATTGGTCTGTAAACGTTATGATTGTAAAATATTAAAGTGAGGCCAAGAACATGTTTTAATGAACCAAATTTATATATTGTAAAATTTTAACAGGTTACAAGTGTACAAAAAATTAGTTATTCGAAATGTATTTCATGTTTTTAGATATATGTTTGGCACCAAATTTTGAAATTGCAATCTAATTTAAGTAGTTATTCGAAATGTGTTTGATAATATATTTATAGATGATGAAACTAGTTGTAGTTGCGAACTGATATTAGGTTGAGAATAAACTATTATTAATTAATTAATGAACATCTTTTTTTTTGTTAAAAACTTTGTATAATTATTATTGCACAATATCATATAATTTATAATATATTGTATTATACATATTTTAATTTAACAAAAAATAAATTGAATTTATAACGTGAAATACTATATTTAATTTTTTTTTTATCTTTTTCTAATATAATTGTTCATTTGAATCTGAAAACGGTTTTAAAAAATACATATGCAAATATATATTCACTCAGTGGAAAAATATAAGACGTAATCCAAATTACCTACTAGTCTAAATTGCCTACCAAATTAGAAGAGACCCTCAGATTCTTTCATAATTATTTTTAACGCTCTAAGAATCAATCTCAAATGACTACATGTTTATAACTTATAAGAGGTGGGTTTTTCCTATTTTGTTATTAAACTAAATCTAAGGATACTTTTTTTAGCTACATTGCTATAAGCTACATACTAATTTATAAATTTTCTAGCTAAGTTGTTAATTAGATACATACTACTAGAAGAAGAAAGAAAAAAAAAAACCTCAATTTTACTTGAAAAATAGGATAAAATTTATAAATATTTACTATCAATAACTCTAGTTCATAAGGGCAACGAACCTCGAAAAATCTCCACAATGGTATGATATTGTCCACTTTGGGTAAGAGCAGTATAATAAAGCGAATGTTACTAGCCAATGTGGGACATTATGAGCACTCCTAACAATCCACCCCTCGAACAAAGTACCACATTTCAGCCTCCCCTCGAACAAATATGCCCACTCTCGATTGAGAGCCTTCATCTCGAGACACACGAGACATAACCGAAAAGGCACAACCAGTCCAAATAGAGCACAATATGGATCACACTTGCTCTTATCAAGGCGAGTGGAAGAACACCCAAGTAGAGCACAACCGAGGCTCACTAATATTTGTTCTACTTTAAGGATTTCTCCACCACACAACTATGTTTTTACCCCACGACTTTGATACCAACTGATAAGGACAACGAATCTCGACAAAAATCTCCATAATAGTATGATATTATCCACTTTGAGTATAAACCCTCATGGCTTTACTTTTGGATCCCACCAAAAGGCCTCATACCAATGGAGATACTATCCCTCCATTATATACATGGATCTTTTCCTTTCCTAACCAATGTGAGACATTATGAGCACTCCTAACACTAGTATAGTAAGTTAACTTACAGTTTTAAATCCAGTTATAATCCTTATAGTTCGAAAATTATTTAATTTTGAATAAATTGTCAAGTAATAATATCTAGGGTAAAAATTAATCTATTTCCGATGGGAGTTATATCAATAAACCCCTTAAACGGATAATTATATCAATTTAAACTCTCAACTTTCATGAGCGTATCAATTTTCAACTTTGGTTAGATTGTGTTTAAAAAAAAGTTAAATTTACACGTGTGCAGACTTATAATTTATATCAATTAAGCTCATGAACTTTCATAAATGAAACAATTTAGACCCTCCATTTTAAACAATGGACCATTTTTAAATACATAGTTTATACTTTTGAAGAAGTTTTCATATGTGAGAATTGATGCATGGACAAAATTTTCAAATTCAAAACTTAAATTGATCTACTAATGAAAGTTGAGGAGTTTAATTGACATAATTATAAGTTTGTACATGTGTAAAAAAATATTTTTCAAACAGAACCTAGCATAGTGTATAAATTGATACACTTATGAAAACTCAAAGTTTAAATTGACACAATTATTAGTTTAGAATTTTTGTTGACAATTGTAAAGTTTAAGAGTATAAATTAATTTTTGCTAATAGAAGGGTATTACTTCAAACGACCATTGCACTCTTTAATTTTGAACTTTGAAAACCATAAAGCGTGCATGGGTCGAACGTTCTCCATCTTTTACAAAAGACGAGAGATGCTTTAGCAACTTTGGACTAAGATTTTGTTGCTTTACTTTTTGTTGGGGGAATTACAAATAACAGAGGAAAATAAAGAAACAAATTGAGAAACAACTACGTAAACAATCAGGTTGAGGCGCGGGTATCTCGCTCTCTTTAAGGAGATTCAAGCCCTCTGCGGTGTATATTTATTCATCAACAACCGGTGCTGTAACGCCCCTACTTTTCTATAACTAAACTCTTAGGGACATTACTACACATGCATGCATTTATAGGCCAAAAGATACAAAACGATCTTTAAAACTCCACTTTAAACAAATTGTCTTTAGGGATCCCATTAGAAAATTTCAAAACGCGCAAAAGAAGCAATTTAAACATGGCCTATTTAAAATCCTGAAATTTAAACTTCGAAAACATAAAAATGACAACATCAGTTATAAAAGAAAATGTGCGGAAGACATGTCTATTCCCATGGTTCTGGCAACGTGTCTCCGTCACTCGCCCTGCACGTCCTTGGCCTTACCTGAAAAACATTTTTAAAAGAAAGGGTGAGTATTGCAAAACAATACCCAGTAAGTGACCTCGCTACCGAGGTTTGGGATATGCAAACACATGCATCCATGACTTTTAAACCTGTTCGAAATGTACATATGTGGGACCTCAAACTTTCTCATATCGTCATGACTATAATACATGACTTCCTTTTTCTTTTAAGTGGCCAATTGGTCATCCTGAGTCATTTCATTTTGAGTCCTCACGGACACTGTAATAATTTGAGTCCCTCATGAGACACTGTATGGTTTGAGTCCTCACAGACCCTGTATAAATTGAGTCCTCATGCACTCTCGTAATTTGACCCATAGGGTCTCTAATGCATGTTTGACCATGCACACAATGCACTCAGGAGACCAATTTCCACATTTTTCATTAAATCATTTCATGGCACACATAACATGCATGAGGTCCCATCATTCAACATACAATAGTGTACATGCCACAAGCATCATCATAATATACAAATCATCATTTTCTCATAGACAATTTGGAGATAATACTTTTGTAGGTAATCATGAAATATTCTCATACGAGATATTGTAATATCCTCACATAAGATAATCGAATTTTTCTTACGTAAAAATACAAGGATATTCTCACATAAATCTTTGCAACATACTCACATAAAATATTAAGTATTCTCACAACATATCAATATATTCTCATATAAGAGTAATAACTAAATTCACATGAAATAATGAGAAATCATTTTTCTTCAATCCCATTAGAAAAGTTCGGCACAAGGTCCCTTACCTTAGTCTAAACTGTAGAATTCTGAGTTCAAGAGAGATTTCTTTTCTTCTCTTCTAATTCCCCGATTCTCTTTTCGAACCTATTCCACAAAACTCCTAGATTAGGGTCTCACCTAAAGCACAGTCTTGGCGAGGCTTAAGGTTCTTAGAAATTCTTATTTACCTTGACTTAGGTTTTTCTCCTTTTTCTTTTGAATGGGTCTTGCTTAATAATCCGTTCAATCCACGTCAATCCACGTCAAGACTCCAAGAAACCCTAAGAAGATCACGATCCGTAGTCAAGTTAAACATTCAAATTACTACGGTACCAAACTTAAAAGAACGGAGACAGTAGTTGGCTTACTAACGAGTGGGGCGTTCTAAGCGGGTTCGAGTTGAAGACCGAGAGGTACGACGCCGAGGACAACAACCCCAAGCTTCGCGACAAATGGCTGGGCGACAACCGGCCGCACTGCGGTGCGTGCGTGGCGGCATTGTCTCGCGGAACTCGCTGGTGAAACGTCCCTTTCGGCGGCGGCGACAAGAGCTGCGTGGATCGCCGTGGCGGATCTCGCACGCAATCGCCCGGCGTCGGCGAGAACTACGAGCAAATCGGGCGGCGGTAAATGCTGAATGCGAACAGCGATCCACGATCGGTGGAGGCACACTTGCGAGCGGCGGCGGCTGCGACTGACGGATTTAGTGGGCTTCGGCCAAGCGTGGATTCGTGGAGGTCGTAGTTCGGCGCAAGATCGACGGAACGGCAACTCACGAAGCGACCTTGGTGGCGAATCGCGCGAGGCGTGAATGCCGCTCGCGTGTTTGGAGCTCCGCGAAAGCTTGCGGCTGGCGACCTGGCGTGTTCTACTGCAAGACGGCGAACGCTGGCGATTCTGATGGTGAAGAACTACGGCTCGGACGGCTGGAAGGCGGCTTGGACGGCGGGAAGGCGTTTGTGCGTGGATCTGGTCGGCGGTAGGGCAACAACAATAAAGATTAGGGTTTTGGTTAGGGTACACTAGGAGATTGAAGGAGGAGAAGAGGTGATGGCAATTAGGGTTAGGGTTTCCTTTGAATTTTCAATGATAAGGAGTTTAAATACTCACAAATTAGGTCAAATTTCAAGTGTCAATTGCCACCCTCAATTAGACATTAATAACCAAAGTGCCATTGCCTCTTCCTTTTCTTTTAATTTTTATAAATAGTTATCTAAAGGAGAATATTTCGCTTTAAACTAATAAAATCAAAGACTCATTAACACCGAGCTTGATGAAATCCACTAATCCAACTAGACACACACACACAGGTTGAAAGAACGTTAAATAAAATAAATAACTAGTACCTGTGGTTGTGGTTGTCACAATCTTCCCTCCTTAAGAACTTTCGTCCTCGAAAGTTCCTATTCTTGGAATAATTCTGGGTACTTAGCTCGTACTTCCTCTTCTCGCTCCCAGGTAGCTTCTTCCGTGCGGTGGTTTTGCCATAACACTTTAACTAAGTTGATCTCACGGTTACGGAGGGTCTTTTGATCTCTAGCAATAATCTGTACAGGTCGTTCGCCATAACTCAAATCTTCTGCTAATTGTAAGGGTTCAAAGTCTATGACGTGAGTCGGATCTGGAACGTATTTCCTCAACATGGAGACATGGAATACGTTATGAAGCTGGCGACGAGGAAAGCGGCGGCAGTGCTAGTCTGTAGGCCACCGCACCAACCCTCTCTAAAATCTCGAATGGTCCTATGAAACGCGGACTCAACTTCCCTTTTTGACCAAACCTTAGAATCCCTTTCATTGGGGCCACCTTAAGAAATACGTGGTCCCCAACTTCGAATTTTAGGTCCCTTCGTCTCGTATTGGCATAACTCTTTTGTCTATCTTGGGCGGTCTGCATTCGCACCCTAATCTTCTGTATCGCACTATTTGTGACCTGTACCAACTCTGGACCCAATAATCGGCGTTCTCCAACCTCCTCCGTAAAAGCGGGAGTTCTCGCAACGTTTTCCATGAGAGCTTCAAATGGAGCCATTCCGATGGTCGATCGATAATCGTTATTGTAAGCAAACTCCATCGGTGCAAATGTGTGTCCCAACTACCGGGAAGTCTAAAGTGCAAGCTCGTAACATATCCTCTAGGATCTGGTTCAAACGTTCTCGTCGCCCATCCGTCTGTGGATGAAAAGCTGTACTAAAGTTCAACTGTGAACCTAACGCTTTCTGTAGGCTCCTCCAAAAGTTGGAAGTGAAACGTGGATCCCTGTCCGAAATAATCCTGACTGGAATCCCATGCAGACGGACTATCTCCTCCAGGTAAAGCTGCGCCCACTTATCAAGTAGAATAGGTGGGTTTCCGATATGAAATGTCTTGACTTGGTTAATCTGTGGCCCACAATGACCCAAATCACCGAGTAACCTCGTAAAAAGTTCGGGCGATCCCACTATGAAGTCCATAGAGATCTCCTCCCATTTCAGCTTGGGGCACATGTAAAGGTTGCAGTAGTCCCGCGGGCCTCTGTCTCGGTGCTTTCACCTGCTGACAAGTCAAACACTTGCTGACAAACTCTGCCACGTCGCGCTTCATATTACACCACCAGAATGCCTGTTTCAGATCTCGATACATCTTGGTGCTACCAGGGTGCATAGAGAGTGGCGAGTTATGGGCTTCGCTCAAGATTTCAGTTTTCAGTTTGTCGTCGTCTGGCACACATAATCGACCCTGAAGTAGTAATCCTCCATCTGTGGATAGTGAATACTCTGTCAACTCGCCTGTAGTTACTGCCGTAAGCTACTCTACTAACTGAGGGTCCACCTGTTGAGACTCAACGATGCGTTGTCTCAAAGTCGGTTGTCACGATTAATTGAGCCAAGCGTGTGCCGTGGTCTTCCCTACTAGTCATCGCAATTTCACTCGTGCAAACTCGCCGCAACTCGCTCTCCGCAAGAACTTGTCTTTGAAATATGAACGGCTTTTCATCGAGGGCATCGACCACGACATTAGCCTTACAGGGGTGGTATTGAATGTCTATGTCGTAATCCTTCACTAATTCCAACCATCTGCGTTGCCTCATGTTCACTCTTTTCGGGTGAACAAGTACTTTGACTTTTATGATCTCAGTAAAAATCGAATTTTCTCGCCATAAAGGTAATGTCTCCAGATCTTTAATGCAAAGACCACTGCTGCTAGTTCCAAGTCATGAGTTGGATAGTTCCTCTCGTGCGTCTTCAATTGTCGGGATGCATAGGCTATTACTTTACCGTGTTGCATTAGTACACAGCCCAAACCTTTCTTAGAAGCATCACTGTAAACCACAAAGCTCCCTGTTCCCTCTGGGATTGTAAGAATCTGAGTCGACACCAACCTACACTTGAGTTCCCGAAACTCGCCTCACAATTGTCATCCCACACAAATGGGTTACCTTTGCGCGTCAGCTGAGTCATGGGCATGGCTATCTTGGTGAAGTCCTGCACGAAACGTCTATAGTAACCTGCAAGACCTAGAAAACTACGTACCTCTGTAACGGTGGTCGGGCGAGGCCACTGTGTGACGGCCTCCACTTTCATTTGGGTCAATCGAGACTCGGCCGGACACCACATGCCCTAAGAAGGATACCATGCTCGAGCTGCAGTCGCACTTGGAAAATTTTGCATACAACTTATTCTCTCTCAGAGTGAGTAAAACTTTTCTCAGGTGCCTTTCATGATCTTCATCACATCTGGAGTATATCAGAATATCGTCAATAAACACAATCACGAACGTATCTAGAAACTCTTTGAATAAACGGTTCATCAAGTCCATGAAAGCGCGAAGCGTTGGTCAAACCAAACGGCATCACCGTGAACTCGTAATGCCCATAACGTGATCCGAATCTTTGTCTTAGGAATATCTTCTTCACTAATTCTCAACTGATGGTAGCCTGATCTCAGATCAATCTTGGAAAACACTGTTGCTCCCTGCAACTGATCGAATAAGTCGTCTATTCTAGGAAGAGGGTATTTATTCTTGATCGTGACCTTATTCAACTCCCTGTAATCTATACACAGGCGCATGGACCCGTCTTTCTTTTTCACGAACAACACAGGGGCTCCCCAAGGCGAAACGCTAGGGCGTATAAACCCCTTGTCCAGTAAGTCTTGTAACTGTAGTTTCAGTTCTTTCAACTCTACCGGTGCCATTCTGTACGGTGCCTTGGATATCGAGGTCGTCCCTAATTCCAATCCGATGTTAAAATCTACCTCTCGTAGGAGGTATTCAGGGAGGTCCTCGGGAAAGACGTCTCGGAAATTCATTCACCATCGGGTACCGATGACACGGAAATCTCCGCACACCTTGCATCTAGTATGCAAGCTAAGACGCCCCAAGCTCCCCGATGTAATAACTTCACGGCCTTAAGGGCGGCGTGAATTACCTTAGCCTACTTCCCCGCTAACGTGCCTCTCGAACTCAGAGCGGGTTGGTCGTGAGAAGTAAACACTACCTCCTTCCCGAAGCAATCAATCAATGCAAGCATGGTTCTGCGCGCCAACCATCCATACCCAATATCACATCAAAGTCAAACATGTCTAAGACTACTAGATTTATCGCTAACTCATGGTCTCATGATGGTCACACTACCATCCTTGACTTTCATAGTGGCTAACAAATTTATCCTCGCAGTGGAGTGGAGAGCATGCATGCAGCATACATCAGAATCGTTTCTAATTCTAACTCACTTGACTTACGAAGGATGCGAGAAATAAAAGAGCGTAGAACTGTAATCAAATAATACAAAAGCAAGGTGCCCAAGTAATGAAGTGTACTGTAACCACCGAGTCCGAGCCATAGATGTTTTTACTCGGTGCTTGCATAAGCTCTTCCTTGGTGTATTATATTTGGCAAAGAATTTCACTATTAATAATAACCCGAGGTTGGCTAGCATCAGCTTGACTCGGGCGGCTATTAGCTCTGTGCCCTTCTTTCCCACATCCGAAGCACACTCCGACCGAGCCAAACACTTACCCCAATGATGCTTACCACGATCTTTGCATTGTGGCTTATCTCCACCGTTAGTTTCTGCCCTGTTGCCCTCGTGGTTTCGACTGAACACGCACGAAAGTTTCTGGTCTATGTGGTGTACGCCTGGGACGCCGCGAGCTTGCATTTGGTCGGGTCCCATTTCCTCTTATGATTTGCTATGGGCTACCCGGGTTAACCACTACTCTGCTTTGTGCGATCTGCGCTGCACTCCAAATCAATTCCCCGCCACTCTCACCGCGGAGGCATAGTCGGGAGGTGCTAGTGCTCGAATGAAGCCTCGAACATTTTCATCCAATTTTCATTTAAACGCCTGCTTTTTCTTCGCCTCTGTGTCTCTACTAGCTCGGGGCAAAGCGTGACAAGCGGGTGAACTCTCTCTCATAAACCTCCACCGCCCTCCTGCTCAAGCTAAGCCGTAAGAATTTCGCCGCTTCCTATATCGAGCTGCAGCAGGGTAAAATTTCCGCGAGAATGCTTCCTTAAACAGATTCCAGGTAATTGTTTCTCCGCTGGCGACAATAGTTCCCTGGCCGGACTCCCACCATAAATAGGCGTCGTCTCAACATGAAGGTAGCACAGGACACCCTCTGGTCCTCAGGACAATTCATCAATATGAAAATGGTCTCAATGGAGGACAGCCATAACTCAGCCACAGTGGGGTCACTGGAAGACCCATCGAAAGATCTCGGGATCATACTTCACGAAGTCCTTCGGATATCGAGACTCTCGAGTTGCATCGTTTCGCCCCCGATTTGCTTGGGCGGTGAGTGGCTCATCAGAGCTCGCACTGCAGTCCGCATGGCCTCTACCATCATAGTCATGACATTAGGGTTTCCTTGATCCGCCCACTGGAGCGTCTGCGCAGTGCATTCTCTCTGGCGATTTGGCCGGTCCCCGGGGGAGATCCAAGCACGGGTGGGGTAATTTCCTCTGTTCCGGTGGTAGTTACGGCCGGGTGTTAACATTAACTCCTGATCTCCGACCCCTACCACGTCCTCTACCTCTCCCACGACCTCTAGGTGGCATTTTGTCAGTACTACAATGCAGAGAATTTCTAGCTTAGTTTTCATTACTTTCTAACTATAAGATAGGATCACCCTTAGGGTTTAAATTCATTTACATTCACAAAACAGAATTACACCATAATCATTTACTTCAGTATATAAATTACCAAAACGCACTGGCGGTGGACCTAACGCGTTACTCAACCATGGGAACTACTGCGTGCTTACTCAGAAAGCAAGTCTACGTAACCTTAAACCTAGGGCTCTGATACCAACTGTAACGCCCCTACTTTTCTATAACTAAACTCTTAGGGACATTACTACACATGCATGCATTTATAGGCCAAAAGATACAAAACGATCTTTAAAACTCCACTAAAAACAAATTGTCTTTAGGGATCCCATTAGAAAATTTCAAAACGCGCAAAAGAAGCAGTTTAAACATGGCCTATTTAAAATCCTGAAATTTAAACTTCGAAAACATAAAAATGACAACATCAGTTATAAAAGAAAATGTGCGGAAGACATGTCTATTCCCATGGTTACGCAACGTGTCTCACGCTCACTCGCCCTGCACGTCCTTGGCCTTACCTGAAAAACATTTTTAAAAGAAAGGGTGAGTATTGAAAAACAATACCCAGTAAGTGACCTCGCTACCGAGGTTTGGGATATGCAAACACATGCATCCATGACTTTTAAACCTGTTCGAAATGTACATATGTGGGACCTAAAACTTTCTCATATCGTCATGACTATAATACATGACTTTCTTTTTCTTTTAAGTGGCCAATTGGTCATCCTGAGTCATTTCATTTTGAGTCCCTCACAGACCCCTGTAATAATTTGAGTCCCTCACAGACCCCTGTATAAATTGAGTCCTCATGGACACTCGTAATTTGACCCATAGGGTCTCTAATGCATGTTTGACCATGCACACAATGCACTCAGGAGACCAATTTCCACATTTTTCATTAAATCATTTCATGGCACACATAACATGCATGAGGTCCCATCATTCAACATACAATAGTGTACATGCCACAAGCATCATCATAATATACAAATCATCATTTCCTCATAGACAGTTTGGAGATAATACTTTTGTAGGTAATCATGAAATATTCTCATACGAGATACTGTAATATCCTCACATAAGATACTGAATTTTTCTTACGTAAAATACAAGGATATTCTCACATAAAATACTGCAACATACTCACATAAAATATTAAGTATTCTCACAACATATCAATATATTCTCATATAAGAGTAATAACTAAATTCGCATGAAATAATGAGAAATCATTTTTCTTCAATCCCATTAGAAAAGTTAAGCACAAGGTCCCTTACCTTAGTCTAAATCAGTAGAATTTCGAGTTCAAGAGAGATTTCTTTTCTTCTCTTCTAATTCCCGATTCTCTTTTGAACCTATTCCACAAAACTCCTAGATTAGGGTCTCACCTAAAGCAGTCTTGAAACCGAGGCTTAAGGTTCTTCCGAAATTCTTATTTACCTTGACTTAGGTTTTCTCCTTTTTCTTTTGAATGGGTCTTGCTTAATAATCCGTTCAATCCACGTCAATCCACGTCAAGACTCCAAGAAACCCTAAGAAGATCACGATCCGTAGTCAAGTTAAACATTCAAATTACTACGGTACCAAACTTAAAAGAACGGAGACAGTAGTTGGCTTACTAACGAGTGGGACGTTCTTAACCGGGTTCGAGTTGAAGACCGAGAGGTACGACGCCGAGGACAACAACCCCAAGCTCGCGACGCGACATGGCTGCACGGCAACCGGCCGCACTTTGCGGTGCGTGTGGCGGCTGTCCGGCGGAACCTGCGGCTAAAACGTCCCTTTCGGCGGCGACAAGAGCTGCGTAACTGGCCGTGGCGGGATCTGCACGCAATCGTCCGGCGACAGCGAGAACTACGAGCAAATCGGCGGCGGTAAATGCGAACAGGAGCGATCCACGATCGGTGGAGGCACACTTTGCGAACCGCGGCCGGCTGCTGCGACGGAGTTTAGTGGGCTTCGACCGACAAGATTCGTGGAGGCTGTAGTTCGGCGGCAAGATCGACGGAAGCGGCGACTCACGACCACCTTGGGCGGAATCGCGCGAGACGCGAATGTCGCCGCCGCGTGTTTTGAGCTCCGCGAAAGCTGCGGTGGTGGCGACTGGCGTGTTCCATCAGCAAGACGGCGAACGCGGCGATTCGATGGTGAAGAACTACGGCTCGGACGGTGGAAGGCGGCTTGGACGGCGGGAAGGCGTTGCAGGCGTGGATCGCGTGGCGGTAGAGGCAACAACAATAAAGATTAGGGTTTTGGTTAGGGGGTACACTAGGAGATTGAAAGGAGGAGAAGAGGTGATGGCAATTAGGGTTAGGGTTTCCTTTGAATTTTCAATGATAAGGAGTTTAAATACTCACAAATTAGGTCAAATTTCAAGTGTCAATTGCCACCCTCAATTAGACATTAATAACCAAAGTGCCATTGCCTCTTCCTTTTCTTTTAATTTTTATAAATAGTTATCTAAAGGAGAATATTTCGCTTTAAACTAATAAAATCAAAGACTCATTAACACCGAGCTTGATGAAATCCACTAATCCAACTAGACACACACACACAGGTTGAAAGAACGTTAAATAAAATAAATAACTAGTACCTATGGTTGTGGTCGTCACAGGTGCATCAGTCTTCTCTGGCCTGTCCCCTCCAGGATACAACAACCCAACTGAAATGTTGTGTAGCTCAAACCACTTTGCACTAAGAGGTTGAGCTCAAAGCTCCACAACAAAGAACACCCTTCTTTTGGTCAATTTGCTCTTAAAAGAGCAAAGTAGAGAATACAAGAATATAGAGAAAAAATGAGCTTAAAGATGGGATGATTTTGAAATGTTTGAAAGGAGGTATTTATACTAGAATTTTAAATCTAGGAATTTAATTATAATACTTTTAACCTCCCTTCAATTGAATAAACAAATACGTTTATTCTTTTTATAAAATAAAACATTTATTATTTAAAAAAGTAAAAACTCATAAATAATATTAAATGTTAAAATATTACAACATTCCCCCACTCATTTTAATATTTAAAATAATCAAAATCAATTGACCAAGAGAAAGATAATTATGCATCATAAAGGTGTGACTCTGCATTGAACCTTTACTAGTGAAATAATAATCTCTACTCCAGCGTTAGTAGTGGTCTTTGACTTGAACTCTAACACTTAAGGGAAAATAGAAGAGTTATTATCCACACATAATTATCCAGGTGTTGACATAAGCTTGATTGGTTAGCACATTATGGCCCTGTGCTGATCCCAGAATTTCATGAGCGTTTTTGAGAATAAGCCCCATATCCTCATAGAGAGCGGCCTCACTCTCACACTCATATAGGTAAAATCTGTCAAGGGTTGCTCCTATAACAACGACACCCCACTCATAAGAGCTACAGATTTTATTAAGAGTTTATTTAAAAACTCAACCCTCCACTACGTTATAGGATAAATGCACTCACATCATAGGGATGGATAAATATGTAAAGATAGTGCATTTTTACGGCCACCTTATAATTTGTTTTTCCCTTTGAACCCAATTATCAGGATCTCTGATCACTGGGTGGGTATCCTTATATATGGTTCATGACAATTATAAGGGCTTCAACCCCATCCCCCTCGTTGTGTTCCAGACTCTTTCTCTATTCAAGGCCTTTGTGAATGGATCTGCAAGATTATCACAAGATTTAATGTAATTCACATTAATAATCCCATTACTCAAATAGGATCTCACAGTACTGTGTTTTCTTCTTATAGGTCTGGATTTACCGTTATAAAAACGATTTTTTACTCTACCAATTGCGGCAGTGCTATCACAATTTATCAAGATAGGAGGTATTGGTTTCTCCCACATAGGAATCTCATATAATAAATCTCTTAGCCAACTTTCTTCCTCACTTGCTGAAGCTAAAGCAATAAGTTCTGCTTCCATGGTAGAGTTGGCGATAATTGTTTGTTTTTTAGATTTCCAACAAATAGCACAACCTCCCAAGGTAAAAAGATACGGTAGATAAAGAATCACCTGACAATGTATTCCAGTCAGCATCAGAAAATCCTTCAACAACAGCAGGATATTTTTTATAAAATAAGTCATAGTCTTTTGTTCCCAAAAGATATTTCATAACACGGTCTATGGCATGCCAATGTTCTTTACCTGGCTTACTCGTAAACCTGCTAAGAACTCCTACTGCATATGCAATGTCAGGTCTAGTACAATCAGTTGCATATCGTAGGCTACCAATCACGCTAGCATACTCCTTTTGATTAATTACATCACTTTCATTTTCAATGGGAAACAAGTGAACACAAGAATCAAATGGAGTAGACACATGTTTACAATCAAAATAATTGTATTTTCTGAGTATTTTCTCTATATAATGTGATTGGTCAAGAAAAAATCAATCTGAGGTTCTCGTTATTTTCATACCCAGAATAAAATTAGCCTCACCAAGATCTTTCATGTCAAAATGACTTCTCAATAAATTTTTTGCTTCATTTATAACAAAAATATTTGAGCCAAAGATCACATTCATTTGGTTTATAACCATTATTTAGCATGCAAGAATCAAATTTTTCATGCCACTGCTTTGGAGCTTGTTTTAAGCCATATAGGGATTTAGTAAGCTTACACACTTTGTTCTCTTGCCTGAGCTCTATAAAACCTTCAAAGTTGGTCCATGTAAATTTCTTCTTCTAAATCACCATTTAGAAAAGTTGTTTTCACATCCATTTGATGAATATTCATATTAAATATTGCAGAAATTATTGCAATTAGCAATCTAATAGATGTGATTCTTGTAACCAGGAGAAAATGTATCAAAGAAGTCTAAGTCTTCCTTTTGTTTAAAACCTTTTTGCGACAAGTCTAGCTTTATACTTGTCTATACTACCATCCGGTTTCAATTTTTTCCTCGGGACCCATTTACATCCTATAGTTTTAAAGTTCGGTGGTAAATCAACTAATTTCCAAGCTTTATTAGAAATAAGTGATTCCATTTCATCATTTACAGCCTCTTTCCAGAAAATCCCATCTGGAGATGATAAAGCTTCTGTAAAAGAAATTGGTGTTTCTTGAATATTATAAACATAAAAATCAGGACCAAAATCTTTCACAGTTCTTGCTCTTTTACTTCTCCTTAATTCAACTTGAGAGTTGTTTTCATTATTATCACTAGGGGTAGAAGAATCAAACTTAGAGAAAGTTTGTTCACAATTTTGACCCCCACTATTTCTTGATTTAAAAGGAAATTTTTCTTCATGAAAAATTGCATAATTTGATTCAAAAATCACATTATGTTCAATATCAAGAAATCTATATGTTGTACTATGAGTGTGATATCCAAGGAAAACACAAGTGGTAGCTTTAGACCCTAATTTAGGTCTTTTTGGATCTGTTAGCCTCACAAAAGCCAAACATCCCCAAACTCTTAAATATCCCAAATTTGGCTTATACCCTTTCCACAACTGAAAAGGTGTAGTTTTAGTCTTTTTATGTGGGACTCTGTTTAACACATGACAAGCGGTCAAACCGCGCTTCACCCCAAAGATTAAAAGAAGCACTGATTCTAATAGCATAGCATTAGTCAAACCAATTAAGGTTCTATTTTTTCTCTCAGCTACTCCATTAGAAGCAGGTGAATATGGTGGAGTAGTCTCATGAATTATTCCTAATGATTCAACGTATGAATTGAATTCAAATGATTCATATTCTCGACCTCTATCACTTCTAATTCTTTTAATTTTTCTACCAAATTGATTTTCAACTTCGAGGAGAAATTTTTTGAAATTCTCAAAAACATCACTTTTATTTTTCAATAAATAAACATGGGTGTATTTTGAAAAATCATCTCTAGTTAAAACTCCCTCAAATTCACACAAGTCTGTATGAATTAACTCTAATAATTCGGTATTTCTTTCAACACATTTATGAGGTCCTTTAGTGATTTTAGCTTTACTGCATATTTCACATTTCTCAAAATTATTTTTTAAACTAGGAATTAACCCAAGACTACTCATCACCCCCACATACTTACTATTTATGTGACACAAACGAGCATGCCAAAAATTCAAAGAAGAGAGCATATAAATCGAACTGGTTGATGCTTTATTAATATACTCAATATTCAATTTGAACATTCCATCACAAGCATAACCTTTTCCAACAAAAATTCCCTTTTAGTTATCACATATTGATCGATTCCATAGTTTGTTTAAAGCCACCTTATTAAGAAGATAACTCGACATTAAATTCTTCCTCATGAGAGGTGTATAAAGCACATCTTTCAAAATTAGAACCCTTCCAGAGGTGAATTTTAATTCAACCTCACCAGTTCCCATAATTTGAGTAGTATGAGAATCACCAAGCATTATTGTTTTAGTCTTCTTAAAAGGAGTATAAACTTTGAACCAATCTCTGTCATAACAGACATGTCTATTGGCTCAGAATCAGCCCACCATCCTTCAACACTTTGAACCATATAAATATCTGTTATCATAGCCACAAATGGTTCTTCAGTAACATTAGCCTGAGGTACAGGTTCATGTTTCTGAAATTTGCAAAATCGAGCAATATGCCCATTTTTGCCACAAACAAAGCAACCGACTTTTTTGAGTGTTGAGGATAAACTTGATTCTTATTCACTTGGTTTGGATTTTTCTTATAAGAAAATTGAGGTTTATTATTTTTTCATATAACTCTTCTTTGGCTTTAATTGACTATTTTTAGAATCGACCCTTAGGTAAATTATCATTAGAAGAGATTAGATTTACCTTAGTGAAAATTTTCGTTGTCTTCTTGAATCAACGCATCTTGCCCTCTTGCCTCTTCCTCCACGCGAATCGCGAGTAATTAGCATTTCTAGAAATTTCTTTTTGCTTATGACGCATATTTTTTGAAATTCTCTCCATGATGGTGGAAGCTTGTCAATTATACCAAAGAACAATAAGATTGTCTCCAATCTTAATTCCTTCAGATGTTACTTCACTATTATCATCCGAAAGTCTTGTGCTCGCTTCTACTCTGATTTTCCATCTATCATTTGGAATCGAAAGAAGCGACTTGCAAAGATATTTTTTCGCAGACCGCTTCTTCAGTATCATATTTGTTCTGCAAAGCTTTCCATATTTTTTTGACAGATGTGAAAGTAGTATCGTAATAATCATAAAAATGATCAGCAAGACAATTTAAAAGATAGTACCGACATTTGTACTCATCTTTCTCATACTTATCAATTTTCTCTTGATGCTCCATGAACTCTTCAATGCCCATGTTTTCAGAGATCAATCTTCTTTGGGTTTTTTTTCTGTGAGGACATAGGCCACTTTGAGAAGATTAAGGTAGAACAACACTTTTCCCTTCCATCTCTTAAAATGTGCTCCCTTAAATCGAAAAGGCTTGTTGAGATCTCCGACGTTATCATTAGGTTTCTCAATTGTAGACTCCATGTTGACTCTCCTTAAAATTGTTGGGGGAATTACAAATAACAGAGGAAAATAGAGAAACAAATAGAGAAACAACTACGTAAACAATCAGGTTGAGGCGCGGGTATCTCGGTCTCTTTAAGGAGATTCAAGCTCTCTGCGGTGTATATTTATTTATCAACCACCGGTGCATCAGTCTTCTCTGGCCTGTCCCCTCCATGATACAACAATCCAACTGAAACGTTGTGTAGCTCAAACCACTTTGCACAAAGAGGTTGAGCTCAAAGCTCCACAACAAAGAACACCCTTCTTTTGGTCAATTTGCTCTTAAAAGAGCAAAGTAGAGAATACAAGAATATAGAGAAAAAATGAGCTTAAAGATGGGATGATTTTGAAATGTTTGAAAGGAGGTATTTATACTAGAATTTTAGATCTAGGAATTTAATTATAATACTTTTAACCTCCCTTCAATTGAATAAACAAATACGTTTATTCTTTTTATAAAATAAAACATTTATTATTTAAAAAAGTAAAAACTCATAAATAATATTAAATGTTAAAATGTTACAACACTTTTGATTCATTATATTTTTAAGGATTTTTTTTGTTTTTTTTATTTCTTTTAAAGATTTGTTAGGACTCTAATTTAATTATTAGTTCCATATGGATTATTTGGCATGAGCGTATTAGCTCTATTTATAATAACACACAATAAATAAATATATATATATACACATTGCAATTGGGTCAACCTTTATTTGGAGGGCATAAGAGATGTGGACTAGCAACTCGACTCCAACCTTCCCAAATAATAAGCTAGGAATAATCACTAGTAATTAAGGCTTTGTTGGTTAATTATTTAGTTTTTATTTCTTAAAAAATAAGCTTATAAACACTACTTTTATCTATGAGATTTTTTATATTGTTATCTACTTTCTATATAAGTCTTTTAAAAAAAATCAAGCAATGTTTTTAAAGCTAAGAACAAATAATTTTTAAAAACTTGTTTTTGTTTTTGAAATTTGATTAAGAATTCAAATGTTTCCTTACAAAAAGTGAAAACCATGATAAAAAAATTGTAGGAAAACAAACCTAAATTTTAACAACTAAATAGTTATCAAATAAAACTTAAGTGATTGACTTAATATATTTAGATGGCAATTTAGTCCCCTTCAAATGGAGATCACTATCATCACATAAAAGACAAAGATGGTGATGAAATAGTAGCAAATAAGCTCTCCATCCCCTATCCCTCAAACCATTCAAACTATTTTTTAAATTAAGATTGAGATTATTTGATCCCCTATCCCTCAATAATTCTAAACAAACTAGGTGTAAAACATTGACCCAATGATAAGGACAAGAATCTAACATAAATAATTGCCTCAACAATGGAAAATTTTAATGTAATATGAACTCTCTCTTATTTAGAAATTTTATCACATCAATAGAGACTTGATAATGAAGTTTAGACGACTTCTTTGGCTAGCTCTCTTTATATCTATATAGCAACTTTCTACTAGTGCTCGCCAATTAAATTGGCCTTTCTAATTAATTGTAGCCATTAATGCATATGAAAAAGTTTTGCATGTCACTTTTTTCACGGAAAAATTTTTAGTACTACGTAGTATCATATTTCCTATGTTCATGCTATGTTTTAATACTAGTGGATTCCCTAATTTTTGCTATACTGAAGAAAAACAATCACCACTACATTGAAACAAAACTTGCCTCTCTGCTATAATGATGGCAAAACAATCATCAGTGCATTGGAGCAAGACTAAAATGGGGCAAAGCCCTCATCTTTGCTATATTGGGGCAAAATGGTGTCGTCCTCTCAACGTTCATGCAAGCTTCTTTTAAACTGGGACAAACCCCAAATACAGGTTAAGGAATCATATTTTTCTTATAAAAAAGTTTTCAATGTCGCGTGGTCCTTCACATTCAAGGATAGAAAGCTCAACTTCATTATGTTTAAGAAACGGAGACAATAAAGAGGATCTTTCATCAAACACCTTGAACAGACTCAAAGATAGGATGAGGTTTATGAGATGAACTCTTGAGGAGCTACTTCTGGTTCTTAAAATTGTTGTCCAAAGAAATGGAGTCACTTCAACTCATTTATTAATTTGGATCATTTTCTAATAACTCAAATGTTGAAAATATATTCTCAATCTCTTATTGTTCAAGAGATTTTTTGTTACCCATGTTCTTTCATATTTCTCTCCTATTGAAGAAAGCAGAAAAAACGAAAAACTGTGTTTCTATATTGGCTTTCATCTCACACTCGTTTTCAAGCAAGTATATCTCCTTGTATTCAACCTTCTTGTTCATTACAATGTTAATGTTATGAAGCATTTTAATCAAAATGAGTTGTCCAATGCTATGAATTACTTTTGATAGTTCTCTAAACTAGCACATGAGACACTTCCAAAAGAACACCCACCATGCCTATATGGTCAAAGAATCTTTGATTGTCACATCAGATCCATTTTAAGTGAAAGCATTCAATGAAAAGGAAAAAGGAAAAGAAAAATTAACATGTTTCCTAAAAAAATGACTAAAATTTCTTTTACCTTGATTATTTGCTAAATATTGGCTGATAAGAAGGATATGAGTAAGCAAAAATGATTACTCTGTCTAAAATGAAAAAATATTTTATAATCATAATTGATTTCACAGCATCCAGATCCCTATTTCTTGTGAAATTTTTTTTCTCATATCATGATTAGATTGTGAAAATAGGTCATCATGCATACATATTGCATCCATGACATTCATTAATCTACCGTTAGCATGTATGTGCATCATTGCATCATATTTTAGAGAATTCATCAATTAATGCAAAACAAAATCATGACATGTATCATCATAGTCAATGAACATGTTCAATCCGTGACACTATGTCAAATAAACTTTGAAAAAAGTACTCAGGTGCATATTTTATATAGGTCATTCTCATGATAACTAATTCATGCCTCTGGCATCGTTGTAGCTTGAATTGACATATCTACCCAACTTCTTTTGAGTGTTATTTATCATTTTAATATGATTTTCATTAACGCTCACATTTCATGCATGTAGGCGTTTTCCATTCATGAAATTTTTTCACATGTTTAAAAGAACTCTATTCTTTGTATTTGTTGACAATAAGGTTTTGAAATAAAAACCATTGTCTTTTGAAGTAGATTTCGAAATATAAAATCTATGTTTCGCATTTGATTTTGGCAACAAAGTTTTAAAATAAAAATTGTTGCCCATTTTAAAATTTCTGGAATAAGAAATCCTTGTTTTATATTTGACATTGACAATAAAGTTTTGAAATAAAAACCATTGTCTTTTGAAGTAAATTTCTGAAATACAAAATCCCTACTTCGTATTTGATTATGACAACAAAGTTTTGAAACAAACATTCTTGTTTCGCATTTAATTTTGACAACAAAATTTAGAAATAAAAATTGTTGTTGTTTAAAAATTTTCTGAAATAAGAAATTCTTATTGTATATTTGATTTTCGGTACCAAAGTTTTGAAATAAAAACAGTGGTCTCTTTTGAAACAAAATTTATGAAATAAGAAATTCTTGTTTTGCATTTGATTTTAATAACAAAGTTTTGAAATAAAAACCTTTGTCGTCGAAAAAATTTCTAAAATAAGAAATTCTGTTTTTATGTTTGATCTTTTGGCACTCAAGTTTAGAAATAAAAACCGTGACCCCTTCTAAAACAAATTTCTGAAATAAGACATTCTTGTTTTATGTTTATCTTTTGGCACCCAAGTTTTGAAATAAAAACTTTGACCCCTTCTACAACAAATTTGTGAAATAATAAACCATTGTTTTGTGTTTGATCTTTGGCAACAAAGTTTTGAAATAAAAATTGTTGTCCTTTTTAAAATATAGTTCTATTTTGTTTTGGTCAAATCGAACTTTAGTCGAGGTCGAAGTTTTTGTCAGCTCTCTCAAAATACAAATTCACCATCCAAATACTCTATCTTTTCCTTTCTCTACCCTTTCAATCCATCAAGGATACACAAAGGGGGCAAACTGTAGATATCGTAGTTGGTCCGGTTATTTTTATTTTTGTTCTATATTTGTTTCTTGTAAATGAAAGTTTTTTAAAAAAACTAAAATGGTTTGTTAATTTAAATCTTATTATTATTATTTTTTAAAAAACGATTTTGTCAAAAACAATTTGTTTATTTTATTTTTATTATTTTTTTTTTTTTTAAAAAAATATCCCTTTAACTTCCCCACGTTTTTCCCTTTCCACTTTTTTCTCACCTTCTCTCCACTCTCATGATTCTCTCCCACTCTCTTTTCTTTAATATTTTTTCCATTTTTTTTAAATCGATTTAATAAGGGAAGATCAAGAGATTGAGGAGGAGGCTAGATGATTCAAGGGGAGGCCAGAGGATTCAACAGAGAAAAAATATTGGTGATCAACGATACTTTCAGGTACGTGATTTTCATTTGATCTCTCCAATATATATTTTAGATTTTTATTTGACATATGTTTTTATGGTCAATCTTTAGTTTGGTCATTTGACATATATGTACAATTTTTGGTCACCCCTTAGATATGTATTCATCCTGTTTTAGTTTGACCAATTTGGTCACTTTGATTTGTCCTTTGTATATTTAGATTTAGCCATTTATTGATTTGGTTTATGTATTTTGATTTGACATACATTCTAATTTGTGCTACTGTATTTAGATTTGGCCAACTTGGGCATCATATTTCAATTTGGTTTTATTTGGTCTCCTGTACCTTGTATTAAGATTTAGCCATTTGATTTCCTTACTCCTCCATTGGCCATTAATTGCATATTTTATTTTGTTTTGGCTGAATTTGACACTGCTAATATATTTCAGGTCATTACATGTATGTATGTTAATTGGACCATTTTATTTCACATATTTATTTGGCAACTGCATGCTTGTTGTATAGATTTGTAATTTGGCCACTGTGTAGTTGAAAGTTGGTCAATTTGTTATCTACATATTTTCATGAATTACCAAATATTCGTTCGTCAACGTGTTGATCTGCATATTTTCATGAATTGTCTCAGCAGATTTAGATGTTATTGAGGTGTTGAGATTTGACCATTGTATTTATTTTCTAATTTGGTTACTTTGTAATTGTATATATTTATTTGGTCACTGCTACATATTTTTGGACACTATATATATATATGCACTTTATACTTTAACTTAACTAGATTTGACCACTGTATTTAATGTTTACACATTTTAATTCAGCCTATTGCATGTTTTGATTGGTTAGATTTGACAACTGTATCTATATGCCCGTTTAACAAATTTACTTATCCTTTTTTTCTTTTATTTGAATAAAATTGAAATTTACTTAATTTGCTGACATAAATTTTGACATGTTAGGATTTCTGAAATAAAAATTCTTTATTTTCTCACCTTTAAATTTTCGCAATAAAGTTTTAAATAAAATAAATTGCACTTTTGAAAATGAGATTTCTGAAATAAGGACCCTTTTTAAAAAAAAATTAAATCTTGGCAATAAAGTTTGAAATAAAAAAAATTTGCCCCCTTTCAAAATTAGATTTCTGAAATAGAACCCTCTAGCTTTTCAAAATTGCATTTTGGTATCAAAGTTTGAAATAAAACAAATTTGCCCATTTTTAAAATTTAATTTCTGAAATAAGAACTCTCCAATTTGTTAAAATTGCATTTTGGCATCAAAGTTTGAAATAAAACAAATTTTCCCCTTTTTAAAATTGAATTTCTGAAATAAGAACTCTCCAATTTTTTAAAATTGCATTTTGGCAATAAAGTTTAAAATAAAACAAATTTGCCCCTTTTCAAAATTAGATTTCTGAAATAAGAACCCCCAAGTTTTTCAAAATTGCATTTTGGCAATAAAGTTTGAAATAAAACAGATTTTCTCCCTTTTGAAAATGAGATTTCTGAAATAAGAACCTTACAATTTTTCAAAATCGCATTTTGGTATCATAGTTCTAAATAAATCAAATTTGCCTCATTTTAAAATTAGATTGTTGAAATAAGAACTCTCCTATTTTTTTTTAAATTGCATTTTGACATCAAAGTTTGAAATAAAATAAATTTGCCCATTTTTAAAATAGGATTTCTGAAATAAAAACTATCTAATTTTTTAAAATTGCATTTTTGGCAATAAAGTTTGAAATAGAACAAATTTGCCCCCTTTTGAAAATGAGATTTCTAAAATAAGAACCATCCAATTTTTCAAAATTGCATTTTGGTATCATAGTTTGAAATAAAACAAATTTACCCCATTTTAAAATTGGATTGTTGAAATAAGAACCCTCCAATTTTTTCAATATTACATTTTGGCATCAAAGTTTGAAATAAAACAAATTTGCTCTTTTTAAAATTGGATTTCTGAAATAAAAATCCTTCAATTTCAAGATTGCATTTTGGCATCAAAGTTTGAAATAAAACAAATTTGCCCCTTTTCAAAACTGGATTTCTGAAATAAGAACCCTCCAGTTTTTCAAAATTAAATTTCTGAAATAAAAACCCTCCAATTTTTCAAAATTGCATTTGGGCATTATAGTTTGAAAGAAAACAAATTTGCCCCCTTTTAAAATTTGATTTCTGAAATAAGAATTATTTGTTTTTTAAATTCTTTTATTAAATAACTTGTTTTTAAAAAATAAATAGTTTATTTTGGAATATTAAAATAAGTTTCAAATTTTTCTAATGGCCTTGAGCCACACATAGTTATTAATTCATATTTTACTTTTAAAATGCGGATTAATAAATTTTGAGACATTCAAATAAAATACAAAAAAAATTTCTTTGAACCAATAAATAAAAGGATAATTTTAAAATAAAAATGTGGTAACCGTTTTTCTAAAACGGGTGTTGTAGGGGTGCTAACGTCTTCCATACACTCAATCGACTCCCGAACCTAATTTATGGTTTCACTAACCAACTTTTCCTTTAAAATGGGTGACCAATCACACCCTATGATGATTGGTGGCGACTCTGAACCTTCACTTGAAAGAGACCGTTGGGAGAAAACGTCAGCCACTCGATGATATTGCCGACACTGTTTAAATCATAATTACTTTAGTTTGGTTACAAATGTTTTCATAAAAATCTTTATAACTAAACAAATATATAGCAAAAGAATGATCACATTTACAAATTTTTATTTTCAAAATACAACAAGTTTTTTGTAGATTTTGTTTATATATAGAGAAAAAAAAGGAAAAAAAAGAAGTATAGAAAATTAGAACACAACATCTCAAGAGACTAGAGGCCTCCTTCAGTATATGTCAAGAAAAGCTTCAAATAAATTATTAGATTTATCTCCATATTGGATTCAACATTTATCCTTAACTTGAGCATAACTCAATTAATTAACACATATATTCTCGATTAAGAAGTCAAATGAATCACCATCTTGTAAATTTCTCGAACCATAATTATTCCCTCATAAGTACACATTTACTTTTTATTGGTTAGCCCATATGTAGATTCAATTATTCAATTCTCACCTGCAAAACTAATAAAATCATACAATGAATCTACCACATGACTTTCAAAGGAGAATTTTACTCTAAATTGTTAAGGAAACAGAATAAGAGACTCATTGCTTTGAAGTATATTAAATTGTGGACAGGTTTCAAATGGGTAGTAAATTATAAGGACCCCAAAATTTAAAATTCAACAGTTTCTTTGATGGCCTTGAATGGAACTTCTACATGGGAGCTGAACCAACCAAAAGCATGGAATGGGAATTCCATTCTCCTCCTTTTGAATCTAAAGTATTGAAAATGCCATTAAAAACCCAACAATATGGGATGAGAAAAATATGTGCATGAGTATGTAAAAAGGGTAAGGTCTTTAGATTGGCCATCCCTAAAACAAAATGTCCTTATCGATATTAATGTTGAGGTGATATGAAATTATGGGTTTATATTTCAAGGCCATTAGAATTTCTTTTTATTAAAAAAATTATATATGACCTAAAGGTTAAGTCTCATTCGATAACCATTGGATTTTTTATTTTGGGTTTTTTAAAACTGTGTTTGTTTTCTTATTTCTCTATGACGTGTTTTATTTTTTTTAGAAGACATTTGAACTCTTAGCCAAATTTCAAGAATAAAAAACAAGTTTCTGAAAACTTTTTTTTTTAGTTTTCAAAATTTGATATGAATTTTGAAAATATATATAAAAAGAAGATGATAAAACAAGGAAGTCCATAGATAGGAGTAGTATTTATAGGTTTAATTTTCAAAAATAAAAAATTAAGGTTAGTGTGATAATCACTTAGCTTTTGTTTTTAAAAATTAAGCCCTTAAATACTACTTCCATCTTTGAGTTTCCTTGTTTTGTTGTCTAGTTTTGTTGGAGTGTTGATATAATTAAATTTTTCATAGCTTAAATTTTTGGACTAGTAGGTGATTTAATTTTAGCATGGCATCATAGCATGAGGACCTATATTCGAACTTCAGTAAATGTCACTCACTTCCTCTCCCAATTAATATTGATTTCTAAATTTTCAATCCCACAAGTAAGGGGAGTGTTGATATGATTAAATTTATCATAACATATCAGGTTAAGCTTTTGAGTTGATTGGTGATTAACAACTTTTTACATATGTTTTAAAAAGTCAAGCAAAATTTTGAAAAAAAAAATAGTTTTCAAGAACTTGTTTTTATTTTTGGAATTTAGCTAGGAATTCAAAAATTTCTTTAAGGAACATGAAAATCATTATAGAAGAGAGAAAGGTCATTGTTGAAAATTATGTGAGCATATTTTTCAAAAACCAAAAATCAAATTGCTATCACATGAAGCCATAGTTTTTAGTTTTTTATTTTTGAAAATGAAGCCTATAAGTACTATTTACACTTGTAAGTTTCCTTGTTTTGTTATTTACCATTTATATATGTTCTTAAAAACCAAATCAAGTTTTTGAAAACTACAAAAAGTAGTTTTCAAAAACTTGTTTTTGTTTTTAGAATTTAGCTAAAAATTTAAATATCTTTTTTAAATGATGAAACCTATTGGAGAGAAATAATGAGAAAACAAACATAGTTTTCAAAAACCATTTATCAAACAGATAGTAGTAAGGAAATGAAAATATAGATGAACGAGTGAAGAAAATCAAGAGGATGAAGAATTGCAACGAATTAAGAGTAGGGTTAAGGGTTGCAGTACATGCGAGTTTTTGGGTATTCAAATTCGTTCTTCAAGGAGAAATGTGAGAAGGTTTTAGATGGAGCATTAATTGCATACTCAAATAAATGATTACACCTATTTACCTTCTCTAATGGTGCATATTGGTAGAGATTAATTTTTTCTGTTTATTCTTGCACATTCGGTGGGTGTTTATGCATATTTCTACTTATTGGTTACATTAAAAAACAGATATGTATGTCAAGTATATACACTATGAAGGTGAAGGAGTAGGTGAAATATTATTGACATCAGATGAATAATTTAGCATATTTACCTTTTTTAATGGTGTATGTGAGTGGGTATTAATTTTTTCCGTTTATTCTTGCACATTGAGCAATTATCTATGCATATTTCTAACCATTTACTACGTTAAAAAAATAGAGATGTATACTCTAGTATATATACTAAGTTGTAGAAAGGTAAGAAAGTTTTACGTGGAGCATTAATGACAACGTTAGGCGAATAATTACACTTATTTACCTTTTCTAATGGTGCATGCACGTAGGTGGAGATTAATTTTTTCCCGTTCTTACCAACAACACATAATTATGAGGCTAATGGGCTTGCTTTTAATGGGCTTTAATGCACATGCATTGTAACGCCCAAAGAATCTAGGGAAATTGTATCTATAGCCGAAAAGAGAGCCCAAATTTGAAAAACAACCACACACAAATCTAGTGGAAGATGTCCACACATGACATTAGATCCAAATTTAAATCCAAATTATAGAGTTCGTTATCTTATGTTCATTTTAAATACGAAATTTCGATTTTTTCAATTTATTTTGTTTTTGGTTTATAGATCTTAGCTCATGTTTATCAATTTAACTTTTTATATTTTATCTTTCAACATTTTAAACACACATACACAATATTGTTAAGGATAATTGACCTTCACATTTTTCCACAATGGTATGATATTGTCTACTTTAGGCATCAATCACGACTTTACTTTTAGTTTCCCAAAAGACCTCATATCAATGGAGATAATTGTCCTCACTAATGTGGAACTAGTTTTTATGTTATGCATTAGTTAACTAATTGAGCTTTTTGTTGTCCATTGATCATCATAACTCAAATATTTTCTATTAACCTGCTTTACCCACCATTAATTGCAGTCCACCCTCATCATCCAACACTCGATTGACTAGTCTAGTTTTTACAAACCCATTTACTTTGAATATTAGATAGGTTCCACGGGAAAAAATCTAATACTACGGTGGTATGGAAAATTTTCTATACTACTCTTATCTATTGTTTGCCACGTCAACATCATTGTGTAAATCATGTGAGGTCTACTAATGTTAAAACATAGTGTGAATATAGAGAGTATAATACTAGCGTAGTACTAGAAATCTTTCCATGTTCCACGTTCTACTACTATATTTTTGGTTCAATTGAGAAGGTCCTTTCAACACATCGAGATGAAAATAATCGTTACTACGATTTTGAGTCGATTGATGTATCGATGGTACCCCACAAAACTTCATTGATTGCATTAAGACTAAACTCTTTCCTTCCAGTAATAAGATTATCACCTGTTTAACTATATACATAGGAATGGATCCAACAAATCCAATATATGAATCCCATCTGGTTTTTCATTTTAACTAACATTATATTTATTTATTATCTTTGAGAAGTTTGTTGTTTCAGTATTTTCTTCGTGGTTAGAATCATTATGGTTTTCTTCCAAATTTATATATGGAGTGATTGGATTACTTACATTGACTCCCTCTACGCTCTCATGACTAAAATATATATAATATAATCAATAATATCCCTCAAATACTTTGTATTCGCAAATACTTTGTATTCGCATTTATAAATGTACGAGGTACTTGCATTAATTTTACAAAGCACTAATATTTGAAATTTCTAGTATAACACATAACTGAAATCCCAGAAATAGCTGATATTCACATCTATTATTATAAACCCTTTACATCAGGTCACTTGTAGTGAATTTTAACTTGCATCCATGGAGTGATTAAATTCATACGATAATTCAAAAGTCCTACATTGAAAAAATGTAGAGAGCTCTCAAAATTTATAAGATACATGTGTTACTCCTCTAATTAAATATTGGTTTTGAGATTAAACCCTCATATTATAACCTAATATGTATCAAAACTCATAAAGTCCAAGCAGGTATCTGGTCAAAAAATTGAAATTGGGATCTGATCTAAAATGGTAAATCAAAAGAGGCACCACCTTGACGAACCATGTTGAGGATTCCACATTGGAAATGGAAACCATCAATCTTTGAGATAGTAGTGAGCTACATGTTCATTACTTTGTATTATTAATTGATGCTTTCTAATTTTTCTAGATTTGAAATTACTTCATTAACTTTCTAAGATTTATATAATAACATAATATTACTATATCCTTGATAGGAACATATTTCACATATATTTAGATTGATTTCTCTATTGTTTTGTAGATTTAATTTTTATGTTTAAGGATTATTTTATGTTTTGTAGGTTGAAACACATAAAATTTGAAGCTTTGGCGCTTACTTGGACAATTGTGGAGCAATGCAAGGAAGTAGGAAGAGTTTTGAGCAAAAATAAAGATTTTTTGTTTGAAATGACCCTAGGGCGTGTTCACGCTTTAATCTGAGACCTCTTATGTTTTTCTGGAGGCTTGATGTACGAAAATTCTAAGCAGCGTGTGGATTGGAGGCCTTTTGGAAAGAACTTAAATTTTGGAAGGCTAAAGTTGCCACCTGGAGGATTAGGATGGTTAGAGAATATTTTTAAGTTAATTTCCTATTATTGGAAAAGAGGACACGTGATTAATAGAATAAATTAGGGTTAGCCTCTCTTCCTCCTCAATTTTATTCCACACCTGATGATTCTCTAAACTTCTATTGAACTCTGCAATTTTGCTAGGTTTTTCTTTTCCTTGATAGATGATTACAAAACTAGTGGCCAGCGTACCAACAAATAGCAGATATAATTTATTCTTATTATTATTTTGTAGTAGATATAATTATCCATATGGAAAAAAAAAGTTATTTGATCAATAATTATATGTAGAGAGAGAGGGTGCAAGATTTTTCTTCTATAGTGGTCCTCCATTAATCCAATCTAGCCTTTCTTGCCTAGAACTCTCAGCTATACCTAAAGTAGTAAAGAGTTGACAATAATTAATCTATAGGTTGAAAGAGAAAATTAAATTTAAGTATGTTGCCATATTAAAGGAATGCTTGATTGAAGCTAGAGCTATGTTATTAATTGTTTTCAATTCATCATAATAATGATAATTTAGATTAATTAAATTAATAAGTTTAAATTAGACTTAATTAAGGGTTAATCTAAATTAGAGGACTTTGGACTATGTTCTTTTGAGTTCTCAAATAAAAACTCAATTTCGTTGGGCCCAAAGATGGAGGAATCCAACCCACAGTCTAATCTTGATCACCTGTTTTCCTCATCGATTTGAAACCCATTTGATCTACAAAAATATAATATATATATATAGATAGATAGATGTATGTATGGGCTTGTGAGATATGAGGTGAATGGATATAAGAGGCATCATTTATTAAAAAGAGAAATTTTATGTTAGAAAAGACAACAAATGTTGTATTTCTCCATCTCTTATTTATTTTCTAATTAGTTGTATCGAATGAATCCAAGTATTAGTTTTAAAATGTTTGACTCCTTTTCTTGAACAAAGAAAAGTTGAAGTTACATTTGAAAGAAATTCTAAGATTTATTATTATTTCTCTTTTAATTCAAATATCTTTCCAGAATCTTCTTCGCTGCAAATTTTGTTATAATCTCTAATAATATTGGCTAGTAAAGATCTGTAAAACCTTTGCAAGTGGAGTAGGTATTTTATAACCGAACCACTATAAATTTTTGTGTAACTCTTGTTGTTTACTGTTTTTAAAGCACGATTCAATTAAAATTCCTTATAAACTGCTATAAATCACTCTCAATTGATCTAAAAATTAATTAAAACTTGGATTTGGATCGATCTTCGCAAAATAACAACCTCAAATTTTCTTTTTTTAAAGAATGATTGGAGCTAGTGGGATTCTTATTGAATAAGATGGCAAAATTTAACCTTACCTTTAACTGCTCAAATTTGCTTTTTTCAAAGAATGATTGGAGCTAGTGGATTTCTTATTGAATAAGATGGCAAAATTTAACCTTACCTTAAACTTTAGTGTCATTTGGTCATTTATGATTTTAAAATAGTTTAAAAAATTAATGTATTTTAGACCGAATGTATAAGTTTGTTAAATTTCAGTTTGATCTTTTAAAAGTTTTAATTTCAACCTTTATGTTTTGTTTTTTCTTTTCTTCTTTGTTATTACAAAACATATAAATTAATTGATAAATGATTGTTCACACGTTATTTCAGTAAAGAAATAAAAATGATACACGTATAATTGAACATTGTATTTTTTATTCATTTAAAAATAGTGGATTACAATCTCTAATGTTTCTCCTCGACTAGCAATGCTTAGCTCTATGTCGTGGGCACGAGTTGCTAGGTCTTCAAAGGTACGAGGCTTTATACCTTGAATTATGTAAATAAACCCCCAATGCATGCCTTGAATGCACATTTCAACAGCAGATAGTTCATTGAGACGATCTTTGCAATCGAGACTTGTGGCTCTCCAACGATTTATGTAGTCGACAACGAGTTCACCTTTTCGTTGTTTGGTGTTAGTGAGCTCGAACATGCTGACGATTCGTCTTGTGCTGTAGAATCGGTTGATAAACTCTTTTTCAAATTGTTCCCAATTGTCTTTTGATTCGGGGTCTAGATCAGTGTACCATTCGAAAGCATTCCCTTAAGTGTTCGAACAAACTGTTTGACCAGTAGATCTCCTCGTCTTCCAGTATTTTCACATGTCTCGATGAAATGCGCAATATGTTACTTAGGGTTGCCTTTTTCATCGAATTGTTGGAACTTTGGTGGTTGATACCCAGTTGGCATTCTTAAGCTATCAATTCTCTTAGTATATGGTTTAGAATACAAGAGAGAACTTTGAGAAACTCAACCATATTGAGCTCTGATGGAGTTAGTTATCATGTCCTGAAGTTGTTGGAATGATAGTGAAACGATTGAAGTGGAGGGTTCTGGTTAACCTTCTTGCACAACGACATTCCCTTTGTTGCGATCTTTGACGGCAGGAGTATGACTTGATTCAGCAACATCTTGATTCTCAATCTTTTTCTTTAAGTATGCGATTTGAGAATCTCTTTCTTCAATCGCTTTTATCAAGTTGTTGATTTTCTTCTACATCTTTGCCAATCTCTCTTCCTTAGTGCTTGTTTCAGTCATCATGACATACACTATGTCGGAATCAAAATCAAACAAAGGGTTACACGTGACCAAGAACTTGTTGTTAGTTGATGCCCCCAGCGGTGTTGTTACTTCAACTTCTCCAACCTTAGTTCATTGGAGAAACTATAGGTAGTAGAACTTGTGTACAAGTTGCTCATGCCAATGGTCATCGAAGAAGTTTTTTTGGACGTCATCACTTCACTTGTACTTTGAGATGAGGAAAAAAGATGAGAGGTCGAGATTGTCCCACTGGGCGTGCCAATTTGTTCACACGTGATTTCAACAAAGAAACAGAAATGAGACACGTGTAATTGAACATTGTATTTTTTTATTAATTAATTTGAATATAGTGGATTACAATCTCTAATGTTTCTCTTTTGATTCTTTTTCTCTCTCAACTGTAATTTGTTCAAGGGTATTATAGCTTGTTCTCGGGATGTAGATTTGATTCAAGGGTTTCACAGCTTGTTCTCGAATGTAATTTGTATCGAATGCTTTGCAGCTTGTTCTCGAACTTAGACTTGTCTCGAGGGCTTTGTAGCTTGTTCTCGAGCGTAGACTTGTCTTGAGCGCTTTGTAGTTTGTTCTCGAGTGTAGACTTGTCTCGAGGTCTTTGCAGTTTGTTGAAGGCCTTTGGATTGCACCTTGTTGAAGATCTTCAGTTTGTTGTGTGTTGAAGGTTTTCGGCTTGCAGCTTGTTGAAGGTTTTCGACTTGCAGCTTGTTGAAGGACTTCGACTTGTAGATTGTTGAAGGACTTCGACTTGTAGATTGTCGAAGGTCTTAGGCTTGTAGCTTGTTGAAGGACTTCGACTTGTAGTTTGTTGAAGGTGTTTGGCTTGCAGCTTGTTGAAGTCCTTCGGCTTAGAGCTTATTGAAGGTCTCCACAAAGCACTTGACACCTAAGGACTTTAAGTGTTCAACATCTTACAGTGTTCAACACCTAAAAATTCATCTTGCAGTGTTCAACACTTAAAGACTCGTCTTGCAGCGTTCAACATGTAAAGACTCGTCTTACAACGTTCATCACTTAAAGACTCGTCTTGCAGCGTTAAAGACTCCAGGAAGCATTCAAAGTTAAGACTTTGCTCTAAATTTTCTATGCGTTCTCTTGAAAGTGAAATTTCTGAACCTTTGAAATGGAGGGAAAGTTTTCTATTTATAGAGCTTTCTAAGACATGTGGGTTTAGGCTTTAACAACCTTTGGGCCCAACCATCTTAGGCTTGAGTTTTGCTGGCTTTGAGCTTAATCATTTAGACTTGGATTTTATATTTATCTTACCCAATTCCATATAATCCAATTTAACCAAAATTAAATGTAATTATTTGGTCAAATTGCAAGTTGACCCTTGCAACTTTTAGAATTTGTCAATTTTTGTCTTCAAATTAAATTTGGGACACATGTCAATTCATAATTGATCCTAAATTTAATTATTTATAATTTCATCATTAATTTGAAATAGTGACGTGGCCATTAGAAATTGGTCAAAATTTCTATGTCAATCATGATAATATAATATTTAAATTTACTTTAATAATTTAGTTAAAAACTTTACGTTTCAATTTGATAAAAGAGGCACACCAATCACCTATAAAATTAAAATAATAATAAGAAGAATAACTTACTCATTTATATTATATGTCTAAGCATGCATTAACTTAATATAAAAAAAAATTACCACTAATATTCTAACCATTGACCTAAAGAAAAAGTAGTTACAAATTCATATATTGTTATTTTTTAAAACATTTTTTTTCTTATTTTGCATTACATTTAGTAATTGCAAGAACTTAAATAAAAAGAGAAATCAATACATAAGATATAAAATTGAAACTACTAAAAAACATCAATTATAAGCTAAACCATTCTTAGGTTGACTATTAATTTACCATTTAGTAATTGCAAGAACTTAAATAAAAAGATAAATCAATACATAAGATATAAAATTGAAACTATTAAAAAATGAAAGATGAAATTGAAACACGTTCTTATATTAGGGAAAAATATAATATTTGGCAAAATTTTATTACCATCACTAACTTGCTATTATAGTTTTTTAAAGTAGTGATATAAAATATTAATTTACCCTAACCTATTAACTTAATCTTTTGAATTGATTAGGGATTTAACATGATATTAGAGTAGGAGGTCCAACATCTGTAATATTATTTCCTCAATTAATATTAATTTTCAATTGTTGAGATGTATACAAATTTTCGAGCCACAAGCGAGGGTGAGTCTTAAAGAATTGATATAAGATTAATTAAGCCTAAATTATATATAAAAAATTGTAAGAATAGCAAAGAAAAGATACAAAAATTGCACTCGCATCACCTATTTATCTATATTGAGAAAATAACAAAAAAAAAAAAGTCTAACCCAATCAGACGCAAAAAAGTAAAAAATACTCATATACTTCTCACGTGTGTTTTAGAAGTATATCATTAGACTATCCATGATATACTGCTAATAGACTAATGATATACTTAACAAAGAGCAAATCATTGATATACTATTAATACACTTATATGAAGTTGATGATGAACATATCGATAACTTGCATATGATATATACACATAAAATATAGAATATATCACTGACGTGCACTACTAATATTTTTTTTTATGAATGTTGTTAAATATAAAGTTTGTCATTAGTCTATTAGTGACATATTGTTAATAGAACAACAATATATCCAACATAAAGTATATCATTAAGAGGTTGTGTGGTGCAAGGAGTAGGAAGTTATATTTGGAGTTCATTTGTCTAAAGAGTTAATTTGTCTGACGAGTTAGGAAATCTGTGTTTGGAATGTAGAGTTGTTTAGTCTGGATATAGAAAGTTTGTGTTTAGGTTCAGAGTTTTCAGTGCAAATAGCTACTTTTTAATGTATGATTTTTTTAACAATAATATAAATTTGTTTCTCTAATCTTAAAATTGAGATTTTAAATTATATTATTTTATTAATATTTTACAATTTAGTTAAACACTTGTTTTCGTTATTTTTTTTAAAAAAATCAAGCTTGATAAAATATTTTTTCTTTATAAATTTTGAGATGTTATTTTTCTAACTAATCAACATAAATGATTATCGGTTAATTTGAGAATAATATATTATTTAAATTTTTAAACATGTAAAAAAAAAATAGAATAATACCGATGGATTGCTGTTGCTATTTTTTATTGCAACCATGACTAACTTACTTATACAGCAATATGGGTCAAATTATTACAACTTTATTATACTTAAAGCAATATATATTTAATATCTCTATTCATTCCCAGCTTCTTTTTAATTTTCATGTTTCATAACTAAGAACTCACTAACATATAAAAAATACTTCATATAAATCTAAAATTCATACTTATATATTTAATATAATGAATTATAGTTCTGAGTACATTTTTCATATTTATTTCAAACTTTATTATAAAAAAAAAAAACAACCACATTATAAAATCTAAATTTATGACTTTTATCTTTAATATGAGAATAATTCAATTGACATAAAACATATATACTCTACCAAAAAGGTCAGAGGTTACAAAAAGCTATTAAAGCTATGAAAGTATTGAAAAAATTTGAAAATTAATACAAAATTCTAATTTCTATTCAAAATAAGAACCCTATATACTAAAAATTAAAATATATATATATATATTTACTTCTCTTGATGCAGCTGAAATTGAATTACTCGTGATTCATTTAATTCGCTTTACTACTAAGGTTTTACAGGTTCATCTCTTTTTTGGCATTTTTATAACTTCTCTCCTAATAATTGCATAAATTTTTGTAGATAAGAAGAATTAGGGTCAGCTTGATATAGGTAGGGGAAATATAATTATGTACAAGTTCTTTAATTAAGTTTAATGAATTAGTTTCTAAAGAATGCTTTCTCATATACAATAAATACCAAAAAAAAAAAAAAAGCTAAAAACAGAAGTTAATTATAAATTAAACATTTTTTCAAACATTGATAAATATTTCACACCATACATTTAAAACCAAGTATCCGTATTCGGTCACAATATAAATTATAAAGTATATATTCTTCACATTCTCGTTATTCAAACAACTAAGATCCAAGTACTTGATTACAATTTCTAGTTTTTTCTTTTGTTCCCTGCATTTAGGTGATCTTCCTTATCGAGAATAATTTGAGAGAAAGACTTAACACTTTTATGATCATGACTCGTTTTTAGGTTTAATGGCTAACTTTTCCATGTGATGTTGGGAAGGTAATTTCAAATCTGTCGCTAACCCTAGAGCTTCAAGAAACAAAATGACCCACCAAGTTACATCGAACTGCCACCATTCTAGGCCATGTCGAGCTGAATATTCAAATGCATGGTGATTGTTGTGCCACCCCTCTCCAAATATAAGCAACGCCAACACCCTAAAAACAACCATTTCGTAGTCAATTGATGGTAAAGTTTTAAATATCGACGTTGACATCAAAGATATCAAAATTTCAATTTTATGAAAATGTCGATGGTAATTCAATAAAATATTAACATATATGTATAAGTATCTCTATCAAAGAAATAAAAAAAATTAATAGCTATATATTTACATAAAAGAGAACATTTCATACTTAATAAGGTTAAAAGATTCTTATTATTAATATTATAGTCACTTTACCAATATTCTATTGATATTTTTATATAAAGTTTTCTCTTATATCAATAGAAAATGGTAATGAAACATGATTCTAGTTGATTTAATCGCTACCCTGAAATATAAGGAGGTGTGGGTTCGAATCTAGAAATGTTAATAAAAATATCGACATTTTGACCCGAGTTTAATACTCTAGTCGAGATGGCTCGAAAGAAAATAAAATGTCCACGAAACAAAAAAAAAACAAAAAAAAAAACCCTAAAACCAAACAAAATATAAATAATGTAAAAATGAGAGAAAGATGGGCATCACCAATTGTTTCTGGACTGATCTCCAGTGTTCCATTGTTGATTTCCCCACATGTGGCCTAAAGAATTAACCGAGAAAGTGACATGTTGAAAGCATACAGTCCTCACACCCTGTATTTATTCAATCAATTCAAAACCATTAGCCTATGTTTTCTTCCCTAAACATTCTTGTGATGTTAATAGAATGATGCTTACAGATAATTAAAGATATTTAATGTCTTTTAACCCCATTTCTTCAAACATTCCATTTAACTCTTGAATTCTTCTGTGATATTTTCAGGGAAAAAAATGATTAAATTTTTACGTTAGCTTCTCAAGATACCTGCACAATATTTTTTTTTTCTTTTATAATAATACGAGTTAGATATTAGATAAATATGGAACTTCATCTCAAAATTAATTGATAATGAGTAGAGTAGATCATGTGTCTTATAAAAATTGTGAGGTCTCCTCACTTTTTCCATATGGGATCCTCAACATATCCCTCAAGATGATGTCTCTTTGGATTCATCATTCTTAATTAGGTCATATCTTCACTAACCTCATGTTTATCTAATATGATATCAGAGTCCATTAAACTCAAACGGGTATTCGATCGGTTCAAAAATTGGAATCCGACCCAAGAATGATGAGCTCAAAGAAGTATTAGAGGGGGTATGTTGAGAATTTCACATTGGAAAAATGAAGAGATACCTCACAATTTATAAGATATAAGAGTTATTCCTTTTATTCTCAATTGATTTTGAAAATCATTGACGAACTTTTTTTTTTTTTTTTTTAACAAAGGAGGGGGGACCTCAAACAAGGAGTAGGTATCTTTAATTGTTTAACTATACTATAGCAAATTATGGGATGGCCAAATGGAAGAGAGTTGAATTGGTTAAGGCCAAAAAAAAATTCAAATTTCACTCCCAAATGATATTATAAGGGAAAAAAAACCAAGAGCTTAGGCTCCGTTTGATAACCATTTTGTTTTTTGTTTTTAGTTTTTGAAATTTAAACCTAAAAACACTATTTCTACCAATGAGTTTATATGTCTTCTTATCTACTTTGTACCTATGTTTTCAAAAATCAAGCTAACTTTTGAAAACTAAAAAAAAGTAGTTTTCAAAAACTTGACTTTATTTTTAGAATTTGGCTAACAGTTCAAATACTTACTTAAGGGAGATGATCTCTATTGTAGAGAAATTTGGTGAAAATAAGCTTAACTTTCAAAAGCTAAAACCAAAAACAAAATGGTTATCAAACAAGGCCTTAATTAATAGTAATCAATATATTTTTACTTTAGGTTATAGACATCCATTCATATAAATTGATTATTAACTTCGATAATTTATTCGTTTCAAGTTTTCTATTTTTGTACTATTTTGTCTGAACTATAATGAATTTGCCTCTACCCCAAGATCTAAGGATGATGCATGGTTTTTGGTTTTCTCGCTTTTGATTTTACAAAACACTAGATTAAAAAACTTAACTTTTGTGCAACTTGTATTTGGATTGCATTAAAAAAGAAAATTAAAAAAAAATCATAAAAACATAACATTATTGAACTTGTTTGATAACCATTTTGTTTTTAAAAATTAAGTTTGTTTTCTTCAAATTTTTTTTACGATGATTTTTATCTATTCTAAGGAAACATGTGAATGCCTAGCCAAATATCAAAAATAAAAAAACAAGTTTTTAAAACCTACTTTTTTAGTTTTCAAAAAATTATTTTTACTTTTGAAGTTTGGCTAAGTATCCAAATATTTCCTTAAAATACTATTGTAAAGAAAATGAAAGAAAACGAGCTTCATTTTAAAAAATGAAAAACAAAAAATGAAATGGTTATCGAACCGGATATATATAAGCGATTTTGTGGATCGTAAAAAATGGGTTTCATAAACTTAAGTTTCTATAATTTATGGTATCAACAAAACTCGTAACGAGGATAAGTAAATTCATGTACAAAAATATTAACCCTAAATTACATCAACTTAATTTAAAGTCAAACACCCTCTTTAAATTAAGGGCATGTTTGAGAGTGATTTTGAAATGATTAAAATCACTTGCATCATATTCAAAATCACTTTAAATATGGTTTTTAATAATCTAAAATCAATTTTTATGATATGAAAAATCAAGTTTAAATGAATAAATCAAAAATTTAAGTTGATTTTAAATAATTAAATTACTTTTCTCTTCCTCCAAAACATTAAGTTAATAACAAAATTATTTTGTTATATTTGAAATGACACCAAAACATGTATTTAATCACTTTAAATCAACTTAATGTTTGATTTTACATTTTTAAACGCGATTTTCATACCATAAAAATTGATTTTAAAATATTAAAATCGTAATTTTGAATATGACAGAAGTAATTTTAATCATTTCAAAACTACTCGTAAATCTGCCCTAAAACTAAAATAAAATGAGATATATTCTACCAGAAAAAGACACCTTACCATTCCCCAAACAAGGAAAGGAAGCCCTCCAACCGCATAGAGGACAAGTGCAAGAGCAACATGATGAAGAATGTATGTTCTTCGGAGAAACCTATAAAAAGGTTGCTTCTGTAAATCTTCCACATTGTTTGGTCTTCCATACTTCAAATATCCCACAAAAATATTTTTGAAACTCTCTCGTTTTCCATCTCTTTCCTCAAAATCTTCAACATGTTTTGGGCAAACTTTTTTAGTCAAACCATAAGAATCAAATATCCAAGCAATGTGTCCGAACCAAAAGCCTTGTGTCGGAGTGTGTGGATCTCTTTCAGTGTCAACAAACTGATGATGATATCTATGCGTACTCACCCAATCAATCGGATCACCCTATAATACCGAAAGAAATGCTTAAAAAGACACCAAAAGAAACAAAATGAGAATGGTAAATTGTAAAATAAGTAACCTGAAGGGTATGGACTCCGATATAAGCAAATGTGTATTCAAGCCATTTGGGAAGCTTGAAACTCTTGTGCGTGAGATGTCGGTGGTACGAGAGCGTCAAACCGAACAAGCCTGTGATAATATAGAGTACAAAGGCAAGCCAGAAAGCTGGCCATGTGAACTGAAATGGCGCCATGAGACAAAGCAAATGCATAACCAAAAGAGTACCAGCAGAACGTTTGTCTAAAGTTGTCCATTTTCTTCGAAAAATCGGCCTTCGTCGGGGCCTCAATGGAGCTTCGTCTTCGACCGCCATAGCCTTCTTATCATTGCTTTTATCTTCAAACTCTTTTCTTGTTGCCTCCATCTGAGGAGAAAGAGACATTAATGCCAAAAAGCAAAGCAACAGAGAGTATGAGACTTTTGAAAGTACCACTGCCTGAGTTCAACCTTTATTCTGCCTTTATTTATAGTAGATGGGCTTCCATTCTTAAAAAATAAATGATAAATTAATTCAAAAATAAAATGGTTTGTATGCAGTTTGAGAAATTATCATGTGTGGCACACCCTTCATCTAACAATCATAAAAGCGATAATTAAGTCACTAACCAAAAAGAATAGGCTCCATGTAGTTTATATTTAATAAAAGACATAAAGTTTAGTGCAATTTACTTATTTATTTATTTTTTAGAAAAAGATACTTCATTGATGGTATCTAAGAAACTTACCAAAGAATAGTTAAAAGAAAGCTCGCCAATTAAGAGCAATGGTCGAAGTATCATAATTACAAAAGTAGGAGGATTTTGTCCTCCAAGAAGCAACAACAGTAATAATTTCCTCCCAAAGATGAAAAGTGATTTCAAAATATATATATACTATAATATTTTTTAAAAAAAAACGAGGATACTTTATTGATAGTATGTGAGGAGCATACAACGAGACTATAAAAAAAAAAGCTTATCAAGTAAGAGTAATGGTGAAATTATCATAATTAGCAAAGGATTTTTATTTAGTAAACCAAAGGACAACAGTAATTAGAATGTCGTCCCAAATTTGCTTGATGTCATGCCTTTTGTTCTTGAAACTTCTATCGTTTCTCTTGTTCCACATAATCTACAAAGTTGCAACCATGATGTTGAGTCTCGTAAAGCTTTCATAATGTCTCCACATTTCGAAAAAGGAGTGAGTCCGTCTCATGATAAATAATTCAATGAGGTTGTCACAATATGATTATCTTTTAATAACTTTGAGATGTAGATTCAAAATATGTCTAGTTCTAATAATCATTAGATATAATGTTGCAAAACTGACAACTACGTACATTATCGTAGTCTCATCAAATAATCTCTCCATTCTCATGGAAAATATTGCCCAGAGCTTACGGACATAAGTGCAATAAACTTTTGCATTAATATTAATCTTTACGAATCATATTCATTTGAAAAATGGTTTCGAAAAAAAAAAAAAAGAACCGTTCCTCAAATAAGCGTTCCCAATGTTTTTTCATATACGAATGTCATTGTCGTACAAATTTCCAACAAACAAAAGGACCAAATTTTAGCTAAAAATGTCCAATTAAATAAATGAATAATTAATAATAATGAAAAATATAGTTGCCCTATTAATGTCTAGATTATCTCAACTAGATATACCAAATTCTTGCCACCTATTTCATTAGGGTAGATGGATGATCTTTTCCAAAAAAAGAAGATTAGGTTAGATAGATCTTCTTTAAATTTCTTCAATATCTCTTCTTTTTCCAGTTCAATAGTGGACCATAGCTCTAGAAAAAATGATATATATAGAGAAGAAAACACATGTGTTTGCATTAACTTTTAAAATAACAAATAGAATCTATTTGGACTAAGTGATTTTGGACCTGACAAAAGTGATTTTGACTATTCTAATTTTAAATATGCTCTTGGACTTTTTGACTCACATACTAGAACCATCATTTACATTTTACCTTTGAAAATGATTTTCTTTAAAATATTATATTTTAAAATTTTTAGTTTTGAAAAAATCCTTTTGAAATGTTAGCCAAGTTACACAAACATAAATAAGTTCTCTAAAACCTATAGCAGTATTTTGAAACTATTCTCGAAATGACCTTCTATTTTATAGTATTAGAATACATGCATGAGTTCCATCTCAAAATCAATTGACATTTTTTTAATGAGATCTTTTAACATGTCCCTTCAAGATTATGCCTCTTTGGGTTTATATTTTTTGATCGGAACTCAATAATTTTTGGACTGAACACCTGTTTGAATTTTATGGGCTCTAATGCTACATTAGATTACTTGAGGTTTCATCAGAAAACCAATTAACAATAAGAGGAGTAACGCATGTTTCTTATAATTGAGAAGGTTCTCTACATTTTTTCAATTTGTGAAATCCTTAACATATAGAACATAAATTTTTTAAAAACATGTTTGAATAATATGTTTTAAAAGTTATCATTAGTTTTCTTTTAATATTGTATGATCTCATAAATGATTTCTTTTAATATGGTATGTTTTCATAAGTGATTTTTTCTATACACTTGGAGATTGGGAGATTCGAACCATAGATTTCGTGGTCGTTAATACATTCAAAATATCAATTGAGTTATGCTCTCTTTGGCCATATTATGCTCTCTTTGGCCATAAATAATTTGCTCCGATTGTTTTCCTTTCAAATTTACAAATTTAGGAAGAGTGATTTCAAACATGCATAATGGCATTAGCATGTAACAATTCTAAAAAGAGTTTTGAAAAGTTTTCCAACCAAACTGTTTTGATTACAATTTTTAAAACGTTTTCAAAATATGTTACAGAACGAAGAAAATTGTTAGTAACAAAAAAAAAGCATAATTCTAAAACATAAATAAAAGATGAATCTAAATGGCTAATATATCTCAAATGTCACTAAATGATCTTTTTTGTTCAAATTTTTATGTTCAATAACATTGAAAGAGTAAACGACTTGTTAACAATTATAGAGTTGTCAAGTTGAGTTATGTTGCTGTTAAAGCATTATACTCTGGAGTTAAAAGTCAAAAAATTCAAATCTCCACCTCATATATTGAATTAAAAAAAGAGAGTATTTGTAATAGGTAGCAAAAACATTTTCCATATTTACAAATATAGCAACAACTTTTTAGTTTTACAAGTATGAAAAGATTTTTAAAATCATATTTTTTTTCTTTTATTAATTATTTCGATTTTGTCCTTGTTTTTATTTTTTTTTTTTTGTAGATTTCAGTGATATACCTAGTATGATATATACTTCATATTAGGTATATTATTGATATAATTGGTATTTTTTTTGAATAAAATACAAGGAAGTAGGAAGTGCACTCAATCATCCCAACTATGTTGGCACCATTTTAGCACCCCCATCTTCTGTCCTAGCTCCAAAGCCAATTCATTCATGAGTGAAAAAGTATGTGAGAAACACACAGTACAAAGAGTCAAGAAGAGAGTTAGAAAGAAGCTAAGTACAAACCACAGAATGGAGAAAACAAAAACGCATGACAAAATACAGGATATGAACCTAAAAAAATAGATCTATCAAGGATCGTTGAGAGCACTCAAAATCAATAAAAGGACCTTGTCAGCTCAAAAGAAAGCTTCCAAATTCAAACCAATGGTAGTAGCGTCATAATCTTCGAACATAAGGGACTTTGAACTCCAAGAAGCCACAAGGCTTATTATTATGTTTTCCAACAGAGAAGAAGCAGCTGAAAAGTCTATCATTCATTGGTATATCTAAATAGAAATATATTACAAATATAATTGATATACTTAATATGAAGTATATATATCAACCATCTTTATATTGATGAATTTTATATTAAGTATATTACTAATAAAAATGATAAACTTAATATAAACAAAAAAATAATATATAGTAATTTTACCTTGTTTTTTTTCTCATTAGTATAGTTAGTTGCATAACCAACCATCTTCTCAATATTAATATCAGCATCAAAAAGTTCAACACTCCTTATTGGAAGGTTGTTATCTTTTGAAGAGATTTTTGCCATTGTTTCACACTTCCAGATTTTGGTGGAAGTCTTTTATTTATTTACTTCCAAAGTTAAAATACCCAAAATTTCATTGATGTACTTTTCTTCCTTCAAACAAATTGAACATGGTTCCTTGTTCTCTTTCTCTTTGATCTCTTGCACACTATTTTTTCTTCTTCTATTATCTCATTTTCTTTGTTCATATGTGGCTTCTATTTCCTCCATTTATTTTTTAATAAAATTTTGAAAGTAACTTTCAGATAGATCATTAACAGTAGGCACAAAGAATTCGATTCAGTAATAACCACAAGTTATTTTATACCGTAAATGATGATATATACCTTATACGAAAATATATATCATTGATATACTTTTATATAAAATAATAAATTGATGATATACTTTTATTAGATATATCAGTTGTATAATTTCTATACTTGATATGAAATATATCACTCATATATTATGTGTTGTTCATATATCTAATATGAAATATGTTGGGAGTGCGAACAAAGTCCCACATCGGCTAGATAAGAAGAACATCATGGATTTATAAGGTGGGGGACACTATCTGTATTGATATGAGTTCTTTTGGGTGAAACCGTCAATTCACTCCTTATGTCGATGTCGAACCTATCGACGTATAGAAATGTCAATATATCAATGTAAATTTAATACGATTTGTGACATCTTTAAATTTCATCGCAAGTTTCTATGTTCGATGCATTTTCGTTGCCAATTGTAGAAAAAAAATGCTCTTAGAGTTTTTTTTTTTTTCATCCCTTAAAAATAGAAACGTTTTGTTAAAATTCACCGCTAAATGTAAAAGTTGGAAGATTTATCAATTCTATTTCTTTATCGTCTTTCCTGTAATTTATTTTTTGTCAAGCACATCCTTTTTATCATTCTGTATATATCATATAAAATAAGATACACCAATCAAATTAATAAAAAGCTAAAATGTCTCAAGTGACTTTTATTTGTAAAATATTTGTTATGCACCTTTACTAGTGACTCGCACCTATAAATTTTCTCATAAATATGGGGCTAATAAATACTTACAAAAATGTGAACTCAAAAAAAAAAAGTTTCAAAATATCGTTGGTATATGCCCTATTTATTTTTATGATTGCCTCTAGCTAAAAGTTTTCCACCTAACATTTGGTAGATGAATCTGTTTAGAACTTCTTAAATCTTTTTTCTTCTTAATCAAAAACCAAAATTTTTTTTTAAAAAAAAAAGTCAAATTGAATTTAGTCTTTAAATTTTGAACATTATATTTATTTAGTCTTTTTTTTTTTTCCTTTTTAACTTGGACAACATGTTCAATTATAAATTTGAAATTTTGACAAGTCATTTGCGAGTGCGTATAAATTCAAACAAAATTTAATTAATGAGTCTACTAGATCAGCATTACCTTTTGACACCGACTAAACTTCATATAAACATAGTCTAAAGTTCATGGATGGAAAGTTTAAAGGTTATATGCATCATATTCAAAATTCAAACACTATGTTTATAAAAGAAAAAAAGTCCAGTGTGGATAATTGAGTTATTAAATTCATAATTGTGATGTCTTTCACAACATTTTTTCATTGTTTTATATTCTTGAAAAAAAAAACTTTTTAAAAGCAATGTGGTGTGATCCAATAAAGCACTTGTTATGGGTGAAATTGAACCTAATTTGGAATACAAAGAAAACGGAAGGGAAACTATGTAAAGAAAGACCCAAAACAAACAAAAACGAATCCAACTGGACTAAAAAGCAGAAGAGATTAAGCCACCATAGTGAAAAAGAGGTGAGAATCGTGCTCGAAAGCACGATCAAGCTGAGACCGACCTCAAAGGGTCGACCCCACACAGTCCCTGTCGTAGGGTCGACCCGTCTTTTTTTCTCTTCTGGGCCCCAATCTGAATCTGAGGATGCCCTCTCTTTTCCTGCTTCGTGATGGATTAGGGTTTACACCCTAAAAAGACTATATAAATACTCATCTGGAATGAATGTTTTTCCTCATTTTAGAAACTCTAGCTAAAAATACCAGAATACTCTCTGACTTAAGCATTGGAGCTTGTGTGGCAAGCACCATATCGGTGTTCAAATTCTCTCTCTTTTATACGCCACGTTCTTTCCCCTTCAAACAAATTCATAGTGGTTGTCACGTGAAGGTTAAATAAGTTATCCTGTCTGGATTTTGGCAACAACAACACTCTAATAGCAAATTTCCTTCCATTCTAATCCAATTACCTTTTAGAATTGAATTGTTCAAACTCATTATATTATCAATAAAAAATTCCCAAACCATTGAAAGATAAATAATCTAGCTATCTCATAGAGACACTTCACTTGAATTACATTGTAATCATTTGGTTCAATGAATTAATTGATTAAGGTTTATAGAAAAAGAAAATCCTAATATATAGTTTCATCTATAATGTTCATTTATATTAAATCTCATCCATAATTTTTTAAAAAAAAACTAATGTCATGTTTTATGTACTTTTTTTTTTCCCTAAAATAGAGCATCCTTATTGAAATAGCTCACAATTAAACAACCCTTGAGAATTAAACTCAGGGTCACAAGTACAAATTATGTCAAAAAGAGCATGTGCAAAAAGTTGAAAACAAAATAAATCATTAAATAACAACCTCCATCTGTCAAATTAATTGGGATCTATAAAAATTCAAACCCATAATTTCAGAGCTCCTTGAGTTTTGGGGGATGCCCATTTAAAGGTCGGGGTCAAACCCAACCATTTTTCTGTCACACATCGAATAGAGAATATGATATGTAAACTTTCTACTAATTCCCTTTTCACTACATTTTATAAAATTTACTTTTTGTGTAAAGCCCTAAGTTTTTCCTTTACTTTCATCCTTATATATTTTGAATTTATAAAAAAAAAATTTATATGTTCAAAATATTTTAGTGCATATGATGGCTAAGTTAATATATTCAATCTTCAAAGAGGTATTTATATATGGTTGGATTATTATTCAACTAAAACTTTTGGGTTGATGGATGATTTAACATATATCCTTTAATCAAGGAGTACTCGTACGGATGACCCATTTTTCAATTCTTAAATGACTGATAACTTGTATTATGAAAATAACGAAATATGACTCATTCTGACGTAGCAATGTGCGTGAAATTACACATAAGGGCACGAAACGGTCTTCATTATTCACGCTCTCATATGCAGAAATGACATGGCTCTCGCTCTCGCTCTCACTCTCGCTCAAATGAATTGACAAAAAATCTGCAGAAAAAAAGACCAGAAAAACTAAGCCAGAGAAAGTTAGAGCAGCAAAGAGTGTAGATGAGCGAGAGCGTGAGTGAGAACTAGAGCAAGAGAGCGATTTTTCTTGTCTCTTTTTTTTTCTCTAGAATTTCGACTATTCATTATTATCATAAACGAGAGTGAGAGCGAGAACGGGAGCTACAGTGAGAGTACGATGCTCTCATGGCAATTTGGATGGAATACACAGTACGAAAAGGGTTATATGCCATTAATTTCAAAACACGGGTCAAACAATATTAAAGCGTGTGAAAATCAGTTTTATGTGTAAATTTCGATTAGACTATTAGACTAATGTGATTGTTAAAAATATATATATATTATAATTTTTTATTTTAAAAATAGTCTATCTAACAAAATCCATCTTATCCTAACCTTATTTTAATTTAGGGTTAAATTATACAAAATTGTCCTAAGCTTTGAGTATGTTTCAATTATGTCTCTAGAATTTGAAATTTTTCATTTTTACCTTTAAATTTTGAAATTTATTCTGAAAAATATTTTAAGAATTAATATATAAAAATTGAAAGGTATATATAAAACATCATTTACAACATCTTATTCATATAAACTTATGTGTAAAAATTGATTGATATCTTTTGAAATGAAATAAATAGTAACAATAATCTTAATTTTTATAAAGTTTGAAATAACATTAGGTATGTTTTCTAATTTTTACCCATCACCTGACACGTCAATTTTCATTCTTTTTTTTAACAAAAATATATTTTTGGATTAATTTTAAAATTCAAGAGTAAAAATGAAATTTTTTAAAATTTTAGAAATATAATTAAAAGTTAAAACCCATCTCAAAATGATATTGGGTATAATTTAACATTTATCAGTTTGTTTTCTAAGAATAATATTTTTGTGGCTATGTGAAGAACAATTGATGGGAATGGTTGGGCAATGGGTGATTTGATTGGAGTAAAGAATCAACTGTCGAATTGTCAATCGTCTATTATCCAACCAGACTGTGAGGACAGACAGAAATAATTTATTTAATCTTTTTGGTCATCGATGTCGGCAGCCAATCAAATCTTTTTTTTTTTTTTTTTTTGAGAAAGCTAATCAAATCTGGGAGTTTTTGTACAGATGACCTCATTTCAACTGGATTATCGATAGAAGACCCACATTTTAGATTTAACTACGAATGATCCTTTGATGTCGTCAGTCACTCTCGATCTAGATACAATGTTGGTTATTTTGGCATCATAAATGACTATCGGTCTTGTTCTCCCGTCAACTCCCAAACTATGCTAACGAGACGTTTGATGACGTCGTAACTAGAGCTAGAGTGCAACAGGTAAATTGTAGGTGTCACTCTCGCTCTAGTTATCTGTAGCACTCTCGCTCTAGTTACTTCCGGCACGTCTTTAAAAGAATGTGTTGTTCTTTAGGAACACATGTCCCGGAAGAAGTGTTTCGAAGGAAATCGTATTGACTTATCATCCCGGGATTTCGAGACTCTCAGTCTCGGATGAACACAACAAATTGTAGGTATCACTCTCGCTCTAGTTACCTATGACACTGTCACTCTAGTTACCTGTGGCACTCTCGCTCTAGTTACCTATGGCACTCTCACTCTAGTTACTTGTGGCACTCTCACTCTAGTTACCTGTGGCACGTCTTTAAAAGAATTACATTTTTTTATAAGTTTGATTATTTGTATATTTTCATCAATTTTGTTTTCTCTCTAAATATCGTCTCCTTTGTAGGGTGGAATCATAAGTTTAACTTATAGAATTACATTATATATGTTTTATATTATTTTCAATCATGAAGGTTCAATTACAGTTATCTTAATCTTTTTAAAATTTTTCATTTATTTTTCACAAATACATGGTATTTTCTAGTTGTTTTTTTTTAACTCAATTTAATTTCTGTTTTTCTATGCATGAATTATCTAGTTGCTATGTAATTTATATATTTTTTTTGTGTACTAATATTATATGGTTGAAATTTAAAATTTGTAGGAAGTATTTTATAATTTTTATATAATTCAACACTATATTTTTTATTGTGTACTATTATTATATATGTTGAAATTTCAAATTTGTCCAAAACACTTTATAATTTTTATATAATTCATATAAGAATACATAATTTACTCTCACACAAAACTAATTTGGTAATAATATTTCAATATCAATTCATATTATAAACTAAATTATCAATAATTCCAAAATATTATAAGATTCATAGATCTTCTGCGACCTAGCTGCGTCACTATATCATCCATAACTGCTTGTAAAAGTGAAGACACTATCCCCACAAACCAACACGTGGTCCTTTCAGGATGCTTTGTTCTCACTCACATGCTCCCTAGGAAAATTTACAGGAGGTCACCCAACATAGGATTTCTCTAAGCCAAGCACGCTTAATTGTGAAGTTCCTATGATTGGGCCACCGAAAAGGAAGGTGCACTTTGTTGGTATTGGTAGTAGCTATCAATTCTTTTAAGTCTTTCTTAACTTTTATATCCTCATGGTCACTCGCATGTACCCTTCTTCCTCGGGCACCATACTTTCATATCCTCATGATCTCTCTATGTGGACTGGGTTCATTCATGTACGCCTATTCCTCGGGCGTCACATAAAGTTCAATCTATAAATTCAGCAAAAGTCTAATTCTTTAATAAAAGAAAAGTTAACCGTCTTCAGCTTGTTGGATTTTTTAATTAATCTATTGTCTGGCTGAGGTGGAGGTCGAATGTAGAGTCGTATGTAAAAGGATGTATTTTGTGCGTCATCTACAAATGAGGTAACTAGAGCGAGAGTGACACCTACAATTTATTGTGTTCATCCGAAAACGAGAGTCTCGAAATCACATGATCGTAAGTCAATACGATTTCCTTTGGAACACTTCTTCGGAACTCTATTTTAGAAATTAAAAAATTAGAGATTTATTTAAGAAATTAAAAATTTTAAAACTATATTTTAGAAATTAAAAATTAGAAGTCTATCTAATAAATTAGAAAATCTAAAATTATATTTCAAAGTATTAACCTATTTTTGGAACTCTATTTTAGAAATTAAAAAAAAAAGTCTATTTAAGAAATTAAGAAATTTAAGACTCTATTTCACAAAGTATTCAAACCCCTATTTTCGGAGCTTTATTTTAGAAATTAAATTTTTTGTTTAGAATCCATTTTTAGTTTAATTTGAACCTTTTAAAAAAATTAACTAGGAGATCAAATCGTCGGGATGGTTGGATCACTAGGGTGGTTGTCGGCAGTAGTTGCAGGGTGGTTAGATTACAGGAGTGGACATTAGGTGGTCGTCGGTAGTTGTCGCCGGGTGGTTAGGTCCCTAGAGTAGTTACAGGGTGTTCGTCAGAGTGGTCATCAAGGTAGATGGGTTGTTAGGTGGTCGCTAGGGTGGTCAATTAGTGGTCATCGGTAGTGGTTGTTAGGGTAGTCAGGTTGTCACGGTGGTCGGTGATAGTGGTTGTCGGGTGGTTTGGCTACCAAGATTTTTGTTGGATGGTTGAGTCCGTGAGGTGATCATCGAAATGATTACCGGAGTGGTCGGGTCGTTGGGGTGTGGTCATGAGGTGCTTGTCAGCGGTGATTATTGGGTGGTTGAGTTGCCAAGGTGGTCGTCAATGGTGATTTTAGGGTGGTTGGGTCGCTAGGATGGGTGAGTCGTCGAAGTGGTTTGTCAAGTGGTCGTTGGTAATAGTTGTAGACAAGTTAGGTCGTAAGGGTAGTTTATTGCTCGAGTGATCGAGTTGTTGGGGATAGAAGTTATACAAGCTTCTTGAGTGGTCGTCGAAAGTAGTCGTCAACGATGGTCGGGTCGTCGATGTGGTCATCAAAGCTGTCATTAGAATTAGTCGTCAGTGATGGTCGGGAATCATTGATGTGGTCGTTGAAGGTAGTCGTCAGCGGGTAGGGAGTGGTCGGTGTGATCGTCGGAGTTGTCGCCGAAGGTACTTATTAGTAGTGGGTGGGTCGTCGATGTGGTCGTTGAAGTAGTTGTCGAAGGTAGCCATCAGCAGTGGTCGGGCGTCGGTGTGGTTGCCTGAGTTGTCAACAGAATTGTTATTTAAATAGTCGCTGAAAATGAAAGATGACAAATAAAATAATAAAACATTGCACAAACCCATTGGTTGCACTACTGTAACCCATGCGTTGTGTTTCAAAACCCTTGTGTTTCAAAACCAAAGGGTTTTGAACACAATTGGACTAAACATAGTTTTAAATTTAGAATCCAAAACCATCGAAATTCAAAATAGGGATTCAACCGATCCTAAAGGTTTTATATCCAACTCTATTCCGAATTTGAGACTATGTTTATAATTGAAAGAAAAAAAAAGTCAAGTGGATAATTGAGTTATTAAATTCACAATACGGACCTCTTTTTCAGAAAACTTTTTCATTGTATTTATATCATTAAAAAAAAATCTTTTATAAGGCAATGTATTATGTAATACGATTTAGTGAAATATTATTGCAAATTTCCATCCTTTCTAATCTAATTACCTTTTACGATTGTATTGTTCAAACTCATGATCAATACAAAATTTCCAACCATTGAAAGAAATATCAAGCTATCTCATAGAGAAACTTCGCTTAAATTGCATTTTAATTATTTGATTCAATGAATCACTTAGTTGAGGTTTAAAAGAAAAAAGGAAACTCTAATATATAATTTCTTTTTTAATTCTTCTATAATCTATAATCTTTTAAAAGTTTTAATGCCACTTTTTATGTACTGATTTTTTCCAACTCTTTGGTTAAGACATGTTTTTAACTAAAAAATCAGAAATTCAAAACTTAATTTCATAAATTGTTAAATTCAAGTGTGGCTATGAGCATTCATATCGAAATAAAAAAGAAACTTGAGAAATTCAGAATCACAAGTACAAATTATGGCAAACCGAGCACGTGCTAAAAGTTGAAAGAAAAAAAATAGAGCATTAAATAACACACAACACAGGCCTCTCATCTGTTAAATTAATTGGGATCAATCAAAATTCAAATCCATGATTTCACAGTGGTTTGGTTTTAGGGATTCCCATTTAAACTCCTAAAATAAATTGCTTCAAGCCAAACACGCTTAACTGTGGAGTTCCTATGATTGAGTCACCGAAAAAAAAATACACCTTGTTAGTATAGTTAGTAGCTATCAATTCTTTTAAGTCTTTCTGAACTATACTTTTATATGCTCATAGTCACTCGCATGTACCTGTTTTCCTCGGCACCATGCTTTCATATCCTCAGGACCCCTCTCATTCAGATATGGACTCGGTTCATTCATGTACCCCTCTTACTCGGATGTCAAATTTAGGGTTAGATCCAACCATTTTTCTTTCTCAAATCTAATCGAGAATACGATTTTATAAACTTAATATTTCCTTTGTACTATTTTTATAAAATTTACTTTTTGTGTAAAGCTATATTTATCATTTACATTCGTCATGTTTTAAAGTTTTGATTTCACCTTTTAAAAATATTTAAAAAAAAAAAAAAAAAAAACCATCAAATCTATTCAAGGATATGTCTACTTTTTTTTTTATTGTGTTGGTCAGTTGATGCCTCTTTTCTTTCTGGTAATGTGTTGTCAGTTTTTTTTAACCTATCTCTATTTTGTAGTTGTATAACTTGTATCTCTATTTTGTAGTTGTATAACTTGTATGACACCCAAGGTTTAAAATATCGATGTCGATGAAAATATTGAGGTATCAATTTCATGAAAATATCTATAAAATGTCGATGTCGATGTGTCGATGGATATTTCTGAAAAAAAAAATTAAACTAAAGAAAATAAATCTTCTATATTTTTTAAATGAGTTAAAATACTTGTTATAATATTATATTCACAATATATTACATTTTGTTACTATTTTCTTTAATATTTCATTGATCTTATACGATATAATGAAAATGTCGATTCACCCATGGTATAGATGTCGAACTCATAGATGTATGAAAATATCGACAGAAAAGTCAACATGTCGACAGAAATTTAATACCTATTGCACCTTAATTTTTTAAAACTTCTCTATTTTGTAGTCAAATGTTTAGATCCATTCTTTTGAAATATACATAACCTTTATACTCCCTATTCAATTAAAAATCCAACTCTAAATTTTAAATAAAGAAAAAAAATGTCCCACAACTTTTCAAATGAAAATATCAAATATACTCCTTGTAACCATTTGAAAATAAAAATTCAAAATTCAAACATATTTTATAGATACTAGCTAATTAAATTTTGTGGTTATATATATTCGTCCACAGTGTGATTTCAAATAATTGAAAGATTGAAGGTACATTTTTAGGCTAAGTGTTGATATATATTATTGAATAACACTATTATAATTTAACCTAGTTGTTTTTTATCACATAAATTAAATCATCACCTCATTTTCCTAGCTTACACTAGGTAGATGGATGGTCTTAAAACTTCTTTAATTAGATGTATCTATTTTTTCAGTTTCAGGAAATAGGCCATATATTGATTGAAATTATTAATAAGAAAACAAAAAGTACCTATTGGATCCCATCAAAAACTCATCATTTCAAAATTATTTAGACATTTTTGAGTAGTGATGTGGTTGCCAGCTTTGTTTTAAATTGTGCATTTTTGCATGGCATCAAACCTACCATAAGATCTTTGAGATTTTACAAACTTTATTTATAATTAAGGCCAAATTTTTGGTTCAATCATTTTAGTAACATACGTAAATAGCCACAATTTGCCTCTAGGCAAAGAATATAATTTTTTATTGCACTAAGTTACAAGTTTAGTCCATAAACTTTTATGTTTGTGTCTAATAGGCCGTCATTGAACTTTAAAAAGTATTCCATAGATCTTCGAACTTTAAATTTTGTGTCTAATAAGACCTTAAACTTTAAAAATGTCAAATAGGGCATAGAACTTTCAATTTTGTATCTATTAGGTGAGAACTTAAAAGATACAAAAATCGAAAATTTAGGGATTTATTAGAAACTTTTTAAAGTTTAAGGACATATTAGATACAAAATCGAAAATTCATGACCTATTAGAAATTTTTTAAAATTTAGGGGTATATCTCATACAAACTTAAAAGTTGAGGAATTAACTTGTGATTTAACCTTGTTTATTTCATTATATTTAAATTTTGTGTTTTGTTAATTCTAAAATGGAGTTAGAATGTTCAGATATTTGATGACAAGCAATATATTATGATTATTTATAAAATTGTATTTTTTTTTTTTTGTATGTTCAATATATTTTAGTACATATAATGACTAAATTTAAATTTTATGTTTTGACATATTTACTTAATATATTCAATTCAATCATCAATACATCCAAAGAGGAATTTTAGATCAAATTACACTCTATAATTGGTTGGAACCTTTGTTATTTAGTTGGTGATAAGGAGAAGGGACCTCCACTTTGCTCGAACAAAGTACCACAATTTAAGTCTCTCTTCGAAGATCCACCCCTCTATCATTACAATTTGATAGAGTTATTATTTACTTACCACTTCAAGCACTTTTTCGTTTTTACCATGACTTTGATATCAATTGATAAATACAACAGATCTCCACATATCTTCATAATGATATGATATTGTTCACTTTGGGCATCAACCTTCATGGTTTTGCTTTTGTTTCTCCCACTATGCCTCATATCAATAGAGATAATTGTGTCCTCACTTATATACCATTAATCTCTTCTTTCCCTAACTAATGTGGAACTTTGTTAGCACTCCTAACCGTTGAGTTAGTTAGTTTATCAATTAAATTATTGAATAGATGAGAAACTACAAATAGTTAGCCTATATATATATTCATTCATTCATGCATTCATTTATTTATTTATTTATTTTTGAAAAAGTAGTTAGACTTAGGCTCTATAATTATTATTGTATAATAAAGTACAGGTTTCATATAAAAAAAATTATTATATTCTTCCTCACTTGGTTGATTTAATATTTTCATTTTCAACAAATTAAGATGTATACTTTCGAAATATTAGGGGTGTTTATGTCATCTCTTGCAGAGGCGACCATACATGTCATTTTCTTTAAAAAAAAAATGCATGTATACTCGTCCTTTCAATCATGTGATGTGGCCATCTCTTGAAGAGATGATGATTGTCCAACTAATTAAAACTACATTATTAATATAAATAGTTTGAAAAACACTATATTCTTATAATAAATTTCAGAAACTGTAATATTAATTTTTTTTAAAAAAACAAGATTAAACAGATTACTTTGCCAAGATTAAATGAGTTGGAGGACGACATGGTAACGTGGTGAGGCTATTGGACCATATTTCTCGATTGTAGGACCCGTTCTTGCTTAGACATTTAGTTTGGTATTTTAGAATTTATTTTCTTGGTTGTTTGGACCTGGTGTACTCGTTGATTATCTGAACCTGTTTGAAGTTTTAGAGGCATGCTCCCCTTCTGTGGACTTTGGTTAGCATGCGTGTAGACTTGTGTCAGAATCTTGAATGCCTTCATTTCTTTTATCTCTATCTGGTATCTGTTCTGCTTCTGAAGTATGCATTTCTGTTGGAGCCCAACCTAGTAATCTATAGTGTAGTTTGGAGGAGGTTGGGTACTGTGGAACTCTTTTGAAGTGTTTTGTGCATATATCTGATTAGAAAAAGTTTTGGATTTATCTAGGTAGCGTTGTTATGCTGCCGAAATTTCGGCGTAAAAGATGTTACCTAGTGACACCCCTAGCTTAAGTTTAGTCTGAAAACTAGGGGTAGTACAAATAATATGTCTATCTTAGTCACTATAACTAAACCACAATAATTTTGTTTGGAGTTTACCCAATACCATAGCCCGTTTTTCTATGTTTAAACTTGAAATTTACCAAACATTAATCTCTACTTTATATGACAGTTGAGAAGGGAATCAAATCCCCTTGAGCAGCGGAAACGTGGTATTTTAATCGTAATTTGTTTGATTATTTTAGTTTACTCCAAAACCCCATATATTGACAAATACAAATAGAGATAATTAATTCTAAATTAAGCATGGATTAAAACAGAAATTAACATTTTCTGAGTTTCTAAACTAAAAGGAAAAGAATTATTACCTTTGTAATTTCAATCAACTGCAACTCCTTCCAACATAATTCTATACAGCAACCCAACGTAGCTCTCTCCTCTGTGAAATAGGACACTACCAGTAGTGTAAACCTTCTGAGGTTGTTTGGCGTGTTGTGTTGGAATCAGAAACCTTGGGTTTCAGAAACACCTGGGGTTTCTTGGCTGGAATCAGAAACACTGGACTTGCATAAAATAGTGTTTGGAGCGCAGTGTTGTGTTGGGTTGTGTGGTAGAAAATAATGATTGGGAGTGCGATGTTGGCTTTGGAATGGGCTGCAAAAATGATGTTTAAAAGTGCGATGTTGTGTTGGGTTAGGTGTGTGCAGTTTGTTTTTTCTAAAATAAATACTTAATATTTTAATTATTTATTTCAGTCAGTATAATATGTTATCTTTAACAAACATCTTTCTATGCATCGATTGTTTTACTTTATCATTGACGTCACAGTTCTTACATTACACATTACAACATATAGTTAGTTATTTTACTTTATATCATCATGAGTGAAGTGCATTATAAATACAATATATACTCCTACAAAGTATTATAAACTCAAATTAGATAAATTAGATAATACTTTACAGGAGTATATATTGTATTTATAATGCACTTCACTCATGATGATATAAAGTAAAATAACTAACTATATGTTGTAATGTGTAATGTAAGAACTGTGGCGTCAATGATAAAGTAAAACAATCGATGCATAGAAAGATGTTGGTTAAAGATAACATATTATACTGACTGAAATAAATAATTAAAAAAGTAGAGATGGTTGTCCAACGAGTTTAGCTTAACATAAAATTCTAAAAAGTCATAGAGAGTGGTAGATGGAAATAGAATCTGGTTCCTGGTGCTTTCCCCAGAACTTCCACACAATAATCATATTTTCAATTTGGGTTCCATGCAAAAAAAGAGTTCAACATCATACTATTCGACAGAAGCGTTTTTGCAACAGTCATGCAGTCATGCCTTGTCATCCCTGGGATTTCCTTCAATTTTGCATATAGATCGTTCACTCGAGCTACTAATATTATATTAATAATATTTACACTAAAAATATTATCCACAACAATGTATGTAGTGCATGTATACAAAATCTAATCACAAATATATATGTGTGTGTATCTATGTTTAATTCAACAATCGTCAATTCTCATTCCAATTCATCCATATCTGGTTTGCGAGATATTCCCTCCATTCAGTCTAAACAATTATTGTTTGTACAAATCCAACATTATTTGTGTTCATTCCATTTGAATCGGGGTCACTTGTGTGTGCCTCCTCGAATGTGGGATATGGGTCCATCTTTTGTATAATTAAGTTATGCAACAAACAGCATGCAGTTATAGTCATGCACTAGACTTTTACTGGGTAAAAAGACTTTCCTCTTGGTATCGCCCATCGACCCTTCAGCATAATGAATGTTTTCTCAATGACATTTTGAGCGGATGAATGTCTCATGTTGAACAATTCTTTCGGATTGGCGGTGGTTGGGACATCAAAGTATCAAGTTGTTTGGGTGGTCGAGTCGCAGGGGTGATCGTTAAATTAATCTATAGAGTTTTCATTGTAGTTATCGATGGAAGTAATCATCGTGGTGGTAAGGTCGCGCGGTGTGGTCGTTGAAGTTTTCGTTATCGGTAGTGATCAGGAAGTCGTTGGAGTTGTCATTAGAGTTAGTCAATCGTCAGAATTGTCACCGGAGTTGGTTGGGGGTCGCCGGTGTGGTCGTCGGAATTGTCATCGGAGTTGGTTGGGGTCGCCGATAAGGTCGTCGAAATTGTCATCAGAAGTGGTTGGGGGGTCGCCGGTGTGGTCGTTGGAATTGTCATCAGAGTTGGTTGGGGTCGCCGGTGTGGTCGTCGAAATTATCGTCGGAGTTGGTCGGGGTCGTCGGTGTGGTCGTCAGAATTGTCATCGGAGTTGGTCGGGGGTCGCCAGTATGGTCGTCATAATTGTCATTGAAGTTGGTCGTGGTCACCGGTGTAGTCATCAGAGTTGTTGTTGAAGTGGTCATCGAAAATGAAAAACGACAAATAAGAGTGGAAAACATGATACAAAACCCATGGAGTTGTGTTTCAAAACCCATGGGGTTGTGTTTTCAAAACCCTTGGTTTTGAGACCCTTTGTACCAAACATGGTTTTGAGTTTGAAACCCAAAACCACCCTAACCCAAACAAATGGGCCAAACGCCCCTTCTATGTCTCTGAGTATCTTAGATCGAGGTTTGGTGGGAAACCTCCAACAATTGGAAGAGGAAGAGATTTTTGGGTTGAGAGAATTTTACAGCAATACACCAATTGCTCGAATGATCAATTTCACTTCTTCTCTCCATCGAGAAGAAGATAATGAGAGGGCAACTTCCCTCATTCCCTATCGATAGGGAGTTGAAGGGGAAGTGGGGAACGTGTCCTCCTGGCACGTTTCCATTTATTTATTATTAAATAAATAATATAATTAGTCTAATTAATTATTATATTAATTAAATCATATTTAATTAATATTAACTAAATATCTTATATTTAATTAAGATTAAATCACATTTAATCGTATTTCCCTCTAACCTATAGTTTTAATGCACATCTTATGTACATTAAATTTTAACCTATAGTTTTAAATATGAATCTCATTCACATTTAAATAATATTTGAACTCCTTCAAATATTTAATTTTCTCAATTAATTTAATATGAATCATATTCAAATTAAATAATACTATAAAGTTTTAATGCACATATTAAAACTTTATATTATAATGTATCTCTATACATCAATGTTATTCCCGTATTGAATTTGAACATTTCAAATCCAAATGATCTAAGAACCATTTACGAGCTAGAAGGTGGACCTAATGGACCTATAGATCAGAAACTCCAACGATACGAGATTATTCGGTTAATCTCATTAACCTCCTAATCAACATTCGTTAACTGCGGGAACACTCCACTAAAGTCCCGCAGTTGCACTCTTCTCACTGCAGATATATTTTTGTGTCCACGGATAATGACCAATAATAGCAAGTCAATCCTTCACGAATGTTCGTAACACCAGCTGGGTCAAATTATCGTTTTACCCCTGGGTTACATCTTGTACCTTAAGTACCAGTGCTCCTCTAATGAACAATTTGTTTGTGGTCCTACCAACAAACTGAAGTCCCTCTTGGGCCAATGAAAGGGTTGGGTCATTTGTTCAAGTCCCGGAGACAACACTTAAGGGAACATTCATCTACTTACCCTAGTAGTCGGGAATGAGTGAATTTCATCTTGCTAAGCTAAGTCCCCAGTTGTTCACTTGGTCTTGTCTCCAAGAAGGTAGGCATATTGAGTCGGCGAATCTGGCCACTCTCACCCATACTAGTCAAAGGGCAATCTTTTGCAAACACAGGAGTTCATAACCTGCTCAGGATTGAGATCAAATTGCGCCTAGGTCATCCTATTGAAATAGAAACTTAACTAGTCAACGGAGTTACATCTAGTGGTTACTATTTCGCGGTCCGGTCTTATGCAATCTCATTACATAGGATATCCCCACTCACATGTCGTCTACACGAACATGTTAGGATTACTGTGTTTGCATCAAATACAAAGTGAGTTATATCCATAGTTTTACTAGGGTAAGGTACCCAGGTCTTATCCCCTAACTATAGACCATTTAAGTTGTATCTCGAACTGACATCCTTATATGTCCACTACATTCAGTTCAAGAGACCTATTACAGTATTGAATGTTAGTTTATTGGATCTATGGTCAATATAAGGCAATACAATAAATAATGAACAATAACAATAATAATTCTTTATTGATTTAATTAGAACATTATTTACAAACTACGAATTTTAGGGCATAAAACCCAACAAACTGATTTCTAAGTTTTAAGAAGATATTAGGTTTAAATCTTCCCTTTATATTTGTGAGGTGATATATTAAAAATAATTTTTTTGTTTTAAAAACAGAAAATTATTTTAAAAGCAAACCTACCTAATTATATCACATTATCCAAAACCTTTTTTCCCCCTTTTCGGGATGATTTGATTAGAAGAATAAAAATCAACCGTCAAGTTGTTGTGTAACATCATACCAGCCTCTGAGAAATAGACACTACGAAATTATTTCATGAGTCTTTTGTCGTAAATGTCCACCAATCAAATCTTTTTGCTTGCTACTAAATTCACTTTTTTTTTTTTGAGGACCTAAATTCACCTCTTATTTTTTAAAAAAAGGAAAATGCATTAATGAGAAGAAGAGGAAGGGTTACAACAACTGACTTCATTAATGCTATGAAGCCTTTGAGAGCATACTGCTAAGTCTCACAAAAAGCCATTAAGCTCTCCCTTAAACCCCGAAGAAGAGGTACAAAAAAAAACAGGCTTACACTCTTCAATCAAATCCAGAGACATCGGAAGGTTGTCCATCGATAGGGTTGAGGCTGTTGCATGGGCAAGGGAATGGGTTACGCCATTTCTTCGATCGTCACCGATGGCGGATCTAAAATTAGATCGAGAAATTTGGAATATGGCGACATGAAAAAATATTTAATATTGTACAAATCAAAACTTAAACCTAAAACTTTAGAAAGGACTAATAACATATTTATCACTATGCCAGAAGACTTTTTTGTTATTTAAGCTGACTTTTTCTATACATATTATTAAAGGTAACAAATTTGAGGGGCGGATCAGGCCCATGGTAAACCCGCCCCTGTCGACCATAGGGGTGAAACGTCACTGAGGTCAGGCCTTTCACCACAACTTCAATTTTGGAGATTATCCACTTAATCTCAGAACAATCCTTTATTTGCTTGCAGAATAGTTGGACAATTTCTTCTTAATCTCAGAACAAATTTACCTTCTTAATCTCAGAACAAATTCACCTCCTACGTTTTAATTCATTGTGAATGTAAATTGTATAATATTGATTTATTTAGGTTTAAAATATCATTTTAGTCCCTCTATTTTGAGCATTGTTCCATTTTAGTTCCTGTACTTTCAAATGCTCAATTTTAGTCTATGTACTTTCAATAAAGATTTAAATTGGTTTATATGATAAGTTTGAAGTTAATTTTTATCAAAATTAGTTAAATAATAGTAATAATTTCAATACAAGAAAAGGCACAATGTCAACATATTTTCAAAATTTGTAGAGAAAAGCTAATAAAGACTACTTTTTCTTAAGAAAAATTAAAAATAAATTAATAGTAGAGACCAAATTTAAGTTTTATTGAAATTACAAACACTAAATTTGGACATTTGAAAGTGCATGGATCAAAATGAAACAATGCTCAAAATATAATCTCCAAAATGATACTTTAATCTTTATTTATTTATTTCTACCATGTAAACCATTAGCCACTGTTTATTGATATTTGGAATAAATTTTCAAAAAACTCTACAAATGTTTTATTCAATTCTTCTGGTGCTTAATATATTTTTTAATTAGTTTATGTTGCTCCAACGATTTTGGAAAAATATATACATATATATCTTATTAAAAAATGGTAAATATTATTATCTTTTCTAGTTGAGACTCGAACATATATTCAAGATATTTAAGGGGTTGTTTGGTCCCCTGTCTTGGAATCAAAACCGTATAGGTTTGTTCAAGGGATTCTGAAGCCTGAGAATCAAAAAGTTGTGTTTGGGGTGCAGTGTTCTAAAGTGTCGGAATAAAAAAAAACAGTATTTGGGGTGCAATGTTTTAAATCTCTTGTTTATGTTGTTTTTTTTTCTTTTTTCTTTAGTTATTTTTCTCTCTTATTTTTTTTCTTATTTTTTACGGGATGTTTTGTCAATTGTAGAAACACTTGTATAACATAAATAAGTCACAAAATTAGAACTCTATTTTAGAAATTAAAAATTAGAATTATAGGTAAGAAATTAGGGAATTTAAAACTCTATTTCACAAAGTATTTAGAAAAAAATATTTTTGGAACTCTATTTTGGAAACTAAAAAATTGAAAGTCTATTTAAGAAATTAGAATTTAAAACTCTATTTTCAAAAAATATTTAGAAAAATATTTTTGGAACTCTATTTTAGAAATTAAAAAAAAAATAGAAGTCTATTTAAGAAATTAGGAAATCTAAAACTCTATTTCACACCATACGAATTCTACTTTAAATTTTAAAAAAAAAAACTGGAAATCTATTTAATAAATTAGAGAATTTCAAACTCCATCTTATAAAGTATTCAAAAACTTATTTTTGGAATTCTAATTTAGAAATTAAAAAAATAGAAGTCTATTTAAGTAAATAAGGAATTTAAAATTTTATTCCACAAAGTATCCAAAAACCTGTTTTTGGAACTCTATTTTAAAAATTAAAAAAATTAGAGATTTATTTAAGAAATAAGAAAATTTAAAACTCTTTTTCATAAATTATTTAGAAAACTATTTTTAGAACTCTATTTTAAAAATTAAAAATTAGAAGTTTATCTAATAAATTAGGGAATCTAAACTTTTATTTCAAAGTATTTTTGGAACTATATTTTAGAAATTTAAAAAAAATTATTTATGAAATTAAGAAATTTAAGACTTTATTTCACAAAGTATTCAAAACCCTATTTTTGAAACTCTATTTTAGAAATGTGCAAAATACATTTTTGGTCCCTCATTTTTGTGTTTAGTTCCCTTTTAGTCTCTCAATTTTCAAACTCAATAATTTAACCCCTAGTTTTTCATTTAGTTACGTTCTTAGTTCTTCCATCCAATTTTCCGTTAGTCCCTAACAGAACGCTGACGTGACACTTAATTTTCTATATAAAATATATTATTTTATTAATATTAATTATATTTAATTTAAAATTTATTTTTTATTTAACAAAATACTTTTTTAATATCTCAGTTTTGTATTTATTTCTATTTTGGTCCCTAAGCTTTCAAAAACTCAACAAATTTACCCTCAAGTTTTGCATTTAGTTACACTATTAATGTCCTCCGTGTAATTATTTTTAATTTTTTAATTAAAATTTTGATTTTTTATTTTTCCCCCTTCTCCTTTCTTCTTCATCCTTTCATGACATTTGGGTGTGAGTTGGCAAGCACCCGACAGCGGTCGACTAGGTTTAAGAAGAAAAAGGCAGAAGATGAGGAAGGAAGAACAAGAAAGAAGAACGAAATAAAAAAATAAAAAATAAAATTTTAATTAAAAACTAAAAAATAATTAAATATTAAGAAAAAAAAATAGATGTCATATCACTATTTTATATTAACGAAAAAATGAATGGAATGACTAATAGTGTAACTAAATGCAAAGAAGAAGAAACGAGAACGAAATAAAAAATAAAAAAAAAGAGTTAAATTTTAATTAAAAATTGAAAATAATTATTAATAAAAAACATTTTTAATTAAAAAATAAGTGCAACATCACTATTTTAGACTATGAAAAATTCAATGGAAGGACTAATAGTGTAACTAAATGCAAAACTTGAGGGTAAATTTGTTGAGTTTTTGAAAACTTGGGACCAAAATAGAACCAAATACAAAACTGAGAGATTAAAAAAATATTTTGTCAAATAAAAATTAAATTTTAAATTAAATATAATTAATATTAGTAAAATAATTCTTTTATATGAAAAAATAGGTGTCAGGTCAACGTTTTGTTAGGGACTAACGGAAAGTTGGATGGAAGGATTAAGAACGTAACTAAATGCAAAACTCAGGGGTTAAATTGTTGAGTTTGAAAACTGAGGGACTAAAAGGGAACTAAATGCAAAACTGAGGGACCAAAAGGTATTTTGCCCTTTAGAAATTAAAAGTTTTGTTTAGTATCCATTTTTACTTTAATTTTAACCTTTTAAAAAAATTAACTAGGTGATCCAATCATCAGGGTGGTTGGGTTACTAGGGTGGTCATCGGTATAGTTGCAGGGTGGTTAGGTTGCTGGAGAGTGGACATTGGACGGTCGTTGGCAGTGGTTGTTAGGTGGTTAGACCCCTAAAGTAGTTGCATGGTGTTTGTCAGAGTGGTCATCAAGGTAGTCAGCTTGTTAGGTGATCGGGACATCTAGGTGGTCGCTAAAGTGGTAAGCGGGTGGTCATTGTCGGTGATTGTTAGGGTGGTCAGGTTGCCGAGGTGGACAGTCATAATGGTTGTCGGGTCGTCGGTCCACCAAGGTTGTTGTTGGATGGTTGAGTCCGTGGGGTGGTCGTGGAATGATTATCGGAGTGGTCGGATCACTAGAGTGTGGTCATCAAGTGCTCGTCGACGGTGATAATCAAGGACACAGGGTGGTCGTCAGTGTTGGTTGTCGGGTGTTGGGTCACTAGGATGGTTAGGTCACCGACAAGTGGTTTGTCGAGTGGTAGTTGGTGGTGGTTGTGGTTGTGGGCAAGTTAGGTCGTTAGAGTAGTTGATTGCTCGAGTGATCGGGTTGTTGGGCAGGTGTATCTTGAGTTTCGTTGAAAGTAGTCGTCAGCAGTGGTCGGGTCACCGATTTGGTCATCAGAGTTGTCGTCTACGGTGGTTGGCTTTGCTGGTGTAATCGTTGGAGGTAGTCGGAGGTAGTGGTTAGGGTCGCCGGTGTGGTCATCACAGTTGTCATTGGAGGTAGTCATCAACGGTTGCAAGGGTCGTCGGTGTGGTCGTTTAAGTTATCACTGGAGGTAGTCATCAGCGGTGGCGGGGATCGTCATTGGGGTCATCGAAGTTGTCGTTGGAGGTAGTCGTCAGCAGTGGCGGGGTCGCCGTTGTGGTCGTCGGAGTTGTCGCGCGGAGGTAGCTGTCAACCGTGGTCGGGTCGCCGGAGTTGTCGCTGAAGGTAACCATCAGTGGTAGTCGAGTTGCTGGTGTGGTCACCGGAGTTGTCACCGAAATTGTTGTTGGAGTAGTCAACAAAAATGGAAGATGACAAATAATATAAAAAAACATGGTACAAACCCATGGGATTGCACTGTTATAACCCATGGGGTTGTGTTTCAAAACCAAGAGTTTTCAACACGGCCCCCTAAAGTTTGAAGGAGTGTTTTGGTTTCGCTCAAATTTGTTCGTGTCTTTAAAGGGTCGAGTATTATTACTGATCATTTGACAAATAACGTTGTTGAATCCTAGACCCAATTTGAAAACCATTTGATTTTTTATTTTTTATTTTTGAAAATTAAGCCTATAAATATTATTTCTACATGTGAGTTGTTTTACTATATTGTCTACTTTTAATCTATGTTTTCAAATATCAAGCCAAGTTTTAAAAATTAAGGCATCGTTTGATAGTCATTAGATTATTTAGTTTTAAGTTTTTGAAAATTAAGCCTAAAAATATTATTTTCATCTATGAGTTTCCATATTTTCTTCTTACTTTTTACGTATGTTTTCAAAAATAAAACCAAGTTTTGAAAACCAAAATGACCTAATTTTAAAAATAAAGAAATTGAATAAATAAAGAAGTGCTCGTTTTGCTTAATGGGTTTTATGATTTTAAAACCTCGACGGCAAGTAATACGTATAGCTCACACTATCTTATGAAATTTATACAACCAATAATATTGCATATGATCTCAATATATATATTTATATGTTGCACATCCACATAAATAGTCAAAGGCATTAAGCATCAAATTTACATAATAATGATAAAAAAAAAATCAACATAGTCCAACTAGTTAAGGCAATAATATATCATCGACCAAAAAATTAAAAGTTCAAGTATCCATTCTCACGTGTCGAATTTTTTTAAAAAAAAAACTCCAAATAAGTGTTTTTATGGCTAAATATATCAAATCGTCCCTAATACTTTTAGATAATTCTTAATTTTATTTTTAAATTATTCTAAAATTTATTCACTATTTTAAAACTTTTCAATTAAATTCAAGAATATAATTTTTTAAATGTTCATAAAAAAATATATCATTAAATTATTATTTTACTAATATATTGGATTTGGATAGGTAGGTATGTATGTAATTTGGGCATGCCAACTAAGAAAGAGATGGATTTTGTTGTTGATGTGTGGATCTAGTTTTAACAATGGGATGAAGCTTTCATGTATTAAGTTGACATATCTATGTTAATATATATTAATACAAAAAAATAATAATTTAAGAATATATCAAATCTTTGTTAAAAAGTTTTAACAATTTTTTTAATGAAATGATTGAATTGAGAATTTTAAAAGATCAAGACAAAATATTAATGTTATCTTTAAAAAAAAAAATAGGGGTCATTTCATATTTAGTATTTTTCCCAAAAAAAAAATCAATGTTATAAATTGTGACTTGTGGGATGGTAACAACATTTTAAAAATAATTTTCTTAGATATCAAGAAGTGGATATATTTAAGAAGTTTGGTCCTTTGGATTGAAACCTCAAATATATTAAAGAAATCAAACCAAACAAGATATATAGGCACATACATACATATTGTAAAAAATGAAATGGCTAGAAAATATAAATATTATTAAATAATAATAATAATTTTAAAAAACTTGTTTTTGTTTTTAAAATTTGATTAAGAATTCAAGTATTTTTTTAAGAAACATGATTCGAGAAGATGAAGACCATTTTAGAGAAAGACACACAATTTTAAAAAACGAAAAGTCAAAAATTAAAACCCCATTTGATAACCATTTGGTTTTTTATTCTTAAAATTAAGTCTAAAAGTACTATTTCTAGCAATGAGTTTCTATGTTTTCAAATCTACTTTGTACCTATGTTACGTTTTGAAAACTACAAAAAATAGTTTTCAAAAACATTTTTTTGTTTTTGAAATTTGGCTAAAAAGTTAATGGTACCTCAAAAAAGATGGAAATCATGTTAAGAAAAGTTGTGGAGAAAAATGGTGAAAAAACTAGCACAATTTTCAAAAATAAAAAACTAAAATCTAAATGGCTATGGCCTAAATGGTTATCAAACGGGACCAAATAGTTATGATGGAGCTAAAAAAAAAGTAGTTTTTGAAAAATTATTTTTTTGAAATTTAGCTAAGAATTCAAATATTTTCTTAAGAAAGATGAAATTCATTGTAAGTTAGAAGAAAATCAAGCTTAACTTTTAAAAATAAAAAAAAATAAAAAACCAAATATTTATCAAACGGAAACTTAATTATTTGGTAAGAAGGGATATCTTTCAGGGTTATTTTCTTTATGGCAAATATGGGACTTGCCCAATGTAAATCACATGACTGGTCTAACTTTACATTGAATCAAAATTTTCTATTTATCTCAAAAAAAATAAAAATAAACTAGTAGCTTACTAGATCACCTCAAACGATATTATAATTTTATACTCTCAATTATTATTTTTAAAGAATACCTAGGTCTGTTAGTCCCTTTTTAAACCCTAATATACAATATAGCAAACTATTGCTTTATCACTTCAATATTTATAATTTGATGATGGAAATATATATTATGACATTTTTTTATATTTATTACGTGATTATTTAATTTGTCAAACTAAAGTTATAGATAAAACTAATTAAGTAATCAGAAATCTCTTAAAGGCCCCACTCCCATTAATTCCTACCTCCTTTTTTAGCTTAAAAATTTAACAACAAAATGTAATTATTTAACTTAATATAATTAATGTAGATATTAAGATCTAACTAGACCACGTTCTTGATTTAATAGTAATTATTTAAATTAATCATTGTTATAGAATTAAGAGTTAGAACTTTCGGATATGATGGCGCAACAACTAATACTTCTGTAAGACTTTTTTTTAGAGATGAGTCCACATAAAAGTAGAGCACGCTTAATTTAGAATTTTTAAAAAATAAACCATGTACAAAACAAAGCAAATTGTGTTGATAAAAGGGGCAACTAAAAAAATGTCTAGATTTAACGTATCTTAAATGAAAAATGTCTAAATTAATTTTAAATTGTAAAAATGTCTAAACTATTTTTTTCCTACGTTATATAAAAGCGTTTTGGGACAAAAATACTCTTGATATAGTTATTTAAGTTATTTAAAGGGGTTATCTACAAATATGACTAAAGAAAATGAGGCTAACAAACCGTAGATATTTAAGGTTTACCTACAAATATGGCTAAAAAAAGGAAGCTAACAAATAGGAGTGAATCAAAGGCAAAAAAAAATTAGATAAATAAAGACAAATAAATATATTTTAATGATTCAAATATAATGTTTGAAAGAAATAACTATAAAACTGAATAAAGAAAACCAATGAATGCAACAAAACAACCTAGAAAAATGAAGAAATGAATAGAATAGATTAATAAACATAATTGAGCATATACCAATTTGAGTAACACAGAAAAAAACACAATAGCTCCAAACATGTGCATATAAACATATCTACATATATCAAATAAGATATTAAAATTATAAGGCTAGATAATTTATGGTAATTCACACGCATAAAAAAATAACCTCCAATTAATACACCACCAAACTCACTGGAATATGACACGACTTCCACCAAAATCCTCTTACAAAAATCAAAAAATAATTAAAAGGTGTATTTGTGCACCTGAAATGAGGTTTATCTCCCCTTCCACCAAAATCTTGAGCAATGTATATCCTTGAGAATACTGTGGATATTAATATATACTGGATATAGAGCACGACGAACCAAAGGTAAAAATAGTATATACCTAGATTTATTGCCATTAGGTTTGTTGCAAACCCAGAAATGAGAGTAGAAAAAAAATAGTTCCAAACATGTGCATATAAACTTATCTACATATATCAAATAAGATATTGAAATTACAGGGTTAGATATTGATGGTAATTCACACGCATAAAAAAAATAACCTCCAATTAATACACCACCAAACTCACTCGAATGTGGCACGACTTCCACCGAAATCTGCTAAAAAAATTAAAAAATAATTAAAAGGTGTATTTATGCACTTGAAATAAGGTTTATCTCCCCTTCCACTGAAATCTTGTGTAATATATGTCCTTGAGAATACTGTAGATATTAGTATATACACTATATAGAGCACGACGAACCAAAGGTAAAAAAGATATATACTGAATTTTTTGCAATTAGGTTGGTTGCAAACCCAGAAATGAGAGCAGAAACAAATAGCTCTAAACATGTGCATATAAACTTATCTACATATATCAAATAATCAAATAAGATATTGAAATTACAAGGCTAGATAATTGATGGCAATTCACACGCATAAAATAAACAATCTCCAATTAATACACCACCAAACCCACTCGAATGTGGCACGACTTCCACCGAAATCCTGTTAAAAAATTCAAAAAATAATTAAAAGGTTTATTTATGCACTTGAAATGAGGTTTATCTCCTCTCCCACCGAAATCTTGCGCAATGTATGCCCCCTGAGAATACTGTGGATATTAGTATATACAGTATATAGAGTACGACGAACCAAGAAATGAGAGCATATGACTCTTCCAGGGACCCTCGAATACGATTAACGACGTTCTCTCTCCCCCTCCATGCTTTGTCGTAACTTATATTAACTACATGATTCTTCCGAACATATACCATCACATCTTTAGGAGTACAATGGAATCTACTGTTCGTTTTCATAATAAGCTTAGCGTATTCACTTACCATGGTTGAGGTCGCTTGGCGGTGATCATTGCGCACAATGTCGATGCAGCAGGAGTGCTCATCCACGAATTTCCTAACAACCCACAATTCGCCTGCTCTCAACACTGAAGCACGAAGGTACCATTTGCATGTGTCGTCAATACATCGGACAGTGAATTGTACTTTGTTTAATTTTACAGTTTTGAACTAGAAACTCCGGTTTATCGCATGAGTATATACAGTTTTCTTGAGATCATACTTAAACTAAAAAACAAGGCCCTCTGAAATCCGACCTCCTTGTGTTATTTCAACCATACTTTCGGGGGGCAACGAAGGTGCGCTCTTTGACTTGGTTATTCGAACCCTCCACTGATGTTGTGCTTTCAACATCCACGACTAACACACAGTTGGGGTACATACACTCCAATATCTCTGTAAGCATCCATACTACATCTGTATTCTCTAAGATGGTAATGATCAACACCTTTTTATCTACATTTCTAACGAGTGAAAGACGTGAAATCCTTTTGGACCCATCAAGCTTAATATGCACTGCAATGGATTGAGAATGTTCTGAAAGGGTGGAAACATGATCATTTACAACCGACATAGACTTGTAGCTCCTGTAGCCATCCCCTTCATCCCAAATGACATCAAACAATATGGATATGTGAGAATCCATTGACAATCGAACAAGCAAGTGTGAAAACCCCAAAGAACAAACCAACCCTTCGAGCGTAAACGGTGGGAAATCAACAATGGAAGATGATCTACTTTTGTACAACCATCCACAAGAAAATCAACCAACGTGAATTGCCACAAATTGTGGAATTCAAATAACAAGAAAAATCGAATAACAATAAGTGTTGGTTGGAGTAGATTTAGTTTGATTGTAAATATAATTATATACTAGAGGCAAAATGAGAATTTAATTTTCATCGCATTCCTTCTTTAAAAGTAGGTAGACAAAATTGAAATATAAAACTTTTTTAGACATTTTTCAGTACAAGCTATTTAATTTAGACACTACTCACAATTTCCCTGGATAAAAACAGGTTGATAAAGACAGTACGTTACATATGTTACTTCTTTTAACTATATATTCTTTCTTATACTTGAATAGTTTCAAGTCATCTATCATTCCAATATATATATAGTATCGATTCATTCATGTATGTATCTTCTCTTCCTTCGACTTTTATGGCACGTTATTAATTGTGTTTAATAGGAAGATTGGTCATATTTAAAATGCATGAGTAGAAGCATATCATTATTGAATCTTTATTATCTGATTCCCCACGAGGAATCCCCGCCCCGTTCCCCGTGAAATTAAATGGGGAATTTTGCGGGGATGGGGAATGAAATAGGGGGTGGGGACGGGGACGGGGAGCCATTCCCCGACCCCACCCCGCCCCGTGGACATCTCTACTAACCTCCATGTTAACATAATATATTGATCATTTTTTTAAAACAAGGTTAGTCTCAACTATTGAATAGTTGTTAATTCATCATTGAACATTTATGAATCGATTTTTGAAATGATTAATTAGTGTTTCTTTTAAAATTGACTTATTCTTAGAATTTTCAAATTTTACTTTTGATTAATCTAATCAATTATTGTCAAAAAGAGCCTAACTTAATTGGCATATCAAATATGTTAGGGACGAAATCTATGATTTGAATCCCTCAATTTTAATGTACTAAAAAAATCTAACCAAACTACTATAAATAAATTTTGAAATAATAATTAATCAGCTGCTGGAGGAAAGTGAAATAATTGGTTGGATTGAGCAAGTCAATAACATAAGTTGTCATTGATTTGCCGACAGTTTTTTCCTTAAACGATAGGTCAGAAATATAAACAGCTCAATTTCCATGAGCTGCAAAATTGGAGATGATACTACGTAAAATTTTTGGTACTATTTCTATTTATTTTTTCGTACTATTTCTATTTATTATTTGTGACGATTGACGTCAAGATTATTTTAAAAATTATATGGGTCTATTAGTATTAAAAAATATTATTTATAAATAAAAAATTATAGTGTAGACAAATTATAAAATATAGTATTTTCATAGTATTTGAAATTTTTTCCTCCCCTCTTTACTACGATTGATCATGTCAATTTTGCTAGAGTGTGGATGTTCGTCGATGAGAAAATTTCTAGTATTAGGATAGTAAAGAAATTTTTTCATACTACCTCCCTTCATTGTTTGCAATGAAATAAACATAAAATAGTGTGAGACCTATATAATAAAATAATATATCATAAAATGACGTATCAAATTTAAACGGAAGGAATATGTACTACTCTACTGTAGTCTACTAAAAATGTTATCGTTGATGCGGTGACTAAACTAGTGTTGCTTGATGATGTGTGTGATTGTGTGTGAAATTTTCTAGTACTAATTTTTAATAAACATTCTATAATTATAATCCTTCATCGGAAATAACTTTCAAAAATTGGGGGCCCTTATTTATGGTGGAAGAAACAATTAGGATAGGATGGTTAATTTTAGAGAATGGAAAATTAGGGGAGTTTAAAACTTTAGGCCCGTTTAATAAGTATTTGGTTCTTTATTTTTAGTTTTTGAAAATTATGCTAGTTTTTTCATCTTTCTTGAGTTATCATTTAAGTTCCATTAGTTCATCTTTATTGAGGTATTATTTAAGTTTTTAGCTAAATTTCAAAAACAAAAACAAGTTTTTGAAAACTAAGGCCCCATTTGATAACCATTTTGTTTTTAGTTTTTAGTTTTTTAAAGTTAAGCTTATTTTCACCTAATTTCTCTATAATATAGATTATCTTTCTTAAGTACGCATTTGAACTTTTAGCCAAATTCTAAAAACAAAGTCAAGTTTTTGATCTACATTTTTAGTTTTCAAAAGTTAGCTTGATTTTTGAAAACATAGGTACAAAGTAGATAAGATGTAAAGCCCCTAACCTCATTAACTCGACTCAACTGTAAAGCCCCTAACCTCATTAATCGACTCCTAAGGACAATACTACTTGTGCATGCATTTTTTTATGGCCAACCATAAGAACAGACAATTTAAAAAAAATATGAAATATAATTAAAACACCTTTAGGGATCCCGAAACAACAGAAACATTTAAACAACGATAGTGGATTGGCCAATTAAAGTTCTTGGAAAAATGAAAACAAAACGAAAAGGAAAAAGAACAATGTCCTTTAGCAACGACCTGTTCGACATAAAAATTAAATGCGGAAAAATGTCATGACTAAGTCCCCATGGTATTGATAACGCGTCCCCGTCAACCGCCCTGCACGCCTCTTACCAAAAACATTTTTAAAATGAAAGGGTGAGTATTAGGGACATAATACTCGATGAAGTAACCTCATTCATCGAGGTTTGGGACATTCATACACATACAATCATGGCTTTTAAACAGTTCATAAAACTTTCTTTCATGGGACCTAATAGTTCCTCAAATGTTTCATAACTGAAATACATGACTTTCTTTACTTTAAGTGATCAATTGGTCATCCTGAGTCTTTACAATTGAGTCCTCATGGACCCCTATAGTTTGAGTCCTCATGCACCCTATAATTTGAGTCCTCACAGCACTCTATAAGCTTGACCCATAGGGTCTCTAATGCATGTTTGACCATGCATAAGTCTCGAGAGACCAATTGTCACATTCTAAATTGAAATCATTTCATGGCATACATCACATGACTATAATGCACATATCATGGACAGGTAATAACTAACATGTATAACATAACTTTCATAACATATCGGAAATAATAATCCTTTAAAACGTGGTCGATTTCACAATAAACAATGAAATACTTACGAGTTAAAATAATAAAAATTTGTTTTCTTTTATCCCAGGTTAGAAAGGTTAAACACGAGGTCCCTTACCTTAGTCTAAATTGTAAAATTTCAATTTCAAGAAAAATTCTCTTCTTTTCTTCTATTTCCACGATTCTCTCTTCGAACCTATTCAACAAAACTCCTAGATTAAGATCTCGTTTGAAACAAGTCTTGAAACTGAGGACTTAAAGTTCTTCCACAATTCTTATTTACCTTGACTTAGGTTTCTTGGATGGATCTTGCTTAGTAACTACATTCAATCCACGCCAAAACTCCAAGAATCCCTAAGAAAATCGCAGAAACCGAACTCAAGTTGAATACTCAAACTAACGCGCGATACAACAATTAAAAGAACGAAAGCTCGCAGTTGGGCTTACTGCGAATGGAACGCCCTTGATCGAATTCGAATTGAAGACCGAGGAGCACGACGCGATGACAAAACAACACAAAGATCAGATCGAAACGGATGGCAAACGGAGCTGAACTCTGCGGTGCGTGTGGCGGCTGGTCACGAACGGTCTGGTTAAGGAAAAAAATAATCTCGAAGGAGAGAGGAAAGTTGAAGCAGCTGTCCGGCGAAGACCTGCTGCTTGAGCGTTCTCCTCGTCGACGACTGGGGTTGAGTGTCTGGCGGTTAGGCGGCGCAAAGGACGGTCACGATTGGGGTGAAGACGATAGGCGAGGGAAGACGCCAAACCGAGAGCACAAAAATCAAAATAAAAAAAAGAACGGCTGCGTTGAAGTTTTCGGACGTGCGGCTATAGGGCTTCACCGAAACAAACAAAAAAAATATATTTAAATATATTTAGCTTCCTTAATCAACCAACCACAAACCCTAATTCTAATTTCTCTTCCCCAAAGTACCCTCCTCCTTCTTAACTATCAACAACCATGCCCCCAAGTAGTTGACTACTTAAATGTTTTTAAAGAATAATAAAAAAAACATCAATTTAAATGTACCTGCAAGCGACAAGCGTTACATAAGAAAACATGTAAACTTATGGGTAGAAGTAGTATTTTTTGGTTTAAATTTCAAAAACTAAAAACCAAAAACAAAATTGTTATCAAACGGAGCTTATTTTTTTTAGTTTTCAAAACTTAGCTTAATTTTTGAAATCATAGGTAAAGATAAGAAAAGATAGAAACTCATTAGTAGATGTAGTATTTTTAAAAACCAAATGATTATCAAACAAGGTTTAAGTTTCCATTAATATGAATTGCATTATTAATATACAAAAAACTTAAAAAAATCTATTTATAATAATAAAAAATAAATCAAATCTAAATCAAATAGATAATATAGAAACAAACCTAATTCAAATAGCTAATCTAAACTAAATCTAATATAATTTGAATTACATTATCATATTATCTAACAAGCATAACAACTAATTAGTTACTATTTCAGAAGAAAAATTTTGGGAGACTTTGAATATGAGAAAAATGTTGGTTCTAAATTTTCTCTCTGTCTTCCTTCCTCTCCCCATTGGCCTAAAATTGAAAGTAAAGAAAGAGATTGAGATTTTCCTCCCCTTCCATCTTAAAATTGAAAGAGGGAAGAAAAAAAAAGGAGAGAGAATAATTTTTCTCTTTTTAGATACAAAAGTGAGGAGAGAAATAATATGATTTTCTTTAAAACATATTTAAAATGTTTATTTTGGTTGATATAAGGTTTAAAATGTCGATGTCGATGGAAATATCGATAAAATGTCGACGTCAATGGATATTTCTGAAAAAAAATTTAAAAATATATTTAAATTAGAAAATAAACTTTTTACACTTTTTAAATGAGTTAAAATACTTGTTATAATATTATATTCACATTATATTATATGTTGTTACTATTTTCTTTAATATTTTACCGATTTTGTACGATATAATAGAAATGTCGATTTATTCCTGGTGTCGATGTCGAACACTCGAACCTATAGACATGTAGATGGAAATTTAAGACTATTCATATAACAAGATTGCTTTGATATTCAATAGTTATTAGTAAAGGTGTGCATGGTTTAGTTCGGTCCAGTTTTGATCGAAATCAATGAGTGAACTGAACCCAAAAACTGATGGGTTTCTATCGGTTTAGATCGGGTTCGGTTTGATTTTAACCGATATTTGTTTTTTGTTTTCTTTTTTTTAGATTTTTTGCATGGAGAGTCATGTCCGAACAGCAATGAGAATCGTGGGTACCAGAGAAGACTGAAAAATGAAAAGTGGCGGGCTGGAAAATTGGAAATAAAAGAGATTCGTAAGAAAGAAAAAAAAGTGGGCTGGACTGAGCTTGGGGTTTGGAGTTGGGCTTGGCAGTGGGCTACAATTGGGAGGACATATATATATAATTTTAATAATTTTATTATTATAGGTTGGATTCGATTTTTTTATTTTTATTTTTTAAAAACAAACAAACCATAAACCAACCATATATCATGATTTTTAAAAAAAAATAATAATAAATTGAGAAAAGCGATTCAGCTTGGTTGAACTAACCAGCTTGTTTCTTCAGTTTTAACAATTTTAAGCACACTCTCAAATAGTAAGGAACAAACATATTTTTAGATCTACATGCTACGTTTAGTGCTTGAATTCCATCCACATGAAAGTAAAAATGCTGAAACGAAAATTAGATAATGCCCACGTGCAATGCCGGATACAGAAATTTATGTTAGAGAAGGCATAACTGTGTAAGGTTAAATTACGAGTTTAATCTCTAAACCTTTTCAAGTTATCTATATGGTCTTCGAAATTTAAAATGTTAGAGAAGGCACAACTACATTTGATTTCTTAGCTAAATTCTATAAACAAAAAAAAAATTGAAAACTACTTTTTTTTAGTTTTCAAAACATGGTTTGATTTAAAAAAAAAAAACATAAATAAAATATAGATAACAATATAAGTAAATTGAGACTAGTATTTATAACCTTAATTTTCAAAAATCAAAAATAAAAAATATTAGTTATCAAACTGGGCGTTAGTTTTTGGCTTTTAGTTTTTAAAAATTGTGTTTGTTTTCTCATCATTTTTTCTATCATGATTTATGTCTTCTCTATAATGATTTCCTTATTTCTTAAGAAAACACTTAAATTCTTAACCAAATTATAAAAACAAAAACTACTTTTTGAAAATTTCTTTTTGTTTTCAAAATTTTGCTTGATTTTTTAAAACACATCTTAGAAGTAGATAAGAAAACATTGAAAACCATAGGCATAAGTAGAATTTATAGGCTTAATTTTCAAAAATCAAATAATTATCAAACGGGCTTAAATAGTTATCAACAAGATATTAGTTTTTAGAAACTTATTTTTATATTTGAAATTTAGTTAAAAAATTGGAGAAAATCAACACAATTTTTAAAAATTAAACGGTTATCAATCTAGACCTTAAACTTGTGATTTTGAAATCTCCCGGTTTGAAATCAAATTTATAAATAAAAATTAAAGAAGCTCTATCTTATTTGTATTTTTAAAAACAAAGCTATTTAAGCGTTTTCTTTAAAAGAAAAGTATCATTTAACATTTTTTTAATATAAAATAAAATAGTGAAATTTCAAACTAGGAGTGTACAGATAACCTGATAACTAGAGTACTCAACTCAAACCGTAAGAATTTGGTTGGGTTTTTTTCGATTTGAGTTGGGTTAGAAGTTTGAAAAATCGAAAAGTTCGGGTCAATTCTCGAGTTGGGCTTTTAGACTCGAGTTGATCCAACCCAAACCGAAATTTATATTTTTTTTTATTTTATTTTAATTACATATACACTTATAAATGAATTATTTGTTAATATTTGATGTTTTTCTTATAGACTTCTAACAAATGTTATGTTATGAAATTTGAAATTTAATATTTGAATTTGATGTGATTTTAAATAATTAAAAATTTATAAAAAATAAAAATAACTGCGTTGGGTTGAGTTACTCTCATGAATAGGATTGGTTGAGTTGAAGGAATGACTGGTCCAAAAAACTCCCACTATGTACACCCCTATTTCAAACTTTGCTTAGGTTCCATTCACATGTTACTTTGCAACAAGTGTCCTCAAAAGTAGACTCCCATTATAAAAATTTGAAAAATGATTCTAAGTAACTAAAAAAAGACACATTTAAGATTTGAATGTTATCCAAGTCCAATACACTAATTGAAAATTTTCAAATGGGGCTCTAGGCTCCATCCCAATCTCTGTTTAAGCAAACGTTTTAGCTAACTGAGTGTCAAGGTTCTTCCTCTGGCCGGCTTCATAATGTCCGGCAAGAGAATCGAAAAGAATTCCGGCACCGACGCCGACGGCTAAATCGATGGTATAGTGACCTCTAGTACCCAACAATCTAATGGCTTGGAGGAGGTTGAGGAAGTCGAACGTCCACGCCAACCCCCATCGTCGCATCCGTCGCATGTCAAGTGATGCTATCACCGATCCGGCCACATGACCGGAGAAGAACAAGAAGAACGATACGTTGCCCACCGGAAAATCCATCTCCGATCCCAAAAATCCCTAAAGTTCGTCACAAAAACTCATTTAGAAAACTATAATGATGCCAACAAACAGAGACGGGAAAGGCTTACATCTTAATTTAGTCTATTCTGATTTTTTTTAAGTATATCAATAATTGAGGGTGGGAGAATTCAAACCCATGACGTTTTAATCCTGAGTCATACTTGATACGAGTTATGCTTTTGTTGGCTTGTTTTATTAACTTTCAAAATGTTTATAAATTTCAAACTTGGAAGTTCCCATAATCATCCACTAGTTGTGAATGTTTATGAATCTCTCAATTATTTTGTGCATCTTAAACAATATTGATACTTAAACAAAACAGTAAAATATACGTAGAATAATATAACTTGAAATCTAAAAAATTTAAAATTAAAGAGAATAAATTTTTATTATCTAAATTTTGAAAAAATAACATATAATATAATTCTAATAGTATACTACAACGAAAAATATAGAAAAAAAAACTACCAAATATAAACACAAACTTCACAACTTTATGTTAAACAATTCTGCACCCTAAACACAAACATCTTAAATCTAGATTAAACAATTTTATACCTTAAACAAAGACATGCAAACAACTCAACACACTCCACACAAATTATTTAACTCCACAACTCTATGTTAAACAACCTGCACCTCAAAACAAATATCCTAAACTTAGATTAAACAATCTAAATTAAACAAAAACTTACTTAATCCAGACTTAGCACACCCCAAACACAAATTATTTAACTCCACAAGCTAAACAACTTCATACTATTTTAACTTACTCAGCGCTCCAAATAGCACCTAATATGTTATTCTTCCGCCTATTTCAATCTTAATAAGTGAACATACATACTCAAAGGTACAGTATCAAATTGTTAAAAGCAAAATAAATACAAGGATCAAAATAATTCTTTTCTCCTCGTACAAAACTAAAATAGGAGTTTTGAAAATTAGTGACAAACAGAAAAATTCAAACTATTCACGGTTTAAAATTGACATTTTAAAAGCTCAAAAACCAACGTTTAGAGACCAAAATAAGATTTAAACCATATTTCGAACGACGAGGGTTGCACCTGAGGGAGTGGAAGTTGGGTGGAGTAGCCTAGAATGCCACGGCAAGTGAACATGAACAAGGTCGAAATGGTAGCCTTTGGTCTCCCTTCGATTAGCCAAGTCCATAGTATATATGTTGTTTGCATTCCCACGAACACCTAAAATTTTTCATCCAAATTACAAACAAACAAAAATACAATTCTTCGTTAAACTTTTTTCTCTTTTTAACTTTATTTTAAATCTCGATTCGAATTGATTTCTTTTGAAGTATTACCTTTCAAATAAAGGTAGAAATACGAAACAACTAACTTAGGTACATACGATGACATATTTGTTTGCCTCAATTATGTTAAATAGTGTAATAAGGTATGTTTCAAGGGCATAAATATAAAAATTAAAAGTGAATTATAATTTAGTTCTTCCAAACTTTAACTCAAACAATTAAATTTTTTTAAGAAAATAAATAATTAAAACTTTTAGTTTATGAGAGGGTAAGTCTAAGTTGGAGATTTAAATTTCATAGATTACCTTTTCTTTTTCAAGTTCCATAAGTTCAACCTAAATTAATAAATGAAATGAATTATGTAATTAAGACCCATGAACGAAAATATATATTGATAGTCAATATTCTAGAAAAATGTAAAAAGATATTTAAATTAACAAATGATGAGTTAAGACTAATTAAATCATTACCAATATTTATATTGCACACATTTCTAAAAATTTAACATTTTCATAAATATTTTGAAGAAAAAGGTTGTTCCCTTTATATACATCCAAATTATGAAATTATAGGCCAAAATGCCCCTATGTGCATAAAAAATTTAGGTTGGAGTAAATCCCACTCTACTCCTAGAACTTTTATATTTTAGTTCTTAAGCTTATGAAATATTAATATTAATTCTTAAATTTTTGCCCACTTCTATCCCATTTTTTTAACCTTTTTTTTTCATTCTCGATTTTAGCATTTAAATTTTGACTAAATTTCACATTTAATCACTACAGCAAGAATACTATACTTAATTCATTGAAAATGTAATACGGCTAAAAATTTTAGGTTGGTTGTCTCCTCAACCCCTATACTTCTGAATTTTATAATAGGTACCTATTCTTTAGAGTTATGTTTTTAATAATTTTTGTATTTTAAAAAGTTTCTAATAAACAAATATGTCACAAATTTTATATGCTTTCTTGACAATTAAATTATGATATATTGAACACAAAATCCAAAACTCTTTAAAGAACAAAAATCAAATAGATGCAACTCTAAATAGTTAAAAGCTAATTTAAAATTTTAAAGATTAAAAATTACTTTTGGTCTATGAATGTTCATGAAAATAACAATTTAGTCTTAGAACTTTAGTTTATAATAATTTGGTAGGTATATTTACATCTTTGTAACAATTTAGTTATTTAGTTATTGAACATTAGCATGTAACAATTTAATCATGTCCTTTAAAATTTGTTCCGATTTAGTCCCTATTGTAAAAAAATAAATAAAATTTAAAAGATATTTCTTACCTATGTAGATTATAACATGATTAAAATCCTAGTTATAAACTAGGAAGAGTAAATCGTTACCTAATAAAAATTAACATAATTTTGATAGAATTTTTCACCACATAGATTAAGTTGTTATACATCACTAAATTGTTACAAACTAAAATTTAGATTAAAAATTGTTACGAAAGTTTAGGACCAAAAAATATTTTTAACCAATTTTAGAAGTACAAAATTAAATAGACCCCAAGTTTGAGAAGTTCAACAGCCAAATTTAACAAGTTAAAAAAAAAATGAAATTTGAAAAAAAAAATCACTCTTTTAATCCCTAAATTTTGGTAGATAGGTCACCTTTGTCATTGAGTTTTCACAACATGCTTGATGTCCCTTAGGGCTCGGTTGATAACGTTCTCGTTTCCTGTTTTTTGTTCCCGTTTCTCATTTTCAAGAAACATACTTATTTGATAAATGTTTGTGTTTCTTGTTTCTAAATTTTTTAGAAATGTTTCTAAAAGAGATGCAGATTTTGAGAAACTCAAATCATGTTTGTGTTTCTTTTTTCATGTTTCATGCATGTGTTTCTACCATTTACACTCATCTCTCTTCTTTTTTCCTCTTTCATTCTATATTTTTCTTTTAATACTTTTTTCTTTTCATTTTTTCATTTTTTTTATTTTTCTCTCTGATTTCTTTCTCTTCCATCCTAATCTTTTTTTTCTTTTAATAGTTCTTTTTTTCTTTTATATTTTTCTCTTTTTGTTATTATTTTTTATTTAAATATCAATTATTTTTTCTTTGTTACAATTAAATGTAAAAGATATATGTATTCACTCTCTTTTTCTAATTTTACTTTGTGTGTATGGCTAATTTATTTTTAAAGAAAATAAAAAAATATCAAATTAAAGAAATGTGGGTATGTTCGATTGTCTACCCTTACAATTCATAAATTAGTCTAATTGAAGTGAATTGATTAGGGTAAAAAATGATATTAAAATCAAATTTGAACAAAATAAAATTTATAATTATTATTAATTTTGGGTTGAGTTAGAATAAAATACTATAAACTCTTTAAGATTATTTTCTATTTATTTTAACACAAATAATATATTTTGTTATATTCTAGTTACAAAATCTATTTTTACTAAAAAAACAAAAAACAAAAAATAATTATCAAACACATGTCAGAAAGAATAAACAGAAATAGTTATCAAACATATTTCTGTTTTTAATTATTAAAAAAACGAGAAACAAGAAACAATAATCGTGATCAAACTCATTCCATTAACTACACTGACAGAATGATTTTATATTATTTTTATTTATTTAAAAATAAGAAATAAAGATAAATTATTTTTTCTCTCTCCTCTATCTCATTGTTGTTGTTAGGGCTATGGTTTTATCGAAAGGACAATTAGAGGTATTTGTGTTATTGAGAGACTACTTAAACTTAATAGATCTATGATCGGAACAAGTATTTTGAACAATTATTTGATGAAACCGTCACAATGTAACTAAATCGTAATAGATAGAGAGAGAGAAATATTATTTAATCTACCTCCCAGCTTTTTTTTTCTTTTTTGGAGAGAAAGGAAAGAGAGATAGAGGTGGGAGAAAATATAATTTATCTTTATTTTTTTAATGTTTAAATAAATAGAAAATAATATAAAATCATTATGTTAACTTAACCAAATAAGAAGGTGGAACGTTTGAAACTCTCTCCAAATTTGTTGTAGTAAGAAAAAATTCGCAGAAAAAAAAAAACGTTTGACTAAAAATCCGAAAATAAAAAAGAGATGCATTCAAAATTAGGAGGAAAATTGATTGGGCGAGTAAAGTTGGGAAAAAAGAAAAGGCTAACCGTATTCAGTGCCGCTAGCAGTGTATTGAGCTCTGGCCACGAGGACAGCACGCGATGAACGGGGCGCGTGATCACAAACCCCAAATCGAACGGTGGAGAAGCCGGCGGAACCATCCGGAGCGTGTACTCCACGCCCATAAAGAACAACAAACCCATAGCGAATACACACGGTATCCAATGATATCTCGCCACGTGTGCCACATCTTCCACCGTCCATCTCATACACGACGCCTTCCCGATCCCTTTATAACAATACCCACCGCCACCGCCATCGCCGCCGTGGAAATCCTTGTTCGCCATCTTCCTACCTCCTCCGCCGCCGCCGCCGATTCTATTCCGGAGATTGCTGGTTAAAGTTGTTGCAGCGCCGTCGAATGCCATCGGAGATCCCCGAGAGGCACATTGAAGGAAAGATCGGCGAGTTTTATAGATCGGAGTTTGGTGGCGGAGGTTTCAAGGAAAAGGATTGGGAATTTCAGAGATCTGAGATTTTTCTTTAAAAACGTGAGGGAAAAAAAATGGCGGATTCTTAATGAGAGAGTAGGTGAGCGGATGGGTGTTCTGTGGTTGAACGATTGATTTGATATATATTTCAAATATGCGCTCATGGTTAATTAATTAAAATTAACTTTCTCTAAAATTACTGGACCGTCCATGATTTATTTATTTATTTTATAAATTTCACCGTCCATGAATTACAATTGTTTTAATTGTGTCCAAATTTTATATAAACTTAAATAATATATTTTACTTTATAATGTTGAGCTTATCAATTTGCCAACTTGAATATAATGTGTACAAACGAAAAAAAAAGGGTTAAATGTTCGAATTCCTATTAACTAAAATAAATATTTTTTATCAATTTAATTTTCTACATTTTTTTTAATTAAACTTTATGGATGAAAAAATGATTGTTGTATTGTACAATCATTAATGAGTCAAGCTAAAGTTGTGGGAGGATGTAAACCATAGAGAATCAAGTTAATGATTTCCTCTTCTAAAATTTTAAGAATTGGTTGCATTTTTTAAACAAACATTTTGTTTTCAAAGTTGAATGGTAAAATAAATGATTTAAACCTCTAATCTTTTGGTCGATGATATCTTAACAAATTAAACTATGCTCACATCGGACTTTTTGGATGAATTAACTCCCTCAACACTACCATGTAAGCTTATTATTAGTTAAATTTAGGGAAACATGTACAAACTACTCTTGAACTATGAGGTATGTTACAATCACACCCTTCAACTTTAATTTGATCAATCAGACTTCTATATTTTATTAAGTTAAAAATTCATGTGTGTGATTGCAACTCTTAACAAAGTACAGTACATGAGGTTGGTTGATCAAATTAAATGTTCAAGTGTGTGATTGTAACAAATCTAATAGTTCAATAGTTGTTTTGTGCAATTTTTCCTTAATTTTAATATACAATAATAAAATTGGACTATTCAAAATTTGTTAAAATGGAAGAGAGACTAAATTGAAAAAAAGACTCAAACATTAAGTATTAAAATATATATTTGGTTAAAACTAAACATTCAAAACTTACATAATTTTAAACTCGGTTGCTAGTTAAAATTTTCGCTATATATAAAAAATAATCCTCTAACTTTATACTTGGTTTCAAAAATACTCTTAAACTTTTAAAAGTTTAGTTAATATTTTTAAACTTTAAAAAAAAGTTAATAAAATATTTTTACGATTAGTTTTGGATGAAAACCATTAATACGTTATTTCAAAAATACTCTTAAACTTCCAAAAAGTTTTATTAATACTAACTCTTCAAAAAAATACTCTTTACCTTAATAAATGGATAGAAATCATTAGTACCTCTATTTAAAAATACTCATAGACTTTTAAAAGATGCATTAATACCTTTAAAGAAAAAAGTTTAAAAAATGCACTTACTATTAGTATATAGACTAAAACTGTTTATCTACACTCCATTACCTCCTCTTATATTTTATCTTTCTCTTGATTTGCTTCAATCTATAGCTTTGCACTTCTCTATTTTTTTTCTCTTTTTTTCATTACCCTCTTACTCTCTTCTTCCATTTTTTTTAATCTCTTCATTTTTCCTATCTTCTTAAATATTAAAACTTTAGATAAACGGGAGGAGCTTTCTCATTTCTAAGCAACCCAACATAAATATAAGAATTTTCAACACCCAAATAGTCAATGTCTTTAAAGTTGTCTTGAGTTGGAAATAACCAATTTGAAAACAACTCATATAAATACTATCATTTATTTTTTCATATAGGTACTCTTATTTTTCCTCCATTGTCCAATTCTTAATCATATGGACCTTCTTCAAATAAATTAATGTGAACTGCAAAAAGATTGATAAAATCTTCATCCACTACAAATTTAGAAATTAATGTATATATTTTAATTCTTTTCATTCTAACTAGATGTGTTCAAAATTATGACCTAAATTCTCAACATGTGTCTCTTTTTTGTGTATCAAACTCAAATGTACTAACTCAAATTACTAGCATACAACCTTGTTAAAGTCTATAAGTCCTATTAGTGGGTTCCATTATTCTCCTTTCTTATTGTTGTAAAGGGGGTAGTTTCATAAATTAAAAAATAGAAGAACAGAGTAAGAGAGCATTAAAAAAATTAGAAGGAAAAAAAAAGTGTTAGGTCATAAATGAATGCAAATGAGAAAATAGAAGAAGGAACTAATGGAGTGTAGATAAACCGTTGTAGTCTATATACTAATGCTAAGAGCATTTTTACTTTTTTTTAGGATAAAGGTATTAATGCAACTTTTGAAAGTTATAGGAGTATTTTTAAAATGAAGTACTACCAATTTATGTCTATTTATTAATATGAGGATTTTGTACATTTTTAGGGTTTGTTTGGATTGAGAAGTTGGGGGAGTAGGAGTAAAGAAGTCGGGGGAGTAAAGAAGTCTGAGAAGTTTTGAAGTCTGTGTTTGGAGTGTAGATTTGTTTAGTTTGGAGTTATGAGAAACTGTGTTAAGGCAAAGAGTTGCAGGGAGTATGAGTTGAAAAAAGAGTTATAAGGAGTTGGAGAATGAGTTAAAAAATCTGTGGAGCTCATAAGAATGAGTTGAGAAATGAGTTAATAAATCTGTGTGAAGGAGGAGTTAATAAATTTGTGGAACTCACAAAAAGAAGTTAATAACTTCTTGGGTCAAACAAAAAATTGGGAGGAGTTGTTAACTTCTCCTAACTCCACTCCCTCCAATTCTTCAGTCCAAACGGGTGTTGAAAATAAAAGTTAATGATTATTTTTTATACTTGTCTAAAATTTTCCACCTCCAAGGAAAACTTTACAAAAAACCATCGTTTGCTTTATCCAATGGGATAATTTTTTTTTTTTTTTTTTTTGCCTTGTCAAAATTTGTCTTTGTCGTTGCCTTTAATGCACCCATGTGCACCTGTGTAACTATGAGTGAAAAAAACATTGGCAAACTAAAAACTGCAGTAAAAAAAAAAACAACAACAACAAGAGTTGTAAATACAATATAGGTAACTCATTTGATCTAATATTTTAAACAGCACAATTTGAGTGTAGTCTATTTTTCTACTAAAAAAAATTGTGTGGTTATCAAATAAACTGCAAAATAGATGGATATATCCAAAATTGAACCCAAGTATTTTTCATATTTTAACTTAGGCTAGTTTTAACGATTGGAAGCTTAACTATAACAATCTCTAAAGTTGAGTGTTGGTTTGTACAATTTCCCGTTCAACTATAATTCTATTAAATTGAAATTCCAAAACAAAAAACTTTTTATTAATTTAATTACTTAATATGAAATAAACATGTTTAAACTTTCAACTATTTATTTAGAATCACAACTGTTTATCACAACTGTTCACACATAATTTCAGTAAAGTAATGAAAAGAAAACACGTGTAATTGAACGTTGTATTTTTATTAATTTGAAGGAGTGGATTACAATCTCTAATATCTCCTTTGATTCTTAGCAGCTTGTAGCTTGTTGAAGGTTTCTTTAAGTTATCTTCAGACTGAAATTTCTGAACATTTGAAATGAAGGGGAAATTCTCTAAGGACATATGGGTTTGGGTTTTAGTGGCATTTGGGCCCAACCACCTGAATCTGAGCTTTGTCGCTTTTGGTCTAACCATTTAAGTTTTGGCTTTATTTAACTTTAACCCAAATTTCATATAACTCAATTTGACCAAATTAAACTTTTAATTTTTAGAATTTATCAATTTTTGTCTTCAAATTAAATTTGGTACACATGTCAATTTATAATTGGTATTAAATTTAATTATTTATAATTTCCTCATTAACTTGGAATAAAATGATATGACAATTGGAGATTGACCAAAATTTTTATGTCAACAACAACCCTCAATATGGTAACAAAAGAAAAATATTGAGGCTCTATTTGATAACTATTTAATTTTTTGTATTTGATAAGTTTTGAAAATTGTGTTTGTTTTTTCAAAAATTTTTTATAATAGTTTTTATTATCTTTTCCACCGATCTTGATCTTCTTAAGAAAACATTTTGAGTTTCTAGTCAAATTCTAAAAATAAAAAATTAAAAGCCAAATGTTTATTTTTTTTAGTACATCAATAATTAGGAGTTGAGAAATTCAAACCAGTCACGAATCATACTTACTAGTTGAGTTATGCTCTTGGTTGCGAAATGCTTATTAAACGAGCATATATCTATTTTTTTTTTTTTTCCTTTTTCGATTTAAGTTAAATATTTATTGTATTGTAAGACTTAAGAGACAGGCTTGGTGGGGCCCACCAATCGAGGAAATTGACCCCCAAAATGAATTCAGGAACTACAAATTTTCTCGTCATTGGTGGGAATAAAACGATTATGACACTCTACCACCACGATTAACGTGTGGGGATTTTTTTTTTCTTTTTTTTTTTCTTTTGAGTACAACGTGTGGGGAATTTTATTTCTTCAAATTTAAAAAAAAATATATATATATATATATATATATATGTCCAAAATAATCCTCATAATTTCAATAATAAAATAGAGCAAATTCTAGTCATTTTCTTTCAAGTTAAATATATTTTTGCTTCTGGATAATTCTTAATTTAGTCTTTGATTTTTTAAAATTCTCACTTTTATTCATGTATTAAAAAATTTCAATTAGGTCCTCTCACACGAAATTTGTAAAAAGGAAAATGAATCGACTTATTAAAATAAATTCTTAAAGAATATATATCAAGAATTATGATATTCCTACTTATAAAAACCATCTTGTTTTTTTTTGGCCAAACAGTTACAAAGAGTAGGAGTTAGGACGTTCGGAGAGTTAAGAAAGATTGAAAAGTTCTGAAGTTTGTGTTTGAGGTAGAGAATTATTTAGTATGAGTTTTGAAATCTGTGTTTGAGGCAATAAGTTGCATAGAGTAGAGTTCTGAAATCTGTGTTTTGGGTGTAGATTTATTAACTTGAAGTTCCGATGTCTAAGTTGATTTTAGCTGTTTTTTGTATCATTTTTTATATAACTTCATCAATCTAATTAGCTTGAGTATAGTCCTTTCGCTACTTATCTATAGAAATAATAACATTATAATTATATGGTTAAAAAAAAATCAACAAATGGTTGAAGACTTAAACTACAAATTTAAGAGTGCAACAACGTTTATCATTAAGGGCTTTAACAATCTATCACCTAGTCAAGTCCCAACTTGAAATTGTAGTGCACTGTTGGAGATGTTATTTTTCTAAGTTAAATATTAATAAAACTTCATCTAATTAAATAAGTTGATTGTTTAAAGCTATCGGAAAATGCATCCTCATATATATATATAATTATTTTGACTCTTTATCCTACCTAGAACTAATATTGTGTGCTATTTATTCAATACATTAAGAACCCTAACTAGCTAGAAATGAAAGCATCCATGCAAGCTATTCCTATCAAAAATAAAATGAAAAGATAAAATTCAATGACAAATTTTATGTATATACCATGCTGTCAAATGAACCAATATGATTTTTTTTTAATCCAAAAAGACCTGCATAAATTAAATTTTAGGTAAGCTAACTTGTTTGAGAAAAAAAAATGTTATTCTTCAAAAGGAAAAAAGATCATGAAATCAAACCAACTAGGGTACGCTTTTGGATCAAGCACTTATTCTAATTTCTAATCAATAAAATTAAGGACATGTTTGGGAGTGATTTCGGAGTGACAAAAATCACTTTTGACATGTCTAAAATCACTTTCCTATCAAAAGTGTGATGTTTGACAATACTAAGTAAGTGATTTTAGAAAAATCCAAAATCATTTGAAGTGATTCTGTTTCCATCACTTGGGAGGTGATTCCCAAGTGATATTTGTCAAGTGATTGGAATTTAAAATGACTATTATTTCATTTTTTGAAATAGTATACTTTTAATGACGGTAAAAATCATCATCTTTTGTCAAAATTTATAAAACTTCCATAAAAAAAGTGAATTTTCTCAAAACCGTCTTATTAAGTTAATCCGTCATTGTTTATATGTATCTTACTTTATTATCTTTTTTTTTTCTTTTAATTCATATTTTTCACTTTCCTTTCTCTCTCATAGTTTTAACTCTCTTTGATTTTTTTTATTTCTAATTTTTATCTGTCCAAATATATTAGAATAATTTATAACTAAATATTTTTTAAATAAATTAATTATAATTAAATCACTTAGTTTAAAACACTTTAATTTAAAACACTTTATGTTAAAATTGTTTCCCAAATATGCGTTTTAAAAATCACTTAATTGTATGAAAATCACTATTAAAAGTGTAAAACTAAATATGATAATGATTATATGGAAATCAATTTTAATAAATCAATTATAGACAAATCAATTACACTACAATCAATATTTCTAAAATCAATCCCAAACATGTCCTAAAATATAAGTTTTAATACCATCATAATTTATTTAACATAAAGTTGAAAATGCCACGAAATTTTATTCGATAACAAAAAATAACAATCTACGACATTTCTATACCATGGTAAGAAATTGAAAGCTTCAAAATTAACCACACAAGTTTCATTTCTTCTCCTCACAACCTCTGATATCTTTGTATTAGGAAAAAAAAAAATCCAAGATACTAGTATTTTAGAAATTTAGAAAAAAAAAATCTTTTTACTTGTTTTAAATTGCAATTTAATAAATTAAAAAGATGTAATTAATAAATTTAAAAATGTCCTTTTAATTATTTTATAATTGTAGCATGTGAAAGAAAAAAAATATATTATTACTAGTTGTTTTAAATTTTTTGTTTATTTAATTAAAAATTTATAATTCTTTAAAATTATTTAAAATACGTTAATCTTATAAACATGTAGTTTATTAAATTAAAAAATGTTACAAATATAGTTTAAAAGGTTAATTATTAATTCTTAGACCACGATTATTTAAAATTGTAGTCTATAGTTGGTTTCTAGACCATCATTTTTATTTATTGCAATGTAAAGGTATACTTCTAACCGCATTATTAAATAAACCATAATCTAATGTAAAACAATAATCAAACTATAAACCATGATTTTTTCTCCCATTGTATATTGTTAATTATTAGATTACGGTTGTTTAAAATTGTAGTCTGTAGTTTTTATACCACCATTTTTATGTATTGTGGTGTGAAGGTATACTTTTGACTATAGCGTGTTAAGAAAGCATGGTCCAATATGTAAAGGACTAATTTAATTATAAACCATAATTTTTGTTATCCGTGATGTAATGTTAATTATTAGACCATGGTTGTTTATTATTGCAGTCTATAGTTGATATTTAGACCACCAATTTTATATACGGTGGCGTTTAGGTATAATTCAACCACAACATTAAGAGGTTGTTTGGGGTGAAGGTTTAGAATCAGAATCTTGGAAATTAGAAGCCTGGAAGGTTTGTCCTTTAAAGGTTCTGAAGTTTGGGAATAAAAAAACTGTGTTTGGGGTGTAGTGTTCTGAAGTCTGTAAATCAGAAAACTGTGTTTAGGGTGCAGTGTTCTGAAGCCTGGAAATTAGAGAGTTGTGTCTTAGGTGTAGTTTTCTGAACTCTAGGTTTGATGCAGATTTGTTTCACCTTTTTTTTTTTAGCTATTTTATTCCTTTCAAATTTTTGTAATTGATCTTATGTGAATTATAAAACCTAATGTCTAACATTGATCAATTTTTTAAGTAACTTTTCTATGAAGCTTTTAATTTAGGTTGTTGTTGAGGAATAAAAAAAAAATAGTTTTAAACCTTGAACAATTTTTAGCATTTGGACCCAACCCAGCTATTCGGGTTGCAAATATATTCAACCCAAACAACCCTAATTAAGTGATGAACCCAAATCTAACCCAATCATGAAACATTTGGGTTGAGTTGGTTTAAGTTGATACATTTTATATATATATATATATAAAATATTGAATTAAGATTAGAAACTCCATTTTAATTTATATTATGAATTTTTACCTCCCAAAAGACTCATAAACTTATTTTAAAAAGTTATTAAAGAATAAATCATCTAAAAATAATTATAAAAATAAATAAATATATGTAGATATAGTTGTAATATAAGTAAAAACAATTTTTTTCTAAAATTAATATGAAGTTTGGGTTGGTTCGGTTCTAGATTCAACCCAAACTAATTATTCGTGAACCCTACGAACCAACCCAACTCATAAAGTTTTTTTTTTAACCCAACACAACCCAAATATTTGGGTTGGGTGGATCAGGTTCTTTAGGTCATTGGGTTTTTTGAACACCCTTACCACGAGTTTGTACATACAGACACACCGTCCAAAAGTGTTACAACTGACATGAAACAAAATGACATAAAACGCCTTTGTGCGAAAAAAAAAATATTTCATTTTTTTCTAACTTTTAAAAAAGAAATTACAAATCTGAGTCATTTAAGTGTACATTAAAAAAACAAAAAAAATACCAAGTTAGTTTTCTTTTTTAAAAAAATAAAAATAAAAAATCCACAAAGTTTAAACGTTTCGAGAGTAACATAAAAAATTATTTAGTAGCCATTTTTTAGTTTTATTTTAACCTCTTACAAAATTGACTAGATTGTTAGATTGTTGGAGTGGTCGAGTTGATTAAGTGGTTGGATTGTCGAGGTGGCCGCTGAATTTTTGGTTGTCGGTGATCATCGGGTCATCGGAGTTGTTGAAAAGGTCGTTGAGGCAACCATCAGTGGTGGCGAGTCGTTGGTGTGGTCGTCGGAGTTGTCGTTGTCTGTGGTCGTCGGAGTTGTCACTGGAGTTGTTGTCGAAGTGGTGGCTGAAAAATGGAAACGACATGGAAGAGGAAGTGGGAAACTAAGTGGTTGCAAGAGGTAGCCGTCAACGGTGGTTGAGTCCCTGGTGTGGTCGTTGTAGTTGTAGTTGTCGGTAGTTGTCGGAGTTATCATCGAAGTTATTGTCGAAGCGATCAACGACAATGAAAAAAGACAAATTGAAGAGAAAATGGAAAATCAAGTGTTTGTCGGAGGCAGTTGTCAGCGGAAGTCGAGTCGTCGGTGTGATCGTCGGAGTTGTTGTTGTCAGTGGTGTCGGGTGGTCGTCGGAGTTGTCACCAGAGTTGTTGCCAAAGTGGTCGTCGATGCGGTCGTCCGGAGTTGTTGTTGTCGGTGGTTGTTGGGTGGTTATCGGAGTTGTCACCAAATTTTTTGCCAAAGTGGTCGCCGGTATAGTCGTCGGAGTTGTCGTTGTCGATGGTTGTCGAGTGGTCGTCGGAGTTTTTACCGGAGTTGTCGAAATAGTCGACAAATAGATGAAAAAATATGAAACAAATTCCATGAGATTGCACTGTTGTAACCTATGAGATTGTACTGTTGTAACCCATGTGATTGGATTTCAAAACCAAAGATTTAAAATACCTTGTTCTAAACATGGGTTTGGATTTGGAATCCAAACTCATCCAAATTCAAATCCATGTGACAAACACACCCTAAAAGGTTATGGTATAAAATTAGTAATCTAACTATAGATCATTGTTTTTATTACTCGTAGTGTAATGTTAATTATTAGACCACGATTTGTTAAAATTGTAGTTTATAAGTGTTGTGGTGTAAAAGTATACTTTCAACTACGGTGTTGAAAAATTATGGTTCAACATAAAACAGTAATATTGTAACAGTCGGTTAATAAAAGAAAAAAAAAAGAAAGAAAAGGAGTAGTCGGAAGTGAAACTTTGCGCCCCACCCCTCGACGTTCAACGCCCGCCGTAGAAAAGGCGGCGAGGCTCTCCTCTCTCCCTCCTCTCTCTTTCTCTCTCTCTCGGCCCCGTCCTCTCTCTCGGCCTCTGTCTTTCTCAGTCTCTCTCCCTCTCTCGTGTTTCTCTCCGTCTCTCTCTTTCGCCGAACTCCTCTCCTCACCGTCACCCTCTTCTTTCTCCCTCCTCACAAGTCTCTTCCTCTTCGTGATTTCACTCTCTCTCTCTCTCTCGTCTCAGTCGCCGCGCGCATGATGACTCCTCGCCCTGCACGCCGCGGAAATCGGTCTCATGAATATGACAAGCCGCCGGCGAACCTAGATCTGTGAGACCCGTCGACCGTTCGGTTGGTTCAGTCGTTTTTAGGCGGTTTTAAACGAACGGAGTTGATTCGGATAGATCGGGCCGTGAGGATTTCGTGATCTCTGCTGCCCACGCGCCACCGCGCGCGAGGTCGCCGGTCTTTTCCTTCCGCAATGCGTCGCGCCTTGGTCCGCCCCGTAGTTCGTTTTGGATCTCCGTTAGGTGAGTTGTGCTCTTCATAAGTTTCGGGTCGTGTTGTGTTTGATTTATTAACCGTGTTGTGCTTCTTCTTCGTTAGGAGCGCTTATTTTGGAAGTAGGTCACACTTGGAGCACGTCGCTTTACCCAAGCCTCCGTCGCGCTTGGACCCCAGTAAGTAGTCTTTTGGATTGAATTACCCCTAAGTGTAGGGCTTAGGGGCGTCGTTGCATGTTTACTATTTCGGAACTGAATGTTTTAGAACGTGTAACAAACTGGACTCGTAGTAGCATACTAGGTTGTGGTAAACTCTGCGATATACTTGGATCCTGTGTTGCCTGTACATTTGTTGAGAATATGATGAATCAGTGATGTAGTTGTTATCCCTTCGTGCTATAATGATTGTCTTTCGTGCTTAGTTGTGATCTTGTTAGGAAAGTTGACCTAAGCTTGTGTTGAGAACGATGCTTATGATAGAGGTACATGTCGTGCTAAAATTGTTGAATATGCTAGAGTTGTACGTCTGTTTATCCCGAGCCTAGTCGTCCCGTGCTTAGTCTGTAGTGACTCAGGAAGTGCCGTTGAGCCTTAGGATGATAGTTAGCACAACTAGCCCTAGTGCAGGCCCAAGTCCTAAGTACCTGTGTAACCCTTAGTAGACCGAGACTCGAGGTTGGCGAGATGATGTATGGGATGTGATGGTCCGCCCTCCATCCAGTTGTGCGACTCGAAGTACGATCCTTAGAGTCGAGAGGGTTAGATAGAGTCCTTCGCCCTAGTGCGGGCGGGAATGAGCCCGAGGTCGATTGTGCGCTGTAGTACCGCTTTGATGCTTATGGGATGTGGTGGTCCGCCCCATCCATCCGTTGTGCGACTCGGGGTGTGATGATCCCAGAGTCGAGAGGGTTGGATAGAGTCCTTCGCCCCTAGTGCGAGGCCCGAAGATGAGTCTCGTGGCCACGTCCGCCAACCAGATCTAGGAGCTAAGGGTAGGGTGAGGAATCGAGAAAAGTGAGCAATAGTAGGGCAGTGCGTGTTGAGGTTGTTTGGCGGGGTAGGTGTCGTGTTAGCTAAGTCTAGGGTCGTTCTTATGTTCTTTATTCTTGACGAAGAAATGCTTACTAAGTATTTTTATACTCATCCCTTCTTTATTTCTTTTTCGTGCGGGTAAGGCAAACCAGTGAGATGACCACCGGCGACGAGACCTCTGCGAGGCTATGGAAGACTTGTAGGACTTAGTTAGGAGTTGTCGTTTCTTTTTCCTTCTTCCGTTGTGTTTTGTGGCTTCCATTCATGTTTTAAACTTATTTCTGTCTGATGTTTATTTCTCGAATCAAAGCATGTTCTGTTTTTACCTATCGTACTCAAAGCATGTTTTGTTGTTTGAGATTTTCCGTTAACTCAGGGACCTGAGCCTTGACCTATTGTTGTTTCTGTAGTTTGGTGGGAGTTTGGGTACCTCGTGAGTCTTTGAAGTGTTCTCGTTTAGGTTCAGGCACTTGTAAAATTTTTCGGTTTGTTCAGGTTGCGTCGTTATGCTTCCGGATTTCCGGCGCGAACGGTACAACTTGAAAGTAATGCCTCGAATCGTTGTGTTAAATTTTTCGGGGTGTTACAAATATGACTATATAGAACATAGTTTTATTGCTTGTGGTTTAATGTTAGTTATATTAGACCACGATTGTTTAAATTGTAGTCTAAAGTTGGTCTAATGTAAAGACAATAATATGATGGCATACCACAATTTTTATTATCTACGATATAAAAAATAATGTTTAGAATATAGTCGTTTAAAATTGTACCGACTTTTAGGCCATATTTTTTATTCGTGGTAGTGTAAATATAATTTATTGACCACAATTATTTAATTTATAGTCTATAGAAGGCCTTTAGACCACGATTCTTTTGTAATTGTGGTCAGGGGTTGATCTATATGTGGAGTAGAGGGAGTCATGGCCCCAAAATTTTTGAATTTAGTAATATATAGTATATATTATTTTTAAAAAATAATAATATATAGTTTTATAATAAATAGTACACTATGATCAATAATAATGTGGTTCGTGGCAATGTTATTATCCTCCATTAGCAAATTCAAATTCCTGCGATCAAATGTAAGTAACTATGATATTATATTTTTGACTTATTTATAATTTAAATATATTTTTAAATGTTGAAAATTTAATTTTTAATATTTAGATCTATAAGAAACTATATATGATGTTATGTTCTTGACTTATTCAATACTTTTTAAAAATTTAGGAATATGGGATAATAGATACAAAGGTAATTATAATTTACAAATATTTTTAAATGTTAATAAATTAATTTTTAATATGTAATTCTATAAGAAACTATAATATTATATATTCAGGATATTCGATATATTTTAAAAAAATTAGGAATCTATTAGACATAAAATTAAATATATTTAAAGTCTAGAGGTCTATTGGATAAGTATAAAGTTTAAGAATTCATTAGATAGTAGATTTAAATTTTAGGGACTCATTAAATACTTTTTAAAGTTTAGAAATCTAATACACCAGAACTTAAAAGTTCATGAACTAAATTTGTCATTTAACTTTTTTTTATATATTTGTTAAGACATTAAAATTATTTAAACTCAGTTAGAAAGTCTTTAGTACACCTAACTATTATTATCACCAATAATTTTTTTTTTCAGTCAACATAATGTGGGGTGTGTTCAAACTGACCTTACAGATATTTTTTTATTATATTTATTAACATAATTAGTCTGCCGCCTAAACATTAGTATCTGGGTTCGACCCTGATCGTGGTCTATAAACAAGTATATTTATTTTAGACCATGGTTCTGTTGGTCAAATCTCTACAACATTAGACTTTATTTTTTTTCCAAAACTATAGTCTAATGTCTAAATTAAAGTATAGTGTGCTCTAAATTTTGTAGTAGTATCTAACTAATTAATGTAATTGATTATCTAACTTTGAGTACTAATCAAGCTAATTTACATTAAGAATTTCAATTCGAAAATGCAAGAATGATCACTTTCATAGTGTGTTAACAACAAAGTGTGTTAACAACAAGTAATGAATGCATAAGAAAGGTCAACTCCATTGTTCGAACACAAAATTACCCCACGTCATTTTTTTAATATCTCTCACATTAATTATTCATTTTCCTTGGATGGTGTTTAAATAAAAAGAAACGGGAAAGATTTCAATCCTTAATTTAAAAGAATTCAAATAAATTTTAAGATTTTATGTCTTTATTCTCTCAATTCTAGAAATAATATAAATTTTTTTTACGTCAATCCTAAATTTGAGATTTTAAATTATGTTATTTTAGGAATATTTTATCATTTTTTTAAATACTTATTTTCGTCAATTTTAAAATTTTAATTTAAAATTTATTTTTCAAGCTTAATAAAATATTTTTTTATAATTTAATATTTTATTTTTCTAATTAATCAATATAATGGATTGTCTAATTTGATGTTTTAAATAACTTTTTTTCTTTGAATGAAATGTTTTAAATAACTAAGTTGTGTTATTTTAAAATAACTAATTAAGTTCAAAATGAATATATATTTTTAACAATGCTCAAATGAATATCAGGTATACTTTTGTTCATATTACCATATATTTATGTTATTTATTGTACAATTTTATTTTTGTAAAGTTTTGAAAGAGATATTGTTTGTCCTTTTACTTTGAATATATTAATTTAAATATCAAATAAATATTTTGAATACATTAACATTTCTTAATACTTATTTCTTAAATTTTAATACGTATTAGTTTAAAATATGTTTTTCTTGTATTCAAATCATAAAATTATATATATTTTTAGTTATTAATAAAAGAATAAGCAAAAAAAAAAAAAAACGCTTAGATTGCTATTTGTTATGAGTAATTTATTTTTAAATTTTATAATAAAATGTAGATGACAAGTAGATAAAGTGAGATGAGAGATTTTTATCAATTTAAAACTAATCTACACTAAGAATCTAAATTTAAATACTAAAACATTTATATTTAAAAAATAAAAATAAAAATATTTTTTACAAATATTTATAGATAATTAGTAATCAGTAATAATGATAAGAAAATTTATATAAAAAATAAATATTTTTTTGAATTAATAAATTAAAAAATTTATGTAAAAAAAAATAGAGAGAAGAGAAGAGAGAGGCAAGAGTGAGATTAGGGGTGTTCAAAAAATCCGATAACCCGACTAACCCAACGTCCCAACCCGACGGGGTTATGAATTTATTTGGGTTGGCTTGGATTCAAATAAATTAAAATGTATGGGTTGGGTTGGTTCGTGGGTTTATCTAAAATTAATTTGGGTTGACCCGACCAACCCGAACTTATTATTAATTTTAAAAATTTTATTTTTATCTATCATACAACTACACATCCATGTATTTAATTTATTTTTATTTAATTTCGTAATCATTTATTATTTAATAACTCTTAAAAATACATTTTTTTAAATTAGTGTAATTTTTCATAGTATAAATTGAAACTAAGTGGCTAATTTTAATTCAATATTTGAAAAACAAATAGTCTTTGTGTTTAAATGATGGTGATTTATTTCGAAGTTTCTTGGAATAATTGTAAATTTGTAATAGAATATTTAACTTTTATTGTTGTTATTTAATATAAAAACATTTGGAGTTTTTTAATTCTTTAATTTTTTATATTAATATTAATTTTGAATTTTTTAAATTTTAAATTAAAAAAAAACTAACCCGATGACACAACTCAACCCAACCCGAAAATGTTGGGTTGGGTTGCCCTCATGAATAGGGTTATTTGGGTTGGAAGAATGACCAACCCGAAAATTTGGGTTGGTCCAAAAAACTAACATAACCCAACCCAACCCGACTTATGTACACCCCTAAGTGAGATAGTGAAGAAAAAATGAGATAGAAAAGTTGTGGGACCTAGCATGAGGAGTTTGGAGAAGGAATTATGGGAGTTGAAAAATGAGTTAGTAGGGATTTTCATACCGATAACTTATTTCCACGTGTTTTAATAGTTGACGACCTTCATTATGAAAATAATGAAATATGATCCCATTCTGACGGGTGCAAAATTACTCATAACTCATAAGGTTAATATGAGGTGGTCTTTCGTGTTCACGCTCTCCTACGCGGAAACATTCTCGCTCTCAGTCTCTTGCTCTCACTCTCGCTCAAATGAGTGACAAAAAATTTAGAAAAAAAAAAGCAAGAAAAAAAGTCAGAGAAGAGCTAGCATAGTAGAAGTAAAAACGAGAGCAAAAACTATATAGTGCGAAAAAAAAGTCAGAGAAAAGCTAGAGTAGCAGAAGTAAAGCGAGACAGCAAGAGCGAGAACAATAGTGCAAAAAAAGTCAGAGAAGAGCTAGAGTAGAAGAAGTAGAGCGAGACAACGAGAGTGAAATGTGAGAGCAAGAGCGAGAACTATAGTGCGGCTTTTCTTGTTTTTTCTTTTCTCTAAAATTTTGACAACCTCATTGCTATCATGAGCGAGAGCGAGACTTAACCGAGAATGAGTCTTGAGCGAGAGTGAGAGAGCTAAAACTATAAAGTACGATGCCCTTACAGTAAGTTGGACGGAATGCATAGTACTAGAGAAAGGTCATATGTCATTTCATAACATGAGTCAAATCAAATCAATGCATATGAAAAAAAGTCTTCTATGCAAATTTCTCAAGTTAATAAGTTTGTAGGGCCCACATGAATTAATAAACTTTGGGGCCAAACAAGGAGTTAGGGGAATTATCAGGCCCCGTTTGGTTCGTGATATGTTTTCATTTTTATGGTTTCGAAAACAAAAAATACAAAAAAAAAAACGATAAAAATGTGTTTGGTTGCAATTATTTTCAATAACAATTTTAAAAAACAACTCTAAGAATGGACTATTTTCGAAAACGGAAAATTGTCGTTTTCTTTGTTTTAAAAAATTATGAACACTATGGATTCTACCCAAAGAATACGATTTTCATCCAAACAAGATTGAATATTACAATTTATTTTTTTTAAAAAAAAAACTCATAAACGTACCCTTAATCTACGAAATGGATCTATCTTTAAATTTTTATTATAAAAATCACGAAAAATAAATATCAACTAACCAAAGTTATTGAAAATATTTGTTGATTTAACTAGCACAACATTATATAAACATGAATCATTTTCAATAAATGATTTCTTTTTATTTATGAATCATTTTCAATAAATGATTTCTTTTTCATTCTCTCATCGGAAAGAATTTCTTTTCATTTTTGTGGTAGTAAAAGTTTTATTCATTTTATAATTTTTACCGCTTGTATTTCAAGAAACCAAAAATATAATCTTTTGAACTATTTTTTCTTTTGTTATCTTTGTTATCTAAATATTCTCCTAATAAATTAGGGAACCTATTTAAAATGAAAAAAAAAGGGGAGGAGGAACCAAATATTATTCCAATTTGGGTGGGCATTCCTAAGGGGCCACATGGCGAATAATTATTATTATATTGAGTTTCTTTTTCCTCTCTTTATCTTTTATCTCTTTCTCTTTCTTTTTTATTGGATGATAAAAAAAAAAGATTATTTCTTTGTATTGCTTGGCATACAACTTTCCCACAAATTTCTTCTATCCGAATTTTCAATAATATGCTATGAGTTTCGATTTTATCACTGTTTTATTTTCTTTTCTTATATATGTTCTATTGTTGTTTGGAATTGGAACCAAAAAAAAAAAAAGCTAAAGGAATGATTAAAAAAAAATATCTCATTTGTAATGAAAAGGATTTGAAATCAACGTATTTAAAATTTTGTGTTAAGATGGTAACCAGAAGAAAAACAATAATAAGGAATTTACTACTATAGATTTTAATTCTGATTTATCAATGGAAAACTAAAATGTAACCAGGTTAAAAATTTAACTCTAAATTTATGAAATCTTTCAAAATCCGATTATTGTGGTAAAAAAAATTACGAAAATATATGATTTAACATCAATCCTAGGACAATAATAACGAATTTCATTTGAGAAACAACTTAAATATTTAGGTTGTAACTTTTTTTTTCTTTTAACCCAAATGCATAGACTTATAGTTAGATAATAAGAAATTTGTTTTAAAGCGAGTTCGGAATCGTAATCCCAGGAATCGAAGCTCTGGAGGTTTGTCTGAGGGTTACAAGCAGGAATCGAAAAAAGCGTGTTTGGGAGTGCAGTGTTAAGAAGCACAGGAATCGAAACTTTGTGTTTGGGTGCTGTGTTCTCAAGCCCGGGAATCGAGAGAAATTGTGTCTTCAGAGTGCGATTTTACATACTCTAGGTTTGCATGATGATTTTGTTTCACCTTTTTCTTTTAGCTATTTTATTCCTTTCAAATTTTTGTAATTGATCTTATGTAAATTGTAGAAGTTAATGTCTAACATGGATCAATCTTTTAAGTAACTTTTCCATGAAACTTTCAATTTAGGTAGTTTTTTTAACACCCCTACCACGAGTTTACACATACAAATACATCGTCCAAAAGTGTTGCAACTAACACGAAAGAAAAGAACATAAAGCGCCTTTGTGCGAAAGAAAACAATATTTCATTTTTTCTAACTTTTAAAAAAGAAATTACAAAATTGAGCCATTTGAGTGTACATTAAAAAAAAAATACCAAGTTGTTTTTATTTTTTTTAAATAAAAATTTCACAAAATTCAAACGTGTTGAGAATAGCATAAAAAAATGTTTATTAGCCATTTTTTAGTTTTATTTTAACCTTTTAAAAAATTGACTAGATTGTCGGATTGTTGGAGTGGTCAAGTTGATGAGGTGGTGGGATTGTCGAGGTGGTCGTTGGATTTTTGGTTGTTGGTGGTCATCGGGTCGTCGGAGTTGTTGTTGAAAAGGTCGTTGAGGCAACCATCAGTGGTGGCTAGTCGCCGGAGTTGTTGAAGAGGAAATGGAAAATCAAGTGTTTTTCGTGAGGCGATCATGATCGCCGCTTAGTCGTGGTGTGGTCGTCGGAGTTATCGTTGTCGATGGTGTCGTGGTCGCGCGAGTTGTCGCCGAGTTGTTGGCAAAGTGGTCGCCGGTATGGTCGTCGGAATTGTCGTTGTCGGTGGTTGTTGAGTGGTCGTCGGAGTTATCACCGGAGTTGTTGCCAAAGTGGTCGCCTGTGCGGTCGTCGGAGTTTTTATCGGAGTTGTCGTTGTCGGTGGTCGCCGAAATTTTTACCGGAGTTGTCGTTATCGGTGGTCGTCGGTGGTCGCCGGAGTTTTTATCGGAGTTGTCGAATTAGTCGACAAATGGATGAGAAAAACATGGAACAAATTCCATGAGATTACACTATTGTAACCCATGGGGTTGTATTGTTGTAACCCATGGGAATGAGTTTCAAAACCAAGGATTTGGAACACCTTGCTCCAAACATGGGTTTGGATTTGGATGCCAAACCCATCCAAATCCAAACCCATGGGCCAAACACACCCTAACGGACATGTTTAGTTTATTCACCACATTTAATTTGATATGGACACAAAATTATAGAACTTTAAAAGTTTATTAATTTTAACGATATGTGATTTGAAAATTCAAATATCAAATCTTTTAATTGAGATTATAATGTCTAAATTAATTGAATTAATAATTAGTTAATTGTCATTTTTTAAAACACTAGTGGCATAAAGTATGTACTCTCATTGCTCAACAAAAAAAAATTTGAAAGTTCCATTTCTCCCTTCTAGAGAAAAAAACAAATAAGTGGGTGGATAAATCAAGGTTGTTTGTCTCAATGTCAAATCATAATAAATTAGTTCACTAAAAAAAGAATCACAACAAATTAGTAATCGGATCTATCCAAATTAGAAGCACATTTCTATCTTTTCTTTTTCTATTTCTTTTTTAAGAATATTACTATACATTTATATGAAGATTGAAAATGAAGCCTATGATTTTGAAAGTAGGTCACTGGTGCCTTTTAAGTGGTTAGACTCAAATCAACAACATTTTATGTTTTTTAACATAAAAATTAACAAAAAAAAGTTGTAATGCGTAGATTTTTGTTATGGGCTTTCATTTCTTTCACTTGTTCCTCTTAAAAATATTTTGAATTTTTATTTTTATTATTGTAAAAATTTTCATTAAGGTAAAGTATCGGTATTCAGTATGTAACATTTTAGTCTTGATAGTTAAAAATCATTTGTTGCTCGAGTAATGTATGAATTTACGTATGTGAAAAGTCTCATTACACTCACCAATTAAAAGATTATAATTTTAATGCAACTATAGAGACTTAAGTTGTTACTTAAACTAAAATTTATGATCTAAATCACTCTAAAATTTAAATTACAAAAACAAATTTGTTCCCTTCTAAAGTTCAAAAACTAAGACCCTATTTGTGATAATTATTTGATTTTTAAAAATTAAGCTTATAAATATTACTTTTAATTTCTTTCATCTATGGTGTTTTTTTATCTAATTTGTACCTATGTTTAAAAAAACCAAGCTAAGTTTTGGAAACTAAAAAAAAATAGGCCCTTTTGATAACCATTTAATTTTTTATTTTTTAAAATTGTACTCGTTTTCTCACAATTTCTCTATTATGGTTTTCATCTTCTCTATAGTAGTTTCCATTAAAATAAAGCATTTGAATTTCTAGAAAAATTACAAAAACAAAAATATTTTTTGAAAACTACGACATCATTTGATAACCGGTTTCTAGTTTTTGGTTTTTGAAAATTAAGCCTATAAATACTATTTCTATATATATGACTTTCCATATTTTCTTATCTACTTTTTAGATGTATTTTCAAAAACCAAGTCAATTTTCAAAAACTTGTTTTTGTTTTTGAAATTTGGCTGATTCAAGTGTTTTCTTAAGAAAGACATAAACTATTGTAGAGAAATTATGAGAAAACAAGTACAATTTTCAAAACTAAAAATCAAATGGTTATCAAATGAAACTCACTTTTTTTTAGTTTTCAAAACTTGGTTTGATTTTTTAAAACATATGTAAAATGTAGATAAGAAAACTGAAGAGAATCGAATCCCGCAGCGGAAGCAATGGTGAATCGCGCGCTCTTGATTTAGTTACAACGATTCCATTCAAGAACGTAAACAACTAGATTAAGCATAAAATAGAATATGGACAACAAGAAATGTTACCTTTGAAGAACCTTTCTTCAAGTGCTCCTCCTCTCTCACGATCAAGATCTCCGCAACACGAACCACGAACGAACTAAGACACGACCACTGGATCTTCTCCATTGTTCTCTAGGTGAAGGAGAAATGTGGGTTCCCCTTAGGTAAGATGAGATGTTGTGAGAGAGAGAGATTGTGTTTTGGAACCTTTCCAACAACACAACAAAGCCTTAGGTTAACCTTTTTAGTTGCATCTTATGCAACTATATATAAAGAGATAGGGATGGAAATTACCATCTTATCCCTCTTTCATTCTCTCTTTAATATATAGTTAATATGTGAATCCAATTCACATTAAAACTATATATTATATCAATTATATCACATATAATTGATATGACATCTCATATATGAAATTGAACACTTCAATTTCATTTCTAACTTTATACCCTCAATATTACCATGTTGAGTCAACGGAGAGGACCTAATGGGCCTCTGGTTCATGAGCTCCAATGATATGAGATTGGACCGATCAAACTCTTTGATCCAGCTTAATCAAATATTCATTAACTACAAATCACTCCACTATAGATTTGTAGTTGCACTCTCCTCATCATGTAGATTATATTGTGTCCACTGATATAATCATTACCCATGAGTCGACCCTTCACAGGTTATTCGTAATTCTGGTGGGTCAAATTATCGTTTTACCTTGTGATTACTTCTTTGTTCCTTAAGCACCACCGATCCTCTAATGAACAACAAGTCTACTGGCCCTACCATAGACTCATACCTCATAGAGGGCGGGCCCCGTTGTTCAAGACACGAGTCGGTTCTTAAGGAACAATCTATCTAATTCCTTAGTGTAGGAATGAGTGAATTCCATCTTACACACGCTTAAGTTCTCGCCTACCTACGAGGTTTTGTCCCAAGAAGGTAGGCTTATGAGCCTGGCTACATGTGCCACTCTCACTCATACTAGTCAAGGACAAACCCCTATAAGGGGAGTTTTTAACTTGCTCAGTGATTCAAAGTCAAGTCACTAATGATCATCTATAAATTACTAGTCTTATCCTCATTAACGTGTTACAATTGGTTAGACTAATAATTTCATGATCCGATCTTGTATGAACTCTTCATACAGGATGCCCCCACTGCATGTCAACTACATGAATGAGTTGGATTACCTCATTTGTACTAATTACAAAGTGGGTTGCATCCATGGTGTTACCAGAATGAGGTTTCCAACCTTATTCTTATACCATAGACCATTTAGGTTATATTCTTGAACTCAACCCAAATAGTGTCCACTACACTGATATTCAAGATATATGTTATAACCTTGGAGTTTAGTTTATTGGATTTATAAAGCAAAACTGTAATTCTATCAAAACAAATAACCCTTTATTTAATTGATCAAAATTACACAAGTTTAGGGCATAAATCCCAACAAAAATATGGAAACTCGTAGGTGAAAGAAATATTTATAGGCTTAATTTTTAAAAATAAAAAATAAATGGTTATCAAATATAGCCTAGTTTTTACAATTTTTGTTTTTGTTTTTGGAATTTGACTAGAAACTCAAATATTTTTATTTAGAGAGACATAGAAACTATTGTAGAGAAAATAAAAATTACTGTGAAGAAATGGTGAGAAAACAAACACAATTTTTAAAAATCAAATAACTATTAAACAGGGGCCAAAACTATTACTTCAATGAAAGTTCAAAAACTCAGATGCATATTTTATTTTATTTTTATTTTTTTTTTTTTTGTTGAGTCAAGCAAGGACTCCAATCTCCAACATTTAACAGTTAAATATTTTTTAATAATTAAATTATGTCCACACGCTAGCTATTTGAGCATTTTAAGAATATATACATTTAACAGTTAAATATTTTTTAATAATTAAATTATGTCCACACGCTAGCTATTTGAACATTTTAAGAATATATATATATATACATTTACCTTATTCATGTGCTTCTAGCATGCTTTTACCATTGAATAGGGAGAGAACTACTTCAAATTTATATCCAATGATTATTACGAACATATAAATTATTGAATTCGCATCCAACAATTATTATGAAGCGACTTCGATGAATATATAATTTGTCCCTAGCTAGATTCCTAAGTTTCAAACTTCACAAAAATTTGAAGGAAAAAAAAAACCCTTCAATACATATTATACAGTAAAGTTTGGAAAGCTCGCCATGACTGGGTGCGTCATCTCAAGCCCCAAATCCAACCGTGGAAGAGGGTATCCAAATCCAATGGTGCTTTTTCCATGCCACCAAAGTTTAAAATGTCGACGTCGATGGAAATATCGAAGTCTCAATTTCGTGTAAATGTCAATGTCGATGGATATTTCTAGAAAAATTTTAAAAATAAAAAATTTAAAATATATATTTAAATTAGAAAATAAACCTTCCACATTTTTTAAATGAGTTAAAATACTTGTTATAATATTATATTAACATTATATTACATTTTGTTACTATTTTCTTTAATATTTCATTAATTTGGTATGATATATAATGAAAATATCGATTCACTCTGGTGTCAATGTCGAACCCATGGATATGTAAAAATATCGATGGAAATATCAACATGTTGACAAAAATTTAATATCATGCTTGCCAAGTGTACCACATCGTCCACCATCCATTTCATACACAACATCTTTCTAATTTATGATAGTCGTTGTCACTGTTGTAGTCGTTGCAATTCTTATTCACTATCTTCCTGCTACTAACATTGTCGTAAGGAAAGTTTTCTAATATCATAGGAATATCATACCCTCTTTGTTCACACTATATTTTTATCTTCATACTATAGTTTTGTCTTTATCGTTACTTTTTTAATGTAGGTGAATAATGAATTCGAATGTTTGACGTAACAAGGATATAAATAGGAATATCATTACTGTTTGGAGCACAGGTTATTATAACATGTGTTAATTATAATATGTGTGGAATAATCTGTACTCCAAACACAGACTATATATTATAACCCCAAACTAAACAACTCAGCATTTTAAATAATATTATATAATTCCACAGACTATGATAACTCACAAACAATTAATTTAACTCATGTTATTTTAATCCATTTAGTGCTCCATTTAGTGTTATTTTAACATGTGTGGCAAGGCTCTATTGGATACCCTTGAGAGATACATTGAAGGAAGGATAAAGGCATTATTGTATATAAGAGGAGATATTGGAATGGTGGAGACTTTGAAAAATGGAATTGTGTGATTTATAGTCAAAATAAGCACTCGAAAAAATTGTAGCAAAACATAGTTGAACAGTTAAATCATCTATTCATGTCGTCTAAAAGGGCTTATAGGTTTTTTTTAGGTCAAAGTTTTTTACTGTATTGTTTGATGTGTGATGTAGGTGTCATGGAGCCCCACCACTAGGAAGAAAATTGACACCCAAATTGATAGAGCATAGTACAAGAAATTTTCTATGGTTCAAATAATTGTGACAACTCATATACTCGTCAAGATGTATTTATGATATTTTAAGCATTTTTCATTTTCAAAGAATATATAATTAAATTCAATATATATACTCGAAACTAAAAAGGTCAGGTAGATTATTCGAGGAGGTATGCTAATTATATATGTGAAAATTAAATTCAACATATATAGTCGAAACTAAATGAGCCAGGTAGATTATTAAGAGGAAATATGCTAACTATATTTGAAATTGATGAAAAGTTATAAATTAAATTATATATAAATTCAGCCTTTGAACTTTTCAATTTATGCTAAATAGGTTTTTGGATTTAATAGGTCTTTGAACTGTGTAAGATATCTAATCAATCTAACCTTCAATTTTATGTCTAATAAATCACTAAGTTTTTAATTTTGTGTCTTATTCGATATTTTTTAAATTTTATGAACCTATTGAACACAAAATTGAAAGTTTAGTTATTTATTAGACACAAAATTCAATATTATGTATAATAGATTCGTTAATTTTTTTTAAGTGTTGAACATGCTATAGGAATCTATTAAGTTTTTAATTTTGTGTCTTATTCGATATTTTTTAAAATTTATGAACCTATTGAACACAAAATTGAAAGTTTAATTGTTTATTAGACACAAAATTCAATATTATGTATAATAGATTCGTTAATTTTTTTTAAGTGTTGAACATGCTATAGGAATCTATTAAGTTTTTAATTTTGTGTCTTATTCGATATTTTTTAAAATTTATGAACTGTTAGGGATAACGACCCTCCACATATCTCCACATTGGTATGATATTGTCCACTTTGGGCATATGCCCTCATGGCTTTGCTTTTGGTTTCACCCAAAAGGCCTCATTAATCTTTGTTCCACTTTGAGGATTTTTTCGACACACAGCTAGGTTTTATCATGGCTCTGATACCACTGTTAGGGATAACGACCCTCCACATATCTCCACATTGGTATGATATTGTCCACTTTGGGCATATACCCTCATGGCTTTACTTTTGGTTTCACCCAAAAGACCTCATTAATCTTTGTTCGAGGGGAGGATCAAGGGATATCACACAATGTGGTGATCTGTTGGAGTAGACGGATTTGTTCGAAGGGAGGCTCAAGTGTGGTAATTTGTTCGAGGGGAGGATTGTTAGGGTGCAAACAAATGTCCCACATTGGCTAGGGAAGGGATTGATCATGGGTATATAAGGAAGGACAATTATCTCCATTGGTATGAGGCCTTTTGGGGGAACCAAAAACAAAGCCATGAGGGTTGTTGCCCAAAGTGGACAATATCATACTATTGTGGAGATATGTGGAGGTCCATTGTCCTTAACATGAACCTATTGAACACAAAATTGAAAGTTTAATTGTTTATTAGACACAAAATTCAATATTATGTATAATAGATTCGTTAATTTTTTTTAAGTGTTAAACATGCTATAGGAATCTATTAGATACAAAGTTGAAAGTTAATGGACTTATTTGATATTTTTAAAACTCAAGAACTTATTCGTCACAAAATTAAAAGTTTCAGTTTAAAAATCTATTAGTTACTTTCTAAAATTTATGGACCTATTAAACACAAACATAAAAGCTCGAAAACTAAGGCTCCACGTTTGATAATCATTCGAGCTTTAGTTTTTAGTTTTTGAAAATTAAGCTTATAAATACTATTTTCAGCTATGGTTTTCTATATTTGTTTGTCTACTTTTTAGACGTGTCTTCAAAAACCAAGCCAAAAAATTTGAAAATTAAAAAAAATAGTTTCTAAAAACTTGTTTTTGAAATTTTAGCTAATAATTCAAGTGTTTTATTAAGAAATATGGGAACCATTGTAGGAAAGATAAAGTTTAGGGTTGAAAATTTGTGAAAAAATGAGTATAATTTTAAAAAACGAAATGATTGTCAAACGAGACCTAAACTTTTAATTTATAAGTTAGATATAGTTGTCTTTAATAAAACTATTTTTGAATTACTTACCAAATATTGTTCAAATTTATATATACAAAAACCAATATATATTATTCAGATTAAATGAGTGGAAATTCCAAAGGGTGCACGTGAAGATGAATTATTAATAAATTTTATTGAATTTTTTTTAATTAAAAAGTGTTTTTTTTTTTTTTTGAGCTCCTGGATCATATCCTTGTATTGCTTGGCATACAACTTCCCAACAAATTTCGCTCTATCCGATTTTGGATAATATGCGAGTTTCCATACGTTTTCTTTCTTTCTTGTCGTGTCCAAGTAAAATTTAAAATACACATGTTAAAGTAAATGCGAAAATATAGGAAATTATCTGTTTTAATCAAATAATAATAATAATAATAATTTGAGGTGTTCAAAAAATCTAACAACCTAATCTGGTAGGGATCGTTTGGTTTAAAGTTTTATTGGATGCCCATGCATAATAAATGTCTGGGAATAAGATAATTGTGTTTGATTATCATGAGAATATTATCAAATTTTTATGTAAACAAGTGATATTTATATTTGTTTGATGAAATTAATATTTATTTTATGAAATTCACCTTATAAATCTTATACAGTTATTATCCATTATTAATAAAATAATAAAAATTAATTAATTAAATATTTTTAAATGAAAAAATTAATTGTTAATTGATCACAAATAACTCATGAATAATTAATTATAATGATTATCCTTACCATAAATTAATAATATTTATAATTAATTGATTAGATATAATATTAGTTAGTAATTTAATATTTTCCTAATGAATATTATAATGAAGGTTTATGCTTGTTTTATGAAAATTAATTGTTAGTTGATCACAAATAACTCATGAATAATTAATTATAATGATTATTTTTACCATAAATTAATAATATTTATAATTAGTTGATTAAATATAATATTAATTAGTGATTTAATATATTCCTAATGAATTTTATAATGAATGTTTATGCTTGTTTTATAAAATTAATAATAAAAATATTATTTTATTAATGATTAATGTCAACTAATAAAAATTAATTAATTAATAATAAATATTTTTGATTAAATAATTAATTGTGATTATTGGAAATATATATATATATATATATATATATATATATATATATATATATATTTAATAAAGAAGAGAGGGGGAAGAGAGAAAGAGGAAGATGAATGAGTATAAAGAAAACTCATCATTCTTGAAGGGTATAGAAAATTCAACCATCACGTGACAAAATGATGCATGGGAACAAGTGATGCACATGCTCATGCTCACAAATCTTGTTCCAAACAAAAATATTTAAAACTGTTGCCCATTCTCATTATCAAAATCTTAAACCAAACGGTCTCTTAGAGTTTTGAAAAAAAAATCTTAAAATTTGATAGGAATATAAATATGAAATTACTTTACCCTTAGAGTTTTTTATAATAATTTTCTTCCATACAACTTCCTACGTAGTTCATATCTATCTATTTTTCTTCTCCATTTAGACTCACAAATCATTCAAATAAACTTAAGATTAAGTTTCTATTTTGTTTCTTTCCTATATTTTGTTTTCTTTTTAACCGATAATAATATATTTTTTTCAACACACCTTTGATTCAAATAAATTTTTTTATAGCTAAACAAACTAGATGTGAGTTTTTTTCCGACTTTGTTAGTCTGCTTAAACATTTTTTTATTTATTGGTTGGAGAATGGAGGATAATAATTGATGAACTTTGTTTAGATTCAGTTGAGTTCAATTTTTTTTCTTCATTTACAACTTTTTTTTATTTTATTTTTCACAATAATGATCACATTAGCAAATTTCAATTTAATGAGTTTATTTGTTTTGATTAATGAAATGTTTTCATGGTTATATATATTTGACATTGTTATTTTTTTTTAGTACAACATTGCTATTTGATATTAATTGATATTAAAAAATATGTTATAATTAAAATAATCTAATGTAAACACATAAGGGCATAAAAGTAAATATATTATATTTTCTTTTCATTTCTCGTGAGCATTCAAACAATAAACTTTAATTTCGATAATTTCAAATCAATTTGGTTCCAAACGCAAATAGGAATTTGAAATCATTTATATCTTTTAAAATTTTAGAATTTAAAATCATTTATATCTTTTAAAATTTTAGAATTTAAAATCATTTCTTACCAAATTCATCCGCAATACATAGCATAAAAGAATCAGTCTAACTCAATCCTTTGAAAAAATCTCGATTTTGATAAACATTCTTAGTCCAACTCGAACCGAATCGAACCGATTTTAATATATATAAAAATTTAGGGTTTTTTTTTGTCTCTCTTTGTGTTTAGACGTTGAGCTCCACGCATATCTTCCTTCCTATCGCTCCTTCCTTCTTCCTAATGTCGATCATCTTCCTCTCGCTCCTTTCTTCTTTCCAACGACCAACCAGTTCTCTCTCAACCTCAGTTCATTTGTCTCACCACACAATATAATCGTAGTTTCTCTCAAATTGTCACTTTAACATGTCACATCATGTTTGGACTATTGCTCCAAAACCAAATAGACACAAACTTCAAACTTCAAAGACTAAAAGTGTATTTTACTTTTAAAAAAATATATATGTACAGAACTCCTTGAATTTCAAAGAACCATCAATAATAGGAGTATTCAATTTCAGGAAATTGACGATCTTTTGTTTGTTGGAAAAAATTTTAGACGTAAATCTATATTTGTCAGGTTATATATATCATCCACTCTAAACTTAATTTATGTTGCAATTTCTTTAAGTTTCTAGACCTCAAATTTAATAAAATGTTGTAATTTCTATCCTCTACCAATAAATACATTAATTTCAATAATATCACATTTTACCCAAATTTAAATTTGATTCATGCACAAATTATTGAATAACTTTGTCAATACCCATAAATTTTAACAAAAACTTAACTCGTGATTTTTTTTTTAATCTTACTAATTCCATACCCTACTATTTTCATACCATACATATGAGAGAATAAAAATTACAACACTTCAAAATTAAAATTACAACATTTATTGAGTACAATAGGCATGATATCATGAAATTAAAAAAAAAAATAATCAGGATGTACAAATTAGTAGAACTTGCCAAATCAACCTCTTCCATTTCTTTAATTAAAAAAAATTGAACCTAACCTTAAAAAAAAATTCCTAGATGTCACGTTTAATTTACACATAACGTCATCAATTTAAACTTTCAATTTTAAAGCAGTGTTAGCAACTTTTATCATTGGATTCAAATTTGGCCAAATTCACTCACTAAATTTAGTGGTTGAATAATTAGTATGCACAAATACCTCACCCCAATTTGGCTATACATAGACAACCTAATTCAAGAGAGAATGCTCAACAAAATTCCCTTGAATATAATTCAAAAAAGGAGATCAAAGAAACATAATACTTCCCCATATGAAACATTACAACCTTAATCAAAAAAACAAATATAAACAAAACAACATACATGCAAGAACAAGAACAAGACATATACATATATATAAAATATATATAGAGTACTGAGGGAGAGGGCTATTAGGTTTGAGTTTGAGAAAGAAGTGAAACCCTAATGACTCTAATCATGTCTGAGAGAGAAACCAGGCCAAGCAGCAAACCATGTTCATCAGTTACCCAAACTCTATGCACATGTTTTGATACTACCTTCTCCATTACTTCCTCCATTGAACTTTCTGCTCGGCACGTGACCAGTTCTCTCGCTGCCACCACCGTCCCCTCGAGCAACAGGCTCTTTCCGATTGTGTCGGTGAAGTCCAGCGCCGTCTGGTGCAGCCACGTCTGCAGCGTTGCAAGCTGGCACCCCCTTAGATCCGTTGCTGAAAACGTCCCCACTAGCTTCCTTCCTCTTCCCTGAGGGAGATGAAATTATCTCATGATTGAGACCATCACAATAGGACTGTGTTATGTTAAAAATCTACCTACATCTAATAACCATTCAACGACATAAATGTGAAATATAATTTTTAATTTTCTCTCTAATATATAGAATCTCCAACCATATTGTTCTAGCTCTCTAGCTCTCGATGGGAAACTAGCAGGCAAATCTTATAATTTGAAAAGATTGGTTCCTTAGAAAACTGGTCAAAACGAAAGGCTATTAGGTATAATTGGGAGACAAAATGTTTTATTTACCTAGCTAGGTCTAAAAATAAACCATGGATTATAAACAGGTTGTAATAAAAAATTAAGCCTAAAAATACTACTTCTACTAATGGGGAGAAATTGTGAAAGAAACTAGGATAATTTTCAAAAATCAAAAGCCAAAATGGTTATCAAACGGAACCTTATACCTTTTAAGTTTGTGTCTAAACGATCCCTAAACCTTAAAAAGTTGTCCAATATGTCTCTGAAAGTTCAAATTTTCTCTCTAATATATAGGCCCCTAGAAAAGTTAGCTGTTCTAATATAGAACATTTCAAAATTCTAAAAAATTAACTGATCTAATAAGATATAAAATAGGACTCTAAACTTTTAATTTTGTGTCTAGTAAGTTTGTAAATCTTAAAAATTCGAATAGGTCGAAAACCACACAAAATTCAATCATCTATTGGATACAAAATTGAAAATTTTAAAACCTATCAGATACTTTTTTCAACACTTAGAATTTAGGGACCTAAAACATTTTTTAAAGTTCTAAGAACAAACGTAACCTATACAATGACTTATAATTTAGCCTTTTTTTTTTTTACTCAACCTATTCCCCTCCCCAACTCAATCACACTCCTTTTCCCAAGCACACATAAGCCTCATTTCCCCTATAAATTTTCTTCTCAAACTTAAAATTCCTACCTATATTAGAGAATTAGCTTTAACACAATCAGCTCATTTAAGATTCACACATGCCTTAAGTCAGCTCTAACTCTACCTAATAATCTACCATTTCAATCATCTGATACCATATTGCACAGAGTGTAAATAAACTTACATAATCTTATGGAAGAAAAGAAGGGCATATATAGCCAAGTGTCAAACTAACAATATAACAACTCCTAACTATGCAACAACTCCCAACTAACTATAGTTAACACTAGTTACTCTAATATCTTCTATGTGCCATATCTAAAGAAAGTGTGTAGATTTAGTAAACAATTATCATACCGAAACTCTTACCCTAAAAAATTTTAAAATCATATAGACCGAATCGAAACTAAAAGCTCGAAACCATATAAGAAAAAAAGAGCATAATATAATGCAAAGAATAGTTTGACGTACGGTAAAAAGTTGTGTGTGGCTTTGGTCGCCGCCAAGCTGTGTGCTTCTAACAATAGGGACTGCATTGAGAAAACTTGATTTCATGCACTTGATTGCTTCAATGACTTTGGTTTTATCTGTAATGGCCATAACATTTTCATTAATGGCTTCCATTTCCTTCACACTTTGTCCCAAAATCCCTTGCATTTCTGGGCTTTTTTCACATAGAAACCTTAACAAATCCATCTGTGTCAGCATCCTGTAACAGGACGCCGACTCGACCAGCTCGACCCCGGCTGCCTCCCCGACCTGGCCGTCTATGGGTACCATCGCCCGATGGATTCCCTTGCTGAATATCTCCATGCAGTCTAATATGCTGCGAGAGCATATGTTAACGTAACGTTTCAAGATCAAGAATAAGCGCAACAAAAAAAAACTTAAAATTTAGGCTATTTGACAACTATTTTGTTTTAGTTTTCTGTTTTTTGAAATTAAGCTTATAAAGTACTACTATAGCACAATCCTCGGATGCACTTGAGTTGTGCTCTTCTTGTTTTATCCTTAAAAAATCAAGCCAAGCCAAATTTTGAAGAAAGAAAAATGAAAAATAATAAAAAAAAATAGTAGTTTTTAAAAAACTTGGATTTTGTTTTTGAAATTTGACTTACAAGTCAAATGTGTTTGAGGCGAAAAGCTTAAAAAAAACGGAACTACATTTACTAAATTTAATTATTTAACCAAGATGATAGTTTAATCCTTAATCTTAAACAAATTTCAATTTTAGCCATGTGAAGTTTTATTATAAATTGATGCATCATTTTTTGGTTTAGTTCAACAAAATTGGGAGATGGAGATCAGATCACAGACTTTTCAAGATAGTATAGGTTTGCACTTTTTTTTTTAAAGTAAAATAAGAATAGAAGGGATTCAAACTACAGATCTCGTGATTGTTAACACATTTGATTTGCATAAGTTTGCACATATATTAATGACCAAATCTGTTAAATTAGCATATCATCAAATGTTTTTTTTTGACACATGAATATGTCAATTGATGCATAAATATAATTCAACTCGACATGGACCAAATTCATTTATATGGAAGAATGACATTTCTACATATCCAAGTAATGTGTCCAAATATATTAATGAACCATTTTTTAATTTAAAAAAATGGTGGAGATTAAACCAACCTTCCAAATAGGGATGACAACGATGCCGGGTTAGGGGTGTACATAAGCCAGGTTGGGTTGGGTTATGCTAGTTTCTTTGACCAACCCAATTTTTCGGGTTGGTCCGAAATAACCCTATTCATAAGGGTAACCCAACCCAACATTTTCGGGTTGGGTTGGGTCATCGGGTTAGTTTTTTTTATTATTTAAAATATAAAAAAAATACAAAATTAATATAAATATAAAAAATTCAAGAATTAAAGAACTCCAAAGTTCTTTCTACTAAATAAAGACTATAAAACTTAAATATTCTATTACAAATTTACAATTATATCAAGAAACTTCTAAATAAATTGCCATCATTTAAAACAAACACTCTTTGTTTATCAAAGATTGAATTAAAATTAGCCACTTAGTTTCAATTTATATTATGAAAATTTACACCCTAATGACTTAAAAAATGTATTTTTAAGAGTTATTAAATAATAAATAATTATGAAATTAAATAAAAATAAATTAAATATATGTATGTGTAAGTTGTATGGTAGGTAAAAATATAATTTTTAAAATTACTAATAAGGTCGGGTTGGTCGGGTCAACCCAAATTAATTTTAGGTGAACCCACGAACCAACCAACCCATACATTTTAATTTATTTGAAACCAACCCAACCCAAATAAATTCATAACCCAACCCAACCGGGTTAGGTTGGATTGGTCGGGTTGTTCGGGTTATCGGATTTTTTGAACACCCCTAGGGCCAGGGATGCATTACCCATGTCTGGGGATTTTCCATCTTCAGCCCCACCCCTTCCCCCATTTTAGAGAATCGGGGTCGGATTCTCCAATCAAAGATCAAGCCCCGCAAGGAAAAATCCCTTTTTATAATCATTTTTATTAAAAATTTTAAAAAAATGTTTTAAAATGTATATAAGTTAAATATTATTAGTCTTTTATTTATTTAAATCATTAAATTTTAAAATATATATTTTTTAAAAATATATATATATATTTTAAAAAATATAAAATAATTATTCAAGGGGTAGGGGACGATCCCGTCCCACTGAAAAAGTCTCCAGTTTGGAGACATACCCGATCAAACTGGAGATTCTCCGCCCCAATTGGAGAAGAGATTCGCGAACATATTTTTGCCATCCCTATTGGGTAATGGGTAGATTTATCCATTAATATATCAAATTAAAAAATTTCAATATCAGAGTAAAACTAAAAAAATAATTAAAAACTTAAGTACCACAGTGAGAATTAACGAAATGACTCGAAAATATAGGATCGCAACATTTTCATCTATATTTTCACATATTCAACCTCGAAGCAATGGTGTGAATATAATATTATAACACATATTGTAACCCATCTCAGCCATGTAAAATTTAACTAACATTTTCTTCGACATCAACATTTTAAACTAGGGTATATTCAACCTCTATCTCTAATATTGATTAATCAATGTCACAAGAATTCAAATGCACACCAACCTGGTGTTGGGATTCAAAGTCCAGAGACTCAAACCTTCAACATTATGTCCAATAATCGACGACACCGGAACCGCCATCTTCCGATCGAGATCGACGGGATCACGATCATCGTCCTCGCCAGCAATATGAGCCAAGATATCAAGCATGGTGACCATACCAATATAGTGCTTTCTTAGGACCCCAGTCCGCTTATCAGACTCCATGATCATGGAGCCACCGGCGCCGATCCAGTGGCCAGGCGGCGCCGCCACGGGGACCGCCACGACGCGGTTGGCAACGAGGACGTTCATGGTGTGGGCAAGAGACGCCGTGTACGGCACCTCCACCAGCCGCTTCTTGTCCGTCATCAGATCTTTCACCTTCTTCTCTCCGACCGCCTGAGCCTCCGTTTTGATCGCCGTCTGTTGCATTTTCTGGATTTTTTTTTTTTTTTTTTTTTTTGGGTTTTGTTGTGATTTGGGATTTGAGGATTTTGTAATGGGTGTGGATGGAAATGGGAAAGAGAAAATTTTTAGGTGTCGAGTTCTCGAGAGGTTAGTTTGCATGGGGGTGGTTTATTTGACACGTATCTAAGCCTACTATTAGTAATAAAAGACAGAGATTGAAATATTTTTTTTGGTTAAATAATATAATTTTATTCGTCAAATAAAACAGGATAAAAATTGTTAAGTAAATTAGTGGTGGATCAAGATTTAAACCTAGAAAATAAGAGATTATTGTGTTTAGTAAATTAATATTAAATTGTTACAAAATTATATACCTACAACAACTAATAAACATATACTTAATTAAAAATAAACTTATATGAATATTTAACTTTATATTTTCTTATTATAGGAAAATTTGAAATCTCGTAATCATTAACACATCCCATATATCAACTCTATTTTCTTTTTAACATAACTTACCAAATAATCTCAACTCATGCAGCTGATTTTTCTTTATGGGTCTAGGTCATTATATTTGCGGTGAATGTTTTTGTTGAGCAAGCCACAATGCGGTGATTTGAGTGGTTTGAGAAAACGTTTTTCTTTGGTAATTATGGTGTGGTAATGAGTTTTCTTTAGAGAAAAAAAAATAGTGTTTTTTTTTATTGCTTATTTCAAATGATCAATACATAAAAGATAATAGTTATTGTTGGGCTATTAAGAGATAGTTTGTAGCATAGATTTTGGAAGGTTTCTTGGAATCTCTCATTTACTAGAACCTAACAAGATGTACTCCTGAGTTTGGCAGTCTTATTATTTGTGGTCGCTCTTGTGTTGGTTGACTTGTCTTGTGGAAGTGGAGAATTAATATTGTAGTAATTTTATTATTATCATATTATATTATTTTTCTCTTAGCAATTGGTTGAAGCTTTTGGTTCATGAGTCATGGAATATGTGGAACCAACAAATTTCGACAAAGTCATGGTGTTTGATGGGAAGAATTTTGGGTATTGAAAGATAATGGTTAAAGATCATTTGACTGTTAAAAAGTTGGGTAAAGCTTTGAAACCTGAATGTTAATGAACGATGAAGATTGGGAAATTAAGCAGTTGCCGCGATCATGTAGTTTGTCAATGGGCATGGCTAGTTAGGTAGCTGGTGAGCTAACTACAACTAACTTATGGAAGTGCTCACAAACATGTATGAAAACCTCTGCACAAGTAATTATAAGATCTATCTGTTTAGGAAGCTTTTCAATATACATATAACTGAGAATGCTTCTGCAAATTTCCTATATGAATGAGATAACCATTTTGATAAATAAGTTGAAATCATTTTTTTTAAATGAAGTTGAAATCAGTTAAAATAAAGTTTACTGATGAAATGAATGTTATTCTATTTTATTAACCTCTTTACCTGATAGTTGGAAAACAATTAAGACAGTAGTTTCTAATTCGATAGAAGAAAATACTATAAAATTTTCATGCATTCGTGATATAGCTTTAATTGAGGAAATTTGTAGAAATGATAGTAGTAAAGAGTCTTCTATAGGATCAACTTTGGTACTTATGACTAAGGATATAAAGAAAAAATTAATGAGGAAAGTATGTCGAGTAGCAGTGGGAAGAAGTGAGATTATAAGAATAAAGAAATATAACGCTTTTACAATCACAAGAAATATCACATTAAGAATCGGTATAGAAAGTTGAAAGGAGAATCTAGAAAAGAAAGAAAAATGTGACGGTCGAAGAAGAGAGGTACATGAATGAACCGAGTCCACATCTGAATGAGAGGGATCCAGAGGATATGAAAGTATGGTGCCCGAGGAAGAGAGGTACATGCAAGTGACCATGAGGATATGAAAGTATAGTCGAGAAAGGCTTAAAAAGAATTGATAGCTACTACTTATATCAACAAGGTACACCTTCCTTTTCGGTGGCTCAATCATATAAACTCCAAAGTTAAGCATGCTTGGCTTGGAGCAATCATATGTTAGGTGACCTCCTAGGAATTTTCCTAAGGAGCATGCGAGTGAGGACAAATCATGTTGAAAGGACTAGTGTTAGTTTGTGGGGAAAGTCTTCACTCTCGCTTGCAATGCAGAATGCCTTAGTATGTGTTAAGAGTGATACAGAGAGTTGCACTAATGCATCTGAGTGGATTTTAGACAGTGCAACTACTGTACATAACTTCAGACAAGAGTTTGTTCACGTCTTTGAGGATATCATGGCCTAGTGAGAATTGGGAATAGAAGAACATCCAAGACTAATGGAATTAGAGATGTTACTCTGAACACAAAATGTGGGAATAATTTGATATTGCGAGATGTCAGATTCATGCCTAGTATTAAGATGAATCTCATCTCCACTAGCAAATTAGTAGATGAAGACTACAGATGTGAGTTTGACATACGCTAGTATAAACTAAGGTTAGGATCCTACGTAGTGGCAGTTGGCTACAAGAAATCTACAATGTACGAAAATTAGTTGGATGTTGCAAAAAAAGATTTAAAGAGAGAGTGGGTGCCAGTAAAGCTCCAGATGGTTATAATAGAGGCACAGTTGAGTCAGCAGCAATAATAGTCAAATTTGATCGATCAAATAATTGTAGTAGAGGTATAGTTCGCATTAGCAGTAACGGATTTAGATAGGGCAGAGGGCTCTCAACTTCCAAAGAGTAAAGCTTTTTTTTTTTTAAGAATTCAAACAGTATAGTTATTATATTAAGAAAGTTCGTTCATTTACATAAAATTTCTCTTGGTCTTTTGGCGTGCCCCCTTGGTTTTCCATCCACTATGGATTTTTTTTTATATATATAATTATATACATATTTCAACTGAACATTAACTTCTTTACGTGCACAATTAAATTTTTCTTTAAAAAGGATCTTATAAATCATGTTTGTGGTAAATGATTTAAATCTATTTATAATACATTTACAAATATAAGATAATAAAATTATTTAGTTTCATACCTATTTTAATCAAATCATTATTTTAAAAACTAATTAAATAAAAAGAAACCAGAATTCTTTATTTAGAAAGAAAACAATATTAGAATTCTTATATAAGAAAGAAAAAAAAAAAACTCTTACCAATTATTTTAATAATTTTCAATCTTTTTTAGATGTTATTTCAAGCTTGAAACCTAAATCCTATCTTGTCACTCACTTAATTAGTTAGTAGCTTTTAAGGGTAGAGACGATTTATGATGTTTCATTAAATTATAGGGATAAAATTCTAACTTTTTCCAAATTATATAGACCAAATTTTTTATTTAACATTATATCAAAATATAAATTAATAGGTTAAAATACAATTTCGGTCCTCCAATATTTTGAAACTTGTTCTCTTTGTCCCTATACTTTTAATAAATGATAAAATGAATCTCTACAGTTAGCTTACTGTTAACTTGTCAATAGAAAGAAAAATCTTCATTAACCTTCCTCTACGAATATTAAAAACATATTCACATTGTAATTTTTTTTTTTTGAATGAAATTATTACTATTATTTTCCTAAGTTCGATAAAATTAACTATAAACTAACAATAAGGATTAATTTTACGATATATTGAAAATACAATGATTAAATTTGGACATTTAAAAGTATGGAATCAGATTCAAAATACAGGAACCAAAATAATATATTTTAAACAAACTAATATCACTATGTTGAAAACAATCTTCCTCGACATAAAATTATAGATCTGCCACAGTGTGTTAAGAGTAGAGTTTCACCTGGGGATCTTGAGTTGAGTCCCTACTACATCGGACCAATTGGTGGTTTGACCTTATGGGCATGCTCTCATGCCTTTGGGATACTTATGCATATGTGGCCAAGCATAACTTGCACGTTAGGCTTTGGCTTACCTTGGAGCTTTCGTTTTCATGGCTCGCTAGCTTTTTCAGATTTAATTGTATCTATATCTTTACTTATCTCTCCAAAGTTCAAATATTCAAATCTCCAACCTAAGTTGAACCATTAATAAAATTAATAAAGAATGTACTAAAAATAAAAATTAAAAAAAAAATAAAGAGAGAAAGAAGAAAAAAAAAACCATTTACACCTCCACATTTTCTAGGGCATTTTTTATTAATATTGTAAAATTTAAAACTTATTATATAAATATTGCATTTTGCAAACTATTTATATTAATATTGTACTTTTAATTAGTTGGAAATGGTCGTAGAGACGACCATGTATGTGCTGGAACATGGTCGTCTCTTCAAGAAACGACCATGTTGATTCGTAAATTAAAAAAAAAAAGACAACCATCACAGAATTTTAACAATTTCCCCAACTGGCATATTGAGTTAACTTTATATAACTCAAAAGTCTTGGGTTCGAGTACCAACTAATTAAAAATATAATATTAATATAAATAGTTTGAAAATGCAATATTTATATAATAAGTTTTAAATTTTACAATATTAATAAAAAAAAATGTCTTGGTTTAAAACGATTAGAGAAAATTGAAGTTGGACCCACGTGGAGAGCCCACCTCACCAAAGCCCAAGGCCCAAACGCGAAAATCCCGTGACCTCCATAAATACAAATAATTAATAACATTCAAATTCTCGTGACCCAATAAATACTCAAAAAAACACTATAAATTAAATTCCCAATTCTCAATTTCTTCTTCAAACTCCTCTAATGGCGGCCTTAATAATTCAATTCCCCCATTTCCTCATACTCCTAACCCTTCTCTACTTCCCGTCACTCTCCGCCGCCTTCACCGTCATCATGTCCGACTCCGGCGCCCCCTCCGCCCTCGTCGACGGCCCCCAATCCGGCTTCTCCCTCCACAACAACGCCGTCCGCACCGACCCGGCCGAACAATCCGCCGTCTACGACATCATGTCCGCCACCGGCAACCACTGGGCCACCCAAATCCCCGACGTCTGCGGTGGCCGCTGGCACGGCATCGAATGTATGCCCGATAATCACAATCTCTTCCACGTCGTCTCTCTCTCTTTCGGATCCCTCTCCGACGATACCGCTTTTCCCACGTGCGACCCGACCCGATCCACCATTTCCCCTTCTCTCGCTAAACTTCCCCATCTTCGAACGCTCTTCTTTTACCGCTGCTTTACTGATAATCCCCAATTTATCCCCTCCTTTTTAGGCCAATTGGGCCCTTCGTTGCAGACTTTGGTCCTTAGAGAGAATGGGCTTATAGGCCCAATCCCGAATGAATTGACGAATTTGACCCGCCTCAAGGTTTTGGATCTTCATGGGAATAACCTAAACGGCTCGATTCCGGTCGGATTGAACCGGTTGGTCGGATTGAGGTCATTGGATTTGAGTCAAAATAAGTTGACCGGTTCGATCCCAAGTTTGGGGTTGGGTAATTTGAGGGTACTTGATGTAAATCAGAATCTATTGACCGGTTCGATCCCAATTGGAATTGCTACGTGTCGGTCTTTGATTAAATTAGATTTAAGTCGTAATCGTTTGACAGGGTTAATTCCAGAATCTATTAGTGGGTTTAAAGATCTTGCGCTTTTAGATTTGAGTTATAATCGAATCTCTTGTCCACTTCCGACGTCGTTTCGGGTTTTGGGCTCTTTAGAGGCTTTGATTTTGAAAGGAAATCCAATGGATTGTACTATTTCTAATCATCTCTTTGATGGTATGTTGGGCTTGATGACGTTGATTCTTTCTAATATGGGCTTTCACGGCCCAATTCCTGAGTCCTTGGGACGATTGCCCAATCTTCGAATCCTCCATCTCGATGCCAACCACTTCAATGGCTCAATCCCTTCGAGCTTTCAAGATTTGAGGAACCTCAATGACTTGAGACTTAATGACAATATGTTGATTGGACCAATCCCATTACAAAAGGAGATGATTTGGAAGATGAAGAGGAAACTTAGATTGTACAACAACTCGGGGTTGTGTTATAACTCTAAGAGCGGAGTTGTCGATGTCTCGGGCTCACCGTATAATGTCGGTATTGGCCCATGTAATAATGCCCCAAATTTTGAATCGAGTGGAACCATACAACATGTTTCCATAGGTAAGGAAAATGTGGCTGAAAGTGTTGCATCGTTTGGAACGGTTCATAGAAGTTCTATTCTAGTTTGGTTATTTCAACTAACCACTTGTATTTGGTTTATCATTAAATTATTATAAACAGAGATTTATGTATAATAAGGTTTATTTGTTTTTTTTTTAATTTTTATTTTAAAGTTTAAAAGGAATATTGGAAATGGTATATGTTTTTTTGTCTTTCATCAAACCATCCGACTCGTAGTAATATTTCTCTCTTTTGTATACACATATGCTTCCACAAAATCTTATAATATTTAATTAATTGAATGTAAGAGAATTTAATAATTTAATATATATATATAATTGTGCAGGGGATATTTCGGCCCAGTAAACTTTTGTGTCACGTGGGCCTGGCCCACTTGGTCGTAATTTAATTTAATTTATTAAAAGATAAAAAAAAAAAAAGAAAAAAAAAGGCAGACAAGATTGGAATCAACTCAATTGGTGGCATTTGATTTCCAAGATATTCTTTTCTTTGGCGTGACGTCATTTGAGATTAAGTTTTGGCCTAAATTTTGTTGTTTGAATTTAAACTATGAGTTTGAATAAATCATGATTTTTTTTAGCTAGATCACCACAAATCATAAATTTAAATCGAATAATTTATGGTGAGTAGAAATTATCATTAGATGCAATGGAAGTTCGTTCACTAAATGTAAAGAAAGATATATTTCGACCTCGAGATGATAACGAAGAGCTCTTTAGTCCTGAAGTACCATATCTTAGTGCAATTGGTGCACTTATGTATCTTGTTAATAATACAAAATCAGATATTGCATTCTCAGTAAATTTATTAGCGAGATCTAGTTCTTGTCTAACCAAAAAACACTAGAATAGAATTAAACATATATTTCGTTATCTTCGAGGAACAATTGATATGAGGTTGTTTTATTCTAACAAATCCAATTTTGATATAGTTGGTTATGCAGATTCTAGATATTTATCTGATCCACACAAAGTTAGATCTCAAACAGGTTATCTGTTCACATGTAGAGGAACTGTCATATCATGGTGATCAGTGAAACATACCATAACATTCACTTCTTCAAATCATGTTGAAATCCTTGCAATTCACGAAACAAGTCGAGAATGTGTATGGCTAACATCGATGACTCAACATATTCGTGAAACATGTGGTTTGTCTTCTAATAAATATCTTCCAACAATATTATACGAAGACAACACAACTTGTGTAGCCCAAATCAAAGGAGGATATATCAAAGGAGATAGAACGAAGCATATCTCACCAAAACTTTTCTACACTCATGATCTTGAAGAAAATGACGACATCACTGTACAAACAAATTTGTTAGAAGGATAATCTGGTAGATTTATTTACGAAGACATTACCAACTGCAACCTTTGAGAAATTAGTACATAGCATTGGAATGCAGTGACTTAGAGACTTTAAATGATGTCTCCATGAGAGAGAGGGAATGTATTATAGTAAACTATATAAAATATGTATTTTTTTCCTTCACTGGGGGTATTCTTCCTATTAGGTTTTTCTTTAGTAAGATTTTAACGAGACATATTTTATATAAATGAGCATTTAAGGGGGGAGTATTGTAAACATTACACATGTTAATGCCCATTCCACATGCATCTTTGATACCTATGCCAAGTGACAAATTCTCCATAGGCAAAGTATCTCTCATGTGTCAAACAAAGCCCTAGATTGATGTGTAAATGGACCACATCATGCTCTCCAAATTGTCTATAAATAGTGGTTTTTTGTGGATAATGAAAAACACAATTGGGTGAAACTCTCTCCAATCTTCTTTCTTCTCTCCCACTTTGTATTTGAATATCATTTCCATATAATTTCACTATCTTTTATATATATATATATATATATATATATTCAATTTTCATTTTCAATTTCCTTTTTTTATTATTATTATTATTATTATTTTATATGTTTTGGTAAAATTTTGGTGCCCGATTTTGCTTCTCAATTTCACAACACATCTCACATTTTTTTTCCTTTTTTAATTTTATTCATTTATTTATCTCTTTGTTCATACACAAGAAACTCCTTCTTTATTGATTTTTTTCTTCTTCCTCCCATTGTAATACCGTCGTTGGTCATCGATTCGCCGCCAGCTTAGCCCTTTGCGCGTTGTCGTCAGTCTCTTCTCCCCCTGCTTGATTTGCAAGACAACAAGTTTTTAGGGGTATTCGTACGGATAACTCATTTTCCAATGCATTAATGGCATTTGACCTGACATTTCAAAATAATGAAATATGACCTATTCTGACGTGGTAATGCGCGCAAAATGACTCATAAGGGTAATATGAAGCGGTCTTTCTTGTTCACGCTCTCGCTCCCGTTGTCTCGCTCTCGTTGTCTCGCTCTCGCTCTCGCTCAAATGAATGAAAAAAATATAAAGAAAAATTGACAAAAAAAGACAGAGAAGAGCTGGAGTAGCAGAGCGAGAGCGAGCCAGCGAGAGCGAGTCAGCGAGAGTGTGAGCGACTCAACTATAGTGCGATTTTTATTTTTTTTTTCTTTTCTCCAGAATTTTGACAACTTAATTACTATCATAAGCGAGAGCGAGAACGAGACTTGAACGAGAGCGAGAACGTGACTTGAGCGAGAGCGAGAGAGCTAGAGTCAGTATGATGCACTTACGGTAATTTAGACGGAATGCACAGTACAAAAAGGGTCAAATGTCATTAATTTCAGAACAGTGGTCAAATCACATTAATACATGTGAAAAGGAGTTTTCCATACAAATTTCTCAAGTTTTTAGGTCCTTTAGCTTGTGTTTTTATTGGGTAAGGTTTCGACATTAATTTAAGGTTGATCTATGAAATTATAGGGTTGATTTATTTATTAAATGACCATCTAAAGTGATCATTTGATTTTCAGAATAATTTTTACAGAATACCCATCTCGATTTGAGGCCATTTAGACTATTTTTATAAACATTTTAAGTCACTGTACATCGTTGTGTGGGTGAGAATATCAAATTGGTTTTTGACAAATTATTATGGCTAAACATAAATCGAGTTTAAATGGGATGTATGTCAGACTAAGTTTTTAGAGATGGTTTTATAAGTTATTTGCCCCTTAAAATTATGGAATTAAATTGAAGGTTAACCATTGAAAGAGAATGTCAAAGTTTGGAATGGGGCGATTTTGGCATAAATTCCAGAAAGTTATATTATTGTCCAGAAAATTGGAAAGGTGAGATTTTCACCAACGTTTAAATCAAACTCCAAAAACTAGATATATGAGTTCTTAGATAATTTATTAGAATCTAATTGAGAAATTTTCAACCAAACCTTGAGTTAATTGTTGTGCTATTATGTTTTTTTTTTTATAAGTGGTGCTAAATGTTCGAGAATGAATTTTTTTGTCTTACTTGGAGTATTATTTATTTTCGCCTAAGAGGTAAGTATAGTCAATTGGATTAAGCCTTTAAGAATATTCTATTTAAATTTGACTTATGTTTGAAAATTTTTTAATTGAGAAATCATGTTTGAATTTTTGTTTGTCAAGCATGTTATAGTTAGGGAATTTGTGTTGAAGTTGTTGTGAGCTAAAAGTGGCCAAAATATGTAGCTATAATGGAAATAGGGGCTTAAAGTTTTAAATCGATTATAGCATGTGTAGCACATTGAGAAGTTGCCTAAGTTTGTGTTGAATATGGTAGGTTTATGTTCGTGGAGATTTGTGAATGAACAAGCACGCTTAAATGTGTGTATGTAAAGCATGGATTGTTGACTAAATTGATTTGAGATTTATTGCAATGAGCTTAAGTTTACCTAAACACGTAGTTATTATGGTCAAGGGATTTCAAAGTTGTAAACTAATGATTAGTGTTGTGAATCATGTGTAGAACCTTGGATGAGTTTGTGTCTAAAGTTCATGATTGGTGTTTACAAATCATGTGTAGAACCTTGGATGAGTTTATGTCTGAGGTCATGAATATTGTTTACGATTGGAGGACATGATCTGAGTAGTTGTTGATTATAATTGTAAGAACATGTCTATCTTGATCCTTTTGTGTTGATGTTTGCTGTGGTGATATGGTCTTGAGAACCCTATTAGAGTTAGTGAAACGCCCCTACTTTTCTATGACCAACTCCTAGGGACATTACTACACATGCATGCATTTATAGGCCAAGAGATAAAAGATCTTAAAAGAAAACTTCCAAATAATTATAAATAGTCTTTAGGGATCCCAAAACAAATCATTTAAAACAGATAAAAGTGTCAATTTAACATGGCCTATTAAAACTGTAAGTAAATTTAACTCCAAATAAAGCATAGAGACAACATCAGTTTAAAACAAGAATATGCGGAAAACATGTCGGTTCCCATGGTTTTAGTAACGCTCCTCCGTCACTCGCCTGCCTGCACGCCCTTTCCTTTACGAAAAACATTTTTAAAAGAAAGGGTGAGTATTGCAAAACAATACCCAGTAAGTAACCTCGCTACCGAGGTTTGGGATATGCATACACATACAATCATGACCTTTAAACTTATTCGTAATATACATATGCGGGACCTGCTCATATTGTCAGGTCTTTAATCCATGACTTCCTTTTTAATTGTGTGGCCATTGGTCATCCCGAGTCATTTCGTTTTGAGTCCCTCACTGCACTGTAATAATTTGAGTCCTCATGGACCCTGTAATAATTTGAGTCCTCACTGCACACACTGTAATTTGACCCATAGGGTCTCTATTGCATGTTTGACCATGCACATAATGATCTCAGGATACCAATATCCACACTTTTCATTAATTCATTTCGTGGCATACATAACATGCATGAGGTCCCATCATTCACATAATAATAGTGCACATGTCACCAACATCATCGTCGATATGCAAAAATCATACTTTTCTCTTAGACAGTTTGAAGGTCATACTTTTGTAGGAAAACATGAAATATTCTCATACAAATTCTTTGTCATATTCTCATATGAAAATCTTTGGAATACTTTTACATAGAATACGAGAATATTCTCACATAAAATAATAGTTTATTTCCACATGAAGCATTGAAATATTTGCACATAAAATATTAAGTATTCTCACGATAATATTTGTATATTTTCATATGAAAAATATAAACTAATTTCGCATGAAATCATGAAAATCATTTTCTTCAATCCCATTAAAAAAGTTCGGCACAAGGTCCCTTACCTTAGTTCCGACTTCGCTCCAAAACCCAATCGAACTCCTTGCCCACTCTTCCTTTAGTAAAACCTGATTCACACCACAATTCGAACATTATTCACCGAGCCTTCACTAAATCCATAGTTGTAGAAGTACCTAAATCAAGCCCTTACAATTTCATGCCCCGCTTACCTCGGGTTCAACGCGAGGACTTAATATTCCTTAGTTGGTTTTGGTGTTTGACCTCCAATTCCGCTCCAAGCTTGGTCCCTACAAGTAGTATTCGAACGGTAGCTTAAGCTCTCAGTTAAGGTATAAGAAATCAATAGGGCACGAATAAACTTTTATCTAATTCGAAACTTAACCCGAACGTTCACCGGACTATAATCTCTATGGCTGTGAAGACGTGCTGATCGGCGGCGGCTCGGTGCGGCGGCGGCCAAGTCTTCTCGGTTGGTGATCGTGGATTGGTCTGCAGGTCTTCGTGGCTCGGTGTTCGCCTCTGTTCGTGGGTTCCCGACGAGGGTGGCTGGAGTTTCGACGTGGCGGCTGGCTTGCGACGGCGTGGGGGCCTACTAATAGATCGGCGGCGGCTCCTGCACGTAAATCTCTGATCGGTGGCTAGGGCAACGATTTCGCGAGCGGCGTTTCAACCGAGGACCTCCGCGTCTTTGCGGCGTGGGCCGGTGGATCGGCTTGCACGATGCCCCTTCGTGCGTGGGTCTGCAGCGGTCTTCGATCGGGGAAGGAGACGTCAGCGTGGTTGCCTGAGAACGCGTCCAACGCTTCGACGGCTGCTCCTCGGCGTATACCCGTCGACTTCAGATCCTCGCACGCGGTCGACGTCGCTCCTGCTCGTGAGATCGCCGGCGAGAGTCACTTGTCCTCCTGGTCGGCGGTGGGTTGGACGAGAATGGGAAGGTTGTCTCGGCTAGGGCTAGTTCACGAGGGAGAGGGCAATCAATTTTTCTCTAGGGTTAGGGTTAGGGCAACTATAAGATGAAGATGATGGGGAAATAGGGTTAGGGTTTGCAACTTGTTGGTGGCTTCACTTAAGGAGGCTATATACCAACAATTTAGGTTAAATTTCAATTGTCAAAAGTAGCCCTCATTTAACATTAATAACCAAAATGCCCTTGCAATCTCCTTTTCTTTTAATTTCATAAATAATCTCATCTTAAAAGGAACAATTCACTTAAACTAAACAAAAATTAAGGTCTCACTCTCACTGAGCTTGATTAAAACACTAATCCGATTAAATACAGCGGTTAATAGAGTGTTAAATAAAATAAAATAGTAGTACCTGAGGTGGCGGTCGTCACAGTTAGGGTATGACTTAGAACCTTTAGGTTAATGACGCCTACTACTCCACCTGGAGCATGCTTGCCTTGATGATTATGTGATGTGATAGCTAGTGGGTTGTGTATCCTGTTTTGTGGTGGCATGGAGGATTTGTCCTTCATTGCAGAGACCTAGCTTGTAACGGTTGGTGCTTGTTTTATTTTTTAAAAAAAAAAAAAATCGAGGGTTTCTTCTTCTTCTTCCTCGCGCGCCTGCAGGCGAAACGGCTGCCGGCCACGCACTCTCTCCCTCTCTCGCGTCTCTTTCTCCCCTCTCGCAGCACACCACACACTATCTCCCTCTCGATTTTTCTTTTTCTTCTTCTCCTCTGCTTCTTCCTCTCTCTCTCACGATCTCTCTCTCTCTCTCTCTCTCTCTCTCTCTCTCTCTCTCTCTCTCTCTCTCAGCCTACTCCGAGCGAAAACAGTGAAGCCGCCGGCGATCTCTCGCAGTGAAGCTGTCGGCGATCCGTCGCAGCCGAAGCCGCCGTCGTGCCCAGATCCGCGAGACCCGCGAGTTCCTCCGTCCGGTTCAGGCCATTTTTTGTTGGTTTTTGACAAACAGAGGCCGGTTTCGTGTAGATCGGGCTACGAGGATGCCAGATCTGGTTCTTACGCAGCCACCGGCGATCCCACGCGTCGTCGCCGCCGCCGCCGCTGCCCCACACGCGTCTCGCTCAGCAGAGCCGCGATCGCGTGCTCTCTTCCGCGATCGCCTCGGTTCGTTCCTTAGTTCGTTTCGGGTCTCCATTGGGTAAGTTTTGCTCCTCGAAAGCGTTTAAGGCCTCATTTATGTTTCGTTTTACTAATTTGTGTGTGTTCTGCGTTATGGACTAATTGGAAGAGGAAGTACCTTGGAGCACACGTCGCGTCCCTCAATTTGCTCGTTATCGTTGGATTTTCGGTAAGTAGTCATTGGACTATCCCACCCATAAGTGTAGGGCTTAGGGATCACACTGTATGTGTATGCTACGGTTTTCGTGGTTTGTGTATGATTGTGACCATGGTAATTGAATGTCCAGATCGTAGAGGTGGTTTATTCTAGGCCCTGTAGAAATATATGTCTTGTTTGCTTATTCTCACATGTCGGAACTTGAAATATCCTATTATGTTTGATATAGACCTCGTGGCAAATTATTAAGCATGATGAATGTGATTGTATGTACCCTCAAGTATGGGCGTGTGTAGAGCTATGTTTAGTTCCGTGATGGCCGAGGAGGCATTGTGTAGCCTAGATTACGTTAACACACTCAGTCGCGTTACAGGTCGAAGTCCCTGTATAACCCTTAGCAGGCTGTGACTCTAGGTTGGCAAGTTGATATGGGATGCGGGGTTTGCCCTCATCTAATAGAGAGGCTCGGGGAGTGATTCCCAGAGTGCAGAGGGTAGTGGATACGTTCCTTGCCCTACTTCGTGGTTTAGGGAGTGATTCCCGAGATGTGGAAATCTGTAGGACGGAACGAGTTGTGTGCTAGCTGAGTCAAGGACTCGATCTTGTTTTTCTTTGTACTGTTTCACGTTGGACGGCGAGCTACTTACATCGAGTATTTTATACTCACCCCTCTCGTTTGTGTGTTTTGATTGCGGTAAGGGTAAACACTTGAGATGACTGAGGTGTTGGCGAGGCTTTGCAAGGCTATGGAAGGATGTGTTAGGCTTAGTTAGGGTTGTTCTCTTGTTTCGAGGGTTGACCGTTCCTTTATGCTATGTTGCACTTTGTTGAATCGTTTTAAATGTTGAGATAAACTTGCATGTGTTGTTCTGTTCGTACTTGTAAGTATGTCATATTTGAGAATGACTGTCCATTTTTGCCAACTAAACTAGAAAGCATGTTTTAGGCAAGTGTGGTTGACTGTGAACTCCGGACTGGAACCCAGCCTGTGTGATTATTGTAGTTTGGTGGAGGCTGGGTACCCCCGTGAGGTCGTGCTTTGGAAGTGTTTATCTTACTCTGGTGAAAGGGAAATTTTTGGAATAGTCCTAGTTACGTTGTTATGTTGCCGAAATTTCGGCGCGAGCGGCGTAACTTGGAGTATCACCTTTAGTAGCATAGTTGTGTTTTTTTTGGGGTGTTACATAGCTAGTGGATTGTGTACCCTGACGTGTGATGGCATGGAGGATGTGTTCTTCAATGCATGAGCTAGTCAATGTGGCTCGGGGGTTTCGAACCCTTCTTGTTGTATGCTAATTGTAGGGATGAAGTCTCATTTAATTAATAACTATTTGGTTTTGATTTTTTATTTTAAAATTATGCTTGCTTTTTCATCATTTTTCTAAAGTTTGCCTTTTCATCATTTTTCTAAAGTTTCATCTTTCTCAGGATGACATTTGAATTCTTAGCCAAAACAAAAACAAGTTTTTTTAAAACTATTTTTTTATGCTCTATTTAATAATTATTTAATTTTTATTTTTGAAAATTATGCTTGTTTGCTTATCATTTTTTAACCATGGATTTCATCTTTTAAAAAAAATATTTGAGTTCTTAACCAAATTCCAAAAATAAAAATAAATTTTTGAAAACTATTTTTTACTTTTTAAAACTTTGCTTGGTTTTTTAAAACATAGGTAAGAAACAAATAACAAAACAAGGAAAACTATAGGTACGTAAAAATAGTATTTATAAACTTAATTTTCTAAAATCAAAAGCCAAAAAGTCATCCAACTATATCTTAGCTTTCAAAACCTTGCTTGATTTTTTGAAGATATGTAAGAAGTAGATAAAAAAAACAATAAAATCTAAGAATAAAAATAATATTTATAAACTTGATTTTTAAAAATTAAAAAAAATAAATAAAAATCAGACGATGGGTAAATGGAGCTTAAATAGTCATCAAATATTTAAAATATAATATTCTAACAAATATATGAAAAGAACAAATTAAATCCAACCAACCCATTTAGCCAATGCCACTGATTCTTGTCTTCATTGAGAAAATATATAATTCCACAGAAAAATTTATATTTGTTTGAGGAATTAGCTGGCTTTCTCTCACCTGACAACCAATCATTGAATAGAACTTTATGTACATTTCATCAAACCAATCATTAATGGTCTTCTTCTTTCGTTTACTTGAAATTGAAAGTGCCAAGTTTAAAATATTGATCTCCATAGAAATATCGAGTTCTCAATTTTATGAAATTGTCGATGGAAATATCGATAAAATGTCGATGTCGATGGATATTTCTAGAAAAAAATTTAAAAACAAAAAATTTTAAAAATATATTTTAATTAGAAAATAAACCTTCTACCTTTTTTAAGAGTTAAAATGTTTGTCATAATATTATATTCACATTATCTTACATTTTGTTGCCATTTTTTTGAATATTTAATCAATTTTGTACGATATAATGGAAATGTCGCTTCACCCCTAGTGTCGATGTCGAACCCATGAATATGTGGAAATATCGATGGAAATATCGACATGTCGACGAAAATTTAATACCATTTGAAACTCATCCACATATATTTACTTTCTAATTTTACAAAATGTAAATGCTTTTCAATTATTATATGATTGTTTGAATTTTGAATGACAAATACAAAGTTGAGAGAGAGAGTTTAATTTTATTGACTAAGCAAAGCTTTCTTTTTAAAAGCAATGATTTGATAAGGATTTATTTTTAACTTAATAAAGTCTACTTATGCAATATATTACTTTTTTATTTTCAAAAAAAAAATCGATAATAAATGTTATGGGTTAAGTTGGAACAACAAGAATGAGTTGGTCAAATGACTAAGGCAAAAGGTCAGATAAAATAAGAAGTCAAAAAGGGTCGAAATCAAACGGGGACCGAACCAAGGCGAAAAGAGACGAGAGGGCGCGATTGGGTCGAAGCCCAAGCGCGTGGTCGGCCTCGGTCGAGGTCGACCAGGGTAGAGCCCTCCCATTTGGGCTCTACCCTCACCCAATAACACTAGAGTCGGGTTTGGGCATGGGTCGAAGCTCAAACCCGTGGTCGACCGAGGCCGAGATACAAGGGTGCCCCATGGGCCTTGCATCGATCCCATATGGCCCACAAGCTTGCATTCAGCTCTCTCTCGATCCTTCCTTTGTCCAGTAGACCACGAAAATCCACGAATAACCCCAGAAGAAAGCTATTTAAGCTCTCCCAAGAGAGGAGAGCATGGTAAGTTGATTCTGGTCACTTAAACACGAAACTTCTCCCAAATTCTCTCTAAAACACACTCTGACTTAAGCATCGGAGCTTGTGTAGTCTACACCACACCGGTGTCCAAATTTTTCTTGTCTTGTAGGCTGTATTCTTCCCCCAAGAATTACAAATTTACCGTTGTTGTCATGTAGAGGTTATATGTGTTCTCCTGTCCAAAATTTGGCAACAACAGTAAATTTTATGGATCACTCTTATCGATGACTTAATCTTGTAGTTTTCGTTATTGTCATATTTTTCATTTTTTTCCAATTCTTTCTTTTTCTTTCTAATTAATATTTTTTTATGTCTTTAGTTTTTATGTTGCTAATTCACGAAGCAAGGGTACACTCTTTGTTATTGGTAAAGATGGAAAAATTTTGCACTTATTCCTAGTAAGTATGGGATGGACTAGAAATTTTGCCATCGATATTTTTGTCTATTTTTTCTATATATATTTTTTTTATTAGAGTAGGATTCACAATTTACAAATATGTAGTGACAATATTCCTAATAAGTATGAAACTTGTAGGTAGCTTTGAAGTTGTTCCTTGCATTAATTTTGAGGACGAAGAATTAAAAATGATTTTTTCCAAGGATTTAAATATTGAACGAGTGTATTAAAATTTTAAGATATATTATAGATGATGGCAAAATTAACTTTTAAAACTAAATGGATTGGAAATCAAAAGATTTAAAATTAATAGAAAGTGACTACTTTTGACTAAAATCAACCAAAATCAAACCTATCAAACTTTAAAATGTATGAAATTAGTATCGCCGTGCATGTAATATATTTGATTAAATTGATCTCTTTTAATCACCATTTTATCTGTAGTTTCCCATTGTAAAAAGGTTCGAGCTTATTAACTAATTTTTTTTGCTTTATATTGTTTTTTATTTTTCTATTTTTTAAAAGCATTTTTAAGTTTTCAAAACTCAGAAAATTTGCCAACAAGTTGTTTAATTGACATAAAATATAAATTTATGACCAATAAATTATAGGTTTTAATTCCTTAAATAAAAAAAAAAACTTGAGGAAGACTAAAACTTTGAAAAAGGTGGATTAAAAAATAATAATAATAAATAAATAATTGATTTTTAAGAACAATAAATTTTTTAAAAAAAAATCATTATCACCCACGTCTTAAAATAATGTTTTTGAATGGTAGAAAAGTTGCATAAACATGATTGAGTTATAAAATATTCATAAATGTTAATTAGTGATGTAAAGATGAGATGGATCACTAAATTAAATATTTACCCTAACCTTCTCCATTAAATGATATACAAGTGAAATAACATCAAAGTTTTCAAGTACGTCATTGACTTCAATAATTGGCTTCAAATTAATTAATTCCGCATATAATAATATTAAGAGATTATCATAAACTTAGTTGGATTAAAATAAGATTTATCAAAATTAAATAATTCTAATGTTTCTTGGTTGGTGTGTATGTGTAGTTACAAGGTGAGAAATAAAAAATTTCGATTAAAAGGAAATTCTATATTATATTTTTGAAAAAAAACATATTTTTAGTTTTTAAGTTTAGATTTGGTAACATTTAGATTTATGAGTTTTCAATCTCCACATTTTAATTCCTAAGTTTAGATTTGTTAGTATTTTGGTCAAGTTTCGTTAATTACTCACGTAAAAGTTGACATGACATTCTCTCTTATTAAAAAATATATTTTGTAATTTTTTAACATAAAAATATTTTAAATTTCTTTTCTCTTTCTTTTTTCTCCTTCTTCCTTTTCTTCACATACATTACAACCCATAGATTGCCACGACTATCCATCATCTTCCTCCTTCTCTTTTTTTCCTAATCTTTTTAATTTTTCTTCTTAAAAATAATAACCTGTGTTATTATAACCTGTGGAATACTTTACCCCAAACACAAACTATTATAGCCCACAGACTATTATAACTCCTAATTATTATAATCCACTCAGCGCCCCAAACAACTCTTAAGAGATTGTTTGAAGGTTTGAGTGAGTTATATAATAAGGGTTATAATAGTCGGTGGAGTTATATAATATATGTTTAGGGTGCAAAAATTGTTTAATTTGAGTGATAATAATTTCAATTTGTGTTTAGGATACAAAATTATTTAACTGTACAAACTATTATAAATGTTATTATATGCCAAGATCTAAATCCTATGTCTAACTAATTTTAGACAAGTTTGAGGTGCTTACAACAAGTTTATAAGCGATTTTTAAGCAATTTAAGGGCTGGACAGAATTTAAACAAATGCAGAGTAAATAACAATTAGAGAACACCAATATTTATAGTGGTTCGGTCATAAAACGGCCTTTGCTAGACAGTTTATTAGAGATATACGAGAGAATACAGAGAATTTACAGCCGGATATCCAAAGATACATTTAACATTTAGGATTTAACAAGATTCCAAGATTTATACCCAAAGAGAGACTACAACCAAACTTTATTCAAGATTGGGAGTCTAACAATCTTTGGGATTAGATCTTGAATCTGAACTAACTAGAAAGAAAAAAAAAAGATGAGGAGAAATACAACCTTGCTTCTCGAAAGGAAAGACCACGATCCACTGAAAAAACGCCCGACCTTCATCGTCTACAGCCTCCAATTAGACCCATGGTAGAGCATCTTCCTTCAGTGATGCGATCTCTGCAGGTTCGTTGGCTTCACAGAGAGGTATGCGACAGAGGGTTTCTTCATGATTCAGTTTCTGCCTTTGGCTTCACGATTCAGCCTCTCGGAAAAACACCCTCCGTATTTTACCGATTTCGCTCTCTCGAAAAAAAAAAAGACCTTTGTATTCAAGCCCCTTCTTTCCTTTCTATCGAGCCCCAAAAAACGTGAATTCCAACTTTCTTTCTCTCTCTTCTTTTCTCTCTAAAAGAAGAAACCCTAATTATAATAATAGATCCAATTCACACACACTCTTCTTTCTCTCACTTAAGGCCCATACATCTTTTTTATAATAACAAAAAAAAGAGAACAAATGAGTTTAGGTGATAGGTGATCAAGAAAGCTAATTTGGGCTCCTCCAGCTTTGGGCCCAACGAAAATAATAGGTCTTTAAAATTAAGATCTAAAACAAAGGTCCAAAACATTTTAGATTAACTTTAAAAAAATTAATTAGTTTATGATAAGTTGAAACAAAAAATATAATAATAAATCAAATTATTATAACTTACTCAATCCTCCGAACAACCCTTAAAGGAATAAGTACAACAGAGTAAATAACATGTCAAAGATTAGCTAACCTCATCAATCAATAGGTAATTACAATATATAAATAGGATTATTAACACCTAGATATCGTAATTTCTTTTTGTACAAAACAATCAAATAGTTGTTGAAGTCAATAGTTGAATTCATTCACATGGAACGTACAATAATAAATTGATGGAGGCAAGCAAATGCAAGAGAGTGAAAGAAAGAAACAAAGAGAACATACCAATGTTAAGGTGAACCATAGAAGAATGATTCGACCTTCTTCATTGATGAGTTGAGAGAGAGAGAGGAATTAAGGTCTCGCTATTTTGCTGGAATGGGAAACAAAGAGAAGAGAGAAAATGCAGGTTTTTTTAGATAGTTATTGATCTTAAAAACGAGGGAGAGACCTCCTTTGTTTTGATTTCTTCTTTGTATACGAAAAAGAAAGAAGAAGAATATTGGGATGGTTGGAGTACAACCAAAGTCCCACAACTAGATAAGGGGAAAATCATGAGTTTATAAAGGGGACGCGTATCCAAAACTTTAAGTTAGGGGGGCTTGAATTCGTATAAAAATTATTTTGAATGCATTAATATTAGTGGTATATAATCTCATTCCATTTTTATGTTTATAAATTTTGATATAAGAAATATGATTAAATTTTTTTTAGGTATGTGAGAAAAAATTGCAAATAATAAGATTTTTTTTCATAAGAATGGATAAAATCATATTTTCTTTTATGTAATTAACTTTTAGAAATAACTTTCTAAAAATTAAAAAAATATTTGCATTCATTTTTATTTATATTTGATACCAAGAAAAAAATATTTTTAAAAAATAAATATTTTAAGAATAGATTACAAAAAAAAAATGAGTGCATAACTCAACTAGCATATCAAATCCTCTCCATCTCTATTGTACTTAAAAAAATAAAAAGTATGATATATTTTTTAACTAAAAGTTGTACAAGCTGGGAAAAAAAAAAGAGAAAAACAGAAGAGTCTTGCCACTAGACTAAGATAAAATTATAAAATTAATATAGCATTTTATATATACAAACTAAGTTTTACAAAAGTTGAGGGGCCTCGAGCCCCTTCTGGGCCCTTCCTAAATCTGTCCCTGAACACTATCTCCATTGGTATGAGGTGTTTGGGCAAACAAAGAAAAAAAGAAGAAGAGGAAAGAAGAGGAAGAAGAAGGAAAAGTGTGATAGAGGTAAAGAAAAGGAAGAGGGAGAAAGAAGAAACAGAAAAAAATAATAATATTTTCAAAAAATTTCATCTCAATTTTTTATGAGTAATTAATGAAAAAACTGGCGGTTGGGATCAAAATGCTACCAAATTCAAATTTAGTTGACTAAAATATCAAGTTTAAAAGTTGATGGACCTAAACGTTACCAAACTTAAAAATAAAAAATGTATTTGTTCCAAATATGTATTGTTGCTTTAAAATAAACTAAACAAAACTTTTAATTGGAATTGATCAAATGTTTTGATAGCTTAGGAAGTCAAATTTTGAAGTACAATGGACAATATCTGGGGTCAGATGAAATTTTTAATTTTTGTTTTAGACTCAATTCTCAATTTGGGACTCAGGATTAGAATTTTTTTTAAAAAAAATCACCACTTGAAAATCGACATTTTATGTAAAAAGAAAGAAAAAAAAATATTGTTTCATACTCATTAGTCTCAAGTGTCGTAACCTTAGTTTCAATGGGTTTCTTGTACTTTTTAAAAAATATATATATATATTATTCTTATTGATAGGGATAAAATCAAATTCAAAATCTTAATTAGGTTGCTAGAGCTTCAAAGTGAAAAAAATATGAATCAAGCCAAAGCCTGACTTGTAAGTTGGGCTAATATCGAATCTTCTATAGGCAAGCTCATTTGCCCTGGTCAAGCCTAAGGGATCTATCTAGTCTAGTCGCATCAACCTAAGACCAAGAAGTCGATCTGTCTTTCGAGATGAGCCAAGTGGTTCAATTTGAGAGAATGACCCAACTCAAAGGTTGAGTGTTCCTGGACTCACTCCAACAAGAAGAGAAATACTGGAAATCTTAAGTCAAATCTGTTATAAATAAAAGGAGGAGACTCACACATGAGGTATGTTATTCAACCATAATTCTTGCTATGCTAACACAAACCTTAGTCTAACTTAGACATTATAGTGTGTTTGGCGAGCACCACATTAGTGTTTGCAATTCACATTTCAGGGTTTATTTTTCTGTTTTAATCGTTTGGATCGTGTAAATTAAATGATTCTCCTAAACTAAATTCATGCATCAATACTTATCTTTTAAAATGTCTAAAATATTTTAGGTTAAACCACAAATTTATGGTCCATAGTTTATCTATTTATTTTTTAAATTTTAAAAAAACTTAGATTACGTTGATAAATTTTTAATTGTGTATATCTTATAAATATACATCATTAATCTGGTAAGTTTTAACCTCTACGCGATAAAGTTGAACAACTATAATATGTGTAGAGCTCGATACACACTAATTTCAAGCAAAGTAGACATGTTGATGTTGATGGGGGAGATTTAATTCTTAGAGAATTGAGTTTTCACTTGAGCACATTGATTAAATTTGTAATGTTAATTAGTCCACTTGCACATTTCAGTTACCACACCATATGTATTGCCTAGTTCCTAACTAATATAATTGTTAAATTAATTAATTGAGGTAGAGACATGAAAATTTATAGTATTTCGATAATGACACCTAATTAAATAATATATTATTTTATTTTACTAATTCTACCTTATTATTAAATGATATCAAGTAAGACTTACGAATAAAAGGTCATGAGTTCGAATCTTCCACTTCAAATGTTGTTATACTAAAAAAAATGTTATTAAATGTTATTGTTACGACAAACCATAAATAAAAGGAATGTAAAAAAAAAAATCATACTACAAAGTATTAGAATTTTTCGATTTCAACTTCTAGTTGATCTTTGAATTTTTAAAATTAATTTTTTTTATCTTTTAAAATTTGAACTTAGTTTCTATTTGGTTATTGAAGTTTCAAAAACGACGTGTTTGGTCTCCGAACTTTGAATTTGATTTTTAATTGATCAATTTTGAAATTTGTTTCTAATTGATCTATGAGTATAGATTTTTTTTTTTAAAAAAATTGTTTTAACAAAGTCCAGTGAACTCTAAACTACCACACATTATCATTTCATTAGATCAACCATTAAGGTCAACTAATGGTTAACTCTACTCATGCACGATTTAAAATTCAATCTAAATTTTTGGAACCAATTAGAAATCAAATTATTTAGAGACTAAATGAAAATCAAGTTGAAATCTTAAAGATCAAATATTTTAGAATTTTTTTTAATACAAAAAATAAAAAAATTGAAAGAATAAAAACATCAAAATTTTGAATTTTATTAGAATTTAATCTTTCCGAATGAATAATTAATGTGTTCAATAATGTGAAGATTTTTTTTAAATAATTTGTAAGATATATATAAATCAATAAAAACAAACGAAATCAAACTTTAGACTAAATAACTTCTTACACTAAATACGACACTTCTTAATTTCAGACTATATAAATCTACCCTTCAAATACATACTTTTTTAATCTGCAACCCTAAGTTAAAATTTGAGACTAAAAAACTATATTTTACCCTTAAATTTTTTTTTTTTTTTAAAAAAAAACTAAATAAACACGCTGCTAAAAGCCTAAAACATCGTAGCCGAGTTTGCAATTTAATCAATATTTTATTAATTAAATGTTTTTTAGTATTGTTCTCTCGACTCTCTTCCAGTTGGGAATTTGAACACAGCTGGAATATTTGAAGTAGAAAATTACAAACCAAAAAAATAAAAATAAAAATAAAAATAAAACAAACATAAGAACAGAGAGAGAGAAACAGAGTCAGACATGGAGGCGTGAAGAAGACTACAGGCCCTCTCTTTCTCTCTCTACAAAACGCTCTCAATCGCCTTCGTCCAAGCCTCTCTGTCTTCAAAGTTCAACATTCGGCAAACTTCTCTTTTTAACTTTTTGAAAACCAAAATCAAAATCAAAACCCCATCAAAGCCAAACGAAACCGATTTCCTTTTCCCTCTTTTCAAATGTTTGTTTCTTCCTCCGTTCCTTTACGCTTCGCATCTCTCTTGTCTCATCCGTTCTGTAACAGATAGTTAAGACTGTGAGCAAATTAAGCAAGAAGAAGCTTAGTTCATCTTTTCAGGAACTGGGTTTCATTTGGCTCCGTTTTGATGGCCTTTTGCCCGATGTTTTGCTGTGGAATTGGTTCGGATCGGTACGTTTGAACCAACTATTTGTTTCTAACTTAAAACTCTGTTGATTTACTTCGTCAATATATTGGGTCTCTGATATGATGCTCTTTTGGGTTGCACTTCTTAGCTCTTTTTATGTTCCTCTTTTTGGTTATCTGAAAGGTTTAGCTTCTGGGTTGAGTTTAAAATCTTTAGTTTTCTGAAAATCTGATGTTTTTGGGCTGGGGTCTGACTTGAACTTGTGAGAGATTGTTCAAACTTGTCAGGGGAATTTTATCGAGCACTTTGTGGGCATGATGTTTTGGGAGGAAAGAGTGATGATTTTTAAGTATGGGAGTCGAATTTGGGATAACATGAGAAGTTTTAGTGAACTTTACTTTTTTTTTTGTTGATCTGATTCCTAAACTGTATGATTTACTTTGTTTTTGCCCTGATCCTTACTCATGTAATTGAAGGATTTTGTAAAGTTCTAATAGGTTTTTGTTTGTTGACTGTTTTATTCTGCAGGAAAGAAAGAGGGAAGAAACAGCAAACATGGAGGGTCTTTTCATTGAAGGAATTACACTCAGCCACAAATAATTTTAATTATGATAACAAGCTTGGAGAAGGAGGTTTTGGTAGTGTTTACTGGGGTCAGCTTTGGGATGGATCACAAGTAATCAATGCCTTAACTTTTCTAATTATTTGCTCAATAATGATCTAAGGAGGCCTAACTTATCATATTTTATCGTATCATTGATGTGATATAGATTAATTGATTTAAGTTTTAAATTTGGAATATTCCTTTTTCAATTTGTTTCAAGGAAATTGTGCCACCTTTCTTGGTTGTTTCGAACTTACTGAGTCATTCTAGCTCCATTTAAATACCTGTTTGGTTAGTTTTAAACTACTTGTTAGCTGATCGAGTTACAATCTCACCTGTGCTGAATAATCTATTGGATGTAGTAGAGTCTTTTAGATTCAAGAGGTGAAGTTTACACTTCTTTGAAACTTCATGTACATGCTCTGTATCACATAAAATTTCAAGATGTTTATCGCATGATCGGAAAGGACAGTGACCAGGGATGTTTGGTTTGGTACTGCTTGCTTGTATCAAGAAGATTCGTCTCTTGTTCTGTTTGGTTTCCCTACCATGCCAGCGGAATGTTAATATTCACAAGAATTACTATTGCTTTTAAGCATCAGAAGCTTTTGATATTGAATTGTTATAGATCCAAACATAATCACGCCCTATGATCTTGGGGCTATTCTGAGTTTATGTTTACATAGTATTTCATAGATAATAGATTATGATTAGAAATAGTAACTTACTAGTGTAAACTTGATCTGATTTGTTTTCTGGTCTAAATTGGAGTGCTTTCACGGTAATATATACTGATACTACATGGCTTCTTTTTTTTTCATGATATCGGCTGACATGATGTTTTCTAACGGAGTTATACAGTTTTAACTTGTTTTCAAGAGGAATGCAATGGCTAATGCTCTTGAATGAGATGGTTTCTTGTTCATTTTCTTCTCTGGTCGATTTGGAATGTTTGAGGGTCACGTGAGAAGGTTTGCTAGATTTTGTAAAGAATTTGTCCTGGTAAATCGTAAATGGCAAGTCCTAAGGGTTTCAATTTTGAATTTGTTGAAGCTAGGATTGACAGTAAATTGTTGCAAGTTAAGTACGCTTTAGCTTGAGTGTTTGTGATAATGAGTTTATACCATTAAGTTCAAAGAGGGAGTCTTGTTTGTGAATTAATCTCCTCCTATGCATACTTCAAGAATTGAGATACCATATTAGAACTTCAAGTTTTGGTCTGATTTGAACAAGTTAACATTATTTGTATTTTGAATTGTAAAAACTGCAACCTATTCTGAATGGAAAGCTTTTGCAGATTGCAGTTAAGAGGTTGAAGGTTTGGAGCAACAAAGCAGACATGGAATTCTCTGTGGAGGTTGAGATATTGGCCCGAGTGCGGCATAAGAATCTATTGAGTTTACGTGGCTACTGTGCTGAAGGGCAAGAGCGTTTGATCGTGTATGACTACATGCCCAATCTAAGTCTACTCTCCCATCTACATGGACATCACTCATCAGAATGCCAACTCGATTGGAAACGCCGAATGAAAATTGCCATTGGGTCAGCCGAGGGAGTTGCGTAAGTAAACACATCTTCATTTTATCTTCACATTATTCTTCGCATTTTGATCACTCCTAATTTTGTTCTATCCAGCTATCTTCACCACCAAGCAACTCCACATATCATTCATCGAGACATCAAAGCTAGTAACGTTTTGCTGGATCCAGATTTCCAAGCTCGTGTAGCTGACTTTGGATTTGCAAAACTCATCCCAGATGGTGCAACACATGTAACCACAAGAGTCAAGGGCACACTCGGATACCTCGCTCCTGAATACGCTATGTTAGGGAAGGCATCAGAGAGCTGTGACGTATACAGCTTCGGCATTCTCCTGCTCGAGCTTGCCTCTGGCAAGAAACCTCTTGAAAAGTTGAGCGCAACAATGAAACGCACAATCACAGACTGGGCACTACCAGTGGCAGTTGAGAAAAAATTTGAAGAACTTGCAGACCCGAAGCTAAATGGAGACTACAATGCAGATGAGCTAAAGAGAGTCGTCCTTGTCGCACTCAGTTGTGCCCATTCACGGCCCGAGAAACGACCCACCATGCTCGAGGTGGTAGAGCTGTTAAAAGGAGAATCAAAAGAGAAGCTAGCCAAATTAGAAGATGATGAACTGTTCAAGAGCCATCAAGTAGCAGCACAAACTACAGAAATAGCAGCTGGTGAAGATAGCTCAGACTTCATATCAGAAGAAAAGGATTCAAAAGAGGAGGTAAAAGAGAATTCAACACCAAACCCACATGAGAGTACTAGCTAAGTCTTCATTTTTCTTATTCTTCTTCTTCATCTTTTTTTTTGTTTTTTGGGAAGTTGTGGGTTGGTCATACAGTAGTTCAAGGTAAGCTCTGGATGTCCTTTACAAAAGCATGTCAGAGTGGTAAATTTGCCTATTGATTGATGATTCTCAAGCATTGTTTTATGAGTGCAGCTGAGATTGAATGATTTGTGGTTGCCCTTTTAGACTTTTTTTTTTCTTTTGGGGTGGGGGGTTCAAATTTATGTTTGGATATATATATATATATATATATTGTAATTTGTAAGTGGCATCAAACTGTATCCAACCTGGTGGGTTCTCTTTGTATGTATAGACTTCTTTTTGCTTTCATTTTGTTTGTTTGTTTTGTTGTTTTAGTAGGAGGAAGAAGATTCTTTCCACCAACTAGTGGTTTATTAATTGGACCATAAATTGTTTAACTTCCTTGGAGAGAGATGGACTAAAGAAGAGAGTAATGCTAAAAAGATTTTAGAATTTTTATTAAAATATTGGAAAAATTGTAAAAACTATTCTTGAACTGTGAAGATTCTCTTGGACTTTTGTTACCATTAAACTTCATAAAAAACAAATCACGCATGAATTGAAGTGTTTTTTCAGTCGAATGTTTGAACTTATATGAATGTTATAATCAAACTTGGTTCTTTGTGTTTGATTTTTTGTTTTCCTAAGTCGATATGATAGTTCAAGGTAACTTCCTTGGAGAGAGATGGACTAGAGAAGAGAGTAATGCTAAAAAGATTTTAGAATTTTTATTAAAATATAGGAAAAATTGTAAAAACTATCCTTGAACTATGAGGATTCTCTTGGACTTTTAACTTGATCAATCACTCACTTAAAATGACGTAATTGTTACCATTAAACTTCAGAAAAAAAACAAATCACGCATGAATTGAAGTGTTTTTTCAGTCGAATGTTTGAACTTATAGGAATGTTATAATCAAACTTAGTTCTTTGTGTTTGATTTTTTATTTTCCTAAGTTGATATGATAGTTCAAGGTAATTTTTTTTAATGATTAGTATTATAGTTTCGATAGAGCTAAGCAATTGAATTAAATTGTAACAATTATATAGTTTGATGGTTTGATGGTAACATTTCTTATAGTTTCACAGTGGTGTCTGGTGTGTGCATTTTGAAATATTTAAGGGTTTAATTGTAAAATTTCCTAAGTTTAGAGGTGATTAATCAAATTGAAAGTTATAAAGGTGTGATTTTAACACTCTTATAGTTCAAGGATGATTTTTTCTATTTTTCCTTTAGCACAACATTTATTCCATCACTATGAGTAACTTTAAGCCATCTCTTAAATATCATTTGTTTAGACCATTGTAGATACCGTATTTAGTCTGACTTATTTTTTTTTAATTCATTTTTCCTGCCCATTTCTTATTTTCTTTTAATAATATTGTTCTTTTCAAAAGTAAAAATAACAAATAACAAACAATAAAATATAAAATATAAATTAGAAATGAAAGCTATGAAAGTGATATCCAAAGTAACCAAAACTAAGGGCATGTTTGGTAGGCAATCTGGATTCTGTTTTATGTTTTCGGAATCACTAAATTCAGTGAATACGTGTTTAGTAGACATGTTTTCGAAAATTGTTTGCGGATTCTGTGATCCAAATAGTAGAAATTCTGAAAACAACATTTTTATATTTTCATTATATCCAGATTCTGAATTTGAAATTTTAAAATGTAGAATTATATTAAACAAAAATAAAAATCATAAAAATATAGTATTTCATGTTTATAAACTTAATTTACTTTTGTTAAATTAAAATATGTATAATATAATATATTATAAAATATAAAATAATAATTATATAAAATTTATATAAAAAAACATGTTCATAAATTAATTAATAATGTCTTATATTCAACCTAATATTTAGTTTTGGAACTACAACTAATTTTATGATTTATAAATATATTATAGAACACACCTTAAATTACTGTTTAAAATGAAATCAAATTTCTAAATCTGCTACCAAACCAATATCTGAAAACATGAAATACAACTTTGTTTTTATTGAATCTCTTATTTTCAAATTTCTGTTTTCGGATTGTTTAACAACAGACCTAAATTTCTCTCTCTTTATTCCTTTCCCTCTCCAAATCTCTACAACCCCTTTTCTCTCTCACACTGTTTCTTCACTCTCACTTATCTAACCTTTTTTTTCTCTCTCATCTCATTGAACTTATTTCACTTTCTTTCAATTCTCTCTTTCTCCCAATACTTCTCCCTCTCACATTCTTTCTCCTCCCACGATCTCTTTGTGCCCCAGACAATTTCTAGTACTATCGTAGTACTTACTCCTCTCATTCATTATTTGACATGTCATTAAATGATATATTAATTTATTGGCTAAATTACAATTTCAGTTCCTTAACTTTTAAGTTTGTATCTATTTGGTCCCTAAACTTTTAAAAGTGTCAAATAGGTCTTTAAACTTTTAATATTGTATCTAATAAGTACCTAAATTTTAAAAATGTCTAATAAGTCCCTGAACTTTCAATATTGTATCTAATAGGTCCATGATATATTTAAAATTTTTAAAAATTAATTGATCTATTAGATATAAAATTGAATTTTATGTCTAATAGGACCCTAAATTTTCAATTTTGCATCAAGTTCATGAATTTTAAAAAATGTCAACTAGGCCAAGGACTTATTAGACACAAAATTGAAAATTCAGGGACCTATTGTACACAAATTTGAAAGTTTAAAGGCTAACACATTTTAAAGTTTTGGGAACTTATTAAATACAAAATTGAAAATTCAAGGACCTATTTGATACGTTTCAAAGTTTATGAACCAAATAGACACAAAACTGAAAGTTTAGGGACTAAACTTGTAATTCAACCTAATTTATTTCATGAATCTCATACTAATCTTAAATGGTGCACTAATAGGAAGCAAATGAATTAAGGTAGTATATATATAAAAAAATAATAATATCCACACTATGCAATAGTACTAGAATTTTTCCCTTCACACACACGTATTAAACCAACCAATTTAGATAAATGGTTCGTTCTTCTAACTTTTCTTTTAGTACAACAAATGAAATATGAGGATTTGAACCTCCGACTTAAAAGAGCAGAAGTACATATCAATTATGAGTGAACTATGTTCTAGCTCCGAAATCTTCTTACTTTGCTAAAGTTTTCTTCTCTCACATCATGAAGCTTTCCATAAATTCAAAAAAGGAGAGATAGGAGAAAATTGGATGGATTCATTATTTTCCCCACTATATATTAGATAAACCTTCTCCAAGATTTCACAAAAATCCCCTTTTCTCCCTTCCATGATTCCATCTTTGATTTTTTTTTTCCAAAGTACTTCGGCAGGCTTAGAAAATTCTCGAGGGTTTCCAAAGTACTTTTTTTTTTTTCTAAGTTATTGGTCTAACCTTAATTCAACACCGTACTCATTTTTAGTCCTATACTTTTAAATGTCCTAATTTAGTTCATGTATTTTCAATAATTTTTAAATTAATTTTTTTTTGTTAGTTTGAAGTTAATTTTTATTGCAATTGGTTAATGGTTAAGTAATAATAATAATTTTCATGTAAGAGGAGATACGAGTTTCAAAAGTTATAGAGAGAGGATTGATAGATACTCATTTCTTTTTGAGAAAGTTAACAATAAATTAATAGCTTAGAGTAGTTTTAAGCTTTTAAGATTGAGAGTGTAAGAACTTTTTTTTTTTTTTAATTTAACAACATTTAGGGTGAGACGATTCAAATCTCTAACTTCTCGATTGAGAACACATGCTAATTACCATCAAATGAAGCTCGCATTCGCATCGAGAGTATAGAAACTAAATTTAGATATTTAAAAGTATATGGACTAAAATGAAATCAAACCTAAAGTGCATGGACCATCATGATATTTTAATCTTTAACCTTTTAACCTACGAGTTAAAAAAAGAAGGTTAAATTACAAGTTTAGTCCTTGTACTTCCTATGTCTATTTGGTCCATGAGTTTTAAAAATGTCTAAAAGATCCTTAAACTTAAAATTTAATTAATTTATTACGTATAAAATTAAATTTTATGTCTAATAGAATCCTATAATTTAAATTTTTAGTCTAATAAATTCGTTAATTTATTTTTTTAAAAATGTCATATAGATCAATGACCAATTAGACAAAAAGTAAAAATATAAGATTTATTGGATACAAAATTGAAAAATTTAAAGAGCTATAAACATTTGTCGGGATGTATTTCACACAAAATTAAAAGTAAAAAATCTATTAAATACTTTTAAAATTTAAATACCAAATAAATACAAACTTAAAAATTTAAACACTACCATAATTAACATACACCTTTGAAAGTATAGAAATAGAAGAAACCCAAAGTAAAAAGCCGAAAAATGATATTGTTAACCTTTTTTAACTTTTTGAACCTATGAGTTAAAACAAGGAGAAAAAAAAGTATCAAAGGGGCCCACCTTTGTACACGTGGCGAGAGAAGGGCGCGAGTAGCATAAGAATTTAAAAAGTAAAATACTTAGCGCGAGTCCATATGTAAAAGAAAAAAATATAAATGAAAATAAACCTCCTCTATTGTTATACTTATATTATAACGGTCCTCTTCTCTTCATTTCGAAGCTCAGAACCAAACCAACAAACAAATTCTCCCAAAATCCCTCCGTTTTTCTTCCCTCTTTCCCTTCCGATTTCAAAATTCTCGACCTCACTGAAACCCTAGAATGCGAAGGATTGCCGGTCCCAGAGAGAGGAGTAAGATCGGTAACTTATGGCGTTTCAACCGCTTCATTGATAACCGCTGTTTGGCTCCACTTACGCTCGACGGAGATGGAGACGGAGACGGAGACGGTACTGTTCACACTCTCAGGCGGCGGCCTTATCGCTTGCTTCCTCGTCAGGAGCTCATTGATCTCTTCGTCCTCAAGCTCGACGGCTCTGTATTTGGTGAATTCTTTCGCCATTTCTGATTTTTTTTTTTTTTTTATACTTTGTTTCTTGTAAGAAATTAGAACTATGTCTTGGATGAAGTTCGCTTAACATTGTTATCGGTTTGCTTTTTTGGCGGTCGAAAGATGAAAGATGGATGGAAAATGGAAAGTGCTTAAAGATAGCTTAAGACTTGAGAGAATAGAATGGAGTACTTTTCTGAGCACATTGTAGTGGAAAGCGTCTGAAAAGAGTGGCTAGTTAAAGTGCAATGGCTTATGGCGAATATTACTAGGAAAAATGCTATAACAAGAAAATTAATTCTCGCGATTCCTTTACATTATTCCTCTTTTTCCCCTGCTTTATAGCTGTGGAGAATAATTATACTGAGAAACTAACCAAAAATTTTGAAACTACCTTGTTCTTTATATTGCGGGAATTTCAGTATTAACCATAGTTTGAATTGATTTTGTATGGTTTGGTGATCCAGGTGTTCGTATATCGCGCAATGGTACGGTAGCAGATCTCAAACAAGCAATAGAGGAAGTTTTTGATTCACCCAGGGGGAGTGAACATTGCAAGATTACATGGTAGTATTGACCTTATTATGAGAATTATGACTAAATTTACCACCAATGATTTTGTTTTTGTTTCTTTTGGGTGATCTTTAATTTTATTTGGGTTTTACTTTTACATGAATGTTGTTGATTTCCACCACATTAAGTATTGCTACATGTACATGCTCTAAGGTCACTCGTCTGGGGACATTTCTGCTTATGTTATGAAGGAGAAAAGCTTATTGATGACAAGGCATGCATTAGAGTTTTTGGCATTAAAGATGGTGATCAGGTGTGACAATGTTGTGATGTGTCTCTTGCTTGTTCATTGAGTTAAAATGCTGCCGTTCTCTAGCTTTTAATGTTTTTCCCTGTTATATTATGCAGCTTCAGTTTATTAGGCATATGTCTATCAACTGTTTACCAATGAAGAGAGATAGGAAGAACCAAGCTGTTTCTTGCAAAACAGTGTTGTTGTAAGTTGTTCTTTCTTATGGCTGCAGTGGCACATGGGTCGGTTTCTTGCAAAACGGCGTCGTTTTAAGTTGTTCTTTTTTAATGTCTGCACTAGCACATGCATAAGTATGCCAATCCACGGGCAAATACCATTCTAATTTCTGAACACAAGCTCAATTTGATTGTTTGTTTGAGGTCCCATTGAGCAGGTGGCAATCTACAAAATATGCAAAACGTACCATTTGGTGGGCTTCTCCTGTGTTTGGGGAGGGGAGTCAACAATTTGTTTAATCATATCCAAAATCAATTTTCCATGGTTTCTATTTTACATTTTCGTTATTACGGTTCTGTTTGATAATCATTTAGTTTTTTGTTTTTGAAAATTATGCTTGTTTTTTCACAATTTCTCTCCATCTTTTATACAATAGTTTCCATCTTTGTTGGGTACCATTTAAGTTTCTAGTCAAATTTAAAAAACAAGTTTTTTAAAACTATTTTTTTTAGTTTTCAAAACTTAGCTTGGTTTTTAAAAACATAGGTATAAAATAGATAAGAAGACTCGAAACCTATTAGTAGAAATAGTATTTTTAGGCTTAATTTTCAAAAACTAAAAATTAAAAACCAAATGATTATCAAACGGGGCCTATCTTTTTCATTTCTACAAATAAATAGCATCCATATTCATCATTAGACTAGCCTTTATCGTCTAGGACATTCAATTCTCAATATAACATTTCTAGTAACAGGAATCTGTAGCGTAGATCAATAGAAAGGCAAATTTCTCAATATTTGCTTCTAACTGTTCTATTAGATTTTAAACTAATACTTCTTATAAAAGTCTGTCAGCAGAATCAAAATCTGTTGAAGAGAATCAACTAGCTGGTCAAGATGATCCCGAAAATGTTCACGAGGACGGTTCCAATCAGGAGGAGGTTCCTAGGGCTGGATTTCAGCTAGCAAATTACTTCAGAGGACGGCTATTGTATTCCAGGATATGGGATTTTTTCAAGAGTGCATCAGAAGGCAGGAATAGGTCTTCTTCTGGTTTCTTCTTTACTCGACATTATTAATGGACATGGAATAACACAAGCTGCAAGGTAACTTAGCCTAGCCCTAGCTACCCATTTGAAGTTATGAAACAACTTGTGTGCTATTCTCTGTCTTTTGTTTGCCATTAACTGAGTGGCTACTGGCAATTGTCTAAAACTAGGACGTGCAGGGATTGAAACTTAGAATTTGATTTATGAACATGACAAGTTAGTTTCTAGGCCTAGGAGAAAGGAAAGAGAGGGAAGATTTACTCTGAAATGAATGTAAATATCAGCCTGGATTTGTTGTTGGGTGGTTCTGTAAAAAGGTTCTTTTACTTCACTTCCAATTCTCTTCTTTTTCAATATTCTGTGCTAGCACTGAATTTAGAAGTGTTCTTTTTTAGTGGTTGTTTGGGGCACTGAGTGGATTATAATAATAGAAGGTTATAATAGTCTATGGGTTATTATAGTCTGTTATCATATAATATTATTTAAAATGCATAATAGTATAGTCGTGGATTATAATAGTCTGTGTTTAGAGTGCAGAGTATTCCACAGGTTATTATAATTTGTGCGCCAAATAACCCCTTAGGGTCGGTTTGCCCCACTGGTTATTATAAACACGTGTTATAATAACCTGTGAAATACTTTACACCCCAAACATAGACTATTATAACCACAGGCTATACTACTCTGCATTTTAAATAATATTATATGTTTCACAGACTATTATAACCCCCTGTTATTATAATCCACTCAGCACCCCAAACAACTCCAGGGTTATAATAGTCTGTGTTTGGGGTGCAGAGTATTTCACAGATTATTATAACACGGGTTATAATAACCAGTGGGTCAAACAAGCTTTTAGTGTGAGGAAGTAAGTAATTTAAAGACTTTGTGACTTCTTAGTTTGTTTTCAAAATAATTTTATTGTTTTTAGAACAAAATCTCACGTTAATTTGACAGACTGGCCTAAAATTTTGATCCCAAATGAAATTTGCCTCAACTTTTTAAAGTAAGTTTTTTCTAGGGGTTTTCATACGGATAATCCGTCTTTCTTGTTCACCCTCTCGTACGCGGAAACACTCTCGCTCTCGCTCAAATGAGTGGCCGAAAATATAAAGAAAAAATGACAAGGTAAAAAGTCAGAGAAGAACTAGAGTAGCAGAGGTAGAGCGAGAGTGAGTCGGCGAGAGAGAGACAAAGAACTATAGTGCGATTTTTGTTGTTTTTTTCTTTTCTCCAAAATTTCGACAACTTCATTACTATCATGAGCGAGAACGAGACTTGAGTAAGAGCGAGAGAGCTAGAGTTAGAGTACGATACCCTTACGGTAATTTAGACGGAATGCACAGTACAAAAAGGGTCATGTGTCATTAATTTCAGAACATGAGTCAAATCACATCAATGCGTGGGAAAATGAGTTTTCCATGCAATTTTCTCTTTTTTCTAACCCTTTTCCAGAGATGTCCACGAGTGGGGATGAGTTTAATCTCTATTTATTTTTGCAAGGATAGGGGCGGAAATTTCATGCAAATTTCCTCGTTTTTTATTTTTTTTAATAATTTATTCGCAACAATAATAACAATAATAATTTTCAATAGAATTTCTATTTAAAAAATGTTATATAATTTCCTAATAATAACAATAACATAGTAAAAATATTATAGGGTTGAAACAACTTAATTTCAAAAAAAATAAATTTCAATATTACAATATTGTCTTTAACCTTTTTAATAAAATAATAATTTTCAAATAATTCCCAATATATTTTTCTGTTGCAAAATTTTAAAAAAATTGTAGATGGTTGTGTTTTCAAGAAACAATCATATTCAAATTTTAAATAGAAATCGACTTCTGGTATGTTGGTCACATGTCTTCTTAATATATCAAAGTGTATGTGTTTGAGCATTACAAAACGTATTTAAAAAGTTAGATAACCAATGATAACTTAATAAACATGTAATTTGAACTTAGTTTCTATTTGAATATGAGTTTTCAAAACTAACACTTTTTAGTTCTTCATATTTGTACTTAGTTTCTAGTTGGTCTTTGAAGTTTTAAAACTTACATATTTAATTTCGAAGTTTGAATTTAATTTCTAATTGGCTTATGAAGTTTGAAATTAGTTTCGAATTGACACCGAATATAAAAACTAAAATAGTATTTAAAAAAAAAATGACTCATTTAAAAAATACATATCAATCAAGTCAATTAATATATGTTAACTTGTTGATGACCCCACATTGGAAAAATAGAGAGTAATCTCACAATATATAAGATATATGAGTTACTTTTCTCATTGTCAATTGGTTTTGAGATGAAACCTCGTAATAATCTAATATGGTATCAGAGTCTATTAAACCCAAATACATGATGAGGGTCCCACATTGGAAAATTTTTATTAAGAGATCATAAAGAAATTAATTTTGAAATTCAATAATCTAAAAACTAAGTTTAAATTTTAAAGAAAAAAGGTATATTTTACCTAAATTTTATATGAGGACTAATGTAATGAATTATCCAATTCAAGATTTTGAAGGAACGACTTTTTAAAAAAAAAATTATTATCTTAACATCCGTGGGTCGTGTACGAGAAATGGGCTATCAAAATTAGGAAAAACATTATTTGTGGGTCTAAGTTTGGAGCTTGTATCAATTCTACCATAAACATTCAATTTCATAAATTTAAACTTCAAATTTAGTAAATTGTATTAGTTTCAATCCCAAACTTTCCATTTTCATCAATTTAAATCTTAAATTTAATAAGTTGTACCAATTTTAACTTTAAAATTTTAATTTCACCAATTTAAACCTCAAACTTGAACATGTGTATCAATTTACACATTCGATTAAGTTTCTATTTTAATTTTTGTTAGCCACGTGTTTCACACATGTCCAAAAGTCACGACTATACATATTTGTTATTACAAAAATAAAAATCATTGAACAAATTGAAGTAGACTCACCATCATGTTTTTCAATTTTAGAGGCTAGAGCATTTTTTTTTTAATCTTTTAATCTTTTCTAATTCTGCTATTTTATTTCTTTCATTAATGAAGGGGTTTTCAATTTTAATGCATGATTCTACTCATCCACCCGCGTTTAGTAGAAACAAAGCTTATATGCACCATATATTTTTTTCTCAATATGAAATACTCTCATTCTTGAATCAGCACCAATATTGATTTTTTTTCATTTAATTCACGACCTCGAGCTTCATTTGTACTCCTCTATTTGATGCAACATAAGTAAGAATTTTGGAATCACTCTAGTCGGAATCTTTATCCCCTTCCTCTCTAACATTTATGTCACTTTAATCTTTTATAAGTTTGTTGATGGGATCGACAAAGTCAACTATGACCAGTTCATTGTGGTCATGAACGTCACTTTGTCCACCACAACCTTTATTGTTCTCTCCCACATTTTAGTTGAGCTCAAATCTTTTACCACTGAAATCAACGAAACTGTCCTAGTCATCGTTGCCTTCAATGACGTCATCACATAGATCTTCGTCACACTACGCGTTGGTATAAACATCAAAAGCGAGAGGAACACTATAGTCCATTTGTTTTCATATGGGTCCTATTTTCGAGAGCTGAGTTCGTAGTTTTATGATGGTGTCGACCAATCTGGAATGATTTTAATTATTTTTTGGTATATTTTTTTAAAAAAATAACAAACTAGTACATATCATAGCAACACATGGCTTTGAATATGTGCCAGAAATCTTTCTAACGGTGATTAAAACAGAAACTTAATCGATGGTGTAAATTGATATACTTATTTAAGTTTGAGATTTAAATTGATGAAATTGAAAGTTCGAGGTTAAAATTGATACAATATGTCAAATTTGAGGTTTAAATTGATGAATTGAGAGTAGAGATGTCCACGGGGTGGGGTCGGGGAATGGCTTCCCTGCCCCCATTTTGTTCCCCGTCCCCGCAAAATTCTCATTTAATTTTGCGGAGAACGGGGCGGGATTCCCCGTAGGAAATAACTCCTGTTTAGAATTTTATTTTTTCTATTTTTTTTTAACTAATTTCTTTTTTTTTTTTGAAAAATTATATTTAAATGGTTAATTATTCTTTAGAGATTTCTAGTTAATAGGCATTTTTTAAAAAATTTTCTTAGAAAAATAAAATGATATTTAATAAAATTTTAGACTTATGGTTTATTAGATGCATACAAATATATATATTTAAAATTAAATAAATAAATCGGGGACGGGGGTAGGGAATGTATTATCCGTCCCTGTCCCCGTCCTCGTTTAGCCAACGAGAAAAATTTTATCTCTGCTCCCTCCCCCGTTTCTCGTGGGAAAATGGACATCTCTAATTGAGAGTTTATGGACAAAATTGATATGATCGATCATGTTTAGGGTCGAAATTGATTTTTACCCCAAAGAAGTTATATTATACTTCGTATTCTTAGTAAATTTAAAATTTAATCATATTAAAGTTTGAATCTTTTCTCGACAGAAAGTGTTTAATCCTAATGTGCTCCTATTAATTTTTTTTAATCATAATGTGCTCCTATTAAAATTAAATATATAGTTTATGAATGATAAAAATTATGTGCTCCAAGTAATGGCCAAACACTTGAATCCGTTTACTCCCACTCATTTTTAATTAAAATAATAATAATAAACACGGGCAAGACCAATGTCTTTGTAAGTCAACAATTTATATCTAAAAAAAAAGGTTGTTTAATATCTTTTAAGTTCAAAGAAGGATGAAAGATTTCAAACGGTCTATTTTAAGTAGTCCGTTAAACAAATTTATAGCAAAAGAACAAATAGAAATATGAGTGGAACTTTAGGTACATAATTATTTTATTTACAAAATGAAAAATACCAAATAGAAAAATTATTTTAAATATATTGCCAAAAATTATATTCAACCAATATGAAACAAAGGGAATTAAGGTCTCATATTAAAAAGGGGGCAAAGGGATGAAGTTTCACTCCTAAACTTGAAAACTCTCATTTTTATCCTAAATTTTTAATTTCATCACTAAACTTTTTTTTTTGTTCAACAATATTTGGTTGAGCGATTAAAGAAGATATAAGTCAATTACTGTTAAACTATGCCCATTTTGATATTTCATCACTAAACTTGAATGTAGAGGTGTACATAAGCCGAGTTTGGGAGTTTTTTGGGCTAACCCGACTTCTTCAATCCAACTAACCCTATTCATGAGAGTAACCAAACCCAACCTAATATTTTCGAGTTAGGTTGGGTTGGGTAATCATATTAATTTTTTCGTATTATTTTTATAATTTTTTTATTATTTAAAATATATTTTTTCTTGAATTGATAACTAAAATCACATAAAATTCAATTATCAAACTTCAAAATTCATAACATCTTAACATTTGTTAGAAGTCTAGAAGAAAACATAAAAAATTGACAAATAATTCATTTATAAGTATAGATATAATTAAAATAAAATAAAAAATATAAACTTGAGTTGGGTTGGGTTAGGTCAACTTGAGCCTAAAAAACCCAATCCGAGAATCGTGAACTTTTCGGTTCACCAAACTTTTAACACAATCCAAATCGGAAAAAAAAAAACTTAACATAACCCAACCCTTACAGTTTAGATTGGATATTCCGAATTGCTTGAATTACCAGATTAGTTGTACACCTCATTGCAAGGTTAGTTTATGTTGAGTTTTTGTTAAATTTACCACATTTAATTATAAAAAAAAAATCCATAAGAACTCACTAACTTTAATTATTATCGAATACAACTATCTTTTAAATCCTACAATTTTTTTTTTTAAATCAGTTTAGTACTGTTTTTCTATCCATTAATGGTTTCATTAACAAATTTTCAAATATAAGTCTAACAAAAGAACATAACACTCCTACACTTATTATAATTTTAAACAAAATTTGATGTTATTAACTTGAATATATATGTACTCATATATATATATTTGAAAATTTAAAGCAAAACTTCCTTCTTTTTGGTTTGGAGTAAAAATATATATTCTTTTATCATCGATAACCAATCCGTTATTTAAGTTAAATTATAAAAAATAGAAGTTGATTTCAATTATACCTTCAAATTTTAAAATGTTTCATTTTAATCTATGAGTAACAATTCAAAACGCAAACACATTATTTATGTTCATGAATTTTTTTTAAAAATAACTTTTAAGGTTTATTTTAAACAAATTTCAAAAGTTAGAAGATTAAAATAAAAACTTTTGTTAAAATTGAACCCAAGATAATTTAACCTATAATTAATTATTACAGGCGTAATAAAAGCTCTCTATTAGTCTGCCGTTTGATTTTTCTTTTTATTTTATTATTTATTTCTTTCTATATAAACCCCTTTAAAATCCCAATAAACGCTCCTCTTTTTTCATGCATTACAAAAAAAGAAAAAGAAAAAACAGAGAGCAGAAGAAACCTAACCCCAAAGAAATCAAAATCTTTCATTCCCTTCTTCTTCTTCCTCTTCTTCCTCTTGCGCAAGCAAACTCCCTTCCCTAACCCTAACCCTAACCCTAACCCTAATCTTCCTTCCCTTTCTGTTCGTCGTCTCGAATTTCAATCGGATTCGAATTGGTGTTTGTTTCGGGGATCAACGGTGATTTTAGGAATTAGATTCTGCAAGCGACAAGCGGGAGACGATGTCTGCTGTGGTGTGCGGAACCAAGAGATCCTTCTTTGAAGAACTCCCGCCTTCGCCTCCCATTGCCAAGCGGCTCCGCTGCTCCTCTTCTACTTCTCCGATTAGATTCGCTGCGACCTCTCTTATCGATCAGCTACAGAATTTGTTTCCCCACATGGACCATCAGGTTTCCTCTTCCTTCCTTCTCGTTTTTATATAATTTCTTTTGAATTTGAGAAACTTTCGTTCTCCGTTTGTTGCTGAGGTTGCGGGTTGTTTTTGTTTTTGGCTTTGTGCTTATGTGTAATATGATATTTGTTGACAGGATTGTAACATGAATTTATATGGGATTTTCTGACAACAGGTGTAGACCTTAGGGAAATCGTGGTTTTTGTGTGTAATAGTTAAGTTATTACGCTTAGTTGTGGCGTGAAATTGGAGTGTTTTATTCAAGTTTAATTTTGTATGCATCTCTTTCGGTGTCTTGTTTGATAACTGCTGCATGTATGTTATAATTATTACTGCTAGTTTGTTTTTCCCCCGAGGTTTTCTTGATCATGGTTGGATTTTGCCTTTCAGCTTCTTGCGAGAGCCCTTGAAGAATGTGGCAACGACTTGGATGCTGCCATCAAAAGTCTGAGTGACCTGTGTTTGGGATCTACTGTTGAGAATCCTGTTGCTACTGCTGAAGCAGAGACAAATTTGGACCAAGGTATCGCATAATGCTAAATAATTAAGGAGATGCTTCGTGTGTGTTTTCCTTGTTTCTGTTCACTCATGATTTTAATTTATGATGATGAATTCATGATTGGTTTCCTTGTTCAAGGAAAGGAAGGTTTAACTTTTAGATGAAACTGTTGAGAGTTGAGAACATAGTTCTCAATTACAATATGATGCATGCGTATTTCATGGAAGAGATCCCATGGGTCCCCCTAATCTACTGTCCCTAGTTTGAAGTACTAATCATACCCATTCGTAGTCCAGGTTAAAGAAAGGTTTAAGTTTTGATTGAGAAAGGGAGACAGAGTTCTCAATTAGAGTACTATGCATCCGTTCTTTTAGAGTGATGTATTCTTTTCTCATGGAAGAGACTCAATGGTTCCTTGCCTACCTTGCTGTTTGTAGTTTGGTTTGATAAGCATGTGTTTACAGAATTAGCTGGTACATACACATAAACAGTTGGAAATCAACCTTAATTCTGATTTTCTGGAGATGAAGTTGTACAAAGAATTATAATCTTCTTTAATTCTTTTGTTGTTGATGCTGTATTGCCTCTGATCTTTTTGTAATGTGATTTTTTTGTCTGGTCATCTATTTCAATATGCCTTACATCACGATTTATTGTCAATAAGAATTTCATATTAATGTTGAACTTAGCTTCATGCATTTTTCTGCTAAGGGCACTGTTCAACATTTTGTTCTTGAACTTTCATGCTTTTTTCCCCCTCTTTCTTGTAAAGATCAATAATTCAACCTATGTTTAAAAAATACATAGGTTCATTTGCTAACAATGGAGAGGCCGCTGCTTCTGAGAACTTGTCAGCACCAAGCAGTGTTTCTCTTGATGGTAGGGAATGGGTTGACTTGTTTGTAAGGGAAATGTTGAGCGCTACCAGTGTAGATGATGCTAGGAATCGTGCAGCAAAAGCATTAGAGGCTTTAGAGAACTCAATTAGCGCGCATGCTGGTGCTGATGCCACACAAAATTTCCACAAGGTACTTCAATTTTAATGCTCACAACTCCATTAAACTTTCCATATCCGTGGGGGACAATTTTGAGATACCTGTAGGTTTTTGGAGCATTTGCAAGCAGTTAGAATTGGTTTGGGCTTAATTCACTTGTCAAACATGCTATTGCTATAAACTTATGTTCTTTTCACTGTCATTCAGGAAAACATGCAACTGAAGGAGCAAATTGAAGTACTACTACGAGAAAATACAATTCTTAAGCGGGCGGTTGCCATACAACATGAACGCCAGAAGGAATTTGAGGATAAGAATCTAGAGTTGCAGCACCTTAAACAGTTGGTATCTCAATATCAGGAGCAGCTGAGAACACTAGAGGTCAGTATAAACTATAGAACTTTTCTAATTATCCTCCCCAGTATTAGCAGACCTGTTTGAAGTTCTTAAACATGTTCATGTTGATGCTACTTTTTACTAATCAGTTGAGGAAAAAAACTTGTTGCTTTTGTTGTTACAGATAAACAATTATGCATTGACAATGCATTTGAAGCAGGCTCAACAAAGCAGCTCGATTCCAGGACGCTTCCATCCTGATGTCTTCTAGCAAGGAGCAATGTAAAGATCTAAATTATTGCTTGCAGAAAGATACTGGTAGAGCGTGAGTGAGAGGATGAAAGGAAGAGCAGGGAGGAATGGAGCATGTTCGTTACCGTCTCAGTTTCCTATGAATAGAGGTATTGCTAATCAGTGTGTTTGTTTCTGTAGTTTTAGTTTGGTCATGTCGGCTGCCTTGAATGGTGACTGCGATCACAGCTCTGTTGTGGAACTTCTATTGTTTCCCCCATAGTTTTCAATAAAAGTCTTTGTTCACTTTGATGATTTTTTTGGGGTTTCATTACGATCTGGCAGATTAAATTATTGTCATATTTGTAGGGTTAAATTACATGTTTAGTCCATGAACTTTTAGGTCTACATTAGTTTGGTCCCTAAACTCTAAAAAATGGTATAAACTTGAAAGTTTAGAGACTAAACTTGTAATTTAACCCATTTGCATAGCAATTTAAAATGAATTCACAGAAGATGACTTTGTTTTTTTTTCCCCTTCTTTTGAGTTTGAGATTTGAACCGCTGACCATTGAGCTGTGCTAACTTAGTCAAGGGCATTGAGCTGTGCTCACTTGCACGGAAGAGGACTTTAGGCAACATAATTGGGGCTTATGTTTCCTCAATTTGCCTTCCGAAGTAAAGAAAGGCAGGAGGGCATATTTACTTTTGTCCCGGTTTGCTTTGGACATTGATTTGTTCATATTGCACAGCTCGAGGATTTTTGGCGGCCTTGAGCCATATATGTGTGTGTGTGTGTGTATATATATATATATATTTAATAGGTTCTAGGGGGTATCTTTAATTTAAACTTCAATGCTTCAAATGGCTTGTCTGATGGAATTATTATTAGTACTCTTTATACTATTCGTGAGCAGTGGGATTTCTATTTCTTGCTATAAGAATACTTTATTTTATTTTTGTCAAATATTTATTAAACACAAAATTAAAAGTCCAAAGACTTATTAGACAAAATTTAAAGTTTAAGTAATTATTTGACATTTTTTTTTTATGATCTAATGACTTATTAGACAATTAAAAATTTATTATACACTTGTAGGTTGTGAGACTAAAGAAGTAATTTAACTGTACTATGAAAAAGACACTTTTGTGTGTTGAATGGAAAGCAAAAGGATCATTTGGCTTGCTTGATGGTGGGTGAATGAATGGCTCCCAAAGAAACTCTTGTCTTAAGTTATATTGTTGTAATTGAAATAATTGTGCTTAACATAATGAGTAATTATGAATAGAATATTTGAAATGATGACAGATTGACCCAAACAAGGACTTTGTTTGAAACAAAGATGTGCTATTTGTTACATTATATTAGATAAACATTAGTGGCATTTTTTTGTCTTATAATACCCAAAAGAAAGTTATTTTTGTTATAATTTATGCTTGGGGTGTGGAACGATGGTGGTAAGTTTCATCAACAAGTGTATGGTATCAAACTATATTAAAAGTTCTCTCTCTAAGATTGGAATTTCAAGCCTATTTGAATCTGTGATTGAACTCTAGTTAAATTTAAACTCTAATTGAAACAATGGTTCAAAATGTGTTCTATAATATATTTATAGACTATGAAACTAGTTCTAGTTGTAAAACTAATATTAAGTTGAATGTAAATAACTTTTTTAATATAATATGATATAATTCTTCATTATAAGTTTTCAAATTAAAAAACGAGATACAATCAATTATAAAAATGTCGTTTGCAAAATTTTCATTGTTTTGATCACAAAATTCGAAAATACATATGTTAAATGCATATTCCAGATAGCCTATCAAATAGGCCTTAATCGATTTCACTCACTAAAATCATGGATTGCAACTTAACCTAATCTAATCTTATATATTTGGGTTGGACTGCCTAGTTGATTTTTTTGTTTTAATATTTTAATTGTTTGAAATGATTTTTGCTCGAATTAATGACTAAAATTACATAAAATTCAAACTTCAAAGTTTCTAACATATCTTTATTACAATCTTAGATAAAAAAAATTAAAAATTCACGGATAATTCATATATATAAACATAAATTTTGGGTTCTGTTGGGTTAGAGCATGTCAGACCAACCTAAGCCTAAAAGGGTCAATCTAAGAATCGACTTGAAAATTTGGTTTTCTAAAATTCTAATTTAACCCAAACCGAATGAAAACTTAATCCAAATCAACTCTTATATTTTGGGATGGGGGAGTTAGGCAGTCCAAGTTGCTGGGGTTACAAGTTATTGATAACGGGTTGTTTGTACACCTTTACAAGTTAATATTGAATGATTCTTAATTTTGTATAGCAAGACACAAAAGTCTTCTCTCTCTAGATATATCTTTAATGAATAGGAGATGATTTTGAAATAATTAAAATCATTTTTGTTGAATTCAAAATCACTTCTAAACATGCTTTTAATATTCAAAATCAAGGTTTGTTGTTCCCTTTTTACCCTTATAGTTGCATATGAGAGTGAAAAAGTGATTGGATGTGATTTTTTTAATGTCTCCAAACACTCTCGTATGAGATTTTTTATTTTTTACATTTTTATTTTCTTTTAATTTTCCTTGCCTTCTTCTCCTCCTCCTCTTTCCACATATGACCTTCTGCATTTCCTTCATACACATATTTTTCCATTCTAACTTTTTATGCAGTTTAGAAATTTTATGATCATAACATTACTTAGATTTTCTTGAAAATTGCAATTAACAAAAAAAATATTATTGTACTAGATGCTACAGGTCGCGAGAGATTAAAACCTATAACAATTTTGTCGCTTATATATTAATAAAAAATTATCAAATGGCGATAGAAAAAGAAACGAAATAAAAGGATGAAATATTAACTGAAAAATATAATTTGATAGAATGTGTAATTAAAAAACACTTTTATATTTGAACAAAGTTTTATATAAATGATTAATCTTTTAATGAAAAACTTTTTGGTTTAATCTTTACATCTTCAATTTATCACTTGCCAAGTTTCTAAATTATTGAATTTGAGACTTTGAAATAAGTTTCGTCCAATAATCCAAAAATCCACCTATCTCAATTTAGTCATTTAATTCTAAAAACACTCCAAAAGACAAAATTAGTCGAATCTGAAAACGTGGGGCGTTACACAAGAAGTCTATCAATGATAGTGATAGACTTCAACAAACACAAATAAACAACAACAAACAAGAAGTCTATCAGTGATAATGATAGACTTTTATCACTGTTAGACTTCAATCAATATTGATAAAATACACCAAGCAGGAAGTCTATTAGTGATAAGGATAAACTTCAATAATACCAATAAACAAAGAACAAACAAGAGGTCTATCAATGTTAGTGATAGACTTCAATCAACACCGATAAACAACTCCAAACAAGAAGTTTATCACTTATAGTGATAGCCTTCTATAACTGATAAACTTCAATCATCACAGATAAAGAATACCAAACAAGAAGTCTATCAGTGAAAGTAATAGACTTCTATCACTAATAGATTTCAATAAACACAGATACACAACAACAGACAAGAAGGTTATCAGTGATAGTGTAGTGAGATCCTTCTATCAGTGATAGTGATAGTGAGACCCTTCTATCATAGATAGATTTCAATCAATACAAATAGATAATACCAAACAAGAAGGCTATCAGTGATAGTGATAGGTTTATATCATAGATTTCTATCACTGATAGACTTCAATTAACATTGAACATTGATAAACAACACCAAGAAAGAAGTCTATCAGTCACCAAATAGGAAGTCTATTAGTGATAGTGATAGGTTTATAAGTCTATTAGTGATACTGATATACTGCTATCATTGATAGACTCTAATAAGAAAAGATAAAAACAACACAAATAAAAGTCTATCGACGATAGTGATAGATTTCTATCCTGATTGATTCCAATCAGAACAGATAAAACACCACATATAGAACTTTATTGGTGATAGTGATAAACTTTTATTACCGATAGACTTCAATCAGAAGAGATAAAACAATACAAATAGAAATCTATCGACGATAGTGATAGACTTCTATCACTGTAGACTTCAATCAGAATAGATAAAAATCTCAAATAATAAGTCTATCAATGATAGTGATAGACTTTTATCAGAAAAGACAAAAATCCCAACGAAAAAGTCTATAAGTGATAGTGATAAATTTCTATCACCGATAAACTTCAATCTGAACAGATAAAAAATCACATACAATAAGTCTATCAGTGATAGTGATAATTATAATAATAGACTTCTATCATTGGTAAATTTCAATCAAAATAGATAAACAATCTAACCAAAAAGTCTATCAGTGATAGATTTCGATAGACTTCTCTTCTATTATTGATATGGGTTATGTGTTTTTTTTTGTAATTTAAATGGGTTGAGCAACCAATTTTGTTATATTTGTAATATTTTTTTTACATTTTGCTATATGTGCTTTTTTTACCCTCATTTTGCAATATGCCCAATTGTTGCTTGAAAATTTATGTAATTTAAGTTCAAAATTAATTATTAAGTTATAATTTTTTTTTAGTTCAACAACATGCGAGAACGAGTATTTGAATCTTTAACATTTTGGTCTAGAATATATACTTATTAACCATTTGACTTTTGTTCAAATTAACTATTAAACTATATGTTAAATTACAAGCTTAGTAGTTGAATTTTAAATTTATTTCTATTTGATCCCGTAATGTACAAAAATTTTTGAACTTTCAATTTTGTGTCAAGTAAGTATTTGAACTTTAAAAACTATTTAATAAGTTCTTAAATTTTTAATTTTATGTCTAATAAGTTTTTATATTTTCAATTTTGTGTTTAATAGGCCATCGACATATTTGATATTTTGTAAAATTTACGAATTTATTAGACAACAAAATTGAAAGTTTAGGATCTCATTAGACATAAAATTCAATTTCATATTCAATAAAAGCAGTTAATTTTTAAAAATTTCAAATATGTCTGAATCTATTAAATGCTTAATTGAAAGTTTGAGGTGAATTCAAAAGTTTAGAGGTCTATAAAGATTAAAATTATAATTTAACCTAAATTATAAATCTTTGAAACTGAGAAAAATCAAGAAAAGAAAAAGACTTAAAATCTCATAAAAACAACATAAACAAAATTAAAAGTGGCATTACGTGTAATAAGAAAAATCACACCATATCTTTCGATCCCCTTCTTCTTCTGCTTCTCCCTATCATCCATAGTCTCCAAAGCGAACGTAAATTTCCCACCAAAACGATGAACAATCGCAGTCATTTCCACTCAATTTAGCTCTCTCATCAAACCCATTTCCTTTCTACTGGCTTTAATGGCCGCTTCATCTCTTGCCCTTCTTCCTTCCCCCCTCAGCTTTCCCCCTTCCGAGCGTTTATCTGCTTCTTCTTCTTCCGCTTCATCTTCTTTCTTCTTCCATGGCGGAACCCATCTCAGGTTCCACAGGAACTTCCTATCTTTGCATTCTTATTCCTCTAACTGTTCTCCTTCTTCTCCCAATTCCCAATTTAATAAAAGGGTCTCTTCGAGACGAGGCCTTGGATTTGTTGTTAGTGCTTCTGGGGACTATTATGCCACTCTCGGGGTCCCCAAGTCTGCTAATAGCAAGGAAATTAAAGCCGCTTATCGAAAATTGGCTCGTCAGGTACGGAATTTGTTCATGCTTTTTGTGTAACTTGGTAATTGTGATCATGCTGGAGATTAGTTGTTGAGAATTTCATCTGTAGAGAAATGAATTTCTGGGAAAAAGGGTTCTGTTTGTTTAAGCTCTTAATGCTATTTTTGAATTTCTTCATGTATTGCCAATCAGTGATAATTCTACTGGTATTACTGTTAATAATAACTGACGATCTCAATGCTTCATCTTTTAAAAAATGTTTTCTTTTAGAATATGGCCTGTGAAATATACAAATTGGGCTGAGTTTTTGTAAGCTTCATTGTGGAGTGGTTTGGTTTGTAAATCTTTCGCTTCACTGCCCGACCCATGTAGGTGAATGATCGCTTTGTGCGTTGGTGCACTTTTCATAATAATGCTTCCAAATATTCAACATTCTAGCTTGAAAAAGTTGGCATATTGTTAGTGTTATTTGATTACCTGTTCCCTTGTTTTGACTGAAAATCAGCTGTGGCCTCTTGTTGTGAGAAATCCATGACTATTATATTCGTGCACGGCAGGATGTATTTGCTCTTATTTGGTGCTTATTAACCAAAATTTTAAATAGGCTCAATGTCTGTGAACTTTGTGAATCCTATAACTCTGTTATTCTTAACTTGTTCTTAATCAATTTACTTGGCATCTTGACTTTTTTTTCTTCTCTCTTTTCTCTCAAGTATCACCCTGATGTCAATAAAGAACCTGGGGCAACTGAGAAGTTTAAAGAGATCAGTGCTGCCTACGAGGTATGGTTGAGGAAACAGATTTAATCATAGTGCATGTGGTGCATGTTCTCAGAACTTACATTTCAAGTTAAAGTATATCTGAAGTGTGTAATCTTCCTGTCTTCTTTGGCAATATTTAACTGTATGACATGTCCTTTTTAACTATCTGAGTTTGCAATCTCTTCCGAATTTATTATTTTAGAAAGTTGGTTTCTTCACTTAGTGGCATCATCGATTGCTGATGAAGCACTTTACCCTTTTATATTTTTCATACTTATAATATTGTCCTTTGAATCTCAAGTACAATGCTGTCAGGTTCTTTCAGATGATAAGAAGCGGGCTTTGTATGATCAATATGGTGAAGCTGGAGTTAAGAGTACAGTAGGGGGATCTAGTGCTTATACGGTATTGCTGATATTTGATATCACCTCTAATTTCCTAGGGAAATAGAGCTTCCTGCTTGTTGCATTTTTACATCAAGAAGTGTTGGGGCTCATAAAATATATTATTGTTGCAGACTAATCCATTTGATTTATTTGAGACATTCTTTGGACCAAGCATGGGAGGATTTGGTAGTATGGATCCAACTGGGTTTCGCACACGTCGTAGCAGTACTGTTACTAAGGGTGAAGACATACGGTGAGTCACAGTATGTCAAGTGCTTGAAAAATACAATTTTTTTGCTACTATTTTTGGAGCAGAGTGATATTTCCTTTAATGTCTGTGTTAGTCAGATTCAATTTAGGGAATGTTACTTGTACCTTTGCTGATTTTCCCTTCATTACACGTATTTTCTTTTGGACTATTTGTTAATAAATTTTAAATAGATGTGTTTCTGTTCATGCCGTTATGGTTCTTCATGCTGAGGAAAACCTCAATTTTTTTTTAATGATTTGGGAATTTTTTTTTCAAGGCATGATATAACCTGAATTTCCTTTCTCTCCCACCACTGCCTACCTTCACAAGGTCCAGGAAGCGACGGATTAATTTTATAAGTTTTCATCTTTTTAATTATCTATGGTACTTGTTGGCTTGATTTTTCACTTGATCTTCCTCTTGCTTAAAGTTATGTTGTTAGTTAAATGATATTGGTACTAAGTGCTGACGTAGGTTTACAGAGTCGCAGTCAGGTAAGCCGATGGCAAGAGGTGAGGCATGGCAAGCCACTCTGACCTGTGCACTTGTCATTACAAATGGCTTTGATTGGGTAGTTGCCATGGTTGTCATTTTGTCATGTTTGTGGCAAAGCATGTGATTGCCCATAAGAAGAGTGTATTAAGCAAATGAGTGTAACAGCTTTAAGTTTTCCTGTTATCTAGAATAATACTGAGGGGCATGTAAGAAAATCTACATGGAAAATCCATCATACCATCTTCTTCCCCTTTTCCTTGAAATCTTCTTCAAAGCTGAAACACGGGGCTTCTTCTACTTTGACACCATTGGATGTTGATTTTAGTATATTGTAATTTCTCTATTTCCAACCAAACAATTCTAGAACAATGTTTGTCGTCATGGCTTTTCAAACGTTTAAGAAAAATGAATTATAACAAATAGGTGACTAGATAACAGCTACTTTAATTGATTACATTACATGTGTTTTTTGCTTTCGTCAATCAGTAGGAAATTATTTCTTTGTAATTCATTTTTAATTTTAACTTATTAAATTGACCACTAAATGACTGCTCAATATTTTGAGTCCAGTTATGACATCAATTTAGGATTTTCGGAAGCCATATTTGGATCAGAGAAAGAATTTGAGCTATCCCATCTGGAAACATGTGAAGTCTGCTCGGGTACTGGATCAAAGGTAGGCTCCAAAATGAGGATATGCTCAACATGTGGAGGGAGAGGTCAAGTTATGAGAACCGAGCAGACACCTTTTGGCTTGTTTTCTCAGGTATTGCTGCCACTGTTGCTTTAGAACTTGTCTTTTGGCTTCCCTAACTTTCTGGCAGACCGAGTTTGAAAATGCAGTTACTTTGTATTTTCCGTATTAATTGTTCATATTACATCTTCTACTCTATTTTGAGATTTGAGATGAGAAGCTTTTGTTTCATTTGATTTCATTGGAATGCTTATCTACCGTTTGCTATCAGGAATAGTTTTGTATTTGTTTAAAGCCGAATTGGTTTGGTCCAATACTTATGTCAGGTTTCTGTATGTCCAAACTGTGGTGGCAATGGTGAGGTTATATCTGAATTCTGTCGGAAGTGTTCTGGTGAAGGACGCATCCGTGTTAAGAAAGCCATCAAGGTTAAAGTTCCTCCAGGAGTTAGTGCAGGCAGTATCCTAAGAGTTGCAGGAGAAGGTGATGCTGGACCCAGAGGGTATGAGGTTAAGTTTTTTACTTTTGATTAGAATATTTTAGGGCAATGTGTATTTTCTTTTCCTTAAAAATATCTGTTTGCCTGCCAACAAGAGCATAACTCAACTGACATCAAGTATGACTTTTGACCAAGAGGTCGCGGGTTCAAATCCTCCACCTCCAATTGTTGAAGTACTAAAAAAAATATATCTATATTTGTTTGCCTAGATGTTTCTGATTCATAACCTTGTGAGGCACTAATTTGTCCTCGCGTGTCCTTGAAATGTAATATTTGTACGAGTTGTCCACATATATTTACATGGCCTTGAGAGAGATACCTTTATTTTGAGGAACGAACATAACCCAGGTTTCTGTCGAGGTTTTATTCTCAAGTTCTCATTAGTATTTCATACAAGTAAGTCATCTAGCCTTTTTATTTGCCAGGGGCCCTCCAGGAGATCTCTTTGTGTATCTTGATGTCGAAGAAATAAACGGAATTCAAAGAGATGGCGTCAATCTTTTCTCAACAGTAGCTATTAGTTATCTGGATGCCATTATGGGATCTGTTGTCAAGGTGGACTATTACTATTTTTTATATTCTTCATAAAAAATGATGTATGCATTTTGTTGAATTTGTTTTGTTAGAGGGTTTAATCTTATTCAGGCTACAAGTTCATAATTAAACTCCGGAAGTATTTGGATGGGTTTTGAGGCCATTGTTTGCAGTGTGGAAGTGAATAGATGTTTGTGATAGCTTTGAATTGAGATGCTAAAAACTAATGGTGTCCATTTTGCATTCAAGCATTACTGTCTATAATGTGCTTTTTAGTGTTTGACATACCAGCTGGATATTGTTGCAACCTTCACTTAGTAATTGTCACGATAGGAATTCATGATCTGGTGTATACGTGAAGTAATGTCATGGGATTGTGTAAACAATATTTTTTTATATGACATATGCAGGTAAAGACCGTTGAAGGAATGGCTGAACTTCAAATTCCACCTGGTACTCAGCCCGGCGATGTTCTTGTCCTTGCGAAGAAAGGTGTTCCAAAACTGAATAAGCCATCAATTCGAGGCGACCACTTATTCACAATCAAAGTAACCATACCAAACCGTATCAGGTAAAAAGATAAAAGCCATGTTGGAAGATGATGGTCTTAGATATGACTTACATTTGGTTTGGATACAATGGAAACATTTGACATGGGTTCTCAACTTCTAATTTGAAAATAAAAAAGTTCCATTAGAGGGGTTAATCAAGAAGTCTATCCCATATGAACTTATAAAACCAGTTCATAGTCGAGTCTTGATTTTTGCAGAAATATAATTGGGCTAAGAGTGACATGACAACCATATCTACACTTACTAGGATTTGCAGCATAAATCTTATTCATGCTTGTACATATTACTCATTCTATTCTTTTCTTCTTTCTCTTCATCTTTTAGTAATTGTTAACAATGCTATTTTGTCTACAGTGAAAAAGAGAGAGAATTGCTGGAAGAACTTGCTTCACTGAACAACGCTGCTGGGACTGGGAGCCGTTTCAGAACTCGCCAAAAACCCCAACCACAACCAACTAGTAAGCATTCCTGCAAGTTTTCCCGATCTCCTATTGAGGAATTTCACATATATTAATATTAAAAAGAAAGCCAGAAGAGTTGAACCTCAAACATAATTTTTTGAATGTCATGGTGCATTATTTAAGCCCCGTTCGATAACTTTCTGATTTTTAATTTTTTGTTTTTAAAAATTAAGCCTACAAACACTAATTCGACCCCTGAGTTTATTTGGTTTGTTATCTACTTTTTAAACATATTTTCAAAATCCAAACCAAATTTTGAAAACTAAAAAAAGTATTTTTTAAAAACTTAGAATTTGGTTAAGAATTCTAATGTTTTCTTAAGGGATGTGAAAACTACAGTGAAGAGAAGGTAAGAAAACAAGCACAATTTTCAGAAACCGAAACTAAAATGAAATCGTTATCAAACGGGGCCTTAGTTATTTGTTTTTTTTTCGATTGCTAATTTCTATTTTCTTCCCTCCATCTCCCTTTTGGTTTACCTTTCCCTAGGCTACATTAGTGGAATTACATTTACATTTTCATTCACATTTTTCAATATTGGAATTCTTAGAATTGATTGCATTTACAGGTGTAAGTACAGAAAGTGAGGTCAAAACAGTTGCCAATAGTACTGATGATGGGGACTCGAATGATCTATGGAAGAAAGTACAAGATTTTGCGGGGTATTCTCTCTTTTATGTGCTTTCAATTATGCTTTTCTTCTTGAATCTGATGATTACAACTAGGGAATTTGTTTTACTTCTAAATTTAAACAAGCTGCCCTTCAAGGACTATTATTCTGCTGAAAGTTTGTCCTTGGCGCTTCTGTCCTAGCCATTGCTTTGAAATATTTATCTCATTTATTCTTTTCCTTTTAGGGTCGTTTGGTTTGGGGTTTGTTATGTGGGAATCAGCTTAGGCGTAAATCGTTCGTAGTCATTTCGGATCTTCGAGTTTTAACAGAAGGTCCGAAATGACATGTTGCTACTGCATGGTGTGAAGAATAAATGCCTGCCTACTTTTTCCATCAAAGCAAATAGCTAATGGCTGATCTTTAAACTTATTCGAACTTCTAGCCTTTTAGTTATTTAACTTTTCTCCATCTTTTTCCGGGGAGATTTTAAATTTATGTTTGGATTATTGGTTTTCAAAAATTGTTTTCTATTCTTGTTTTTTTTGGAGGACTAAATTTATTGAACATTCTGAAATCACGTGTTCGTGGTTAGTGATTTTAAATGCACAATAAACTTAACTTTTACTGAGACTTAATATCAAAGTGACTGCTGTTCTTGAAATCTCCCAGTCCTCTGATATCAAGACCAAAAAATGGTTTCTAACATTTCAAACCTCGTGCACAATAGCATGCTGATGCATTTGCATATAAAATGTGGAACTTGCAGGTCTGTAGCTAATGGAGCTCTAAAATGGCTGAAAGATAACCTTTAGCCTTACGTGTAGAATTTGGCTCGGTTGAAAGCGAACGATCTTTACAAGTTCTCGTCTCGTTCAACCTCATCGGCTCTAGATTTTACGCCTACCCAGTAATGGCTCAAAGACACCATCTGGCCATTTTCTTGAGATGTTTTCTTCAGGCTTCCAGAGGTGACATTGTGCTCAGAGTGGATGTTCTTTACTTTCTTCCAGTGAAGTTTTTGTATGTCTCACTAGTTAATGATAATGGTTAAAATTACATTTTCAGACTCACATTCATTTGTAACAATTCAAGGTACTTGACTTTTTGAGAATTGGATTTTGGTGAAATATTCTTGCCACAGAGAATGGAGATGAGTCCAATTTGAGGTTAAAATTCAAATGTCTATACATCATATTCAGAAGTTTCTTTTGTTGGAAGGTTAAATTACAATCTCAGTTCCTAAAAACTTTGAGATTTGGGTAAGATAGGTCTCCAAACTTTAAAAAATATCTAATAAATTTTTAATGTCCCATTTGATAATCATTTGGTTTTTGAATATTATGCTCATTTTGTAACAATTTTTCTTCATCTTCTCTACTATGATTTCTATCTTACTTGAGGTATCATTTAATCTAAAAATTTATTGGGAGAAGTAGTATTTTTAGGCTTAATTTTCAATTTTATATCTAATAGATCCTTGTACTATAAAAAGTGTCTAATAAGTCTCAAACTTTCAATTTTTGTCTCTAATAAATTTCTTTCAATTTTATGTTTAATAGGTTCTCAACCTATTCAACATTTTTTAAAAAATTCATAAATCTATTGAACATAAAATTAAAAATTTAATGTCTTTATTGAATATATTAGGCTTATTAAACACAAAAATGAAAGTTCAAACACTTATTTGACATTTTCAAAGTTCAGAAGCTTGTTAGAGACAAAGTTGAAAGTTTAAGAATCTTATACATTTTAAAGCTAGACACAAATAAACATGAAAAGTCAAAGACTAAACTTGTATAACTTTTATAATGAAGATGATCAAAGGAAAAGGAAAGCAAAAATGTAAAGAAGTGCTTAATCAACATTGAACTTCGTGGGCTATGTTTGGAGTGCTTTTAACAAAGGACAATAAGTGCTTTTGGATGGCTAAAAGCACTTCCTTGTTGACAATGAAAGTACTAGATTGCTAGCTTTGTCTCTCTTGACGACTTTGCTTGATCAAAAGCCATATGGCTACGATAACAGGAGTTGATATCATAACAAGAGCTTCAACAATATTGGGTTTGGTTATCTCTGGAAAAACTATGCTTCCATACTTTATTCCAGCTCCTCCTGCTATGGAACCTGCCAACAGTTTCAACAAAAATTGCACATCCTCCTACAATATCGTACAAAGTCAAGTCAGGCAAGGGAAGAAAATGTTGTTATCATCATTATCTTCTTTCTTAGAATGTATTTTGAAGGGATTTGGGAGCTAAACTATTTCTTAAGCTCGCCTTCTCTTTCGCTTTTGCTCGTGTCGATGTCAAAAATGAGCCATCTAGCATAAGGAATGAGGTAACATTGTTACATGGTTACTTCAAGGGGTGTTCGGAGCACCATTTCGAAATCACAATCTTTGGAATCAAAACCTTGAGGCCCCCGTTTGATAACCATTTTGTTTTTTGTTTTTTGTTTTTGAAATTTAAACCTAAAAATACTACTTATACCAATGAGTTTATATGTCTTCTTATCTACTTTGTACTATGTTTTCAAAAACCAAGCCAACCTTTGAAAACTAAAAAAAGTAGCTTTCAAAAACTTGACTTTGTTTTTAGAATTTGGCTACGAGTTCAAATGCTTACTTAAGGGAGATGATCTCTATTGTAGAGAAATTAGGTGAACATAAGTTTAACTTTCAAAAACAAAAAACAAAAAACAAAATGGTTATCAAACGGGACCTGAGAGGTTTGTTTTAAGGGGATTTGAAACTCTGGAAATCATAAAATAGTGTTTGGTATTCCAGTGTTTGATGTCTGAGAACTAACTAAACTATGTTGGAATTAGCGAAACAGTGTTTGGAGTACATTGTTTAAAACCATGGGGTTGTGTTTAAAACTCATTGGGTTTTGAATATAGTCGCTCAAACAACATTTTGGGTTTGGATTCCAAACCCATCCAAACTCAACACGATGCTCCAAGTACCCCCAAGTACCTCGTAAACAATATACTAACTACATCCGGGAGATACAAATAACTACTTACAAAAATTCAATCAAACTATCACTGGATGAACGCTTGACTTGTGATTTCAATAAGTTTGAATTTATGAATCATGAGTTGGACTTGTATAGTTGTATGATATAAGTTAAGTTATAAACTTAATACTTGAACTTTCCAAATTTGTGTTTATTTGGTTTCAAAATTTAAAAAGTTAGATGAGTTTTTAAGCGGCCAGATTTGCAATTTATAAATCTTTAAATCTCTAAATTTGCAATTTTGTGTATATTAAGTCATTGACCTATTAGACATTTTTTTTTAAATTCCCGAATATATTGGACACAAAATTAATTTTTTTTTTAAATTCACGAATATAAATTCACTATTTATCTAAAAGAATTGTTAATTTTTTTTAAAAAAAAATTGAATATGTTAACAGACTTATTAGATAAAAAAAGAATTGAAAGTTCGGAGACTTATTAGACATTTATAGAGTTCATAACCTATCCGTCTAAAGTTTATTGATCAAATAGACACCAACTTTTATAAACTAAAGTGGTAATTTAAACTATAATCTATGTTTGGATAGTAAAAAATAGAAATAATAAGTTTGTTTGACTTGTGAATTTTCATTAGAGATAAAATAAAACATCACCTAATTTGAACTTTGAAGGCAATTCCTAAGCCTATCAAAGTTGGACATTTCACAACAGTAATTCAATCAACTTATAACAAGTAAATGATGCAGTTGCTTAAATCAAAGTTTATTGGTTCAGTTAATTAGCCCTTGAATTTCTAGGTCCAAACAGCAATTTGCAAAGCGATGGAATACAATTAGCGAAAACACACACCTGATTGATGAAATCGCCGGCGATGGATTCGTCGCCGCCGCTCGAATTCCCTCCTTGTCCTCTGCTTTGGGGGTCGAGTGCTCGATTGGCAGAACATTTCGGCCACGTTTGGAGAAAGCTATTTGGATAGCGAAATGTGAGCCTTGTGAAGTTCGTCGGCTTCTTTTCTGGTTTTACTGGAGCCGGAGCGCCGATCTTCAAGGCTCCGGTCGCCGTCGCCGCCGCCGCCATCTTCTCTATTATCTTTCTCTCTTTGAACGGCTTGCTTCCACTCTGTTCTCGTCGTTGTGAGCCAGATTGCCACGTCCGCAAAGTTTTGTTTGGTTCACTATTTTTCCACTAAATGAGATATTTCATTTGAAAAAAAAAAAAAAAAGAAAGAAGAGGATGATCCTAAACTTCTAAAGTTGGATCAATTTGTTTGGACCCTAAAATTTTGAATATTGAAATATTATTTTGATATCTATAATTAAATTTTATTACTGGTAAATAATTAATTTTATTTCATATACGTTCAATAAAATTTAAAATTGTCAACTATTAATTTAGTCTTATTAATTTTTCTTCCATAAAATTACGTTAACAGTGTCTTTTCTTATATTAAATTTATTATTATTATTTAACCAATTTTAATAAAAATTAATTTCAAACTTATCAATGAACCAATTTTAAGTTTTATTCAAAGGTCATGTTATTGTAAAACACAAAACACAAAATTCAAAATTTCAATTTTGTGTTGAATATAAATTTTAAAGGGGTTGAATATGACAAATTCATACATAAAATTGAAAGTTTAAGACTAACAATTTTAATTTCATGAACCCATTAAACATAAAATTGATAAATTAAAAAAAATTCTATTATACGATTTTTAAAATTTAGAGACATATTAGACAACTTTGAAAAGTGAAATACTAAAATCTCGTTGGATAACAATTTTTTTTTTTTTTAGTTTTAATTGAAAATTATGTTTCTTTTCTCACTATTTATCTACCATTGTTGTTATCTTCTCAGCAAATGGTTAACGTTTTTCTTCTGGAATCATTTGAGTTTTTAGCTAAATTCCAAAAACAAACACATCAGTTTTTTAAGACTTTTTTTTTTTAATTTTCAAAATTTGGGTTGGTTTTTGAAAACATATTTAAAAAAAGTAGCTAACAAAACAAGGAATATCAAATGCAAAAGTAGTATTCATAAACTTAATTTTAAAAAACAAAAAACTTGGCCCCGTTTGATAACGAAACAAGTAAATCCTTGAGTGCGAGTAGTATTTATATAAGGCAATTTCAAAATAAAAAATCAAATAGTTATCAAACGGGGACTCCCCCGTTTGATAACTATTTGATTTTTTATTTTGAAAATTAAGCTTATAAATACTACTCGCGCTCAAGGATTTACTTGTTTCGTTATCTGCATTTTGTATATATTTTTAAAAATTAAGTCATGTTAACTTATTTTATTTTTTATTTTTTAGAATTTAGCTAAGACTTCAAATGGTTCCTTAAGGGAAATTTTTAAAATTTATGGTAGACAATTTTTTTTTTGAAAAGAAAAGTAGCTTCTCATCCATCTATACTTTTCTTTTGTGTCTACTTGCACATATACAAGGGGTCAAAATGGCTTTGTTGAGACTATCAATCTTGTTATATATGATGTTATTTGGCCCTTCCATCTCAGGGACTACTTCTCCTAAGAAAATATTCATCCTCGTCGTTCAAAGCAACATGGTTGGTCGAGGTGAGGTTGAGAAAAATCAATTGGAAAAACTTGTGTGGGATGGGTATGTTCTACAAGAGTGTCAATTTGATCCATCCATCCTACGATTGAGTCCTAGGCGCTAATGGGAGATAACACGAGAGCTTATCCACGAGGGGATGACATCGACAAGACTGTTGGGATTGGTCCGACAATGGCATTTGCTCATTAGTTGCAAGCAAAAGTTGAGCCAAAGGTATACGTTGTTGGCTCCGCAAAGTCGTAAGACCATGCATGGGGGCTAACGCCTGCCTAGTGTCGGACGTTTCTTGTGCTAGAGGTGACACTTTAGTCGAATAATGGATTAAAAATCCTAGCAATCCTAACGCAACTTTTTACTAAAATTTCATTGAACGAATCAAAACATCTGATAAAAAAAGTAGAGTTGTGCGTGTTCTTTTTTGGTTTCAAGGGGAAAGCGATGCGGTACACTCCTAGTAGATACAAAGGCAACCTAAAGAATTTCTTGACTGACATCCACAATGATATAAACTATAAAGCCTAGATTTTTTCAATCATTGTTGTTAAAAGAGTCCTTTATGACATTTTAATGAAGCATGATACTCATGAATTAGGTTAAATTATAAATTTAATTCTTGAACTATCATGTTTGTGTCTATTTAATCCATAATCTTTCAATTTTGTATAAGTCCTTAAACTTTAACAAATGTCTAATAAGTTCTTAAACTTTCAAATCTGTGTCCAATAAGTCATTGAGTGACCTATTCGACATTTTTTAAAATTTATAGTTCTACTCAACACAAAATTGAAAAAATGTCTAATAAGTTCTTAAACTTTCAAATCTGTGTCCAATAAGTCATTGAGTGACCTATTCGACATTTTTTAAAATTTATAGTTCTACTCAACACAAAATTGAAAATTAGGATCTTATAAGACATAAAATTAATTTATACCTAATATATCTGTTAATTTTGAATATTTCACAAATCTACTTAATACAAAATTAAGTGAATAAAGTTTATGATAATTATTCTATACTATTAATCAACAGGTCAGAATTTCCGATCTGGAAATGCGGTTGAAAACTTTTAAAAAAATACTATCTTATTTTAAAAATTTGAGGGATAAAAAAAAAGAAAATAAACTGCAATTCAAGTAAATAAAACAGGGGCCAAAGCTGGGATCCTGTACGGGCAGGCCTATAATATAACACAACAGCATTTGGTTTTCTTTTCTGCAATTGGATTTTTCATTTTTACCACTCCGAATCGGACTCTGAAAGGCGAAGACGAACGTCGTTAAGTTCTCCGAAACCCCCAAATCGGAACCCTATTCCAAAACCTCGCTTAATCGATCAACAATTCGAATTTAGATTTCGAACAATCGGCGAAGATGGTGTTAGCACAGCTTGGGGGGAGCATCTCTCGTGCTCTCCAGCAGATGAGCAATGCGACGGTGATCGACGAGAAGGTTTTGAACGAATGTCTCAACGAGATCACCCGCGCTCTTCTTCAATCCGATGTCCAATTCAAGCTCGTCCGTGACATGCAGACCAATATCAAGAAAATTGTCAATCTCGATGACCTCGCCGCCGGTCACAACAAGCGCAAGATCATTCAACAAGTATGTTTCGTTTTTCTATTTTCATTTTTTAAAATTTCCATCTTCTCGTCATGAGCGATAAATTCTTCTTTTGTTGTTGTTGTTGTTGTTGTTGTTTTGATGATTTGGTGTTGAGAGGCAATTTACGAAACTAAAGTTGATTGTGAGAGTTGTAGCTGAATTTGGAATTAGTTTCTTGTTGCTATATCTTAGCGCTCAATGACTTTCGAAATTCAGGTCCATATAGTTGATTTATGTACTACGAGAATCTAAGGGGAACGAAGAATCTTTCTGGGCGCACTTATTTTTATTATTTTTATTTTTTTTGGGGGGGGGGGGGGGGGGAGGGGTCGAAGTTTATAGATATAACTGGCCTTTATAACTCTAGGGTGGATTAGTACTTCCGGGGACATCATTGTTCTGTGGGATTCTTGGGTTTTGTTCTACTTTGCAGATGGTTAGAGGCTGTTTCACCTTATCCATTTGCTTTGGCTGCTTGGATAATCAGCCTGTTTGAATTTTTGATGTTGATGGCCTTGCCACCTAAAGGATGAGAGAGGCATTTTGGCTGAGTCAGTAGCCTTTTTGTCTTTGTGGCAATTTTTGGCATTTGGTTGGTGATTTCGTCGTTAATAGACTTTCTTTTATTTAGGGAATAGAACCACTAAGTCTTAGAGGTCTCTCAATAAGTTTATTGTAGATTGGTTCATACTCACCTGAATGGATCTTTCGCTTGGTCTAGTCTTTCTGCTCAACGTCGATGAACTGTAGGGCAGACCTATTCTTGCTTTCTAGAAGTTGGATGAATGGTTTTTAGAACGTTAAACAATCTTCAAATCCTAGATAAACTTCAGATCTTTGGTCTTTCCTTTCTCTTTGTGGACTTGTTTTGTTAAATGGGGTCGTGCTTCCTTTTGGATGACTTGGATGAAAGGATTGCTCTCTCAAAAGGCTTATGGAAGAGAGAGTTAATCTCAAGAGTGTGGCCTTTTGATTAAAAAGGAGGAAACAAGCTGGTGGTAGTAAAAGCAAAATTGAAATGAATAAAGGAAGGTAATTTGCTATACTCCCCATTTTACAGAGTAACTGGTATTTATAAGTAACCAAGGTTAGTTTCCAACAGTCAGTATTTGAAGATGATATATCCCTCATCATTTATATGAATATTTCTGATATGAAAACCGTGCTGACTTTATGTGTTTTGTTGCTTACTTTTACCATATTATAATTGAGCTTTTCTGCCCTTGTTACACATTACATTTCTTTTGGTGGACATCTTTAGCACTTGTGCTTTGTACAGAATCCATCTAATGCAACTCTTAACTCACCTATTTTGTACCATTTATTGGTAACCTTGGTTTTAAGAGGTTTTCTTTTCTCGCTCTGTAGGCTGTATTTAATGAATTGTGCAAAATGCTGGATCCTGGGAAGCCTTCTTTTACACCAAAGAAAGGAAAAACAAGTGTTGTCATGTTTGTTGGTTTGCAAGGTATGTGAGCTGTGAGATTGTTGTCTTCAGTACTTGTTTAATGATCCACTTAAATGTGGCGTTCTGGCATTTAGAATGATGAGGGTTGGTTGGCTGTTATCATCATTTGTCACTATTTTGAGTTTGACTAGATGAAATCTAGCTACTATCTGGATTTTTTCTATTCATGATTGAGCATCTGAAGGATTTCTAGTTATATGTTTGTTTAGAACTTTAGAATAAGGATTTCTCTCACAATACATTCTTGTTGAATTATATTATTTAATTCGTGAAATCCATTTTTTCCTTTTACTCTTTTCCCTTTTTTCTATATGTAATTGATTAGTCTATACGTTTTTAAATTTCTAAAATTCAGGGTCTGGGAAGACCACAACATGTACAAAATACGCGTATTATCATCAGAAGAAAGGCTGGAAGCCTGCTTTGGTCTGCGCAGATACATTCAGAGCTGGTGCTTTTGATCAATTGAAGCAGAATGCAACCAAAGCAAAGATTCCCTTCTATGGAAGGTAGTACCTATTTATTATTGAGTCGACTGTGCAGTTGTATGATCATGGAAGCATGATTTTATTGAAATGAATAGTAACTATGTGCGAGGGGGTGGCTTAACCAAATTAATAATTTAGTGATCCTTTTACTGTGTTGTCCTCTTTAGAACTTTTCTTGCTAAGAGCAAACTACTTTCTTGCATGTATTGATCCTTGTATTTGATAGTATTGAACTTTTTAGCTTTCTTTCTTCTAGCATGTTTGTGATGTGGTTGGGATTGGTGGTGCGTGAGGTATGGAAGGAGGTATGTTTCTAGTTTATGGTTCCAGCCTCCAGGTGTATCCTGAAACATAAACATGTGTATGCATATGTGTGTTTCCTATTTTTTTTTCTTTTCTTTTTAGTTTTACTTTTAATTCATTAAAGTTTTCTTTGTCTCTGCAGTGTGCTTGATTTGTTCATCAAGGTATCATTCAGTATTTCAATTATTCTGTGTCTCCTCCTTTTGTAGTTACATGGAATCAGATCCTGTAAAAATTGCGGTGGAAGGTGTGGAGAGATTCAAGAAAGAAAATTGTGATCTCATAATTGTTGATACCAGTGGGCGTCACAAACAAGAAGCTGCTCTTTTTGAAGAAATGCGTCAAGTTTCTGAAGCAACGGTAATCTTCTTGTACTTATTACTTTATTACCATTTAATGATGACTTGTTAAAATTCCTGACTGTTCTTTGCCTTGTGCAGAAACCAGATCTTGTTATATTTGTCATGGATAGCAGTATCGGTCAGGCAGCATTTGACCAAGCTCAAGCATTCAAACAAAGTGTTGCAGTTGGTGCTGTGATTGTGACTAAAATGGATGGTCACGCAAAGGGAGGTGGTGCTCTTAGTGCGTAAGTTTTCATAGCTGTTTTTTTCTCCTTTTTTTGGAATGAAAAACCATACTGAAGGTCGGAAACTCCATGCAGGTTGTTTTGCCAAAGCTTTATCTTGCTTTGTAGTTTTTGAGCCTTATGGAACACATCTGTCGATAATCTTCAGATATATTGTTTGATTAAGTGCCTGGTCATGTTAAATAGCTTAGTCAAATTGGCATAGGAGGATATTTTGTCAAATTTTGTTTTACACTTGTGGTTCTCTTTTTCCGGGATAACTGTATGAAAGATATATAGATGAACGGTGAATCATTGAGCTAAATCTATTTCTTCGTTTTCTACGTATGGTTGCAGTGTTGCAGCAACAAAGAGTCCAGTCATTTTCATCGGAACTGGAGAACACATGGATGAGTTTGAAGTTTTTGATGTTAAACCATTTGTCAGCCGTCTCCTAGGTGCTTTGTCTATTGACTCTGAACTTTATGGCTTCAGTTATCTCATGTTTCCTGTTCATAAAGTGACTGTCTTATTTATTTAGGCATGGGAGACTGGTCTGGATTCATGGATAAAATTCATGAAGTCGTGCCAATGGATCAGCAACCAGAGCTTTTGCAAAAGCTTTCAGAAGGGAATTTTACTTTGAGAATCATGTACGAGCAGTTTCAGAACTTGCTTAAGATGGGTCCAATTAGCCAGGTATTATAAATACACGATATAATATACTGTTAATTTTATTATTTGGTTCTCCCATATTTAACCGTTTGAATTTATAAGCGAGATTTGTGAGTAGTAGTGTGAGTTAAATGTTCATCATAGTAAAGCTGTTTCTCAGGTTCTAAACTTTACACTACTAAGATTAATGATATTGACGTTAATCTTTAGAAATATGGTCTGTTTATTGCAATATGACACTTTATAGGGGAAGGCAAAGGTGTGTTGTAATATTGCCTAAGCAAGTTTACAATATGTTTTGCCAAACATTTTTATTTACAGAAGCGTTTCTTCTGCATCTTTCGTAGCAAATCAGTTTTTAATCGGTTAAGTGGAAATATTGAGGTCCAGAGCATTTACAAGTGTGCTTGCTAGCCAGTTCGCAGATAAATAATTGAGAGATAATGCGTGTTTTTATCAAATTTGAACCTACTAACTTAGGCCTGGTCTAAATACTTGGTATACTCTGATTGCTTATTCTGACAATTAGGTGGTCAAGCTTGTTATTCTCTGATTGGAGTTTTTCTTTACATCAATGACTTCTTAAAACAGACATGAGCATTATTCTAAGAATCAATCCGTTTAGGTATTTTCAATGCTTCCTGGATTTAGTGCTGAATTGATGCCAAAAGGACGTGAAAAGGAAAGCCAGGCGAAACTAAAACGCTACATGACTATGATGGACTCAATGACGGATGAAGGCAAGTAAAAACTATCCACGTGCTCCTCTTCCCTTTTTTCTTGCTACAAATACTCGGCACCTATTGAATTTGTTGTTTGCGATCCTGATACATGGATTTATTATTCTAACAGAATTGGATAGCTCAAACCCAAAGCTCATGAACGAGTCGCGAATGATGCGAATAGCACGAGGTTCAGGTCGGCGCATTCAGGAAGTAATGGAAATGATGGAAGAGTACAAGCGTCTCGCCAAGGTATGGAGCAAGATGAAAGGGCTGAAGATCCCAAAGAAGGGCGAAATGAGTGCATTATCTCGAAATATGAATGCACAGCACATGAGTAAGGTCCTTCCTCCCCAGATTTTGAAGCAAATTGGCGGGATGGGTGGCCTACAGAGCTTGATGAAGCAAATGGGTTCCAATAAAGATATGATGGGGATGTTTGGAGGAGACAAGTAGAGCTTTGATCGGACTGGTTCGAGTTCTATTATTCAACATTTTGGGTCGTCTTGCAGAACGTGTGGCCATACCGATCTTCTACAGGAAGAAGAAGAAGACGACCACGATGACAACTCTTTCACTGGATTGATTAAGCCATCGGACAAATATGTATACTTCATTTATTATCTAGCATGGTTGCAGTTGCGACGATTCGAGCTAATTATTTTTACCCCTTTTTTGACTCAGGAATTTCACCCTCCCCACACCCCACCCTCTTGTACTTTGTTCAAGATGTTTAAAATGTTTAGAATGGAATAGATTTTTTATGCTTCTATGTCAACTAATAAATAGAGTTAATTTTACTGACTTCTTCCCAAACAATCTTATTTGTTCAAATAGGTTTATTTGGTATCTTCAGAATTTGGGAATGGGTTTTTTGTTCTTGTGAAGATTGGAAATCTTGTTTCCTTTTTGTTCATGTGAAGTTTAATTCGTACTTAAACAAGGTTTTAAATATTAGCCATTTATTTGGATCATGGAGACAGATATGGATAGTAAAAAGGAAAATATTTGGCAGCACCCAAATATGGTGCAGTTCTTTTGGTGGCTGCATAATATATATATATATATATTTTTTGCCCTAAATAGGGGTGGAAGTTTAAATATCCAAGATGACTGATTTTTGTAATAAAAAAAATTCTAGAATGTCATTTTTGTTTTTCTTTGAATGTGCCAAAATGAGCCTTGCTCAACTCATCTTTTAAGTATATACCTTCGGCTTCAGATTTGAGGTTCCAATATTCCATTCTACCAGTTATAAAAAAAAAATGCCAATGAATGTAGATGAGGTTGGTACAACTGCCTCCCTTCACGAGAGGATAACCAAAACAACACATCAGACTTTCAAAATGACCTTCCATCTTCCAAATTGGAAGATTGATGCTCTAAACTAAAAGGTTATATGCTCTAAACTAAAAGGTTATTATAAAAAATACTCACTCATGAGCTATGAGGTTGGTTTTAATTATACCCTAGTTTCATTTTAACCTTTAAATTTTGAAGTTTGTTTCAAAACGATCTTTGAAGACTTTTTTTTCTTTAAATTTATGGACGAAAAATGACGTATTTACATATGTTTTGATTTTTCTTTCCTACTGATAGTTTGAAGTTAATTTTTTTATCGAAATTGGCCAAATAATACCAATAGTTTTCATGCTAGAAAAAATACAATAGGAACTTATTTCAAACATTTATAGAGGAAAGACTAATAAAGACTTTTTTTTAGAAAGGTTAACAATAAACTAATCGTAGGAACCAATTTCAAGTTTCATTAAAAGTATAAGACTCAATTTGGACATTTGAAAGTGCAAGGACTAAAATTGAATGAAACCTAAATTATAGGCCTATAGGAACCAAAATAGTATTTTAATTAAAAAAAACAAATGTCACTAAAGGAAAACTAATTGATTGTGTTTATATAAACATATACTGCCAAAGATAGTATATCTCAACTAGCATATCGAATGTTTTAAGTCAGTGGTTTGAATCCCAACTAGCAAGTAATGCTAAAGATGGGGTTCGACAACAGATGAATCGATAAAATCATGATATGTGTTGAAACAATGAGTTTCTCAGTGTTGTTCAATGGGCAACCTTGTAGAACTTTTATTCCCACTCGAGGGCTTAGACAAGGGGACTCCCTCTCCCCCTATTTGTTTCTTCTATGTGTGGAAGGGCTTTCATCCCTTCTTCGTAAGGAGCAAATGGACAAAAATTTTACCGGGTTGAGAATCAATCGTCACTGTCCGACAATCTCTCATCTGTGTTATGTTGATGATAGTCTCATTTTCTTTCAGGCACGTCAGAATTGAAGGAATCTAGATTTCAATTGCACAACGAAAGTTAAATTTGGATCAAAATCTCGTTTTGGTTTGGCAAAATCAAATACCCAGTACCTTGGCAAAAAGTATCGATAAGCAAATTAGGGATGGATTTACAGTAGAAACATGCTTATTTATTTTCCTAGATTAAACATTAGGAAAATTACCTTGTTGGTTTCCAAGTTGCAACAACTTTACAATTCACTTTTTCAACAAACTTTTCTTCTGGAATCCTTTCTTCAGAACACCACCAATAGAAGAGCATCTCCTATTCTCTGAATGCTTAGATCAAAGCTTTGTGGGAAACTATGATTTTTGGGAAGGGAAAGATTACAAAGAGAACTTTTCTTGGCAGAGAGTTTTTCTACAAAAACCAACACACAAGGAGTGATTGATCGATCCCTTTATTAATTCTCCCAACACTCACTGTCTTTATCAATAGAGTGAGGGAGAAGAAAAAGGGAGTGGGGAACGTGTGACACGTTCTCCATTCAGTTAATTAATTAACTTGATTAATTAATCAATATAACATTAAATCAATATTTAATTAATATTTAATTAAATCACATTTAATTAAATATACGTTACATAACATAAAGTTTTAATTAGTTTAATTAAATCAAATTTAATTAAGTTAATTAAATTTATAAATTAATTAATTATATAATTAATCAATTCATAAATCTAATATCATATATTTAATTTAGGTTATGCATGATTAAATCATATTTAATCATACTTCCTTTAACCTATAGTTTTAATGTACACTCATACATATTAAATTTTAACCTATAGTTTTAAATATGAATTCTATTCACATTTAAAACAATATTTGAACTCTTTCAAAGATTTCAATTCTCTCATATAATTTAATATGAATCATATTCAAATTAAATTTATAATATAAAATTCTAATGCACATGAAAACTTTATATTATAATGTAGCTCTATACATCAATGTTATTCCCTAATTGAATTTGAACACTTCAAATACAAATGATCTCAGAACCCTTTACGAGCTAGAAGATGGACCTAATGGACCTGCAGATCCGAAGCTCCAACGATACAAGATTATTCAGTTAATCTCATTAACCTCCTAATCAACATTTGTTAACTGCAGGAACAATCCACTAAAGTCCCGCAGTTGCACTCTTCTCACTGCATATGTGTCCACAGATATCGACCAATAACAACAAGTCAATCTTTCACAAATGTTCGTAACACCAGCTGGGTCAAATTACCGTTTTACCCCTGGATTACATCTTTTTACCTTAAGTCTCAATGCTCCTCTAATGAACAACTTGTTTATGGTCCTACCAATAAACAAAAGTCCCTCTCGGGCCAATGAGAGGGTTGGATCATTTGTTCAAGTCCTGAAAACACCACTTAAGGGAACATTCATCTACTTACCATAAAGTCGGGAATGAGTGAATTCCATCTTGCTAGGTTAAGTTCTCAGTCGCCTGCTCGGTCTTGTCCCCAAGAAGGTAGGCATATTGAGTCGGCATCTCGGGTCATTCTCACGCATACTAGTCAAAGGACAACCCCTCGCAAACAGGAGTTCGTAACCTGCTCAGGATTGAGATCAAGTTGCCTAGGTCATCCTATTGAAATAGAAACCTAACTAGTCAACGAAGTTACATCTAAAGGTTATTATTTCGTAGTTCGGTCTTATGTGATCTCATCACATAGGATATCCCCACTCACATGTCGACTACACGAACACGTAGGATCACTGTGTTTGTATCAAATACAAAGTGAGTCATATCCATAGTATTACCAGGATGAGGTACCCAACCTTATCCCTTTACTATAAACCCTTTAGAATGTTTCTCGAATTGAGATCCTTATATGTCTACTACATTCAGTTTAAGAGACATACAACAACCTCAAATGTTCGTTTATTGGATTTAGTGTTAATATTAGGTAATATAGATAAATCATGAAATAAACAATAACACTTTATTGATTTAATTCGAACAGTATTACAAACTACGAGTTTTAGAGCATAAAACTCAACAAGAATGACATTGCTACTATCAAAGAGGTCCTCACAACCTATGAACAAGCCTCTGGACAGACTGTTAACTACAACAAATTTGTCATTGTTGTGAGTAAAAACACAGGTCCAGTTTTGACAGAACTAATAGAACAAACCTTTAAGGTGGCCTCTTTGGGGTCTCTAGGTTGTTATTTAGGTATTCCGTCTCAACTTTCAAAGAACAAATCTCAGGCCTTCCAGGATATAAAGGATCGGGTTTGGAGGACGCTTCAAGGTTGGAAAGGTAAGGTGTTTTCGGTAGGTGGGAAAAGGATCCTTATTAAAGCGATAAGGCAGTCCATCCCGATGTATACTATGAGCTGTTTTAAATTACCTCGGGATTTGTGTGATGCTGTGAATTCCATGTGTGTCAAGTTTTGGTGGGGTTCATGTGATCAGAAAAAGAAAATCCATTGGCAGGCATGAGACCGTTTGTGTCTACCAAAAGAAAGTAGGGGGATGGGTTTCAGGGATATGATGGTTTTTAACCAGGCTATGCTTGCTAAGCAATGTTGGAGATTGATCCGTCATCCTAGAAGTCTTCTTTGTCAAGTCCTGCGGGGTAGGTATTTTTAGTCCGAGAATTTTCTGAAGGTTCTAATCCGTCCTATACTTGGTGCAACATTCTATGGGGTAGGGACCTCTTCAAACAAGGCTACAGGTGGAAAATTGGTACAGGTAGCCTAGTGAGAATTAAGAACGATCCTTGGTTCACGGAGGAAGGCCGCATAAAGCCCCTGCAAGTGGAGGGTTCGCTGACTTTAAGTACAGTTCACTCTCTGTTAAGGACAGATGGTACTTGGGATACATAGAAGATAAAGAGTTTTTTCCTCACTGACGACACAAAGCGGATTTTTAGGATCCTTCGCCTAGGGTTCAATGGAGAATATGAGATTGTCTGGTGTCATAATAAATGATGATTTTTTACGATTAAGAGTGCCTATCAGCTAGGTGTGCGTATGAGGATGAGACAAGAGGCCTCATGCTCAGAAAACGAAAGATCTCGTCCCTTCTGGAAGGTCTTGTGGAATACCCCAATCCCAAGTAAGATCAAAATCGACTGTTGGAAGATCATCTAGAACCTTCTTCCAACAAGGACAAATGTGATCCAAAGAGGGCTTGATTTAAGACCGTGGTGTCCTTTTTGTGGTTCTCATGCGGAAACTACTAGTCATATTTTATGGGGTTGCAAGATCACAAAGGTACATTGGAATCGTTTTTTACCATCTCATGCTCCTTTGTTTTACGCCTGCAGGAACTCTTGGACGACGGAAGATTATTTTGGTTGGATGATCGATGACAACAATCCGGAAGATCTACATACTTTTATGATCGTCTCGTGGAAGATCTGGACTTGGAGAAACAAAGAGATCAGAACAACTTTGGGTTCGTTAAGTAGGGAGGAGGTGATCAAAGGCACAGAGGTACACCTTCGGAAATTCCTTCAGATGCCTAGTGAAATGGTTGGAGGAGCTCCTAGGATTACAACGGTTGTTCGTAGTTGGGCCCCACCAGGTTGGGGGACGTGGAGTCTGTATACTGATGCATCATGGTGCCCTGACTTAAAGAGCGGGGGCTTGGGGTGGATTGTTTGAGATTGGGACGGTCAGATTATCAATGTCGGTCATCATGTTGTTACTATGGGTTGACTCATCCTCTTTCTTGAACTTTGAAGAATCATTACAGGTTTGAAAGTCGTTATAGGTACAAATATTCCTCTAGTTGTGGAGTCACACTCTCTGAGGCCATTCAGTTGATCGAACGTTTGATGGAAGATTGTACGGAAGCGCAGGAGTTTCTAAAGGAAATTTCTCAATTAAAAGAGTGATGGAGGTTCATTTCTTTTCAACATATCTCGCCTACGGTAAACCAAGCTACGCACAAATTAGTGAGTCGTGTTTCTCGTCTACATAGTAACGAAGTCTGGATAGATGGTCCTCCTGTGGGGTTGCTTGAGTTCCTTTCTTAATTTGTACTGTGTTTTGTTCCTCAATATATATATATATATACACGCACACATGCGTACTAAAAATTCATATCCTAAAAATACGAGTCTTTAAAACTTATTATTTTTTAATTTTTCAAAACTTGCTTGATTTTATTTTTAAATTTTAGTTATGCATTCATATGTTTAGAGATGAAAACCACATGGTAGAAAAATTTAAAAAAAAAAAAAAAAACTTAATTTTAAAAAATCAAATAGAATCTAAATAGTTATCCGTAAAAATTATAAATTATGAAGATTATATACATCTTAATCTTTGCTTTAACTTACAAAGAAACCTATTTATTTATTTATTTTTAGAAATACATAGGAACTTTTTAAATAGATATGCCAAACGATTTGGATATGATAGAAACTTTATACGTTTCTTAATCTAGAGAGAAAGGATTTGGATTACTACGGGAAAGAAAAAATATAATTATAAATCCTTTTCATTTTACATTAATATTATTTCCCATTATGTCCAAATCCTTTTCTTGCAGCCTACGGCTTTATATATTAATTTCCTAAATCCCAAAAGTTTAATGAATTTTATACGTTATAATAAGTTTTTGAACTTTCGATTTTGTGTATATTAAATCTCTAAATTTTAGAAATGTATAATAAATATTTATACTTTCAATTTTTTATCTAATAAATTTTTAATATATTCCATTTTTTAAAAAAAAAAACAACACGTATATTAAATATAAAATAAAATTTTGTGTCTAATATGACAAAAAACTTTCAATTTTGTGTCGAATAGATTCGTGAATTTAAAAGACTTGAATGAGTCAAGGACTTATTAGACACAAAATTAAAAATCCAGTGACCTATTATACACAAAATTAAAAGTTTAAAAACTTATTAGACATCTTTTAAAGTTTAGGCATCAAATAGACATAAATAAAGTCGAGACCGTTCAAACACTTTTTAAAGTTCAGGAATCAAATAGACACAAACTTGAAAGTTCAAGCGCGGTTTGATAATCATTTGGTTTTTAAAAGTTTGTGTTTGTTTCCTTATCATTTTTCCACAATAGTTTTCATTTTTCTGATGAAAAAATTGAATTTTTAGCCAAATTCTAAAAACAAAAATAAGTTTTTGAAAACTACTTTTTTTTTTATAAAAAAAAACTTGGACTTGGTTTTTAAAAACACAGGTAAAAAATAGATAACAAAACAATAAAACTCAAATGGAAGTGGAATTTATAGGCTTAATTTTAAAAAATTAAAAACTAAAAACTAATGATTATCAAATCACATTCGGAATTAAACTTGTAATTTATGTCGCATTAGATAACCATTTGATTTTTTTATTTTAGTTTTTTTTTTAAATCAATCCTATAAATAATACATTCCCTTATAAATTTTTTTTGTTTTGTTATCCACTTACCTATCTTTTCAAAAACCAATCCAAGTTTTGAAGAAAAAAAAATAGTTTTTAAAATATTGTTTTTGTTTTTAAAATTTGGCTAAGAAATCAAATCAATTTTTTTAAAAAATGAAAGTTATTCTTATTATAGAGAATTATAGAGAAACCATAAGAAAACACACATAATTTTTAGAAACCCTAGACTAAAAATCAAATGATGATCAAACTCCATCTTAACCGTCAAATTTTAAACCTTAAAAAAACAAAAAAAGAATAAAATCAACGGTCCAGATTAAATGAATGGAACTGGGCTATAAACTTGACCACAGAGATCTAGAAATCTATTGGTCTTTGACAATAAACCTATAAATAGTCCACGCCCGGTCCAATTCGCCCTAATTCCTTATTTCCTTTTTTTTTTTTTTTTTCTTCTTTGTTTCCTTTTGGTCCACTTTAGGGTTTATGAAGCTCTGAACCTTGAACCGCAAAAGCCCATTAAACTACTTCGTCTTCAACCGACGTTGCGCCAAATTTTCAAATTTCTCTTCCTGCAACTTTGTAATTAATAACTTTTTCCGAAAGCCGGAAGATTATACGAAACGGAAGTTTTTTTTTCTGGTTTTCTATGATGGAGTTGCACGACGGGGAAATTGATAACCAAATTCATCAGTCTCGGTATGTTTTCTGTCTTTCTTCTTCTTGAATACGGTTTTCGAGAGTGTTTATAGACGGAAATTGATTGAACGAAGTTTTCCGGGGGGTTTCTGTTTGGGGTTTATTGGAGTTTTGTGGAGTTATCATCCTTGGCGCCTGCATTGAAATTTGTGAATGTGAGTCTTCGAGTTTGATTACTTATTAAACAGGCTTTGTTCTTCGAGTATGTTCGTGGGATGTGTTTTCGTTTTTTGGGCTAGAGAAAACAAGAAGAAGTTGGAATAGTTATTGGCTTGAATTGGGTGATTAAAAACAGGGTACTGGTTGGGTAGGGAAGTGGGGTGGGGGATTCTTATTTGTTTGTTTGTTTTTGGTTGCTGTTGCATTATGTGGATTGAGATTTTTACTTCTTTTTATAATTCGGAATCGTGTTCGTCCAAATTGTGGCATATGTTTGTTTGTTTCTACAGGTTAAGTTAAAAGATTTATACACTAGCCGTGAATATTGTGTATGATGAATGTTTAGTGTGAACTTCTGGTTTTTCTTGCAGTGTTACAACTTTGATGGAAACAGATCTTCCTTTAACACTTGTTGACAAGCCAAATAAGCGTAGAAGAAAGAAATCTATTGTTTGGGATTATTTCACTGTTCAAACGGTTGAAGATGGATGTATCAGAGCCTATTGTAATCAGTGCAATAAATCTTTTGCTTACATTACTGGTTCAAAGTTAGCAGGCACCAGCCACTTAAAGCGTCACATTGCTTTGGGAATCTGCCCTGTAAGCCGTGAGCGAAATCAGTCTAATGGTGCTCCTCCTACAACCTTCACTAATGGGAATGCTGCCAATCCACCTAGAAGACGCTATAGAGCAACTCCTACATTTGCAAGCATTCCCTTTGATCAGAATCGATGTAATCATGATATTGCCATCATGATTATTATGCACGAGTATCCGCTTGACATGGTGGAGCAATCCGGTTTTATTGATTTTGTCAAAAATCTTCAACCACAGTTCAACATGATGAGCTATACCACGGTACAGGAAGAATGTACATCCATATACCTTAGAGAAAAAGAAAGTCTCTTGAATTTTGTGTGCGGAATTCCCAGTCGAATAAGTTTATCGTTAGATGTTTGGACTTCGAGTGATACCACTTGCTATGTCTTCTTGAAAGGGCATTTCATCGACAATAATTGGAACTTGCATTGTCGAATTCTAAATGTTGTTAGAATACCCTCTCTTAAGGATGATGCCCTTAATCTAGCCGTCCTCACTTGCTTATCTAATTGGCGATTGGATGGGCGGGTCTTTGCCTTCACAGTTGATCAGTCCTTTTTAAGTGATACCATTGCTAGGAATTTTAGAACTTTCCTAGTCACTAATGATCCAAATTTTCTTAATGGCCAGTTATTGTTAGGAAACTGCTTAGCTCAGGTTCTTTGTCAGCTTGCACAGAATGCACTGTCGTCAACAAGTGAAGTTGTATGGAAGATTCGTGAAAGTGTGAAGTATGTAAAAACGTCATTTGTGCGAGAGGAGAAGTTCCTCGAGTTAAAGGGCCAACTTCAAGTACCCAGCAGTAAGGAACTTTCAATTGATAATCAAACCAAATGGGACACTACATTTCATATGCTGGCAGCAGCCTGTGAGTTGAAAGAAGTCTTTTCTTGCTTAGACGGATCTGATCCCAATTTCGAATTAAGTATATCAATGGATGATTGGAAGGTGGCAGAAATTCTTTGCACATATTTGAAGTACTTTTTCGATGTGGCTAGCATTTTAACTTCTCCCTGTTATCCAACTGCAAATGTGTTCTTCCCAGAAGTGTCAAAAATTCAAACGGAGCTCACTAATGCAAGCATGAGCCAGGATCCACTTGTTCGTGACCTGACAAAGCCTTTGAAAGATAAGTTTGATAAATATTGGAATAATTGCTGCTTAGTTTTGGCAATGGCAGTGGTGATGGATCCAAGGTTCAAATTGAAGCTTGTTGAATTCATCTTCTCCAAAGTGTTTGTTCAGAATGCAGAGGATTGGACCAGGATTGTCGATTATGGTCTCCATGATCTTTTCCTCCAGTATACCATGGAAACACTTACCTTGTCAGAGACCTTCGGAGAAGACGGGAATATCGATATCTCCATAACTGAGACGCATCCGGAAGAACATCATGGAGAAATCTTTCTTACAACAGGAGATGGGTTCTCAGATTTTGATGTATATATCTCTGAGATCTCTGAAAACGAGCCAACAAAATCAGAGTTAGTTCGTTATTTGGAAGAGGAGTTATCACCCAAATCACAAGAGTTCGACGTCTTGAGTTGGTGGAGACTAAACAGATATCGGTATCCCACCCTCTCGAAAATGGCCTGTGATATTCTATCCATTCCGGTGTCGACAGTAACTCGTGACTCGGTTTTCGACACTGAAATCAGAAGAATTGATGGATATCGAAGGTCATTGCCACCAGCAATACTTGAGGCCCTCATTTGCACTAGAGATTGGTTACAGTATGGATCATTACTATCCCCATCTACTGAGATGTCTGATACCATTGTGAAAAGGGAGTTCTAGATTCTTTTAGTTTAGATTTAGATTTAGATTTTTCATTTAGATAAATGATTTTTTGGGATTAACAGAAATTGAATAGCATCCTTACTTTCTGATTTACTTTCACATATATAATTTTTTTCTGTTAATATAGCCTTACATTCACTTGCAACAATATGGCTTCTATGTTGCAGCCTGTTGAAGATATTCGAAATGGAATAGAGATTTTATGCTTCTATGTCCACTAATGAATAGAGAGAGTTTATAATGTTTCAGTGCATTTGTCAAACTTCAAATTTTGCTTTATTTCTTTCTATCCTATTTTACCTGTCCAATAGGTTTATTTGGTGAATTCAGAATATTGGGGAGGAGCTTGTTTGTTATTTGGTTCTTGTGAAAGATCCGAAATCTTGCTGAGCTTTTTGTTCTTGTCAAATTTAAGAAGTGATTGTGGTTTTTGTTTTCAGAAATTAAGATTATAATATTCTACTTGTATCGATATCTTTTTTAATTATGCACGCTATTAATAATTATTTGATTTTTTATTTTTAAAATTGCATTTGTTTTTTAAGAAAACATTTGAATTCTTAACCAAATTTCAAAAACAAAAGGAGAAAAAAAACATTTTTGACCCTTGAACTTGACAAGGTGTATCAATTTTAACCCTAAATTTTTAATTTCATCCATTTAAACCTCAAACTTGACAGATTATATCAATTTTAATTTTAAATTTTCAATTTCATCAATTTAAACCTTAAAGTTGAATAAGTGTATCAATTTACCCATTGGTTAAAACTTATTTGCACAATATTTATTCTCAATGGAGTACTCTCATTCTTGAAGTGATTGCCAAGATTGATTTTCTTTAATTTCTTGTCGACCTCGAGCTTGATTTGTCCTCCATTCGCCGCAATAGAAGTAGGGATTTCAATATCACTATTGTTAGAATCTTTGTTCACTTTCTCTCCCGCATCAATGCCACTTTAATCCTTTATAATACTATCAATGAGATCGACAAGGTCATCTATGACCATGACCAGTTCATTGTGTTCATGGGCATCACTTTATCCACCATTTGTTCTCTGCAGCATTTTAGTCAAGCTCAAACTTTTCACCACCGAGGTCAACGAAACTAATGGTCATTACCGCCTTCAATGGCGTCACCATCTGAATCTTCTTCACACTCGTCGCTGGTATCGATACCAAAGGCAGGAGAAACACAATAGTCCATTTAGTTTCGTGTGGGTCCTACTTTTAAGAGTCGAGGTAGCAATTTTCATGATAGTGGTGACCTAAATCTGATATGATTTAATAATTTTTTAGGTAGTTTTTTTTTAAAAAAAAAACAAACAAGTACATATCATAAAGCAACATGTAACTTCGAGCATGTATGAGAAACCTTTCTATGTGACTTCGGGCATGTGTGAGAAACCTTTCTAACAATGATGAAAATGAAAACTTAATTGACGTAAATTGGTACACTTATTCAAATTTGAGATTTAAATTGATAAAATTAAAAATCTATAGTTAAAATTGATACAATCTGTCAAGTTTGAGGCTTAAATTGATTAAATTAAAAGTTTATAGTTAAAATTGATACAACCTATCAAATTTAAAGTTTAAATTGATGAAATCAAAAGTTCATGGTTAAAAAAGATACAACGTACCAAGTTTAGGGGTCAAAAGTGTTTTTTTCTCAAAACAAAAATATGATTATTTACTCAAATTAAAATGTAGATATCATCCCAAACATTGGATTAAAATTTATGTTGACTTAGCAAATTAGACCCTCATGATTTCAGTTTAACTCTAATTTGATGTTTATGATTTTAAATGTTTCACTAGAACATTTATACAGTCTTGTTAGGAGTCGTCACAAAATGTTTGTCGTAATATGCTCTTTCTTGCTAGGTAAAATCAACAATATCATTTTTTGCTTTTGTCGTTGCAATTCTTGGTCACAAACTATTTCTTTAATCATTTTTGTTCCAGTTACAATCCTTAGTCACAAACTTTTTCTTTAATCATTTTAATCCTTTTTTTTTGTTCCGAAACATTTTAGTTTTTATATTTTTAAATATCTAAATTTCATCTCTATATTATCTTAAAATTAATACTTATGATTAATTTAAAATCAATTTTATTGAACTTGATAAAATAATCATAATAATATTTTTCATTAAAAAATGGCACACACTTAAACTTTCAATTTCATCAAATTGAACCTTAGACTTGATTAAATGTTACAATTTCTCTCATCTATTCAATTTTGCTAAGTCACCCACTAATTTGGAGATTTAAACTATAAACTTTGTGGTCGTTAACACATTCGATATAAACACCAGCTTTATTGCGAGAGGAGGGCATGAGACAAGGTTTGTAGGACCTTCAAGGGTCAGGCCAATTCCGAAAGTTGAGATGATAGAAAACAGGCGAAACTCAGAGAAGAAGACAATAGGTAGATGGGGTCGCGATACCCAAATAGGCGCATGCATTGGATCACCATTGCGGAGACAGAAATCATCCAATTGAACTATGCTCTTTTTGGCAATCACCCACTAATTTTAATAAAAGACAATGTAAAAATCTCCATAAATTCATTAATTTCAATAATATCAAATTTATTTCAATAATATCAAGTTTGGCAAAAATTTTAAGTTTAGTTAGTGTACAAATTTAACCATGGAATAATTTTTCCAAAACTCACAAAGTAACAAAATTTAGCTCTAATCTCCTTTTTGAAATCTTATCAATTTTGTATAATACACCTGTTTTATAATTTCATTGAAAGCATATGAGAATTTTTTAAAAAACAAATTTTCAAATGAAAACTTATCAAAGTTTAGAACAAAAATCAATGCAACTTTGACAAGTTTAGAGATAAAATTGATTTTTTACCCAACAATTAAAAAGAACAAAAAAAATAAGTAACTCTCAACTCTGAATCAAGCAATATCAAGAAGTTCAGATCAAATCTAGAATAGTGTAATCATTTTGCCTAAACAATAAGCCTGTACACAAAAAGTGATATGATGACATGTACCGTTTAAAGGCAAGCATCTGCTCAAATGTCTCTCCTGCATTTCCATAGCCTTACATCTCCAAACTAATTGGAAGGATTTGTTCCAACACGAAGCTTGCTCAGTATATCATTGATTCCCTGTATCGCAATATTGTATCGCTCTTTCGATTTTCTCCCTTCTTCAACTACTTGCACAATGGATCTGTATATGTTGTCATACCTGTGAATTTGGCTGTTAATATCGATACCGGTGCAACTATAATCGAGAACGTAATTTCTTTTAACGTCTTTTCTCCATCGTGGAAGGATATACTGAGGCGGGATTTCTTCGATACCGTTATGGGTAAGAACGGATAATGCATGTCTGCATAAATATCCTTTTGAGTTGAACAAGCCACAATTGCACTGGACCTCAATATCAGATTCATTGTATAAAACTTCAAAGTCTCTTGCATCCCTCCTGTTTCCCTCCATTTCTACATGTTCCTTCACAACATATGTCACTAATGGCCCCTCAGCATTCAACTTTCTGGTGCTAAAACAAGAATACATTCCCTCCACCTCTCTCTCAAACTTTTTAAGTATCTCATTGGTATACAATTTACCAAGCTGCAGTTCAAAATAGCATCTTGATTTAAGCATGAAACTTGAGTTTTTCGAGTCTACATCTGCCGAAGCTTCAAGCTGATGATGTGATTGCAGAGCTTGATCATACTTCTCAAGGAATTCTGTTAAAGAAGTATGCACGACCAAATATTCTTGAAAGAAAGATGAAAGTATGTCACCGGATTGTATTGATAACACTCCAGCCAAAAATGTTTCCTTCATGAAAACTGGAACCCACTGCCTCCGATCTTCATAAAGCCCTTGGAGCCATTTATGATCTCCAAGTCCATGCTGCTGGATCATACTCTCCCACACTGCCTCAAATTGTTCTGGCTTCGAGGAGTGGTAAACTGCTCTACAGATTGCAGTTTCGATTGCTTCATATTCAAGCAGGCCTCCTAGCTTCTGTGGAACTTTCCTCATAATATCAGATAAAGAAATGCAATGAGAAGCTCTGGGGAAGACGTCGGCAATAGCAATTTGCAGTGCTCCAGATTGGTCTGCAATGATAACTTGTGGAGGTCGTCCTAGTACAGAAGTAAGCCATGCCCTAAACAACCATATATATGATTCTACAGTCTCCATGGCAAGTAAACCACAACCAAATAATACAGACTGCCCATGATGGTTTATTCCAATAATTGAAACCAATGGGACTTGATATTTATTTGCTAAACATGATGTGTCAATGTACACAACATCACCAAAATAAGTATACACGGCCCTCGACCTCGAAGAAACCCAAAACAAATTCCTCAGAGATCCTTTCTCATTGAGATCCACGACATAAAAGAAATGCGAGTCCATCAGTTGTGCTTGACATAAAAAATCTTCAACCGCTAGAGCATCTCCTTCATTAAGTTTCAATTGATTGGAGTGATCAACTCTATTTCCAAATTCTCCTTCATCAACATCCAAGTATCCATTGTGATCAGCATCTACTACAACCGTTCGAAACAGCCGAACTTTTTGCACTTCTTCAGCACTATCTAGTTGCAACAATCTTTTGGTACCAACACCCAAGTTCTTATGAGATTTATAAAACTTTCCACTAGTTGGGTTGATCAAGTGATTGTGATCAAGCTCAACTTCAATTATCCTCCACCTTCTGGTGTCCATCAACCTAAATTTTATCATAGCTGGGCAACCAGTTCTCGTTTCCGGTCTCGGTCGGTTTGCTTCACTCTTCTTCTTGAAACCTGCACTGCTACAGCTAAGTTTTCCTCTGTACCTTTCCTTACTCTTCCTATACCAAGTGTTACTAACTCGGACTCCAAATCCCTGTTCTTTTGCATAGCAACTGTAAAAGTAGTACACATCCTCATAAGACTCAAACTCCATACCAATAGCAGGAGGAAGGGGATTTTCTCCTTGAAACATCCCAGTTTGATCGACATAATCTGCAAGTACAGAATCCCCTTCGATCTCAAAATAATCCGCCTCCTCATCACCCACTGGCTCAGTGTTGAGAGAAACTCCATCCATCTACTCTAACTGGAAAATCAACGATTTCTATGAAAAGAAAAAGATTCAGAAGAACAATAAATGCTATAGAAAGTTTACTGTTGGTTTCGTTCGTCGTTAGGTATGGATCCACAGAATTTCGACAGTTTCGATCTGGCTTTCGGCTTCCATATCCCGAATCGTAGCTTAGATGAATTTCATTTCGATAAGTAAAGTAAAAAAAACAAAAAACAGCACAAGATTGAGAAGTGTAATTCATCAATTCAATCGACTCAGCAAAAGAAAAATGAAATCTAGAAAGCGCCTTACCTTGGAGGAGCAAACTTGTTTGCTATCTCTTGCTTTCTCCATAGACGGAACTCGTCTTCGTAGCGCCATTGTTATTTCTTCTTCTTCTTCTTCTGAAATTTTGTCGCTACAGCTTCAGAATTGTCGGTGTCAATTATTCTCAGAAAAACTGCAAATTGACTTTTTTATTACAAAATTAAAATTACGGCTACGAAATTCTTTTTCTATTTTTTGAATGAATTATTGCAAACCGAAAATTATATTCGAGTAGAAAGAAACAAATGAGATTTCAAATTTTGGGAAAATGACGAATTAGAGATGGCAACAAGGTGGGCCATGGTCGAAAATAGGATTCTCCGAGAGGAAAATTATTTATTTATTTTTTTAGAATAAAATTTTATAACCAATACTTGTATTTATTAATGATATTTTTATTGACACTTTTTTTTCTTTTGAAAATAGGTAGAGGAGTCTTGATTTTTAATACAAATTTTATGTTAGTTGAGCTATACAAGTATATACTCATGTTGCCAAATTTTTTAAAAAAAACTTTTACGGTGTACCGAAATTTTTGCATAATTGTTCGCATATAAATAATAAATACTTTCTCAAAAATAAGAGCAAGAAATGGAAAACTAAAGTATGTTTGATTATCCATCAATTTGAGCATAACTCAACTTGTTAAATCATACACTCTTGAGTAAGAAGTAAGAGGTTTAAGCTCACACTCCCATATTGAATTAAAAAATTATTATTACCTTTAATTAAGAGTTATAAATATTTAGGGCAAAATACACTTTTGGTCGTTGAGGTTTAAAGTTAATTTCTATTTGGTCCATGAAGTTTTAAAATGAACATTTTAGTCCCTGAGGTTTAGAAAATAGTTCTAAATAGTCCCTGAAGTTAGTTGACCGTTAGTTGACTAACGGAAAAATGATGTATCAAAATTTATATTTAAGATTATGCATTTTATTTTTTTATTTATTTATATTTAAGATTATTTCTTTTCTTTTCTTTTGGGACTTCTTATGTGCATTTTTTCATTATTCCATTTCTTACCTATGAATTTTCTCTTTTTCTTTTTATCAAATCACAACTCTACATAATAAAGAACCACCAAAAAAATAAGAAACTCATCACAAAAATTGAATCAATTAAAGAAAAATTAACACATAGGTACTTCAAAGTTGTGGACAGAGATACATTTTTAAAGATTAAGAATGGTAGACTGAGTAAGGTGATACATCAAAGCAACGAAAAAATATTTCTTGTCATCGTCATTTTCGATATTGGTGTTGGAGCCAAGGAAATAAAAAAAAGAATAAAAAATAGACAAGCAAGAAGAAATAGAGATAGAGGAAGAAAAGAAAGGAAAAGAAGATAGAAGATGAAAAAAAAGTAAAAATATAACCACATAATGTTGAAATAATATAAATTTTAACACATCATCTAAAAATTGTCAATTCAACATGTCACATCATTTTTTCGTCAGTCAACTAACGGTCAACTTACCTTCAGGGACCATTTAGAACTATTTTTCAAACCTCAAGAACTAAAGTGTTTATTTTGAAACTCTAGGGACCAATTAGGCATCAACTTCAAACTTTAGGGACCAAAAGTGTATTTTACCCAAATATTTATTTAGTGTTAGGCTAACATTGATCAAGATTAACTATAAACACATATCGTATCATACCTGAAGATCATGGGCATGAGACTTGCCCCTAATCTTATGTTAAAAAGACGTACTTGTTGATTATAGAGAGCGATTGATGACCTTTCGAGTGATCCGATCATGTAGTCAGGGTTGTGACAAGCCAACGACCAAGTCTCAAAATGTTGAGACAACGAGATTTATGGGGCTTTTAGATGCCTTCTTGTCACACTATGATAGCACTAGAAAATTTTCTAAATGGTTTGACATATGCAATTGTGTGCTTAAAAAACCATTATCAATCATTCTTACACTTCACTTTTAAACCAGGCTCAAAAAGGTCTCAAGTAAGACTTTGATTGCATCCTAAAGAATTATTGACATTTTGGATCATTAAATCTCCTCAAGACTGAGAAATGAGATTTAAAAGAGATTCCTTCATATAATCCCTTTTTTGCTATAAAGGCATCATGGTTTTTCTTATTTGCATTCCATGTCTTCTTCTACAAACAACCCAAAGATACTGGAACAGAAATATAACAGCAAAGTTAATCTCATTTATACAAATTAGTCAGAATATTTGTAAATAGGAGTATCACAACAAAGCTAGCTTTTCTCCCTGTTATAAAGCATTTGAACTTTTGACATGCTCTTTTACAATGTAAACCAAAACACTTAGAGCAGGAATGTGACAACAAAGCTAAAATTCTCTCTTTGTTATTATAGAGAGAGATTTGAACTTTTGATGAGATATTTACCATGCTAAATTCACCCAAATAAGAATATGCAGCCCTTTCTTTCCCGTTTCAGTTATTCATCTCAATGCTTTGGCACAACTGTATTTTTCCCCTTTGTTTATGTCCGTGAGTGTATGGACGAGTTTGCGCGCACCTAAACTATTCTCATAGAACAACTGACCCAACTACATTTGATTGCCAAGGTAACTTGTAGCCGTCTTGAACTCATTTCTGCTAACTCTTTATTATTTATATGGTCCTTATGACCACTAGACCAATCCATGTAGTTCTTTGGCATAGTCATAATTGAAGTAACCAACAACATCAAAAACCTAACCTAATTGAACAACATATATTAAATAGAATCCATTTGATGACAGTTTTATTCTGTGTTTTCTGTTCGTAAAAACTAAAAAATAAGGTTCATATACAAGCTTAATTTTAGAAACAGAAAACTAAAAACAAAATCATTATGTAGACATAGTTGAACAAATGAGATATATAATGTACAGAAAAATGTCAGATTATTTACAGGATTAGTATAGCCATTTTATACATGCCTATCAGCAACAAGACGTACCTTATTCAAGGACTCCTTAAGCGCTTGCCAAGAAACCATATAATGGTCTTGGGATGTCATGCCTTCTTGAACAACTTGAATTGCTTTTCTGTACAAGTGATCAAACCACTGAACTGGGTTTGTAATGTCTATATTATTGCAGCGAAGATCCGGAACATAAACGCGCTTAAAATCCTTCCTCCATCGTGAGAGAATATACTGATATGGGATTTCATCCATGCCATTGTAACTTAGGATGAACAATGCGTGTCGGCATAGGTAGCCTTTGAAGTTGAAGCAGTTGCAAATGCAGCGGACTTCTCCTCCTGCTTTATCATACATAACCTCATAAGCCCTTCCATCACGGGGAATCTCATCGCCTTCGCGTTCTTTGACCACAAACGTCATGATGGGTCCACCACTTGTGTCAACTTGTGGAAGGCTAAAACAAGAAGACATCATTACTGCTTCATCTTGGAATTTGATGAATATCTCCTTTGTGTATAATTTAGCGAGCTGCAACTCGAAGAGGCATCTTGACTTCAACATGGGGCTCGATTCAGTGGACTCCAAGTCTTGGTGAGCTTCTATCTCTTGCTTTTTCTGAAGAACTAATTCGTATATGTCGAGGAATTCTTTCAGAGAAGTTTGTTGGTGCACATAGCCATGAAAAAAAGGAATTATCCAGTCACCTTTCTGGCAATTATACATTCCAGCAAAGAATGTCTCTTTTGAGAAAACAGGTGCCCACCGCTCTCTGTCGTCATACAAACTTTGGAGCCACTCATTATTTTTTATCCCAAAATGCTGGATCATATCTTCCCAAGCCATTTCAAACTCTTCCACTTTCACGGAATCATATATTGTCGTGCTTAGCACCGTATGAAATGCTTCAGATTCCTGCAACTCTCCCACATTCTCAATAATGTTTTGCATGACATATGGTAGACAAAGCCGATGATGAGCCCTTGGGAAAACCTCAGCTATTGCACTTTGCAAAGCCTTACATCGGTTTGTGATGATAGTTTGAGGGGGACGACCAGCCATACATGTAAGCCATGCCCTTAATAACCAAACATACGTTTCTAGTGTCTCATCCGCAAGTAATCCGCAGCCAAGTAAGATAGATTGTCCATGATGATTTATTCCAACAAACGCAAAGAGTGGGATCTCAAAGTTGCTAGACAAGCATGTAGTGTCAAATGCTACCACGTCATTGAAATAATTGTATGCAGCTCTATACCTGGAATTTATCCAAAAAACATTTCTCAAAAGACCGTCTTCATAAAGATCCATCACATAGAAAAAATTTGGATCAGTAAGCTGAACTCGATGAAAAAAATCACGAATGACTTGGGCATCACCTTTCTTGAGCAGCAGGCATCTAGGCTTGTAGACATGTGTTTTAGATTCTCCGTTTAAATTTAAGCCCTGATGGTCCATTGCATCTAATGCAGAGCTTCGATATAGCTTGATTGTTCGAACCTCTACATCCATTGTTGGTTCAACCTTTCTTTTAGTCCCAGTATCCATCCTTTTGTGTGACTTAGAGTTCTGAGCTCTTTCAGGATCATAAGAATGGTTATGCTCGAGCTTCACCTCATCAATTCTCCATCTGTTGAAGTCTACTAACCTCAACCTAATCATTGCTAAACACCCGGTCCTAGTTTCTTTTCTTCGACTGTTAACTTCTTTAAGGGTTTTGAAACCCTCGCAGTTGCAACAGAGTACCGCCCCACGTTTTTCTTTGCTATTTCGTTTAGTCCATGATGATTTCACTCGAATAGCAAAGCCAAGTTCCTTGGCGTAGCAATTATAATAATTATAAGCATCATCATATGACTCGAATTCCATCCCGGAAACTGGTGGGGGATAATCCTTTCCTTCAGATAAATCAATTTGGCAATCAAGTAAAGGACTTTCATCTCTGTCATGTTCATGGTCAGCATTTACACTTATATCATCACCCAAGCTTTCATTACCATCACTTATATTTACATTATTTCTATGATTACAATGACCACCTAACAGAATTTTTTCATCTCTTTCATCATCAAGATCATCGTCATCAATCCGAAATAATTGCTCACAATCATTCTCCAGATTGTTAACTTCTTCCTCAAGCAATTCTCCACTGTTTTGAGAGCCTTCTTCTATCTAAATAAAAACACAGCTCATCAAGAACACATAAATTCTAGAGGAAAAGTCAAAAAAGAAAAGAAACATATCCAGACAAGTTAGAAATTCCTGAACAACTGATATTGAAGACTATGAAAGGACTCCTCAATATTCATACATCCTTCACTTCATGATAGTAGCTTACAGAATCTCCCCACCACCACATATAAAGTTGAATTCAAATTTCAGAAACAAGAGAGCAAATTCACCCACAATTTATCGTATTTTTCTGAGTTTCGAAGTGAAAACCCACTCAATTTCCTTAATGTGCCTTTCTAGAGAGATGGATAACAAATTTCACAAGAAAAATTCAAGCTTTAAAACCCTAGCAATGACAGTGACAGAAGAGAGAAACACTAATCTCACACAAGAAAACAAAGAGCTCAAGAACAAAAATATAGAGGGAAATGACTTACGGAGATGTCGAAATTAGGGTTCGCCGCGAAGGCGTCGTCGTTCGGAGAAAAAGAGTCATCGCCGGTCATGGTGGGTGCACAACGTTCAGCTTCGGTGCGTCAAAGTCTGATACATTAGCCTTACCCCTAGGCCACTCATGGGCTTGGGCCTGCACTTGGGCCGTCATTTTTTTATGGATACTTCCTGTAAGATCGACATGTCGTCTTGGTGTTTCCTGGTTGAACGACAGGTATTAGTATCATTTTTAACTTATAAAATGTATAATAAATATTGAATAGTAAATATAACATATAAAATTTTGGATATTTAATTTTTAAAAAAGAATTGTGTAAAATTATTATTTTTTGAAAAAAAATATAAAAATATGTTTGGTCAAAGGAAAAAATAAAACAATAAATATTTACCACACATGTTTTTCCTTTTTTTTAAAATAAAAAATGACAAAACAATTAGGAAGATGAAAGAAAACAAGAAACAGTGGACAGGAATATCACCAAACGATCCTTTAACTTCGGTTAGAAGTGTTAATAAAGTCTCACATTGACTAGGAAAAAAAATGTATATGTTATATAAGTGGGGACAATTATCTATATTAGTACGAGGTATTTTAGGAGAATTAAAAGTAAAATCATGAAGGTTTATGTCCAAAGTGGACAATATCGAAGTTCATTGTTCTTATCAACTTTCTCGTCTACAAATGTGTTTTTAGAAGCATACAAAATTGAAATGGAGCTTACTTGTGCAAGCTGAGCTAGGATTCATTTGTTCATGACCTTTTTCCTCCGATCTGCCATGAAAATATTTACCAAAAATGAGACCCTGATTTTGAGCAAACTAAATTAGAGTTGGATTGTTATTTGGAAGAGTCGTTATCAGTGTCGACTATTGGTTGTGACTCAATTTTCGACATTGGAAAAAAAAAGGTCACTTAAGTTTATTGCTGCTACAACACTTGAGGGATTGGTTATAGTGTGGATCATTATTATCCCAATCTTATGATTTAGAGAAAAAAAAATTGATTAAATTATAAATTTGATTCATATGGTTTTGAGAAAGTTGGAATTTAGTTTTTATGATTTTAAAAAAGTTATAATTTCGTCCTTATGATTTGATAAAACTTCATAAATAGTCACTATGGTTTCATAAAATCCTCATAAATAGAGACTACGATAGGGGCTATTTTTTGGAGTTTTATAAAACTATAGAGACTAATGCTAATATTTAAAACTATAAGTACTAAATTCTTTCTCAAAATCATAAGGACTAGATTTATAACTTAACTAAAAAAATCAATACTAAGGGATATGGATAATGTTCTCATTTATTCTCTACAACATAAGCATCATACATAATAGATACTCCTATTGTCATATATTTGACAAATTATCATTCTAAAATCAAGTTGATTATTTCATCCATTGGACAACGAAGAGAAGCATGATTTCTTTGTTTTGTTACTTATTAAACTATTCTTAAAAAGTAGATTGGAGAATAAATTAAGTCCCTTTATTAGGTCGATATAGTAGGGGTGAGCATCGATCGGTCGGGTCGGTTTGCTGACCCAACAAAAGGGTGTCGGTTTGTTGGTTGATTTTTTTTTTTTTGAAAAACCTTACCAAAAAACCGAAATAAACCACCGTCGGTTGATCGGTCGATCGATTCGATTCGGTTATATATATATATATTTAAATATTTATTTAATAAATTATTTAATAATTTATAATTATTATTTTATTATTATTTAATAATTTATAATTATTATTTAATTATTTTTGAAATTTTTAGTTTTTTAGTTTTTTAATTATTATTATTATTATTATTTTTTTTTTTTTTTAATTTTCGGTCGGTTCGGCCGGTCGGTTTTGTGAAGACCAAAACCGACCCTGACCGAAACCTTCACAAAACCGACCGACCGCCCTCGGTTCGGTCGGTTCGATCAGTCGTGTCGGTTTTCGGTGTTTTTTTGCGCACCCCTACGATATAGGTTGGGTACTTTAACCATTCAACCCTAGATGCAAAGAGATTCAACGAGTGAACTAGTTTGGTTTTCCTTCTCAAGCTTCTATTTCTTCCGTTAAAGAAGATTTTGGAAAATACGGAATAGAAAGACGTGTTTTCAAAACAAACAAGACAGGTTGAGAAGGGGATGATGGCGAAGTTAGACAAGATTGGGATGGAATAGAAACATGTATTGATGTACTTAGATTTGCTAATGCTCTCAGATTGATGCGATGTTTTCCACCAAAACTAAAGAATAAAATAGTTATCAAACAGACCTTAAAACATAAACGATGGAAAAGCAAATATGCTTTGAGAGATGAACAGTACATTAAGAAAACGAGTCGAACCAAGCAGAAGGGTAGATTTGCCATTTCTTAATCTTATCAACCTTCTTCAAAATGATGAGGAACAGAACAGAAGATACAAAAGCCATGCCCACATCTACAGTTGGGGTTAACAGTAATGATAAAAGGGCAAGTTCTACTGCAGGCAGTCGTTCTCATAATTAAACAAAAAAGTAAAACACTACATACGATTGTTAGGACATAAACTTACTTTGCTTTCTTCCTCTGCCTACCATTTCGACTGCTCGGAACCCTTTGCTTCGAAGACTTCTCCGATTCAGTAGCATCACGCATTTGCCCAACATTCATTTTCTTTCCTACTTTCTTTTTTCCAGCACCGTGACTGTCGTCGTCTTCGTCACTGGCATCATCGTTTTCAGCTTCTTCATCATCATCGTCCTCGTCACTTTTGGATTTTCTTTTTGTTGAAGGCTTCTTAGAGCGACCTTTAGGCTTTGGCTTTTTCTTTGTATCAGCTGTATCTGCAGTTTCCTTTGTCTTGCTCACTAGTTCACCAACACCCTCACCATTCATGTGTTTGCTATCTTTGACTTTTCGCTTAGAATTTTGATTTTTCGGTTCAGCTCCAGTAAGCTTTTGCAACTCGGGTACGAATGCCGATGTCTAAGACAAGACAATAATGTATTCATCAAATGAGGCCTTTAAATGAAGCATGTAATAATGCGAGACAAAAGTGCCCGATAGTTTTCATGTTCTATAGCAACATACCCTGCCGCCTGTAGTGATGAAATGGATTTCCTTACCTGCCACCATATACGGCAGACATGTTTGAGAGAACGGAAAAACAATACCAAAAGCATTTTTTTTTAATTGAAACCATGATAGTATACAAGGGGCATTAAAAAAACCAACCCCAAAAGGAGTCAGACTAAAGAAAATGGGTCCAATTGAGCAAGATAATACTATTGGATAATAACACAAGTTCTTACCAACTGAAGCCCAAAGAGAAGTATAGAACCTAACAAGGGACCAGGCTTCCTTCCTAGAATGCTTCACTCCTCTAAAAACTATCGTTCCTCTCACCCAAAAGACCCGTAACAAAGCACAATGCCAACTATCCACAAAAATCAGCCCTTTTTGCTAAAGGGCGGATGAAGGAAAGGCTCATTTACCAAAAACAAATTTATGTTATATGCAAGAGGAAGCAAGCTAAGAATACCACGTCTTGGACTGCTCATCAAATCTTTCTTCCAAGTAACCTGAGATTCTGGGAGGAAATCAAAATCCAAGGAATGATTTCCTAACAGTTATTGATTGTCAATTCTTATTCACTACTCACTACTCTCTCTCTCTTTTTTTTTTTTTTTGGATGAGAAACACGAATTTATTTCATTGATAGTATGAAATGTACAAAAAAATTCAGTATACCGATTACAAAAGATATTCCCAATTGCTAAGAAGGGAAGTAAGAGTGTAGTCACCAAATAAGGGAGATAATTTACCCCAAGAGAAAGTAAGATAAAGAATGTAATCAAGAGTAATGTGGGGTCCTCTGGCCTTATCACTGAAGATTCGATTGTTTCTTTCAAGCCAAATAGTCCACAGGAGTGCTTTGACCAAATTGTCCCAAATGATAGCCTTGTCTTGTATGTAATGGTGTCCTAACAGGAACTGTACTTGTGAATTATTTTTTGTTGCAGAAGATAAAGGAACTGTACTTGTGAATTATTTTTTGTCCATTGTTTCGTTTAGCTAATAATTCTTTCATATTTTTATCTTTGCTTCTCTCACCTCTCTCTTTCTTTCTTCCACTCACAAACAAAAAAAGTTAATATTTTTCTTTTCTTCAAACAAAAATTAATTGAATCTGAACAAGTTCATGTCTAATAATTTCAGAGCATTAGAAATCATCAAACTGATGAGTATAAGAAACATATCTTAAAGAGTGTCAAGAGCAAACCATCAACAAAAGCCTTGCCAGGCTTCTTTTCACGTGAATGGAAAATCCAATTATTAGGGAACCGACTACTATCTGCTCCAACTTCAAGTGCTTTTTCAATTACCTGTGAATAGATTTGCTTCATCAAAATGATCAAATATCTAACTGAGCTTACCATTGACCTGTCCAGGCCTTTTTCCCCACCGAAAATGAAACAACCATTCTTCAGGAAAGTCGTTGGATTCAGCATCAACTTCAACTGCTCTTTTAAGGACCTACATGTGGTTCCTCTATATCTCCATGAAGAATGAATGTTTTACTAAAAAAATCTCTTTAGAGCAGCATGCCTTAACTCTGAGCAGGTTGGCAAGGGTTAGGGATGGTTTGGATGGGGGAGGGAAAAGAGCAAAGCCGTACCTCTTGTATGCTCTTGTGCAAAGCTGCACAACTTTCTTTGGATAGGGTTGCAGCACTTTGATTTGGATGAATTCTCGCCTGAGAAAATTTTCAAATGGATGTTTTTAACTGATTTTAATCACGTTAAATTTCAGGCTAACAAATTAAGGTGAACTTACTTGATATAGCACTTCATCTGCAACCCAATTGCCAATTCCCGAAATATAGCTCTGTGAAGTCAGACAAAGATTAATACAATCATTTTAAACTAAGAAAATAAAATTCATTTCTAATCCTTCATAGCATTGAAGTCAATAACACACAGTGTTACTGCAACTTCACATAGAGTTAGTTCTTTAATCCAATGCCATGATGATCGGACACTGAACAGATACAAAACAACGCATTCTTATTGTTAAACAGCAAGACATGGACACAGCTTCAACTAAATCTACAAACTATGCTTTGTGAACATAGACTTCTGAGAAAGTTGTAGAAAATTTTACCTGATCAAGCAATAGAGTCTTAATAGCCAGTTTCTTCTTGCCCAAGGATTCAATAAACTCATCCAGTGCCATAGGCTCTAAGAGAGCATCTGGGCCAAGCTTAGATATTGGAGGCACTAAAGCTGGCTGTAAAAACAAAATTGTTAGGGAAGCTAACAAGTAACAAGAATGTCCGTCTATTAAAGAAAGCATGAAATTGGCCATGATTCATTACTAAAAACGTCCATATCTTAAAAGAATCCATGAAATTAAAGGTGATTCACGAGTCATGTTGAGGTACATCTTTGAGCAGGCAGACTTTTGCAAACCGTCTTTTGTCTGTGAAAGATAGGTCTACACCATCGTCAAGCTGCACAAGGAGACTTCTGGGATTATGTTGTAATGACATAAAGCAGAAAGAGAAAGAACTGAAGAAATTTTAATCAATTATGTGATCGTAAATATCATAAATAAATAATTGTGAAGTAAGAAGGTAAATTAATATAAGACAAATAAAAACTTTAGCTATATGGAGTCTCACAAACAAATAGTTAGCAACCTTTTACTAATTATAAAAACACATTATCGTAATTCTTACCTCAACAAAGAACTTAGAGTACTTGGAAGGCCACTCATCATCATCATTAACCACAGACCTGTTAGTATAAACCACAGTCAGAAATTACTCTTTTGTAAGATAATTAATAAGGAAGGCACATCAGTATATTTGTAAGGATGTGACTGCATAATTTGAGCAGTCTAAATCTCGTTCAGAAAATATGCGACAAGAAAACCTGGACTATTGAACAAGCCTACATGCAATAAAATCTACCAATTTATATTCTGCGTTTCATCACCACATGGAAAAAACTATATTGACTCGATTAGGCAGTGTTTTAAAAAGCCCACTGGCGGAGGCGCAGCCCCTATGCGTTGCTTCAAAAAAGCAAGGTCCGGTTAACAAAGCCCGCTTGAGGTGCGCACCTCAGCACTTGTGGTGTGTGCCTCAGTGCCTTACTTCCTACTATTTTTTTAAAAAAAAAAAATCTATGTAGTGAGGAAGGAAATCGAGAATATTCTTAAAAAATAATCACTTCTCCTTATAATCTAGAATAAAAGCTCTATTTTCTTAAACTTTGCATCTTCTTATTTATAATAAGCTCCGGAGAGCTATTGCACTTTAGTGTGCCTCGAGCTTTAAAATACAATGTGATTAGGCAATTGTAATATACTAATCAGTATGATCAAATGAATAATTCCTTTCCCTGACATCAATGATTGTAGATGACTTATAGACAAAATATGCTTAAAACCGGTAAAACATTGTTCTCTATCTAGTAGTTACTATGAGTCTAATTAATTACAGTTCATCAGTTTCTTATATTTCCATTATTTTCTCTCTTTTTTTCTTTTGTTGTTAATGTGAGCTTTCAAAGTGCAGAATCACCAAATTAAAATCTTGAAACAATAAATTTGGTCTCTTCCAACACTTGTAACAGAGTAACTTTTTATTTAGCTGTAATTGCACAGTGCACGAACCACGAATTTAGTCTAATCAGGCTGACCTTTTATAGTTTGTAACAGCTACACCCTTGATATATATGGCACCCGCCATTCCTGGAGGAAACCAACACGAAAATGAATGAGACCAGATGAAGTCTAGAAGGGTAAATAAAAAATGAGCATCCTAGAGAAATGTTAAGAAACCCATACAACAAGGGAAATATAAGAGAATGTCAACCTAAAGTCAACATACAAATGAAACAAAAAAGAGGCAGGGCATGTTTGGTTGTGTAATAAATCACTTATAAACCAATCATTTTCACTAAAACCACCAATTCTAAAGTCACCCTCAAACATGCTCACACTGGCAGTATGAATTTGTAAACTAGAAGAGAACCAAGAGCACCATTAACAGTAATTTAAATAGTTGAAGCAACTATTCACATCACACTCAGTCACTCACATACTTACAAATATGGGATGAATTTCATAGTTTCCCCTTACATTCATTACTCGGATGAACCCCACAAAATCCAAGTTTCACTAAATTTTCGCCCGACTTAACAAATGTTTCCACAATAAATGAGGTAAAATAATCCATTTTCAATAGCAAAATCCAAACGTGCCTACTAAATACCATACGCAGTTCAAAATGATCAAGGATAAAATTAGGATGGAAGCATACCGAAGTGAAATGCAGGGAAAGGAGGAGAATCGAGGCGGAGCCAGAGGTGCTTGCCCTTGCGATGGGCGGAGAGAATGGTTTTGCCTAAGATCGAAGCCTCGAAGTCGGAGGGCGATACGCCGTCGATGACCTTCGAATCGTCGGCTATCACGGCCTTCTTGATCACTTTCCCGACGCAATTCTCTTCTATGGCCCTCCTCGCCGCCTCCACCTCAGGTAACTCCGGCATCGTGCGGTGGTCGGAAAACAGATACGAAGCTTTGGCGCACCTTTCTCTTGCTGGTGTCGCCGGAGGACGACGACGCTTTTATGAGGAAAAAGTAGGACTGAACAGTGATACTCACAGAGGGGTTTACCGCTGGCGCTACGAACCGAGAGCGGGGGAGAGGAGAGGAGTGAATTGTAACTTTACCAAGAATAAAAAACCATTTTTACCGTTGAATTTTTGCTAATTTACGCACTAATTTTAACTCAATAAAATCTTCTCTCTCATTCATTTCAATAAAATTAAGTTTGATAAAAAAAAAGAATTAACTATTGTGTGAGGCATATATTTTATAATTCGTTAAATGAGATAACTTTTTCAATGATCTTGGAAGCCATAATTTATTTCAACTTGTAAAGTTCGAGGATTAAATTGTAACGTTTTATCTAACATTGAGGTGTGATTTTATGAATAGAACGTTTAAAGTTAAAATTGATGCAACTTAACAAGTTTATGAATAATTTTCCCCATAAAAAATGATAAGAACCAAAACGCTAGAGCATTTCGATTATGTTCTCTTTATTTTATACTTTTCACTTAAGCTCTAACTTTTTAAATTGTTTAAAAATAATTTTGTTTCCTTGTTGCTGCTTTAGTCTTCAAATGTGGGGTAGATGGATTTTAATATCTAACTTTTCGATCAATAATATATGTCTCGATCAATTGAGTTATGCTTAAATTTGGCTATTTTATTAAATTTTCCAATGAAATAAGTATGAACTTGTGACATAACAACTAAGTTATAGCTTTAATTTTGATACAGGAAATCATCATGGGGAGGGCTTAATGGTCGTAAGGATCTTGAAGAAATAAGAAGGAATGAGTTTAGTTCATGGTGGTCGCCTACCTTAGATTTAATATCACGTGTGTTGCCTACCAACCAATGAGATTAGTCGAGATGCATGCAAGCTAGCCCATACGCACACAGATACAAAAAAAATAAACAAATATTTTATCCTACATCTAAATCACTATTAGTATGTCTACATGCGCCTTCATTCCAAACTAAAAAATAATAATAAAAAAAAAGATCTCTTTAAACAAGTTCAAATATTGAGATCTCGTTTACTTCAATAAAATAAGAGTAAAAAAATGTAAATGAAAATTAGTTGTGTTTACTAAAATACAGGAATGAAATAAAGAATGAAATCAATTGGTGAGTTCGAGTGCTAATTTTGAAAATTCGTACTCCACAAAAAGAATAATCTCATTCATTTCCTAAACTTTTATCAATCTTATTCTCATTTCTTATTTCGTAGGACACACCATTTTTTTTATTATTATTAATTGTGTTTACATCCATGTACTTTCTCTCTTGTCTATAAATGAGACCCACATGTCACAACCTTCTCAATGATTATTTTACCATTTTTTCTTACTTATACTACAAATAATATTCTTATAATGAAGAGAAAACATACTTATTTATTGTTTTATTGCAAATTTACACGTAATCTTTTATATAAAAATATAAAAGTTATATTTAATTTGTTAATGTTTACTTATTAATTATTTTGTCAAAGTAAAATATTTGTATTAGATGACACACAAATAAAATTAGCTTATACTCTTTTAAGAATATATTTTTTTAATATAATTTATTTTTGCTGATGTAATTTTATTTTAATCAGTTACTGTTTTGTAATATTAAATAAATTATCAGAATAAAATACATTACCAGCAAATAAAACAGCAATAAAACAAAGTAAAATCAATTGTTGGTTATTATTATTTTAATTAAAAGTTATATTGACATAATATTTAGTAATATACTTGATTTCGATTTCGATTTTTAACCGTTTCAAGTAAAAAAAAACACCAACAATTAATTAATAGTTATTTCGATTTTAGTTCATATTAACTTTTGATAGATAAAAAGTGATTGAGAGTTAAAACAAAACTCTTAAAATGACAAAGCACATAATTGAAACCTAACTCCAAAGTTGACGAGCATAAGCATCAAACCATTCTAATGGGCCTAAGTATTTATTATCTGGCCCAATATCAAAATCGAGTTATTGGGCCGAAGTAAGTTCTAAACGCTTAACGGGCCACCCTCTCTCACTATCTCACCGACTGTGGCGGGCACAAGCCTGCAAGCTTCTTCTTCCTCCGCCATTTCTCTCTCTCTCTCTCCTCCCTCTCTCTCTCTCCCTCTCTCTCTCTCCGAGCCTGATTCGAGCTCCACTCCCAGGTCCTAACGAAAATGCTAGCTCGCCTGGCTGCCAATCGTCTTGCCGGAATCCGTCAAAGTTTCCGTCAGGTCTTCTTTCACTCTATCTTTTCACTCTCTTCCATTCCCCAATTGCTTTCTCTAATTTGTGTTCATCTCTGCTGCAGACTTCGCGACGCTTCTCCACTGCCCTCAACTACGTGAGTTCGCCACTTTTTTTCTTCCAATTTCTTGATTTATACTGTTGCGTTGCGTGGATTGAAGGAAATGCCTAATTTTTGTTGAGTCGATGAATTGGAATTTTAATGTGGTGCAGCATATTGATACGCCGGATAACAATCCTGATCTTCCTTGGGAATTCTCCGAGCCGAACAAAACAAAGGTTGGTGCTTTGAATGCTCTCTGAATTTTTGAATTTCTGGAGTTTTAGTTCCGAAGTAGGAATGTGTTGGTCTTTAGTGATCTAGGAAATCTGGATGGCTTCCAGATCGATATTCTTCTGTATTTGGCTTGTCTTATGATACTTTCTTTAAAACTAAACGATTACTCGGCTAATTTGATCGAACAACGAAAGGATGGACAAGACTTTTTTTTTTTGGATAAGAAACAACCTGCTACGATTTTTTGTTTTTAGACATGTCTTCCTTCGAGCTCGTCAATTTCATGACACACCCTCTAATTTAAATAAAAGAGGGGGAAAAACAATGTAAGCTTGAGACGGTTGAAGATCCTATGTTGCGATTTATAAGATACATTGACTACTCCTCTTATTGCCAATTGGCTTTGAGGTGAAAACCCATGTCATCTAATTGAGACCAATGTATATAGCTAGAATTATGCATACCGGTGCATATCTTTCTGCGGTTTTGGATGGCTGGGATGTTGCATTTGAGGATTTAACCAAAATGATGCCCAATGTCACTACATAATTGATAGATAATTTAGAAAGTCTTTTCCCCCCTGAAATCATAATATGTTAAACTATTATCGTGGATTCAGCATTTGGTGATTGATACAATGACCTAGTGTCTGCAGACGTTATATTCACCACATGCTGCCCTTTTAGAAACCTTATTCTCACAAAAACGTGATGGAAATTTGAAATCCTCTTTGTCATTTATGATGGGTGGACACTCGCCTTATCTTTGTGAGGCTTGTGCATTTAAGTGCTCGTACATTTTGAGTATCCAATATTCTTCATTTGTAATGGGTGGAAGCTTACGTCTCTTTGTAGAGAGAGATTTTCTGGTGGGCTTAATATCATTGGGATGTTGCCACACTTGGTTTCGTTTGACAACCATCTCTACTGATGTTTGCTGGAATGTTTTTCAATTTTATGGTTTAGTTGATCGTATTCATGTACAGGTTGCAGAGATCTTGTCCCACTACCCTTCCAACTATAAACAATCTGCAGTCATTCCTTTGTTAGATCTTGCACAACAGCAGCATGGAGGATGGCTTCCTGTTTCTGCAATGAACGCAGTATGTTGCCCTATGCTTTGAAGTTGCTCTTAAATTTGATGTTGTGTCAGTAATGTGAAGACCCCAAAATGATTAAAAAGTTTTAACATTCTATAGTCAAAATTTGATGCGATTATTTCCATGGTTATAACACATAAACTGCATTTGAACTCTGAGTTGGCCTAGTGGTCAATAAGGGTCATGAATAATAAAGGACTTAGAGGGATTGATTTCAATCCATGGTGGCCAACTTACCTAGGATTTAATATCTTTCTAGTTTCCTGGACAACCAAATGTAGAAGGGTTAGGTGGTTATCCGGTGAAATTAGTGGCAAAGCTGTTCTAGCTCCCAAGGACCCCTGTTTTCCTCCTAGGTTCTGTTTACTTCATCCCTTTCAACTGAAATTACAACTAGCTTTTTATTCAACAAGAAACAGACGGTAGATAGATATGACTTGCTTCCTGCACTACCAAAAATAGTCGAATTGTGCATATTGTCGCTACGAAAACTATCTCAAATATAGCTCCCAAGAAACTCTTTTTCCCCTTAGGTTCTGTTTACCTTCTGTTGGAGGATACTTATCCCTTCCAATTGAACTTTTTATAAACAAAAGTATTCAAAGAAGACAACCTACAATAAGAAGTGAAAAAGAACAAAAAACAGAAACATTTTAAGCAAGGGATATAAATGCACCTCAATTAATGATAGTGAATTAGACAAAGAAATCCTTGAGCTTGGTAAAATTGAACTATTTTTCCCAACTGCTCAGCTAATCCTTAAAAATCTTTGATCTTTGATTGTGCGCAAACCATGGCCCCGATATGATTGCCTCAACTGCAATAAGATAACCCAAAACAAGAGCGTCCTTAGGAAGAAAACAAGCCCATATAGAAACTGGAAGCGTCTTCTAAAGAGAATCAGCCTAAGAACTAAATTTTAGGTGTTATTTTACAGATGAAATTCATCCTTTCCAAATTCTTAGACAAGAACCTTGCTGGTGTATCTGTATTTACATTTGTTGATTGCAGCAGCTATTTAGAATTCATTTGCTTTCCATTATTTGAGAAACTCGTAATATAAAGGAAAGACCTTCCATTCTGTTAGTGCTTAATCACAAAAGTATGCACTTTCTAGATTTCCAATGATTTTTTTGATTGATTATGAGTTAAATAGAAGTCTGCACGTCAGCCTTTGGTTATGATGGATGTTATGTCAATATTTGGTTGTAAAGGTACTTTTATGTTTGACACAGGTAGCTAAGGTTATAGAGGTTGCTCCCATCCGTGTATATGAGGTTGCAACATTTTATTCAATGTTCAATCGAACCAAGGTGAGAGAGAATAAAATTGATATATATTGTTTCTCCATTTACATTTGAAGTTCACTTGCTGAACTTCATCGATTGATTTTCAGGTGGGCAAGTACCACTTGTTAGTTTGTGGCACTACTCCATGTATGATTCGTGGCTCTCGGGAAATAGAAGATGCTTTATTGAAGCATTTGGGAGTGAAGCGCAACGGTAAGTGTTATGTAGCAGTTTAATGATGGGCCACGGTAGAACTCCTAATTATTGCAAGTGATTGGAAGCCTTGAGTTGAACTTAATCACTTATTACTGTTCATCTGGTCCATATATGTTCAAAATATTGGATCTCATATGAACAACGGTCTGAATTTCTTCAAAGTTTTTATAATAATAATAATCAAATTATAGTGTGATGCAATTTATCTACTTTTTCTTATTTTACAATTTATTCGTTAAAACTTTGAAGGTATATAGATCTGAAGATAAGCCCATAATATTTGTGATATGCAGAAGTAACAAAGGATGGTCTGTTCTCTGTTGGAGAAATGGAATGCATGGTGAGATTTCTTCTTTCTCTCATTCTATTTTCTTGGCTTCAACCCTGACCTTCTTTACCCTGTTTTTTCTTGTTTAATAGCATGGCTTATTGAAGTGTAGCTCTGTCTCATTCCTGACCTGCCCTTGAGCAATTTTATGGATTTAGTTTTTCCCCTTGTTTATTTCTCTCTTGTTTGGATTAAAAAAACGAGATGTCGGTTGCCCAAACTGCTTTTGGATTTATTAATCATCGTCCTCACATTATGTATACTTCTATTTCTCCATGTAACATTGTTCAACTAAGAAGCACAAGACCCAACACGGCGCTACGTCAATTTCTAAAAAACTAGGACACGGACACGTTGGGATACTTTTTAAATTTTTTTTTTCTAACATGTATCTATCTCTATATATATATACATATATAACATAAAATACTAAATAGACTCCACTAAAATGCATAAGTGTCAAATTAATTAAATTTAACCTACTCTAGTTTAATGTAACTTGTAGAAAGTTAAGGAAAAAAACATACTTCTAAATAGTGAACAATAGGTAGAGAAGAGGATTGACGATGGCAAAGAGAACTGTGAACAATAGGTAGAGAAGAGGATTGACGATGGCAAAGAGAACTGACAGCTAGCAACGAGTGGTTGGTAGTATTACTTGTTTGGAGTTTTAGATTTCATGATTTTATGTCCTTTTTGTTTTGTTTTTTTTTTAAAAAAAAAAAAATAAATGATTTGAGCTTTTTTTTTTTTTCCAAAATTTTTCCAAACCGTGTCCAAGCCATGTTCGAGCCATGTCCGATATAAACAAAAAATAAAAAAGGACACGTAATCCAAAGCGTGTCCGGACGAGTCTGTGTCCGACACATGTCAGTGCTTCCTAGCTGTTCAAATTGTCCTGATAAATTCCTGGATTTTTTCATTCTTATTTCAACCTCTCTTTCTATCTTCTCTTTTGATACCGCTCTAAGTCGTGGAGTTACCTATGTAAGTGATGATCTGATATCTGATGATTTTCTGTAGGGATGTTGTGTTAACGCTCCAATGATTACCGTCGCGGATTACTCTAATGGATCTGAAGGATACACATACAATTACTACGTGGGTGCAGCATAATATTTTTCATCCAACCAAGCAAAAATAGACTCTCTGTACTCAGATCACAAGTATTCTCTTGAACCCATGTGTATTTTTCCATTTTCAGGAGGATGTCACTCCTAAACGCGTCGTCGAGATAGTAGAGATGTTGAGAAGAGGGGAGAAACCACCTGTAAGAAAATCAACTAGCTCGCCGATCACATCGAGTTCTCATTCTAGTTCTCAGATTTCTTTTCTGTAATTTTCTCCACAATGCTGCTTCATGACCTAAAATGTAACATCCCTGTCCTATATTTCAGCACGGAACACAAAACCCGGGTCGCATAAGGTGTGGACCAGAAGGAGGAAACACGACGTTGCTTGGCGACCCGAAACCACCTCCATGCCGGGACCTCGACGCTTGCTAAAAAAGCCTCAATGTACTTCCTCCAATAATGCAAATCTGGGATGTAATCAATCAAGCTTCCATAGATTGTTGGTTATAATTATTTTTTTTCAAATTCTCAACCTCCCCCCAGAAGAAAAAAATGTTTCTATTTTATTGCCGGAATGCATTCTGGTGGATTTTTCAATAACACACAATGCCTTCTTGTTCTGTTGCCCAAGCTTTTGAAGTTTTGTATAAGCTACCGAATCAATGGCCTTGACATGCAACTGTGTTGTTTTTCCTGTTTAAACTGTATTATCAACAAAGTCTTATAATTTTTTTTTTGTTTTTTTTTTAATTTTTTAAAGTTGAACTACATTGGGAGGTGGAAGAATTGAATCTCTAAGGGTTTGGTTGGTAGGTAATTTGGATTTTGTTTTATGATTTTAGATTCATTGAATTTAATGAATACGTATTTGACAGATGTATTTTTTAAAGTTATTTTTGGATTCTCTTATAAATCTTATCAAGCAAAATATTATATTTATTATTTCAAAATTTATTCTCTTTCTTTTATATTATATAAAAAAGTTAAAAAATACTTTTAATCTCTAAATTTGCATGGGGGTAATACTTTAGTTGATGAATTATAATTAGTACCTATTTAGTATATGTACTTTTAATTTTGTAACAATTTAGTATCTATCGTGAAAAAATATTATTAAGATTTAACAAGATTTTTTACATATGTAGAAGACCAAGTCATTGCACAATAAAAATAATATTTAGTTTTTAAGAAAATTTTAAATTAAGGTTAAATTATTGTAAATTTGAAAATACAAGACTAAATTGTTATATACTAAAGTTTAATGACTAAATTATTATAAATTTGAAAGTACAATGAGTAAATTGTTACAATTGACTAAATTGTTACTCCCATTAAAATCTAATGACTAGCTATAAAAGAGTTAGTTATACCTTTTATTAAACAAACTAATATTTAAATATGTTAAGTCATTCCTAACATGAAGTTATGGATCCTTCATTAGTCATAGTATTTCAAGTACAAATGTGAACTTATTAGTTTCCTAAAAGAAATGCACTTACGTTCAGCATCCACTTGAAAAGAAGCACGCTCTTCCAGGAAGTGTGTGAAATCTTTACTTTAAGAGGGAGTGAGAAAGCTTCAAAAGTCTCGTAGTCTTGTTCTAAAGAGCTAACTTAGGCCAAACTTGGCATCTCGTCTAAAGCAAGGCAAGACAAGCCAACCTTAAAATAAGAAGGTAGTTCGAAAGAACGAGATAAGATAAGACAACTAGACTTAAATATAAGGAAATTCATTCGCTAACTGTTGTCTGGCTATGAAGAGTTAATTAGCGTGTTTAATATTTATTTTTTATGGTAATTTGACATCAGTAAAAATATTTTAAGTGAGGAGAAACTAAAGAAACTTATTTTTCAAAAAATATAACCAAACATTTGAGTGTTTTATTATAAATTGATTTTATAAAAAGATGTTTTAAAAAAAATACATTTTTGAATTTTGTTTACTCAGATAATCCAAAGGAAGACCTTCAACTTGGAAACGAGGTAATTAGTAAATTAAAGATGAAAGGAAAAGAGAAATTACAGTGTAATCCTAATCGAATTCTTCATCTTCTCCCTCTTCTTCAAACAGACCTGTGACTCCGGCCATCGCGCAAAATCCCGCGAAATCCACGAGGACCTCCAACGGCGCTGTCCGGTGAGTTTCGACGCTTACCCATGCATTGATTGACGTTTAATCAGTTCACCCACAACCCGAATGGCCTCTATTTGGTTTCCCCTTAAGCCACAGAAGTCAAGATTAACAAAATCGAGCTGATTCGAGCACTAACCAGCGAGGTTTCAAGCCCTTTCGGTAAGTTTCGGCGCGCTTTAATCCCTTTTGAATCCTTTATTAGGGCCACGTTTTAATCCCTTTCGAATCCTTTTTAAGTGCTGTAATTCAGTTTTTAAACATTGGGACCCTCCTGCTTGTAGCTTCAAACCCAATGGAACTCATTCGAGTTTAATTAGAATGGCTTAGATAAGGAGAACACTTTCTGTTTTAGGATTTGAATCAGTTTCAGAGTGTTCTAATTCAGTTTAAGGTCGTTTTGGCTAAGAATATCCTTAAAAGCGTGATTTGTAAGTAGTTTCTACTTGCTGGGTGTGATTGTGCTTGTTACGTGTTCGGTATGATTTATTTTTTTTATGAGAAACCATGCTTTGAGAAAAAAAATGAAAGAATACATGGCATACAAAAAATAAGCCCACAAAAGAGCAAGGGAGCATCCACCCAAGCAAAAATTTGTCTTTGTATCATGGTATGATATGTGTAATTTAAAATATTTGTCTTGTATGATATTATGATCTATATGACTTACTATTTCTAAACTGTTATGTGTTCTGATGGTTAAAAATATTGAGTTATGTTGTTTTGATGGGTAAACATATTGTGTTGTGAATTTTGAGATGTTGGACATGCTGTTATGTTGAAGTTGTCTGAAAAAGCATAATTTTTATGTTATGAGCATGTCGGGTAAATTTTCGACGTTAAACTCTCTTTGTTTGTTTGTTTTTTTTTTTTTTTTTGTGCTTTTTGGGTATTACATTGGCACACACTTAACATTAGAAAGAAAGCCAACTTCTAGATTGAGTAAACAAAGGAAATCCTTTCAAACAAACTTATTGCTATCTTTCAAAAAATTTATTGAGTGTTGTGCTAATTTACAATTAGAAACAGTGAGATAATAAAAAAATGAAAGGGCTAAAATAGTCATTTTAAAGTAAGAAGACCAAAATGTGCAAAAGCAAAATATATATCTACATCTATCTGTCTATCTATCTCTCTCTATATATAGGAACTAGCATGTAATGATGATTATAATGGTTATGCTCGCCCTTTTGTCCATTACTGATGTACAGGACCCTTCTATCTTCCAGATATGCGGCTGTATTACGGAGCCAAAGAGATCCTAAAGATTCAAAAGTTTCGAAGAATTGTGTCCTATACTGGATTCTATCTCTTTGTTTCGGTTTTGAGCTACGCTTATACAAGCAATACGTGAGTTTAGACATTGCTCATCAATTTTGTCCACATTTTTGTTCTCTAATTGTTGTTCTGGGCATTGCAGAACTAGAGCTGGGTATTCTCGAGGGGATCAATTTTATGCTTCCTACCCTGCTGGCACAGAACTCTTGACAGACACTGCAAAGGTTTTTGCATTCTTTGATTTGGGTTTCACTTTGTTTAATGTTCTAAACTCTTGTGCTAATTTTCATTTTGTTTGCTGTAGTTGTACAAAGCCGCTCTTGGGAATTGTTTTGAAGCAGAAGAATGGGGTCCAATTGAATTCTGTATCATGGCGAAACATTTTGAGCGTCAAGGAAAATCGCCTTATGTATATCATGCTGTAAGTTTAGCCTTGTCTTTTGGTTGGTCTCTTTGAGTTTGGGGCATAATTTTGATTCCGGTTGAATCTTGAATTCTTTTGTATTCCACTGATTTCTGGTCAGATTTTGCTTTCAATTTAATGATATCAGTATGATAGTTGCGAGAAAAAAATTCATATAGAAGTTGTGTAAATTCATGAAACTTTGAAATTTGATGTTGTGTTGAGAGTTCAACAATATTGTTGAGATGAAAGGGTATCTTTTCTGAAATCTGTTAGACTATGTTGATATAATTAAATTTACCCCGAACTATCAGCTTAAGCTTTTGGTTTGATTGGTGGTTTAAGATGGTATCAAAACAAGTGGTCCAAGAGGTTCTGTGTTCAAACCCTTGCAAAGTCAGTTTCCTCCTCAATTAATATTGATTTCACTTGTTTGACTTTTCATCAAATTTCCAAGCCCACATGTGGGGGAGAGTGTTAGACTATGTTGATATAATTAAATTTACCCCAAACTATCAGGTTAAGCTTTTGGTTTGATTGGTGATTTAAGAAAATCCTTGATGACAATGAAATGAGGAGATCATCATGATAATTTATAGGTTTTTGAGTTTTGTTCTCTATGGCAAAAAGGGTTTTTTTTTTAATAGGAAATAACCATTTCATTGATGTATGAAATAGATACAAAAGAAATCCTATCGAGGATAGTTACAAAAAAGATGTCCAGTGGGATAAGATAAGAGAGTTGATAGTCCATAATTACAGAATGGAGGTGACAAAATACTCCAAGACAAAACAAGAAATGATGTAGACTCGATGAAAGATTGGAAATTCTGTGGAAAAAAGGGGTAAAGACTTATAGAACTCTATTATCCAGTTTGAAGTCAGCTGGAGTGAGATTATAGCTGTATGAATTGTTCCATCTGAAAGTATACAAATTATCAGGGCTGTCTAAATGAATTGTAGTCCAATTCTGGTGTCTTCTAACACTTCATTTCTACCTTGGTGATGGTATCCGTTTCTTGTCTTGGTTATTGAAAATTCTAAACTTCTTTTCCTCCATTTTTCTTTTTGGCACATAATTTTATATAAAACAAATTGTTAACTACCCCCAAACTAGGAGTTCTGACATAATGGAACAATATTTAGAACGGGCACCTTCTGTAATCCCTCTGCTTACTGTGCTCTTCAAGTTAAATATGAACTCTCATTTTTGGCAATGGATAAAACCTAGTTTCGAAATAATTTACTCGAAATAAGATTGAGTGAAGCAACAGACCAAGGGTACAACATTATCACACAAACTCTTAAAGAAAGAAAGTTATTATATAATCTGAACAAATATCTTCATTTTTTTATGGTCAGAAATATTGGAGCCTTTTCTGGTGCATTTTTATCCGTATCCTCTTATATTTTAGAGCTGTACACTTTTTTTGAGGGTAGAAAGTAGAAACTAAAGCATTTTTGTGAGGCCATATAAAATGGAAGTCAATCTCCAGACCATTATCACTAATTGCTCATTTTTGTTTAAATTCTGGCAGCAATACATGGCACATCTTCTGTCTCATGGACAACTTGATGGAAGTGGGTAGAAAAACACCAATCAACAACCAAAGAGCTTTGAGACTGTTTACTAGTATGAGCATGAGACTACTCACTTCAATACTTCAATTTTAATTTTTTGAAATTTTAGCATCGGATGCTTGGTGACAACTTGAGCTCAACTTGAGCATAACTCAATTAGTTGTGATACTAATAACTTTACTTATGGGTCATAGGTTTAAATCTTCACCTATTTGTTTGATTGTAATATTCTTTACATATTGTATATGTTACCTCTTATTGGGAATAAATAAGACTGGTCTTCACTTCTTCATTTATTCCTATTTTTGAGGTATTCTAGGATGCTATAGTTGAATATTATTAAGTATATATATGGGATCTATTCTTTTAGGCAAAATTTGCTTGCTTTTTTCGAAGAAATTGTGTTTTGATTACGTTCTTGCTTTGTTTTTATTTTTGTAGTTTTCGCTTCCTGGTTTTTTCTTTCTCAACAATTCTTTGTTCTCATGTGCTCTTCATTTCGATTTGAAATGAGTATTAAAAAGCCGATATTCATGGAGGATCTTTTGTTTTGGAGTGCAGGTTTTGTTGAGCTATGGAGTTTTTCTTTTGAGCCTATTGAGCGGATTTTGTATCTGTATTAGGGTTTAAAAGGGGTGCTATATATAAAACCCCTAAACTCTCGTATGAAATTTTTTACTTTGTATTTTGTTTTCTCCAGTTAATAAAATTATCTCCATCTGTTCGTAGAGGTAGCGAACCATGTAAATCTCCATGTTGTTTTTCTTCTTGTGACTCTTTGCTTTTATCTGTTGTTTCGTTTTTAACATGTAGTATGATATATTTTTAAAGTATATGTATACTGTTTTTTTTATATATATTTTTTGGTAGTTCTCATTGTTGTAATAGAAATTTCGGCGGTAAAAAATTATCATGTCATTATTAAAAGTCGATGACAAAGTTATTTATTTAACTTGAGATTGATTCAATTTGCTTTCTAAATTAAATGAAGGCAAATTTAAATATACAATTGAGTTTATGTAGACCTAATTCAAATGGAAGGTGTCCAATCACTTTAAATTATCTTAAAAATACTCTTATTTTTTTAAAAGTTACAATATTCAAAAATGGAAAAATGATTATAATTTTTGACGAAGATTCCATGTATCTAAAGTCTTTCTCTCACACTTAATTCAAAGATAATAGTGCAACCTTATCTTTCAAAGTATTTTTAAAATAATGGACAAATATTCCGGTGTATTTTCTTTTTTTAAATTTAGTTTTAAATAAGTTTAAGGTTAAATTACAAGTTTAGATCCTGAACTTTGAAGTTTGTGTCTATTTGGTCCCTAAACTTTTAAAAGTGTCAAATAGGTCCCTTAACTTTCAATTTTGTATCTATTTAGTTCCTAAACTTTGAAATGTGTCTAATAAGTCCTCAAATTTTCAATTTTGTATCAAATAGGTACTTGAATTTTCAATTTTGTGTCTAATAGGTTCTTGACCTAATTGATGTTTTTTAAAATTCAGCTTAACTTACTTGCGCTTTAAAATTGAAAAGTTTTAAACTTCAATTGGACAAAAAAATCAATTTTATATGTAACGAATCGATTAATTTTAAATGTTAGGGACCTATTAAAAGTTCAAACACTAATTAAACATTTTTAAAATTCAGGGACTTATTAGATACAAAATTAAAAGTTCAAGAACCTATTTGACACTTTTTAAAGTTTATGGACTAAATAGACACAAACTTCAAAATTCACGACTAAACTTATAATTTAACCTAAGTTTAAAACGCTTATTATTATATTACTGACATTTGTTGCTATTTATTTATGTTCTATCAATTTTTTTTTTTTACGAAATAATGGAATTGTAATAAGCATGATGGTAACTTGTATGAGAAATTTATTGAAAGCAATTAATTTAGCCATTAAATCCACATCCTTTCACACAAACCAAAACAGCCAACTCGCACTTCCCAGCTCCGTATCGGCCAGTTCTCGAATCGCTTTCTACATTCTGTTTGGCTTCCTAGAAAATTTTCTGATCGATCAACAAATATCACCACAGAATTCAATTAGTTCATTCTATTGAGTTCGTAAAGGTTTTGATCTTCAACAATTCATCTACTTGTTTCGATTTCTCCCCTTTCTGTAGCAAATTCTCGGCAATCTTCTTCCGTACAAACTATCTACGTTTTACCTTTTCAAGGTGAGAAGGTAGATTTTGATTTGAGCGTATTGAATCTCAACGACAAACAATGGGAAACTCCTCCTCGATGCTCACTCAATATGATATTGAAGAAGTTCAACGGCACTGCGATGACCTATGTGAGTGTTTTCGATTTCTGTCTTTTATTCTTCTTTGGATTCTCTTCGCTTCTAGTTTTCTCATATCTTGTTCATTTTGGATGTGTAATTCAGTTACGCAACAAGAAATAGTGTCACTGTATCAGAGATTTTGTCAACTTGATCGAAACTCAAAGGGATACATCTTGACCGATGAGTTCTTATCAGTCCCAGAATTCGCTATGAATCCTCTTTCTCAGGTTATTTGAACGAATTCTATTATTAATTTCTTGAACTAGTAAGATTCTGAGCCTGATTTTGTGAAGTTTGTGTACTTTAATTGCTGAATGATAGCTTGTTCTTTTGGTGTTCTCCAGAGACTGCTGAAGATGGTTGATGGTTTGAACTTCAAGGATTTCGTGGCGTTTTTGTCTGCATTTAGTGCTAAAGCTAGCATCCAACGGAAAATTGAATGTATGTACAAAATGCATATTTGTAATTGTTTAGATCTCGCATTTGCTTGTTTGACATTGTTCTCTTGTTATTCTAAAAATTTTCTTTAAAATTTGAAGCATAATTGTTTAGATCTCGCATTTGCGTGTTTGACATTGTTCTCTTGATTTTCTTTAAAATTTGAAGCATAATTCTGGTTTATATTTGCTACTTTCTATTCTACATTGGAAAGGTTTTGGAACAGTACATTTGACATTTGACATTTTTTTAGAATTATTACATGCTTTAGACGTTGCAAAATCCATTGTAATTTTTTAAAAAGATTGTTGACGATCAGAACCTGTTCATTTTTGCAATTCTGTCAAACAAGGCTCTTATTCTATCGTTTTTGAATTGGGAGGAATAAGGAACAGATGAAATGGTTACCAAATACGAATCTAGTTTTCTTCTAGAAGTACAGAATAACGAAAAAAGTTATAAAATCGGCTTTCTCAAATCTCAATGTATTGTACTTGGTTCTGTAGGGCTAGGTTTTTTATACGGATTTTTTTTTCTTTTTTTCTGGCCAAAAAGATGGATGACTTGGTATTTTAAAATAACGATGGATAACCTTTTGTCACACCAAGAACGAGAATGATAAAACCCAATGAGAGTGAGAGCCATCTTCGACCTTCTTGATCGAGAGGGAGAGTACAAGAAAAACCCAACGAGAGTAAGAGACCATCTTCAACCCATTTTCAACCTTTTCTTGCAGACGCCATTTTCAAACTTTTTCTTCCCATTCATGCATTGTGGCGGCAACCCACCTAACATCTAGGTTTCAAATCTGGAATCTATTTTCAACCCACCTCAAATGATGTCTGCGAGAAGAAGGTTGAAGATGAGTTGAAGATGTCCTCTCGCTTTTGTTAGGTTTTTCTCGTATTCTCATTCTTGGTCAAGAAGGTTGAAGATAACCTTTCGCTCTCGTTGGGTTTTATCGTACTCTCGCTCTCTTTGTGATGTCAGCAGAAGGTTATCTATCGTTATTTTGAAAGATTGGGTAATTCATCGTTTTGGCTTAAAAAAAAAGGTCATTCAAATAAATAATCCAGTAAGGCCGAGGTGGATAGGGTAACATTGTGAATTTGGTTCTTTTAGGCTCGTTTGTGCTTGTTTTCCTACATGTTCTTTATCATGGTTTTCACATTTCTTACATTTGAATTCTTACTCATATTCCAAAAACAAAAACAAGTTTTTAAAAACTACTTTTTTTAGTTTTCAAAACTTTGGCTTGGTTTTTGAAAACATGGGTAGAAAGTAGATAACAAAATAAAGAATCTCATAGGTAAAAGTAGTGTTTATAAGCTTAATTTTCAAAAATAAAAAACCAAATGGTTATCAAACGGGGTCTTAGTTAGTTGATGTACAGTTTTGTATCATAAAATTATCTGCATGATTTTGGGTAGCGATTTTGATATTTTCTTGAATAATGTAGAGTTCTGAGTCAAAATGTATATCTATTGAACTTCTCTCTTCTCATTTCTTTTCTTGTCTTGTCTCCTCTTGTCATTCCGTTGTATGTGTGTGTGTGTTTTTTTGTTACAGCCTCTACCATCATACTCTTAACTGCAAATTTGGCTAGCTAAAATCTTAGACCACGCTACGATTGTTTAATGGGCTTTATGGTCATCGTCAGTTAATATTCACTCTTGTTCCATCAGTCATGTTCAAAGTTTACGATGTGGATCTAAATGGGAAGGTTTCTTTCAATGACATGATAGAAGTGCTACAAGATTTGTCTGGTCCTTTCATGTCTGATGACCAAAGAAAGGTACTCAAACTCTGCAGAGAACTTTATATATTTTCCATAGCACATGGTGTGTTCTATAAATTTTTTCCTTTCATCTCTTTTGCAGCAAGTCTTGAGCCAACTTCTGGAGGAAGCAGGTTACACAAAGGAATCCCAGTTAACCCAGGACGATTTTGTTAAGGTAAGCTCATCCTATCCATAAATCTCACTCTTATTCATTTGGACCAACAAGAAAAAGTGACTTGCTAAACTGACGTACATTATACAAACATGAAAATACTGATACTGATATTTGAAACTTAGATGAATTAAATTGAGAAAATGGTGTACATAAATCAATTAAAATTATCCAAATATCGCCGCACCGCAAAGATAAAGTAGCTTGTCATTTTTGAAATCTCAAGAAAATTTGTGAAGCAATAGTCATTAACTTTCACAATAATATTTGATATCTTACGCAAATTTGTACAACAATTTATCCACAATAGTAGCTGATTGTTGAGGTTGAGGCCCGTTTGATAACATTTGGTTTTTTGTTTTTGCAAATTGTGTTGTTTTCTCACCATTTTTCTTCCATGGTTTTCATCTTTCTTAAGAAACTATTTGAATTCTTAGCCAAATTGCAAAAATAAAAACAAGTTTTTAAAAACTACCTTTTTTTTAGTTTTTAAAAAATTGGCTTGGTTTTTGAAAATATAACTAAAAAGTAGATAGCAAACAAATAAGGTCATAGATGAAAGTAGTGTTTATAAACTTAATTTTAAAAAATCAAACGGGTTATCAAACGGGTTCTTAGTTTTCAAAACTTGACTTAGATTTGGAAAACACTATTAAAAAGTAGATAACAAAAACAAAAAAACTCATAGGTGGAATTGATGTTTATAAGTTTAATTTTCTAAAAACCAAGAACCAAAAGGTTATCAATCAGAAAAGTCAGATTTTGAACTTGCTGATTATTCCCCATCTGAACAACAACGTTCCACACAATCATGGTTGAGTAGCCTCTTTTCTACGCTATGAAACTATGATCATTTGGTGTCCTGCACTGTGTCAACTTTTCCATGAATTTCCTTTTAAGCCATCTAGTTCATTTTTGCGATCCCCTACAAACTTTTATTGTACTGACTACTGAGCTATTCATAATTTGCTTGATTCATGTATTCTCTATAGTGCAATGTTATATGTATTTTGTTCTTTTGCAGATTCTTGGCAATTCTAGCCTGAAAATGGAGGTTGAGGTGCCAGTCGATTAAGATGACTACTTGAGCTATTATTTTGCCCCCTTCCTCTTTCCCTTTCACGACAAGGAGAAACACGTGAAGTTTGGAAACAATAGATTATTCGCTGAAGCATCATGTATCAATGTCTTTCTCGAGCAATTTTTAGTCTTGATGAACAAATTCAATTCTTCAAACATGTTCATTTATGCAATTACTTACGCTGTTGAAGTCTGTAGGCTCACCTTTTTGTAGACAGATGTTCATCTCAAAGATTACGAACAATCTAAATGAAAACCTCTCTAAATCAAATCATTTCAAGTTAAATTTGCATCAACTACTGTCTTTAACTACTATTAAACTCAAAAATTGAGCGGTTGAGACATGATAAATGTTATAGTAGAAATTTATTATAGGAAATTGAGTGAATCTGATTAGCAATTTAAAGGTCACTCCTATTTAAGTTCACCCTTTTACTTCATTTGTTGTCTTATAAGGTGCAGATAAGGTTGATAGTTTAAAAAAGCTGCAGGATTTTACATGACGCCAAAGCTTCTGAAGAAATGAAGCCAAAATTTTCCAACTTGATGCAGCAATCCTCCAAAAGCCGCCATTAGAGACTCGATGTATCAACCGACTTACAAACTTCATCCAGGTAACAGGTTTTACTCTAAAATCTTCACCTTGAGAAATGTGCAGCAATTCTTTATCTCTCTCTAGAAAATAATATTTTGGTATGTTCTGTTGAGTTCATTTCTTGTATCTGTGAAGCTTTGTTACTTGTTACTGCAGTCTGCAACCCTCTCAGATAAGCAACATTCATTCACATGTCACAATCATGTCTCCAACCCAACCCCTTCTTTCAATTTTTTTCTTTTCTTTTTCTTTTAACTTACAAGTTTTGTTTGACATATTTGTCTAACTTTAAAAAGTATCAAATAAGCCTATGTACTTGTAATTTTGTATTTAATAAGTCTCTGAGGTTTAAAATATTAAATATGTCTCTAAACTTTAATTTTTATATCTAATAGGTCTATAATATATTTAACATTTTTTAAATTATCAAAGCTAGTATGACATTAAACTTTCAATTTTGTAACCAATAGGTTTGTGAATTTTAAAAAAATAACAAATGGGTCAATAACTTATTTAACACAAAATTGTAAGCTTAGGAATTTATTAGACACAATGTCAAAAATTTAGAAACTTATTAGATACTTTGTAAACTTTAGAGACCTACTAAACATAAAACTAAAAATTCTAGAACCTATACACTTTTAAAAAGTTAAGAGATCCACAAACTTAAAAGTTAAGAGACTAAATTGGTAATTTAATTTTTCTTTTTCTTTTTTTCTTTCTTTTTCTCTTTTTTTTTTTTTTTTTTTTTTTTTTTTTTTTTGAGAACATGAAAAGGCTAAAGCTTTTCATCGTGTTTTCTTTTTCCAATACTATTAAAGCTAAACTTTATTATCATCCTCTTCACATTCTCCGTATGGCACTGTTTCCCAAGTCTAAATTCCTCTCCCTTCTACTCTTTCTCCAAAGCCCAAAAGTTAAGAAAATTTCTACATTCCAAGTAAGAAAACTCTCCTTGTATTTCAAAAACTTCACACAACAACCGAGAGAATTTGCAAACTGGCCTCAGAAATTGATGAAACTGACTGTTTTCTAACGCAGCTAAAATGGCAGAACACCAAGAACACCCTCATGTGCATAGAATGGAAGCAGATGGTTCATGCCATGAGATGGTTTTAAGAGCTTTTGATCGAAATGGGGTTGCGGAAAATTCGTCGAAAGACGGTATCAGTTCAAGAGCTAAAGCTTGGGAAGTTGAGAAGATTGGTAGAAGACTGAACATTCTTGAAGAAGATACAAGAGCCATGAAGAAAGCTTTGTTTAACAGTTTGGAAGAAAGCAGAAATCTGGTGTATGAAATAAACCAGCAATTTCAGAGCATTAACAAACGCTATCTATTCTGTAATGAAGCTGCTGCTTTTATGGCTCTTCTTGAAGATCATGATGAGACACTCCATCCCCCTAAGGTAAAATGTTCTTAATCTTGAGTTTTATTTCAAATTACTTGAATTCATGCTTTAGAGGGAATATATTTTCTTAACTTTTCATTGGAAAAAAGAACTGATAAGGAACTTTTTTAAGCGTTCTTTTTTTGGTAATCATTTTTTACTCTTAAACTTGTTGGATCAATTTTTACCCCCAAATTTTCAGTTTCATCAAATTACACCTTAGATAAGTGTTGTAATTTTAACTCTATTCATACTTTTTTTGAAATATGGTTAAAAACATTTTTTCATATGCATTCAATAAAATTATTTTAATATGTAGACGGTACAAAATTGGTAAGATTTCAAATAAAACGTGATTGAAATTTATGAGTTTTGGCGAGGTTTTTCAATGGATAATTTATTCATTAGTAGTTGAACTTTATTTTGTGCAAACATGGTTTTATTGAAATGAGTGAGTTTACGAAGAGATTTATCTTTTGTTAAATTAGTGGGTGGATTAGCAGATTTTTGAACCATGGATAAAAATTATAATACTCATCTAAGCTTTATGTCGAATTTGTCGAAATTGAAAGTTTGAAAATTAATAACAAGTTTAGATTTTTTTTTAAGGAATGGCAAAAACTGATCAGATCAATGGAATTGAACCTTTAATTATTATTTAAAACCACCCACGCTGTTTTTTCTCAATTTTAGATTAACTTCAAGAAAAAAATCGACCAAAAATTAACTCAAAATAATTCATTAGTTAAATTCTTTTGCATTACAAACAGAACAAATATTTTGCTTCATTTCCATAACATTATCATAGATGAAAGAACAGAAACTCAATTTTTTTTAAAAAAAAATATTAACTTTGCATTATTTGTTGCTCTCTCTCTCTATTACTGATTTTATCTGGTGTGGATTTTTTCTGAATAAGACAGGAATGGAGAGGTGGTGTTGGGCTATCAGAAATTTTTCATCACCAACCAAATTTATCTCTTGTCCTCAAACCTTGCAAACCAAATTTGTTGGCATTGACAGATTCTACAAAATCTTTGGATCTTGTATGAAAAGAATGAAATCTCTTTTATTATACTCTGTTAAAATATCATTTTCGTCACTTTTGGGCTTCATTTTTTAATGTCTAAATTTTTAGTCATTGTACTTCAAATAAAGTTTTAAATTGGTCTTTACTGTCATTTTAAAGTTAAGTTTTATTGAAATTGGTTAATATTAATAGTAGTTTTTATACAACAAAAGACACAATATGAATATATTTTTAAAATTTATAAAGGAAAGGTCAATAAAGATTATTTATTTTTTTAGAGAAGATGACAACAAAGTAGTAGTAGAGACAAATTTTAAATTTTATTGGAAGTACATAGATTAATTTTAGACATTTGAAATTAGACATTTGAAAGAACATTTTATAAGTATAGGAATTAAAATGATATTTTAACTTTTTTTTCTTTTTTTTCTTTTTTTTTAACATTTAGATACATGTGAAATTAGAGAGGCTCGAATTTCATTATTTCTAGTTAGGTATTTTTTGTTTGTTATTAATTAGGGCGAAATATTTATATTTATTTAAACGAAAGGGAAAGGATTAATCTCTCTTCATCTTTGATGTTTGATATTCTATTTCTATCTTGTGATTGAAGTTCTATCGTAAATAGTGCAAGGGGTAAAATAATTCTATTAGCCCTTGAAATTTTATATAATTCTTAAATCTTTTAAACTTTTAATTTTGGTTCTTCAAGTTTTAGTTATTTTCGACCTAATTTTAATCCTTTAACTTTTAATAATATTTAGTTTACTAATAATAGTCTTGGTTATAAAAATATTATTAGAAATCAGATAGCATTACTATTTATTATTTATATATCATAGTTTTTTTAAGCATATAGGAGAATACAAATATCCTAATTACTTGAATTCAGATTGGTCCTATATGTTATATTGCACCACCCTTAACCACAATCAAAGGTAGATTTTGGTTCTTTTTAACTTTTAGGTTAAATTACAAATCTAATATTTGTGTATAATAAGTTCTTAAATTTTAAGAAGTGACTAACAAGTCTAAATTTTAATTTTGTATATAATTAGTTTTTAGCGTTTAAAAATGTCTAATAGATCTTTGGCGTGTGCAATTTTTTTTTCTAAATTTACAAACTTATCAAATGTCTTATAAGATCACAACATTTCAACTTATGTCCAATTAATTTACTAAAAAATGGAAAAATGAAAATGAAAATCTATGTTAATTTTTCAAATTGCTAAGATTTCAAAAACAGCTTTTTAACCCAAAACTTAAAAGATCGTTATCAATTTGAAGTTCTAGAAATTACAATTATATGATTTTTGTAAAAATAAAAAATAAAACTTAAAAGAACAACCTAAGTTAAATATTTCACTCTTACCATCTCATGTAAAAGCTTTCAATTAAAAAAAGTCAATAAAAGAGAACATAAATATAGCAAACCGTTAAGATGCAATATTTTTTTAAAAAATTGAAAATATCAATCTCTACCTTAACACCTTGCATTTTAATTTTTATCATAAACATTCCACTCCATCAAATTTCACCTTAAACTTTCATAAACGTGTAGACTTCACCTGAAACTTTAATAGGTGTTACAAATTTTATCCATAGATAAGTCTTCATTTGAAAATCGTAAATAAAAATATTTTTCATTTACATCTAAAATATATAATTAATACGAAAACTTCAACAAAAAAAAATTAAGATTGATATTTTTAACAAAATGTGTGATTATCGAAATATATAATTAAATAGTAGATCTTGTGCATCAATCATGTTTAATTTTCTTTTAGTAAATTTTGAAGTAGTAAAACTTTTTATTAAAATTAATATGTGAATTTATGTTCAAAGTTTATAATAACTTGTTCGAGTAAAATTAGTTATTTTCCGCTCAATTTTTTTTTTTAAAAAAAAACTTATAAAAACTGTGTTCTTTACATCCTCTGTAAAATTTTCCGGGAAAATCATCATCAAGTGGTTCAAATTGAAAGCCTAATCCAAAAAAATTTTCTCTGCCCTAAACCCCCAACAATGAGTCTCCGATTGATTCCAAATTCCGGCCACTGCTTCCATCGCCGTCGCAACACATTCATCTTCAACAACAATCTCCACCAAAACAATCGCGTAACAATTTTCTCAGCAGCCAAACACAATCCAGCTCTTTCCATTCGCACAGAATCAAGAATCACAAAACAGTTCTCAGAGGCTAATGAACCACCAATGGAGGTCGAAGTAAAGCTCCGCCTCGCAGATTCTTCATCTCACCAGAAACTCTCCGATCTCCTCTCCTCTCACCACATCAAAACGCACAATCAACATAACGTCTTCTTCGACGGCGCCAACGCCGAGCTCTCCTCCAACCTCGCCGTCCTCCGGATCCGATTCTACGACGACGACAGCCACTGCGTCCTTTCTCTCAAAGCGAAACCTAAAATCTCCGGCGGAATCAGCCGCATCGAGGAGCACGAAGAGCCGCTCGAGCCGTCGATCGGCCGCGCCTGCGTCGCCGAACCGAATCGCCTGCAATTGATTGAATCATCGAAGATAATGGAGAGAGTGAGAGAAGAGTATGGGATTGAGAGAGAGGGATTCGTGTGCTTGGGCGGATTCGGGAACGTGAGACGAGTTTATGAATGGAAGGGATTGAAATTGGAATTAGATGAAACGATTTTCGATTTCGGAACGAATTATGAGATCGAATGCGAGAGTGATGAACCGGAACGAATTAAGGAATTGTTGGAAGGTCTTTTGAAAGAGAATGAGATTGATTATTCATATTCGGAGATTTCGAAGTTCGCAATTTTTCGATCGGGGAAGTTGCCGCAGTTCTGAAACTTCTTGCTTCGATTTTCATGGCGTCGGAGCTTTAGGTATTCAGAGTATGTTTTGTCTCACTATTTTTTCGGTCAAAATTTGTTTTAAGCTAAATTAAAAATGTAGTTGAAGTTTATAATAATAATAATAAAAAAAATACAAATGTAGTTTATGTTTATATTTAATGAAAAGGTTTTTATGACCTTCTTGAATTTTCAATTTTCATAGTCTATGTTGATATTCTCTTCATCTTCTTCTTCTTCTTTTTTTTAAGAGAAAATTTAGCATTGTAATTGTGGATGAGATTCCATGGTTGGAAAGATTTTTGGTGCTTTAAACTATATATAGATTTCTATGAGTGAGCATATGCGAGATTAGAGATTTTAAATTTCGGACTTTTTGATTGAGAACATATGTCTTAACCAATGAAACTATGCTAAATTTACGATATTTTGATTGTTGAATTGTGTTTAGTTTAAGCTTCGTTTGATAACCATTTTGTTTTTTGTTTTTTGTTTTTGAAAATTAAGCTTATTTTCATCTAATTTCTCTATAATATAGATCATCTCTCTTAAGTAAGCATTTGAACTCTTGGTCAAATTCTAAAAACAAAGTCAAGTTTTTGGAAACTACTTTTTTTAGTTTTCAAGAGTTAGCTTGGTTTTTGAAAACATAGGTACAAAATAGATAAAAAGACATAAATTCATTGATAGAGGTAGTATTCTTAGATTTAAATTTTAAAAATTAAAAACAAAAAACAAAATGGTTATCAAACGGGGTCTTAGTCATTGATAATTTCAATTTTGATACAAACTACTGTGTGATATCGACCCTTATTTTATCTAGATTATCTAATCTCTTGTGACAATTTATAACCATTCAACGACAATTTACAATACTCGCTTGACTTTTCAAATCTAGAGTAGAAATCCATTAAAATGTTGGACAAAAACATGACAGTGACTAAAACGATGGTCTGAATTAGATCCAAAAAACTTACACTTGATTTTTTTTGTTCAACATTCTAACATATTTTCTACTTTAATAGTAGTTTTGAAACATTTAAAAGAATAAGGATATTTTTTAAATTAGAGAGCTCACAAATATTTTTTATAATTTAGTCAAAAAAAAATCGTCAACAAAAATAAAAACTAAAATATATCATTTCTTTTATCGGAGTCCATTTAATTTTAAAGGAGTGAAGGGTGGATAATGCCTTCCTCGTCTCTAAAATTAAATTAGAAAAAGAAAGTCTCTAACCCTAGTTGAATCAAGGATTCTCCATCCATCCAAGAAATGAACATCCCTACAAATTAAACATTTAAAAACATAATTAGAACTCATTCAAATTTAAAACTAAACAAACACAACTTCAAAATTTAGGCCCGGTTAACTATTTAGTTTTTGAAAATTAAGCTTAAAAATCTACTTTCTACCAATGAGTGTCTATATTTTCTTATCTACTTTATACCTTTGTTTTAAAAAACTAAACTAAATTTTAAAAACTAAAAAAAAGTAGCTTTCAAAAACTTGATTTTGTTTTTAGAATTTGGCTAAGAATTTAGATTCTTCCTTAAGGGAAATGAACCCCATTCTAGAGAGATTGGAAGAAAACAAGCTTAATTTTCAAAAACCGAAAATCGAAAACAAAATTTTATCAAACGGGACCTTAGAAATTCAATTCATAAATTAACTTTACTCTTTTTAGGTTAAAATATAAGTTTAGTTCTAATAAAATATTGTATCTATTTAACCCATAGTTTCCTGATCACTTCTCAAACCAATTGGATATCTATTTTGGCGGGAAAAATTTGAGACCAGTACAGAAGGAGGACAAAACAAAACAAAACAAAAACAAACTCTCTAGATTATAGTTTCAACTGCAATCTTTTTCCAAAATCATGTTATGTTGCCACATAGAAAGCTAATCACAGTAAACATGCTTTGAAACCCTTCTCTAACTCTTCTGCATCCAAGTTTTTTCCTATGAACACAATCTTGTTGATCCTCGGCTCATTCGCACCCCATAGTCGATCGGGCGAACCTTGGAAGATATCATGAACACCCTACCACACCCAACAGAAAAAAAATACATTACTGAACTCGAAAAACATCCCGACAAGTAAACGAAGAGAACGTCTTTAACATCGCAAAGCTTCAAAATTTGACACCAAGAACTAAATAATAAAGATGACCAGAGAGATCTGTTGAGCAATGGTTTAGTGAAGCTTGGTTTGTTTACAGTTCATGGAACAGGATAACTATCATCACTCGTTAGTTTCATTGATTTCTCACTCACCTGGAAGACGAATCGCTCGTCCATACCCTGAACTGATAGGAGACCTTTCATCCGGTATATGTCATCGCTACGGTCCAACAATAACGTACCGAGCCACATGTTCGCCTGACCAATACCGAAAAAGAGGTGAAAATCTTTTGCATGAACCAAACATGGGAAGGCATTCTTATGAGGCATGATAAATTAGCAGTCAAATGAGAAGAATAATAGAATTCATTTTGATATGACATAAAAACCCCATTTCCACACCAACCTTCTCAAGATCCAAGATTCCTTCACATACAATACTGACAGAAGAAACGCCAGGGTCGTGCGTGTGGTCGTGCAAGTGGTGGTCTGCATAAAAAAGTTGAAAAATGATGTCAGAACAAAAAACTAAGGATGTACTGACGAGTTATTACAACTCCAATTCCATGGTCAAGATGCTGAAGCAATCTACTCGAGCATTGCACTTGTGAGTAATGGGTTATAAAGTCAGAAGCAAATTTCATTCACTACATAGGGACGTTATAAATGAGAGCTAAATATGTAAATTCTTTGTAAATTTTTGCTGTAAAATGTACTTCAATTGGTAAAATGTCAATAACAAATCTGGATGATGCAACATTTTCATGAGAATAAAAAGCAAGAACCATGAGACTATAACCCATGTACGAACAGAGTCGCCAAAATACGATTTGTCTGAAGAGTGATGCAGCACTTATATTAGGCAAGATTGGATGTGACATGATTATATGGGCACATAATTTTACCGTGCTTGTGGTCGTGTTCGTGATCATGATGGTGATGATCATGGTCGTGGTGGTGGTGATCATGGTCGTGCTCGTGCTCATGATCGTCATGGTGACTATGACTGTCATGGTCTTCCCTTGATTCGGTATCAACAGCACTATCTATCCTGGAAACATGAAATAAGGATGAGGAGAAGATCCAAACTTAACCATACAAAACCAAACAGGAATGGTAGGTATGAACTAAAGGTAAGCACCAGGAAAAGGGTAAAGGCCAATAAGTCGAATGTAATTAACGCGATATATGGGTGAATCGAAATGAATATTTTTATCCAACAAGATGGTAGCATTCAGAAAGAGTGACAACAAAAGAATCAGGAGTTCTTTCAATGACAACAGAAATAATTTTGGATGGGATGGAACTACCTCTCCAAATCGAAGCCTCCAATCCCAAGAACATAATCCAAGTCGACCTTGCCAAAGTTTGTCCTCTTCAGTTGAGCCATCCGGTTTATTTTCTATTCTTGGAAGAAAAAGAAACATGAACAACGTATTCAGAAGCTAATAAATCAATATATAAGAAACAATGTTAAGAGAGTGATACTAACCTTTATCCGTTGGACCAGATCAGCAATTTGTGGCTCGCCAACAAGATCAGTCTAGTAGCATACAGTTCTCATGAATTAGCCAAGCATTTGAGCAAAAACTAAAAACTATTTCAAGTAAAAACTTCAAGGTTGGTATTTTACTTCTTTTTTTTAAGGTTTCTATTTTACTTCTTTTTTTTTGTAGTAAAAAGTACAATGTGGACAAAGGGCATAATAGCATGTTAAGATGCCCACCGCCTAGCAAAGAGTACCACAGCCAAGTCTTTTAAATTGCATTATCATTTGGGAGGACATTGAAATTAACCTTGAATGCACAATCCTTAAAAGCAGAATAACAAGCAGACTTTTTATCGATTTGCCACAAGATTAAAAAAAAATGATGGCACTAAATCTTGTGTATAAAATTGTGAACAACTCGGCTACTCCCAAGTTAAGATGACTTGTTTGAACATTAAATATCGGGGGGCTAAAAAATCACCTATAATGAATACCTTGTTTACTATGATTCGATCAGCATAAGCAATTTGTTCTATAGCCTCATTCACAACTCCTTCCGGCTTAACTTCGTCCAAGTGAAATGCTGCATGTTTGGCATCAACTAACGTGACAACACCATCCAACTTCACATCGTTAAAAACCGAGTCCTCAGCATAAAATGTCTGAATGATTGGTGATGGATTCGCCAATCCTACATATTCCAATAATATAATAGAACATATAAGAAAACGTCACATCAGTTACTGTAACATTTTATATCCTAAGAAAAGTAATTAGTCCACACAGCTAACTTTAAGAGCACAAGACCATGAAAAGGTAAATCACCATAAATAGGACAGACGTGCATATTGCATTCATTACTAGTTACTACATACGAGAACCGTTCTCATAATAGGGAGACTCTTCGTACCTGTAGTCTCGATCACGATATGGTCAAATTTCCCTTTCTTCTTATTAACCAGCTCTGATATCATCCGAACAAGATCACCCCTCACAGTGCAGCAAAGACAACCATTATTTAACATAACAATGTCCTCAGCACCAGTAGTTTTTGCAGCAACCAAAGAACCATCAATATCGACTTCTCCAAACTGTAGTTTTAAGACAAGACGCAATGTTAAATATATAATCCAGAAGAAGTACCCATATGATCAGGCACAGAACTCATACCTCATTTTCAATAACGGCAATTCGCTTCCCGTGCTCTGCTGTTAATATATGGTTTAGTAATGTTGTCTGCAAAGTTCCACATGAAAGCGGAACCAAAACTATTCTTAGATTTTTCAAATAATAACTCCATTCATTGTCCATTGAAAGAAACAATCACTTATTTTATCCATTTCCAAGGCATTTTGTTTCCTTCAAAGGCAACAAGCAAACGAACAGCAGGATTGGCAAGTTCAAGGAAATGAAAACCCCAAAACAAGGACCTATAGTCCGTTTGATAACCATTTGATTTTTTGTTTATGAAAATTGTGCTGGCTTTCTCCTAATTTCTTCACAATGATTTTCATCCTTCCTAAGAAAAAACTTGAATTCTTACCAAAATTCCAAAAAAAAATCAGAGTTTTTAAAAACTACATTTAAAAAAAAAAAAAAACGTGAGTTGCATTTACGGAATTAGTGTTTATAAGCTTAATTTTCAAAAATCAAAATCCAGATGGTAATCAAACGGACCTATGAGATGCAAATGGAAACAAACAGAAGCCTCTGGAATGCCAAGTAAAATTCATCATTATCAATAACCTCTGTTCTTAAGATTTGAACGGTACTTCCTGAGCTGCTATTTCAAAAAATCACTCCATTAATGCCAATCTAAATGGAATAAGACACCAAAGCAACACTCCCAATTCTACTAGATTTCTCCACGGTTCACAGAGAACTAAAGCAGCCCAACACGATGAACACACACACGCAGCCGAAAAAGAGAGAGAGAAGAACCCATACCTTCCCAGAACCCAAAAATCCTGTAATAATCGTAGCCGGAATCCGGTCATCGGGCGGAATCTTCGTCAAAACATCGGATTCATCGCTCTCGGACGTGGGTGCGGCCGTCGAGGCGACGGAGAATCTTCGCAAGCTTCGTTTCGACGCCACCGGAAAGCCGACGGCGAGGGGTGTTGATTGAAAAGACCTGAGAGTGAAGCTGAAGGGGCGAGATGGGAGAAGAGCAGAACGAAACCGGGAAGAAATATGGTTAGAGCGCCTTGAAATAGAAGTGAGGCTCAAAAAGGTGGAAGCAATGTCCAGAGAAATGGAAGCCATAACCATGGAAGCGGCGAGAGGAGGAATTTGAGGGTTGTTGAAGCTTAGAGTGAGGAAGATTAAAAAGGGTATCTCTCAGAATTGAGAATTGAGGATTCAGAAATGAAGAACTGAAGAAGAAGAAGAAGGAAGAGGATGAACTGAGGATGCTTGGCTTCTCAATTGGCCCATGCGTGCAAGGCTTGTAACTCGCCTCTAGATATTTCATCACCATTTTTTCTCATTTTCTTGTGAAAGTTTTTTTTTTAAAAAAAAAACAAAATTAATTTAATTTAATTTAAGCCTTTACTTTTTTTTTTTTTTAATTGATCAACAAGTGTGGAGTGTAGGCTCGAAGTTTCTTATGAGAAATTATTCGATAGGATCGCTACAATGCAACCGACAATTTTTCAAAATTGAATATTAACAAATGAGTTACAACCATGAGATCGTTTGGTCTCTATAATTTCTCAAATATGTATTTGTTTCCTCAACATTTTTCTACAATAATTTTCATTTCCTTACAATAGCTCTCATCTTTCTCCAAAAAACACTTTAATTCTTAGCTAAACTTCAAAAATAAAAACAAGTTTTTGGAAACTACTTTTTTTAGTTTTCAAAACTAAGCTTGGTTTTTGAAAATACATGTAAAAAGTATAGAAGAAAACATGAAAAACCATTGGTGGAAGTAATATTTATAGGCTTAATTTTCACAAACAAAAAACTAAAAGCCAAATGGTGTTATCAAAAGGAGTAAAAAAAAGTAGCTTTCAATAACTTGTTTTTTTTTTTTTTAATTTGCCTAGAAACTTAAATGGTACCTCAAGAAAGATAGAAATCATTTAGAGAATATGAAGAAAAATTATGAAAAAACAACTATAATTTTTAAAAACCAAATGGTTATCAAACGTGGCCTAAATGGTTATCAAGACGGGTCTTAGTTCTAAACTTTAGTATGTAACAATTTAGGTAAAACTTTTACTCTTCTATCTCGGTAAAATCTTCCAAAAAGATATGTGTTTTAACCGGTTAAGTTGGACTTCAAAGCAGAATTATAATCATAAATTAAAGAGTTGCTTAAAAATTGAACGAGAAATGATATGCTTATTAGTTTACCATAAATAACTTAACAAACTATTTCATGTAATACATTAACTTTTTTATTAGGATACTAACAGCAAAGGCGAAAAGGAGGAATAATTAAAAATCATAAACGTAATTAAGAATATAGACTATTTATATTTTAAAAAAAAAATAGAGAGTCTAACCATTGTTTAGGTGGAAAATTAGAAGTTTTCTCTAAAAAATAAAAATAAATAAAAATACAGATGGTTTTTCTTTTAAAATTTTTATATGATCTATTTCGTGCTTTTTTTAATTATTTTTTTGACTTAAACAATATGCTGAAGGTGAAAATTCATATCACTGGCCTGGTAATCCATATATAATGTTTTAATTAGTTGAGTTATGTCTAGATTCGGCTACTTAATACTTTTTTGAATACTTTTTTAATTGATATTCATATGCAAATCAAGAATTATTTTGTTGAAATTTAACTTGATTTAAATGAGTCATTTATAAATTATTATATAAAGAAATAAATAAAGACAAAATAATTATATTTTAAAAGAAATTTCTAAATATTAAAAAAAAAAAAAAAAAAAACTCATATAGAACCCCATAACCAAAACCACAATCAATCCAACTAAAAAAAATCAAGATAAAACATTCCATGGAAATATTCTTTCCAGACCAAAATGTTCTTAAAGAAGATGCTAAAAATAGCTAATTATGGTGACTTTGTTCTCCTCTCTAGGAATTTTATAAAAAAATACAGTCGTTCACAACATGCGCTAAGTTGAATGGTCTTATCAATAAAAAGGCTAACCTCATATAGGTCGTCACTTCGAGAGAGTCTCATTCCCACCACAAAAAGGGGTTCTAACCCTTTCAAAGAGAAGCGATAAGTTGAAAGTCGTCGGGTTTGGCTTCAAGCACCTTCACCGACCACTTGCGATCAACAAAGTTCATTCCAAGTGACATCTAGATCAGCTAGCTCATTACCAAGGCAAATTGTTTCTTCTTATGAAGTCCCAATAATAGTGTTCTTAAAAGCTCCCTTTTCCTTTTTCCATGCTTTACTTATTCATGGAAAGTTGATTTTACTTCTCCCTTTTCCTTTTTCCATGTTTTTTACACATTCATAGAAATGAATTTGGTTAATTCATGGTAAGTTGGTTTCACTCCTCCCTTTTCCTTTTTCCATGTTTTACTCATTCATGGAAATTTAATTGATTCATGAAAAGTTGGTTATCAAAGCAAAAAATTGATAAAATTGATCGTCCATCTGTGTGTATATTTGAGTTTAACAAATGAGAGTAGGAAGATTTGAATATCTAACATTTTGATGGAAAGCATATGTCCTAATCAATCAAGCTGCTTTGTTTTGTTCCAATTGACAATCAACCAAATTCAAACTATACAAATTAAGTTAGGTTATAATCAACTTGTATAAGTCGTGTTTGTGTGTGATACAATTACATTAAACCTTTATGAATTAGTCCATGCATTCACCCAAGATTAATTTGAATCGAATCAAACCAAACCAACTCAAATATTTTCACCGTTGAAATGGGTAAAGCTCACTAAATAAGGTCGTTTAAGTTGAGCAAATATGCAACCCGAACAATTCGATCCTGGATCAAATCCATGAACAATTGAGAATAAAGAATTTTGACAAAAGACTTTATCAGTAAGAAGGTCATTTGACTATTAGTAATACTCCTGCAGAATGTTAACTTACACAGAATCTGAGGAAAGAAGATAAATCTACATTTTTTTGCTGTTTCCTTGAGTAAAAACTACATATCATGAACAACAAACTGGGGATGAAAAATCAACCTTAAAACAAAACAAAAAAATTACAAAATACAACCAACTTGGCTAACAAATGTTCAAGGAGAAGAAAAAAAGGTCAACCAGTTAAAATCTGAAGTATACCTAAAGTTGGAGGGCCAGCAACCAAGCATGTAAAAGCACTCGTGCTAGCTGCTCGATCATCTCGGGGCTTGATCTGAACCTGAAGCTCCGACTGATGGAGTCGTCGGCACACTTGATGCTGACCCGTTTTCGACGGGGGGAGGCACACCCCATTTTCCTTCTGATTCGAGAGGTTCGAAGACATGAACCCCACCATCTGACAGCCCTAAAGCGAATTGGTTTGCTTCTTGGGGATGTGCTGCAATCACTAATGGTTGTACAGAAGCATTGCTGAAAAGAATGGGTAGAAACGTAGAATGAAAGGTAAGAAAAAAAAGAAAGGAGATATCGCGTTCAAAATTTTAACACAAAGTCATGCTCTTTTCTATTCCTGGAAAATGAAAATGAAAAATAAGAACTGATGATGTTTGGCATATACGTCCAAGCGACGAATTCACATCATGTATCAGCTGAAGCTAACATTAAGTCATACTTTTTATTCACATCAAGCACTAGCTAAGGTGAACTGCAAAGCAGTATCGCATTATTTGCCTATTTTTTACTCATCCTATGTTTTTTTTTTTAGTAAAAAAAAAATACAATAACCAATTGCGATCAATCAATATACAACATAACGAACAGACTGAGAATAAACGATCTAACAGATCAAGTCATCATGCCCATTCCAAGAGCTCATTAAAGCCAAACTTTGAAGCATGTACCTAAACTGCAAAGTGGAGTGAGGGAAATACCTCACACTAGCAGGAAGATAAGCTGAAGGACTAATTCGACAACGTAATCTGAGACTAGCAACGGTAAACACACAGACAGTTGCATCCAAGAAGCTGGCATATATCATTTGACTGTCGCAAGAGAATGTTGCGTGAGAGATTGGTGCACCAGATTCCCGCGGCGTCCACTAAAATGTGAATTAACAAAGGAGAAGTGGGGTAAGGCATTGCATCTAAAACAAAGAACAGATGAACGAAGAGGAAAGGGGATAAAAGACAGACCTGCTTTACACACTCAAGTTTCGTAGTCTCATATATTGCAATCTGAGTCTCGTGCACGACCAGGAAGTGTACCTGGTCCTGATGAAACTGTACACGAGTGTCAGACTGTGATGACGGTGGCCTCCCACTTGGAAGCTGCAAGAATCTTGTTTTCTGCTTCTCCCACAAATCAGAGCTCCACACGCAAAGCTGGATAAGCAACAAATGAATAAGTGGCTCCAATGTAAGAATTCATCAAACATCGATAGGCTCAGACATGGGAAGCATTGTCCCGTTAATTATGTATCTATGAAATGTACAGAGTAACAGTCTTCAATATTCACTAAGAAGTTGCGATAAATGGCAGATCACAAATTACAAGTACATTTCTACTGAGTACAACTTCAGTCGGTGCAATTTGCCACATAATTATATTGCTACATATCTGAACAGTGAAACCATACAACAGACAATCCACAGACCAATGCAACATGGCATAAGGAATACCTGTGCGTCGGCTCCAGATGAAACTAGCACATTCAGTAAGTGAGAGAAGGCCAAGCCAGTTATTCTTTTAGAGTGGCCTTTAAGCTTGCTTTTTACCTGCATCAACCAATGATTAGATAACATAATAATTGCCACAAGGTTTAATTAGAGAATAGACGGTTCTAGACAGTATTATACCTCATCCACGCGAACATTATAAATTTGAATCGAGGAATCATCCATGCCAATGGCAATTATATTGTTATCTTGTGGGTGAAAGGCAAGGAAGGTGGCAGCAGGAGGCGGCGGCATGAAAGTTGTCATCGTCTGCAGTTGCAAAGAAAGTTGAGATCGGTATAACTTATCGGCAAATAATCACAAGTGACCAATTGAAGGGTATTATAAGTTACCTTAAATGTCATCATATTAAAGAGGGAAATCTTTCCACCGGAAGCTGACATGACGTAAGAATCATTTTTGGATAAAGCAAAGCAGGGCACAGCCTCTTCAGAACCAGTGTCAGCAACATCGTTGGTCATCAGAATGCCACTTGATGGTTGCCATAATTGAGGCAAAACATTTGCAGTTGCCTGCAAGATTGAAAAGTGTCATTATGTAGATACAATGGAAATTTAGACTCCAATGTCTAATGAAAGGGCTCTAGATAGCAGAAAGAAAATTAAGAACATAATATTTTTATGATACCTTGCCAGATGAATTACGCTCACTTCGCCCCCATTTCCATAGCAGGTGAATTGCATTTGATGCCAATGCCAAGATTGCACTTCCAGAATTCGTGTAGATCAACCTAGATATCTGAGTATATCAAGAACAAGGCATAGTCAGAGAAGGAAGAACGAAGGATCCCAGAAGATCTTAAGCTATCAAATCTCAAATAAACACAAAAACCCACTCTACTCCAAATTAGCATAGTTGTCTATTTATTAAAAAATAATAATAATTAAAAAAAAAAACTCAAATTGATTTTGCTCCAAACCCAAAATGTCTCGAAATAGGAAGAACTTTAACATTTAAAGCTCCAATTTAGAGTAGTATGAAAAGGAATATATGCTAAATTTCATCCTATGGCGTGAATGACTCACCTTGTTTACTCTTAGATTCTCAGGCAGCCTCAAGGATCTACATTGAGATGGTTCGTTAATTTCGGTGAGCTTCCAAATCTTTGACTTGTCATTGGAATCTTCAGGAATTCTAGGTTTCACATCTGCCAAACTTCGGGCATCCCCAGCCTGGCAGATTAATATGCTTGATGTAAAAGGAATAGGAAAGAGAAGTACGAACTCATTGCTTCACGATTTATTCATACATGCAGGAACATAAAAATAAACAAGCTCCTAATAAAAACATTAATTTGCAATTAAGCAACACCAACCACTCCAGCTATACTGACGACAGAGGCACCTCTATCGGCGGCGCTACCAGCTGCTGCTGCTGCCACAGCTGCAGCAGCTGAAATTGGATTTATTGCAGGCTGAAAAATTAAATAGAAGTTAATCAGATATTTAGCAGAAGAGTAAACAATATGATGAAGAGTCCCATTAATTAAACATACAATCAAACTACCTTTGTCCCAGCCTCTGACGGTCTAGATGCATCATATGAAAGATTTTCAAATGTTCGTAGTAGCCGGATTCCATCCACATTCGCCAAAATTTTAATTCCATTCTCATTGCCAGAAACAGCTAAAAGGGTGCCATCCTTGTTAAAGCGGATGCGTGGACTTGCCTTTGATATTAAAGGGAATGAACAGGATTAAGCAAATGTCGACTACAATTTTTTAATTCCAGTTTACTTGCATGAAAACTTACTGGGAGCCCTCCATCAGCATCTACAGTCGTTAGAAGTTGAACATTGTCCATGTCCCAGAATTTAATGGAGAAATCATCACCAGCAGCCAAAAACCGATTTTTGGTTGTATCAAATTGTACAACACCCAGAGACCGCTTGCGGAACCCTTGATAAGTTCTCTTAACGGCTCCTTCACTCTCATTCCACTCAACAATATAAGACTCCCCATCTTTACTTGTCCCACATGAGAAGAGCCTAAAAAACCAATCGCCAAACAATTAAAGTGAGAGAAATAAAATGCTGTAAAATTCTTTACTATGAACCGAAAATAGCCAAGTCTAAGCATCCCCAACACAACTGAGTAGGGATTACATACCTCGTACCATCTGCACTGTAAGCCATGGTTGTGCACCAACGTCCAGGAGCATCATAATCAACTCGTGAGCCCATATTATCATAGAGCCATGCCTTTATCTTTCCATCCAATGCTGTTGAAAAGATGAACTAAGAGAAACAAAAACATATATGCAGCACATTAGGCAGAATAATCATCAAGCAGCCTCTCAAAAACTCAAGTTGCAGATCAAGGGCAAACCTGAATATTTTCCTTGTAGTGAGGGCAAACAGAGTAAACAGGAGCCTCGTGGCCTTCAAATGTATATTGTCTTCCACCATTGCCAGCATCCCAGACCTAACATCCAAAAAGTAAAGAATAGAACAGTCAACAAACAGAAGCACTTTTCCCATCCTTAAATGACCCAAAAAAGAAATAAATAACTTACTTTAATGGTTTTGTCATCCCCGCATGTTATGACACAAAGTTGTTTATTAGGATTTGAGAATGCTAGATCATTAACTCCACCGACATGAGCATCAATCTGATTCACAAATTTCAGTGTCATACTACAAGACGGGAAGAGTACACAATAGATAATAATACTCTTAATCATACATACCTCCAGGTGCTGTCGCATGTCATCACCACCGTGATAGGAGTATATTTGAACAATGTGCCTTGAATAGGCAACACCTATATACAAGATCGGCATTCATTCAACAACCAATGCTCACTTCGTTAACATAGAATTTACAAGGAATGTACAATCTTACCAAATAATGAACCATCAGGACTCCAAATAACACGGTTTACCGACACGTCAGGCTCTTTAAGTAGAGCTGCCTGGAAATCATCAAGATAAACTCAGATTTCACTAAGTGTGATAAGATTTAATTTGCAACATCAGTGTAAAAGGAATACCTGTAAAGGCATTGAACATGCATTGAGATCCCAAACTTTAAAACTCTTTGAAACAAGTCGCTCCCTAGATCCAACTTCCCACAACCCTATTTCACCCACATTTGTGCCAACTGGAAAGAGAATTTTCTTCATTATTTGCCAATACGCCAAAATGAAGAAATAGACCATCTACAGTTGCATTATTCTATTGGTAGTTCAAAACAAATAGATTATACAAAATATTTAAATATACCAAGAAGAAGAGTTTGTTGGACTGGATGAAAATCCATGCTCATTGGAGATGACCCTTGATTGAGTGTTCGCATAACAGTCTTCGGCAAATCATCCGGTGCATTAAAAGCTTGTGCATGACCATGACCAGCAAATGATACGGGAAGAACATTAACTGGTAGATTTACCTTCATTATAAAACAAAAGAGGCAGTAGGAACAAACCAATCAGCTGTGCACGTGACATGCCCAGATTTGGAATAGAATCATGGGCGAGCATAAATAAAATAAAGGAAAAACTGATTTACCTCATCAGACATCCCTATTGGTTTTGGCCTTTTAGAAACATGATCAGAGTCAGCAGAAGGATATTCTACAGAAGGGTTATTTGGAGGGGTCCGTGGATGTTTCAAAGCAGCTACCAAAGAAATTAAAAAAACATAAACCTCAATTATTCATGACCATTACCGTAGCTTACATGATAAGACAATAAATGTGTGGCACCTAACACATAGGAACACGACTTACCAGGCATAGATGGAGCACCAAGACCAATGGCACCCCCACCAGAAACTGCAGGATGAGTGACGGCTGAGGGATTGGACATCCAACCAGCAAGTGGTGCCGGAACTGGTGCTGCTGTAGGCTGAAAAGGCTGGACAGAAAAACACAATTCTTTAAGGTGCATGTCTAATTACTTGAAAAAAGTCAATGAGATTAGCAATTACAATAGATAACCCACCCCATGCGCACCAAGAGGAGGAAAACCTCCAGGTTTGGGTAAGGATCCAAGAAGTGGATTGTTTGCAGGAGAAGGAGCCCGAGCACCATTGGGTTGTCCACAAGAATGATCCACAAAAAGGGTTTTAATATCTGGATTTGGTCTAGGGTTTTTACAAAGTTGATGCTGCCAATTTAAGCTGCAATTTACAGATTGATCAAGCGTTTCAGACATACATTAAATTCATTGAATACAAATGACTAAAAGTTTTGATTCTTTGTTAGTAATGAAGTTAATAAAGAGGTGTTAAGTCCACACTTAGTGTATGGAGGGAGTACACCACATGGAAGAATTTTAAGAATGCCAATAACTGGTAAAATGAAAACTGGAAATGCAGTATAAATCACCTTTGATTAATAAGAGTGCGCAATCTAGAGTTTTTAAGGTGAGGAAACTGCAATTTATCACGGAACAAAGGGTTTGCTTCAATTAGCTTCTTCAACTCAACCAACATAATTGCTCGTGCAGACTTCGTATCACCATACTTTGACAGTTGTTCATTTTCCCTACAATAAGGCAATGCATTACCAAGTAGCTCTTTTGCAAAAATCATATCCTATAATGTAGTGTCATACCTAAAATTCTCCAGCGTCAATAGCTGCGTAATCTCCTTGAAAAGCTCTTCATTAAACGTGGAAAAAACTTTTAAATCCTTTACTAAAATATCTACTGCCTTGGAGCGATCATGCCTGATACAATTGCAAAACAGAAATTGAAACAATCCCACTAAAATGGAACCCAGGAGAGCAAACTTCAAAATTCATAATCACAGAACACCATCAAAATGACAAATGTGAGCTTACTTGTCCAATGCCTCAAGATACTTCTGCTTCCTAATCTCAAAGAATATTTTCATAGAATAGCGGTTATCATCTACTTTTGTAAAACCAGAGAGGTATCTTTCAACTTCGTCCCAGTTCCCATTATGAACCTCGTCCTCAAAATATTTCATATTGAAGAAAAACCCAGATTCCTGCTCAAGCCTATTTTGGAAAACAAAGCAATTAATGCAGCAAATTTAAGCACCATGAAAGACAAATTAATCCAGAAAAAAAAAATAGGCACAAAGAAAAAAAAAAGGACTAAAATATCCCACTTGTGAACTGTCTCCTTAAATTTTTCCTCATCGAGAAACTGTAAGATCAAGAACACCAGCTCCCTACTGAGGGACGACATCACTACCGCCTCCGTTTTTATCAGTATTAGCAGAAAAAACCGCTAGATCTGGAAAATAAAATTCCAACAGAGAAATGTTAGAGATCGAGCCAAATACCTAAAGAATCAAACAGGGAAAAGGGGGGGCAGTGGAAATTTTCTCCTCGGAACGAAAAATCAGAACACGATGCCAAAAATTACCTTCAACAGCTAACCAATAGAAACAAAATCGAAGGGATAGATTACGAGAAGAAATAGCTGAGAGGCATATTGCTGCGACTAAAATTGGTCCAAAAGTAAAAATAATTTTAGGGTTTTCTATATACAGAGAGAGAAAGCGGCTTTAAACCCTACGGGAATCGAAGATGCAAAAGAGCAAATAATGGAGAGAGAAAGGATGGTTAACAGGTCAAGCATATAAAGAAAAGGGAAAAAAATTACAAATCCAGAACCAAAAAAAAAAAGCTAATTATCTCTTAAAGTAATAGATTCGACGAACACAGAGAGAGATAAATAGCAAGATAGAGAGAGAATTAGAGAGAAATACAGAGAGAGAGAGATTTCTTCATACCTTGAAAACAAAACAAGAACGAACATAGAAGGGTTGGTTCAGAGAACAAAAAAACAGAAAACTCAGAAACAGAGAGAGCTAAGAGAAGCTTTCTCTCTCTTTTCTCTCTCCTCTTTTTTCCCTCTCTCTCTCTAAGAATGAAGACTTTCACTCTCTCTTCTTTCTTTCTTCTTCTTCTTCTTTTCTCTCTCCTAAGCTTATCTCTCTCTCAAGAAAAATACATGAACTTGCAGAAATGGTGATTTTATATAGGGACCAGGAGACAGCTAAAGCAGATGATAAGCACAAGTACTTATCAACGGATAAAATTAGAAAAATATTAAAATTCTTGATAAGTTATCGAGTATAACTACAGTCGCGATGTGTGATAAGTACATTTTCGGTGGGCCCCGCTTAGCCGGCTTGATTTTGTCGAGTTCATCGGCGCGGAATCTGTAAGCTGCGTAAGAACGAGAAAAAAAAAAACAGTTCTTTATTCACCTCGGGAAAATTATTGGCTAAATATACAAAATGATTCGTTTTATTATTCCGAACAAACTAAAAATTCTCAATTACGGTTTTGTCGTTAAAAATATGTTTTTTTCAGGCACCCATAAAAAATTTGGTAGAATTTATTGATAAAATTTCGATTTATTCTTAAATTATTATTTCATTTAATGTAATTAGATTTAGATATATAAATCAATCTAAGTATAGTTCAACTAGTTGTAATAGCTCTTGAATAGGTATTTTCATTCAAACAAAAAATTCGATAAAAAAGTCAAAAGTTTGAATCTTTTTACTGTCACGTGTTATTAAATTAAAATTGTTTTTAATTTCAAATAAATATTTAGATATATGAAGAAGTTGTCAAATTGAATATAACTTGACGGATTAAAATATATGTGTTCAAACAAAAAGTCATATGTTTGAATTCTTTCCTCTTACATTTTATTTAACTAAAAAATTATAAATAAGTTAATTTTTTTTAGATAAACAAGTCACTCGTATAAAACTACTTAATACATAGAATTTAATTTATCAATATGTAAAAGTTGCTCTCTGACTATCAATAATATTCATTTATTTATTTCACGTGACCACGTTCAAGTGACGTGACAATATATCCAAATATATTAAGAAAATAATAAATTAACAACGCATTTTCGTTAGCAAATTATAACTTGTTTTTTTCCACAAAATTACCTAATCTATACTTTTTATAAATTAAGAGCAGAAATCTAGATTTTTCTATGATAATTTGTATTATTTATAATTATTTTCCAAAATAAATTTAACATACAATTTTTAAACTTTTTCCCGGTAGATCTAATTAATGTTTTAAATGTTGGAGTCGAAACCACACTTTAATATAAATGTTAGATATTCCTATTAAAAAAATTTAAAATATTTCATGTGACAAACTAAGCATTTGTCCCATCTCTAATTAAATTAGAAGTTACCTGTATATTGTTTTATCGATATTAGTCATATTTTTATTATATTTCGTTAAGTTTTTTTCAAGATATAATAAAAAAAATACCGATTTACTCTTTACGTCAACATCAAATCCATAAATGTATAAAATGTAGATGAAAACATCGATACACTGAATAAAAGTTGATGATGGATTTAATAGGTAATCTAAAAACAACAATTTAAAAACAATTGATCCATTGAAAATAGAGTTTTATTTCATGTTTTCAAACATGTTTTTATACGAAATCTAGAAACTTTATCTTAATTTAAACATTTATTCCAAATGGATCTGATATATAAATATTTGTTGTATTGTAATTATCCATTTATTTAATTTGAATATAAATTATTATTAACTATTTTATATAGTTTGTTTAGTTATAAAATTGGTATAATTATCCTCTTACAATATCATATTTATTTTATTATAAATTTTGAATGTATTAAAAATACAAAAATGTTGTCGGTATGAAATCCTTATCACAAAATTAAAAAACAGTTTAAAAAAATATATGTTCAATTAGTTTGAATATTAATTATTATTAACTATTTTATGAATCTATTTTGCTTGATTATAAAATTTGTATAATTATCCCCTTACAATAACATATTTATTTTATTATAAATTTTGAATATATTAAAAACACAAAAATGTTGTCAGTATGAATTTCTTTTCGCAAAATAGAAAATACAGTTAAAAAAAATATATGTTCGATTAGTTTGAATATAAATTATTATGAACTATTTTATGAATATATTTTGTTTGGTAATAAAATTTGAATAATTATCCTCTAACAATATCAAATTTATTTTGTTATAAATTTTGAATATATTAAAAACATAAAAATGTCGTCCGTATGAATTCTTTATCACAAAATTAAAAAAACAGTTAAAAAAAATGTTCGGTTATTGAATTTGAAAACATAAAATAAAATTAGATTTTTTTAAGACAAAAATAAAATTTAATTAACTAAACACACCTTTAGATCTCTTACAATAAAATTCAGTAGTTAGATTATTTCAGCTTCTCATTATTAAGATGGATCTGATCAGATGCGAAACAGATTTCCTGCGTTCGATTTATCCAAACCGTTGGATCAAATGTCAACTATTTTAAGATCAAATCTCCCCCACCATCGGACGGTGGCGGCCGGTTATCAATGGCTTCCCGGCTTCCGAAATTCAGAAACAAAAAAATTAATTAATTAAATTACTCGCTCAGATCCCCCAATAAACGACAAGATTTCTCGGAAGAGGGACCCCCAAATTTTGGCCCTCAGATTTTTCAAAAATTTACACAGACTGCCATTGGGACCCACTCGAAGAGATGCGTTACTTATTATATCACGTGATACAGTATTACGCTTCATGATTGCGAGACGAGAATGTACACGATATTTTATCCATCTCGTTAGAGCGTGAGATTTCGCGATGTGTGTGAGAAATTGAGTTGGATCGAGTTAATGACGGTGGCAAAATTGTAATTAAGAAATATGGGTAGGGGCTTTTTCGTAAAAGTGGTGGGTGGGCCCCTTGTCCCTTTCCAGCGGTACGTACGTTTGCCTGAAATTATTTTTCAAGGCTTTTGCCCCAATCGTTTGACTTGTGATTGGCTAGCAAAGATTTTTCCTAATATTTTTTTAAATTGTTTTTAAATTATAAATATTCATTGGGTTGATTTTTTTCAACTCATTTGATAACAATTTTATTTTTTATTTTTAAAGTTATGTTCATATATATAACTTAAGGATAGTTAATATATATTTTTTATTTGAAGTTGGAGTTTTAAAATCTCATATAACTATATTTGTTGTACTAAAAATATATATAGATATTTATTTTATCATAATTTTTTCATTATGAATTTTATATCTCGAATAAATGTTTGAATTCTTGTCCAATTTCTAAAAAATAAGTTTTAAAAATTATATTATTTAAGCCTCGTTTCCTAATCACGAAAGGTAAGTTAGAGAAAAGGAGATTATTCTCCTCTTTTAACTTTCTTAAAATCAATGAGTCCAATACAAACAACTTTCAAATTATCTTCAATTATGTCAAATAATATTTGGGAAATTTCATGTTGCTTTCTTTGCATGCATATATATCATATTTTAATTATTAATTTTTATCTACAACGTATATGGTTTCAATTTCATTCATCAATGAAATGACACAAAGGACAAGTTTATATCAAGCGTTAGGGGTTTTTTTTTTTTTTTTTGAGTACTATTGAGCGTTAGTTAAATAACTAAAGAATAATAATTACAAACACCAAAATGATTTAGTATAAGAAATTAATTGACATAAAAATATATGTTTAAAAAAAACAAGAGTTCAAGGTTTGTGTGTTTTTTTAATTAAAGTGTATGTAAATACTTGTGTGTTTGGTTATACCATTTTAAAAGTAATTTTAAACTATTCGTGAAATTGGGAAGAAAAATTGGACACCGAAACTTTATCAATATATAATAATAATAATAACAACAACAACAATAATAATACAAGTATTGTGGAAATGAAATATATATAATATAAATAACAGATAGTGGAGTTTTATGTCAACTTAAATAAGGAATAAATTAGAGATAAAGTGAGAGAGAATAAGAAATATTGGAGAAAAATTCACCCAATTGTGTATTTTATTTATCCACCAAACCCCACTATTTATAGGCAAAATGACAAGCTTGATGTGATTCACTTGGACATTAATCAAAGGTAGAAAATAGAGACATGGATGTCACATGATCCATTGGACCTTTGACACATGGTTAAATGAGAAATAGGCATCTATTTTGTTGTAATATTTACAATATAAACATGATTTTTTTTTCTCGTGCACAAGTGGTTCTATAAACATCAATTTATCATTAAGAGAGAGAAAGAGGAGAAGATGAGCAACTTCAATTTTGGCAACTTCAATTTTGAAGGCAATATTTTAATTTTAACATTCTTTTAATATTTTCACGTAGATTTTAAAATTTGTTAATATGAACAGTTTTTCTTTTTCCTTAAAGTTTGGAAGTCCAGTAACTATTTAGAATCATAAACACCTTTAAATTGATCATTGAAAATATGGCTATTAATTAATCAATCTAATTATTTTAAAAGTCTTTTTTTTTTCCAATGACTCTGATTTTTCAAAAAAAAAAAATCTGCAGCTTCATAACCAGTAACCACTTATATCTTTACATACTCTTGATTGAAATATATGATAATAAATATTTTAGTTCAAAATAGTAAAAATCTTTTAGTTGACACGTGTTACACATTTTGTTTTGTATTTACTTCTGTGATTTATATCTTTACCACATTGCCCCTTGTTAGTTTCAAAAAAAAAAAAAAAAAAAAAAAAACCATTGCCCCTTATTATCTTTTATTTGTCGGTCCTAGCTCCTACCAACTCTATTTTAGCATTTTCTAAAAAAAAAAAGAAATCTCTATTTTAGCACATGTACTGTACCATTAAAAATATGTTTTTTTTCTTTCTTACTTATTTAGGGTCTCATTGGCCTAAGCTATAATAATTTATATTATAATAACTTTACATCCCAAACATAAATTATTATAATCTCAAATTAAACAATTATGCATTTTAAATAATATTATATGGTTCTATATACTATAATAACCCACAAACTATTATAACTTATCCACCGCTCTAAATAAGTTCTTAATTCTCATTTGATAATTATTTAAGTTTCATTGGATCTTATTTAATAACTATTATATTTTTTTTATTTTTTAAAATTAAGCTATAAATACTACTTCCACATATTAATTTTCATGTTTTCTTATATATTTTTTCTACATATTTTAAAAAACCAAACGAATTTTTAAAAATTAAGAAAAGTAGTTATCAAAAAGTTATTTTTGTTTTTTAAATTAGACTAAAAACTCAAATGTTTCATTTAATAAAGATGAAACTACCGTAGAAAAATTACGAGAAAAATAAGTAAATTTTTCAAAAACCAAATAGTTAGCAAATGAGACCTTACTTTTTTTAGTTTTTGAAAATCGTGCATATTTTCTTATCACTTCTCTACCATGAATTATATATTTAACAAAACATTTAAATTTTCAGCCAAATTCAAAAAATAAAAATACGTTTTTTGAAAACTATTTTTCTTTAGTTTTTAAAATTTGTCTAGATTTTTTAAAATATATGTAAAAAGTGGATAACAAAATAAGAGAAACTCATCCGTGGAGGTAATATTTATAGGCTCGGTCTTGAAAAAACATAATGGTTATCAATAGAGTTTTTTTTTTTTTTTTTTACGATGAAAATGAAGCTTATAAATGTTACATCCACCTATAAGATTTTTTGTTTTGTTATCTACTTCTTATAGATATTTTCAAATTACTAAGTTTTGGGGAAAAAAAAGTTTTTTTTTAACTCAACTAAGAAATAAAATGCTTATTTTTTAAAAAAAAAGATAAAAATCATTATAAATAATTTGTGAGAAAATAAGCCATAATTTCAAAAACCATAAACAAAAAGTAAAAAATTCAAATAATTATCAAATTGGGTCTAAATTTCTATAGTACACTTATCATAAATCTCAATATCTCATCACATAGATTTGTTTTCCAAGTTATATATACTAAAATTATATACTATAATTGATTTTAATTGGAGTTTGAATCAGTAATCACTAAAGAGTTGTTTGAGGCGCTGAGTGAGTTATTTTAGTACGTGAAGTTATATAATTTGTGTTACAATAATATGTGTTTAGAGTCTGGAGTACTATTATAACTCATACTATTATAACTCACGCCCCAAACAATTCAAAGTGTCGAACGCAATAAGAAAAATTCATCACTACAATCAAAATATTTTGGTTAAATTATAACTTTAGTCCATCAACTTTCATGTTTGTGTCTAATAGATCATTGAATTTTAAAATGTATATATTACTTGTCTTAACTTTAAAAATATCAAATATATCCAATAAATTTTAATTCCATGTCTAATAACTATCTGACATATTCAATATTGTTTGAAATCAACAAACTTATTAGACATAATATTGAATTTAGTGTATAATAAGATATTATGATTTCAATTTTATGTCTAATAAATTTGTAAAATTTAGAAAGCATTAAATAGATCAAGAACATATTAGACAAAATTAAAAAATTTATTAGAAACTTATTAAAATTTAGAATCCCATTTGACACCAAACTAAACTATCAAGAAATTTTTAAAGTTTATATATATATATATTTGTTTTTGACATAAACTTAAATGTTAAGATATTACACTTATAATTTAACTAAATGTTTTTTAAAACCAATATTCATTTTTATGTAATAAAAACAAATACGGTAGATGTGAACAAAAGTTTGTCATAAACTATTTTGAAAGTAACCAAATAGATAATTTGTTTATTATATTGTTTTATTATTATTATTATTATTGCTTATTACCTAATTGTTTTGTTTGTTTGTGTGTTTTTTTTTTCTAATAAAAACTTTTTAAAAATATATAATTAATTGCCATATTAATTGGCTGTCAGTGGACTTTGAGTTTTTGATAGACGTGTACGGTTTCGAACGTGGGAGTAGAAAATGTGTAATCAATTTTTGAACACACCCAATTATGTATAACATTTACTATTTACTACGTGGAATTATCTTTTATACATATTTATAATATATTTTCAAATGGTATAAAAATGATTTTTTTTTCCTTGAAGAGAGCTGTTTTTTCCCTTCCATTTTGAGGAGAGCTCAAAATAGAGATGAGAGCATCTAAATGTTGACATTTTAATCGAAATATGTGCATGTCTTAATCAATTATAATATTATTCCTTAAATATTTAAATGTTTTGTTTATTTAGTCTATAAATTTTAAAATTTTTATATAATGTCTATTTTTTTTTTAAGGAAGAGATTCATATCTCCCCGACATTTTTGTTTACTTCAAAAAATAGGAAGAAAAAAAAAACTCTATCTATACAAAATGTGTCAGGCAAATGACTTATGGTATAGTTTTTTGAATTTATTCCTTCAAAGTTCTCAATTACATATAGAGATGTTTGACCGGACAGATTCAGAAAAAGGCTTATTTCTCGTCCCCGCCACCTATTTCAATTTCCATTCTCAAAATTATTCATTTGTTTTTTGGGGAGATCAACGCGAGACAGTAGGGGTCAAGTTTTCTACGAATTTTTTTTTCATTCTTTTTATTTTTCAATATATTATCGGCAATAATAACATTTTTTTTAAAAAGTTTAAATAAATTATTTCCAATATAATTTTTATTTAAAGAAAATATTATAAAATTTCTTAATAATGATATACCTTATAAAAATATTATAACGTTGAAAGACCTTAATTTTTAAATATTCAAATTTTAATATTACAACCTATTCTTCCTAACTTCTTTTATTTTTAAAAACAATCTTCAACTAATTCATATAGTTTTTTTTTTTTTTAATTTCTATTTATAGCTTATAATATATATTTATAGATATAATCGGGGCAGGTGAGGGACGGGAAATATATTTTCCGTCCGTTTAGCCAACTGTATAAAACTCTCACTCACTCCTTTCCCCATTCTCCGTGTAATTGAGATTTTCTGTCTTGTTCGGGTCCTTGCGGAACTAGCATTTCTAATCACCTCGTATATTGTTGTTAAAAATAAAAATAAAAAACTAAGCTTATTCATTTTTAAGTAATTAATTCCTATATTTAGGCGTAGTTTGAGATTGCATTTGCGAGGGTAAATGGTGACTATGAAATAATATTAACGGCCCAGTCTATTTGGCATGACAAATTATTTATTTAACTATTTTAGTTTACTTCAACGATAAAAAAAGGATAAATCACAACATTTTTGAAAGATTCAATATTAATCAATCTTTGAGATAAAACCATTTCAACTAAACATACTTCATATAGTTTCTGGTTTTAGGAGCTAAGCAAGTTGAAATTGGGATCGATGACAGTACTCTCACAGGAGTGAATGTAAAAATGAGACAATTTATTTATTTAACTATTAGGAATCACATTTAGTTTACATTTATTAGAGAATAACAACATTTCTACATGATAAGTTCTTGGCAACTGCACCATGTAAGCAATAATCAAAATCTAACCACCATTATTAGCTCTAAAATAAGATTTGTTTTTGTTTGTTTTTTAGTTGGGGTGAACGTCAAATATATATTCAACTTTAATGATATGATAACTAAAATACGTTTTAATTTTGGATAATAATGAGAAGAAGAAGTAGTAGTGTTAGTTAAATCTCATTTTGATCACTTAATTTTAAGATTGTATTTTCATATGTTAGGCCATGATTTCAAACCTTTTTTTTTTGTTCTTTTGAATCTTTTTTTTTTTAAGATAACTATTTTAATTTATAATCTTTAACAAAAAGGTGACTATTTTCACGTTTCCTTTAACAAATAGATAAAATAGCTTTAAGTACATCCACTAATGTTTTGATATGCACAGTACTCAAAATCAATTTTTGTTTTTTTTTTTAATCACACTGAGTTCTCAATGATAATTGATATCTACTAATTCTTTTTAAGTTGTAGTTTTACATATTCATACCCTACTTTTGTTATACCCAAATACATACAATTGACCAAAAGATACACCTTCTAAAAGTAGAACAAACAAAAACTTCACTATTAAATTTAAGATATATTTTGAAATAATTAAAATCATTTTGTCGTATTTAAAATCACTTCAAAACATGTTTTTAATTATTTAAACTTAACTTTTATATCATAAAAATCGCATTCAAAACTATAAAATTAAACATTAATTAAAAATAGGTACAAAAATGATCTTAATCAATTTAAAATTAGTCTCAAAGACTTTTAAAAAAATAGGCACTAAAATTGATTTATGGTTAAAATTATTATCAATACTACTATTTGGTAGGGACTAGGGAGACTAGAGGGACCACTTTTTTTAATTGAAAAAAAAAAAGAAGAGAAAAGAGAACACACGAGAAGAGAAGAGGACAATAAATATCCATTTCTATAAATGATAAAATAATAATATCATTTATTCATTATAATTATTATTTATTTAACATTCCTGCCGAACAGACAACATTAAAAAGAGAGGCCGACAAAGTTACGACGCGCCGTATAGGCGCGTGGTTGCACGGATTGACTGACATGGGAACAAAACTGACCGGACGACTTTATGCCAGGTGGGACCCAGACGGCATTTTTTTAATCCCGAAATAATAATGAAAAAAAAGTGGAAAAAAGATTAACATTTTTTTCAAAAAAAATATATTAACTTTTTTTTCCCAAAAAAGATCGGGTGCGGGCGTAAGCATATTCGATACCGTCGAGGGCAACTGAGAACCGTACGATTGAAATACCGATCTCTCTCTGTTTTTTTTTTTTTGAAACAAATACCGATCTCTCTTATGTGTGGTTGTTGGATCTTTTTTCAGTCTGTCAGTCAGTGCATGTGATTTTTTTAAAGGAATTAACTTACGTGCATTATAAGCATGGTATTAAATTCCCGTGTCGATATTTCCATCGATATTTCCACACGCCATGGGTTGTGCGTCGACATCTACACTGAAGTAAATCGACATTTCCATTATATCGCATAAAATTGATTAAATATTTAAAAAATTACAACAAAATGTAATACGTGAATATAATATTATTATGTGACGATTTTAACTTATTTGAAAATAGTTGAAAGTTTATTTTCTAATTTAAATATATTTTTAAATTTTTTTGTTTTTTTTTAAATTTTCTAGAAATATCCATCGACATCGACATTTTATCGATATTTCCATCGATATTTCCATAAAATTGAGATCTCGATATTTCCATCGACATCGACATTTTAAATATTGATTATAAGTTGCATCTATTTTTTTTTTTTTAGTTCTATCATTTGTCTATTATATTCATAATTTATCATATGATAAATGGTCTTTTATTTATTATTTATTTTTTTGTTATAGTAGAGATGAATAGAATACATAGAGATGTAGTTCATCTAAATTTTGTTTTCTTTTTTAACTTCTATTATGTGGGTCCCTTTGTGTCTGTCTCAACCTTATTCTCAATTTTTTTCAACAGATGGCTACAATGTGATTGATAAAAGTACTTTGCATTTATATACAGATATTTGAATTTGCGTTTGATAATTATTAAGATTAGAGATGTCTATTTTTCTCGCGGAGACTTGTCCCTAACGGAGTGGAAAATCTCCGTTTAAGCAAGAAACTAAGGAGGGAGTGGTGATAAAATTTTTCTCGTTGACTAAACGGGGCAGGGACGGAGAATACATTCCTTATCCCCGCTCCGATTAATTTATTTAACTTTGAATATATATATTTATATATATCTAATAAATCATAAGTCTAAATTTTTATTAAATATCACTTTATTTTTCTAAAAACATTGAAAAAATTACTCTTAACTAGAAATCTCTAAAAAATAATTGATCCCCGCTCCGTTCTTAGCAAAATTATTTAATAATTTAAATTTCACCTCTCTTTGTCGTGATCATAGTTTACTGATTAAGATATCTCTATTTATACTCAAAGATTTAAGTTGGGATTTTGAATTTATTCTTAAACTTTATTAAGAATTGTTTTAAACATTCCGGACAAACTAGTGGTGTTTAAGGATTACTTACGAGAAGATTTTAGGTCCCAAAGATTTTGTTATAGACTTCTAAACTTTAAGATATTATATTTATTTACTACTTAAAATTCTAAAATTATTGTAATTTAAGTTAGGTTTGATAATAATTTAGACCTCAATAACCATTTAATCTTTTAGTTTTTAAAAATTAAACTTAAAAATACTACTTCTACCACATCCACATTGTACCTATGTTTTAAAAAACTAAGCTAAATGTTGAAAACTAAAAAAAGTAGTTTTCAAAAAAATTGCTTTGGTTTTTGAAATTTGACTAGAAACTTAAATAGCACCACAATAAAGATGGAAGTCATTGTGAGAAGATAAAGAGAAATTGTGAAAAAACAAACTTAATTTTCAAAAACTAAAAACCAAAAACTAAGACCCAATTTGATAACTATTTGGTTTTTGGTTTTTTAAAAATTATGTTTGTTTTTCCACAATTTCTCTTATCTTCTCTCTACAATGGTTTCTATCTTTCTTGAGATACTATTTAAGTTTCTAGCCAAATTTAAAAAACAAACACAAATTTTTTAAAACTATTTTTTTAGTTTTCAAAATTACTTAACTTGATTTTTAAAAACATATATACAAAGTAGATAAGAAAATATAAAACCTCATTGGTAAAAATCGTATTTTTAGGCTTAATTTTCAAAAACTAAAAACTAAAAACCAAATGTGTTATCAAACGAGGTTGAAATGATTACCAAATGGGACCTTAATTTTTTGTTTTTGGTTTTTGAAAATTAAGCCTATAAATACAACTTCCACCATGGCTTTCCATGTTTTCTATCTACTTTTTAAATGTAACAAAGTCAAGTTTTTTTTAAAACTAAAAAAATAGTTTTCAAAAACTTATTTTTGTTTCTTAAATTTAACTAATAATTCAAGTGTTTTCTTAAGAAAGATGAGAACCATTGTAGTGAAGATGAAAACCATTGTAAAGAAATGGTAAGAAAACAAGTAAAATTTTAAAAAATAAAGAACAAAAAATAAAATAGTTATCAAGGGAGGCCTCAACATTTCAACTTTGAAATGTCTTGTTATAGACTCTTTTTTTGAGTTCAATTACATTTAGGGATTCAAACTTCTAACCTCTTAATCAAAAGCTCAAACTATTGTTAAAATGTATAATTTAAGAGCTCAAACTAATACTTGTATCAATTAAAATCTTAAATTTTTCTAAGTGAATCTATTAAGATTTCGTTTTAAAACATTCATGCATAGCTTTCACACGTGCATAAAACTTCTTTAAACGCAGAGAATTATCGTAAATGAAAGAAATGTTGGAATAAAAAAGATAATAACGATTTTTCATTAATATAAATTGTTTTTATTTTGTGCTATTAGGTAGGACTTTAGGATAAGAATAATTTTCTTTAGGTGCTTTTAAGCTGATTTTATATGGAATCAAGTGAAAATAGACATAAATCACCAGTAGAGAGTCTATTTATCGTTTAGATTGATACAATTATCTATTTAAAGCTTTGATTGATATAATCCACAAAGTTTAATGGTGAAAAATAATTTTTGACAAAAATATAAGATATATAAACATCTTTATTACAAAATATTTTAAGAAAAAAAATACTTAATCTAAAAGATAAGTCAACACACCTTTAATTGTTAAGATAAACATCCTAAGTATAGTTTCATATTGGTCAGATAAATAGGTTGATTTTTTTTTAGTACATCAATAATTGGGAGTGGGGGATTCAAACTCATGACCTATTAGTCATGAGTCATACTTGATGTCAGTTGAAATTTATCTTCATTTTGTCGTAATAAGTTGATATTTTCTATGAACTCATAAACCATAACAAAATGTATAAAATTTAAAAATTAAAATAAAATAAATATAAAAATTCGAGGACCATCTTATAATTTTTTTTTTTATAATTTTTTATAATATTTGATTGAATGCATACCTTTAAATCTTCTTACTTAACTCTTTTTGTCACAATTTGGACTTGTCCCATACTCTAGTTATGAATTTCAATGGTCCTTACCATTAATGAATATTATAAAATCATTTGACCATAATAATATTTACATCAATCTACATTTATGTTGCAAGAGAACATTTGATAACATTTATTTATGGTAGGACCATTGAAAGCAATAACTTAAAAGTAGTTGAACATAATAATAATAATAATAATAATAATAAAAAAGTACAGTGAGGAAATATATAAATTATTAGAATTTATGGGCAACAATAAGTATGAGAAGAAAATCTTTTCCAAGATTAAGGTGTCAATCTACTCAATTAAGTAAGCCTTCATTATTTTTTTATTTTTTATTTTTTAATTTGAAGGTTCAATTCTTCAACCCACACTTAAAATGGAAAAAAGTTTAAAGAAAAGTAGTTTAGACAAAAAAAAAAAAAAATCTATATAAAGTGTCTAAATTGCAGTTGTATTAAAATGTGTGCTTTGACATGGGTATCAAAAATTTTCAATAGTTGTGTCTAAATTGCAGTTGTATTAAAAGCACACATTATCAAATTTTTTTTTAAAATAATTTAGAAGGCATTTAATATAGCATATAGAGTGATTTTATGTAATCAAAAGTTGTTATTAATTTTTTTTTAGCTAAAGTGAACCTAGCTCAGCGATAATTGACATGTATCTCATTTTCGATTAAGAGGTTAGATATTTGAATTCCTGACTCCTAAATATTGTTGAACTCAGAAAATAATAATAATAATTCTTAATAAATAAAAATACTTAAAAAAATGGATTAATTTAAAGAGTTTCTTCGAATAAAGATTTAATGGTTGGATATCGAAAAAAAGAAAAAAAACTTTTTAAGTAATTAATCAAAAATCTTTTCATTTATATAATAAAAATACAAATAAATTTATAATAAATAAAATAATTTTTTAAATATAGTGCAATCAAACACATTTGTTATTTAAAATACTTCTAAAAAAAATATAGAATACAATAATATTTTTATTAAAAATATGTTTTTTAGAAAGTGTTTAAACAAGCTAAATAAAGAATATAAAAGAAATTCAATCAAATAACTGGTTTAAGAAAGTTGATTTAAAAAAAAAGGTTTAAGAAAGTTCGAAAACGAAACATTTTCTCATTTTTTAACATAAAAAATTATTATATTCCAAAAGGCTTACTGAATTCAATTAACATAAATCAAATGGACTAGCTTGACGAGAACGAAACTAACTTTAAAAATACAAAGACTACGTTGGATAATTATTTAGGTTTGGAAAACTGTGTTTATTTTTTCATTATTTCTATACTATGAATTTTTTTATTTCTTAACAAAATATTTGAATCCGTTCGATAATCATTTAAGCTTTTGATGACTATTTAGTTTTTAAAAATTAAGCTTATAAATACTACTTCTACTTATAAATTTTTTTGTTTTATTATCTATTTTTTACGTATGTTTTCAAAGACCAAGCTGAGTTTTATAAATTAAAAAAAAAATTGTTTAAAAAAGTATTTTTATTTTTAGTATTTGGCTAAGAACTCAAAGGTTGTGTTAAGAAATATGAAAACCATTATAACAGAGGATGACGATCGTCGTAAAAAAATTGTGAGAAAACAAACACAATTTTAAAAAACCAAATGGTTATTAAACGGGATGTTAGTTTTTCAAATTAAGCTCATACATATTATTTCCATCTATGAATTTTCTTATTTTGTTATTTACTTACTACTTTTGTTTTCAAAAATCAAGGCAAGTTTTGAAAACTAAAAAAATAAAAAGTTTTCAAAAACTTGTTTTTGTTTGTAAAATTTGGTTAAAAACAAGCACAATTTATAAAATCCAAAAAAAAAAAATCAAATGGTTATTGAATTAGACCTAAATATTGAATCGACCAACAATACCTCATGAATCATTTATTTATTTATTTTAGTTCACAACTATGAGTTACAAATTTGAACTTTTATAAGTAACATAATGTCTAAGACCTCGTTTGATAATTTTCTTTTTGTTTTCTATTTTTAAAAATTAAACTTACAAATACCACTTCCACGTAAATGAAAATTTTTGTTTTTGAAATTTGACTTATAATTCAAGTGTGTATTTAAGACATACGAACAATATACCAAAAAATTGTGAGGAAACAAAGATATAACTTTCAAAAACAAAAAAACCAAAATCAAAATGGCTATCAAACTAGTCATTTAATTAGATTTTTTTATGTTTTAATTTTGTCACTAAAAAGATGAATAGACTACTAAAATAAAATTTATAAACTCAAAATGTTGAAGAGAGAGATATAAGAAAAGTCCCATTTTACATTAAAAATGACAAACAATGGAGGGAGAAAAATGAAGGGGGGAACAAGGTGGAGTTAAAAAGGAAGAGAAGTGGGTTCAACAAGAAAGTTAGCAACTGGGCATTGAATGTAAGGGGAAAAAAAGTACTTTTTTTTCAAGCAGAAAAAAAGTACTTTTTTTTTTTCAAGCAAAAAAAAAAAAAGGTACTTGGAAGTGTCATTTTCTTGAGGAGGTAAACAAAACCTACCCAAAAAGTTGTACTATTTCTGTCTAAATGGGTAACCTTAACCTAAGCCCCCAATTATTTCTCACATCCCATGTGAGAGAGAAATGTCTATCCAACCTTTTTTCTAATGTCAAATCAAATATTTTTCTTATATTATATAATTCATGTTTGAATTTGTAACGCTTGTGACTATTAAAAATCCGATACGCAATTTTTAACTTTGTATCTATAAAAGTCTTGTCTTTAGTTTTATACTTAGGTAACAAGGTTGACTGATAATATTTAAGAGATGTTTGAAACACCGTGTTTAGAACGTTGTTTGAGTCACTGTGTTCAGAATTCAATAGATTAACACATCCTCATGGTTTTGAATAGTGAAACACAGTGGTTTGAAAGTCTAACACGTACGTCCATTCTCACCTTTTCTTCTCTCTCCTCTCATTCTTATGCAAAAAAAAAAAAAAAAAAACGAGTCTACAATTGAAAACTTCAATTTGTTTTTTTTATTTATACATTTGAATAAGTTATTAAGAGGTTTAAAATGATTTTAATTAAGAAATAATTTATATGGTAAAGAATTTAATTTTATTTTACAATTTGATAGCTAGCTATCACTTTAAACACTTATCTATTCTAAATATCATGTATCTATGATATAAATTATAAAAAGGAAGTGGTATGTATTAACCTAAAGTTCATAATTATATTTATATAAATATATATCTATAACTTTTAAAAAATAATTATATCATTCAATAAGTTGTTCTATACTGCAAGGAAATTTTAATTTTATTTTACAATTTGACACATCCTTATATTTTTATCTATCTATTTTAGAGAAATATTTGAATTCTTAATTAAATTCTAAAAATAAAAATGAATTTTTAAAAACTAATTTTTTATTTGCAAAAACTAAATAGTTATCACTGGGGTCTTTTGAGAGTACAATAACTAGATAGATACTAATTTTAATTTCGAGAGGGCTATTAACATTTTTTTTTATGGTACATGAACTAAATAGACACATCTGAAAAGATAAAGAAACCAAGCCTATAATTTTTTTTTTAAAAATATTCTCCCATTAGTAACATTTAGATGGTCAAACACCAATGCCACATTTGTCCACTTTATGTTTTAAAAAAATCAAATATGTTCTCTTTCCTCCACATCATTTTTATATTCCATTTCATAATAATTTCACCTCTAATTTTATGTTCGTAAGAAATTAGATTTGTTATTAAAAGAGTATAACTTACTAACATATCAAATATATTAACTACAATGATGTATGTGGTTCGAATCCTTCAATTCTTATCGTACTCGGAAAAAAAATTGCTCGAACAATACTTCTACATTCTTAGGCTTATATAGATTTTTTTATTTAAAAAAAAATTGTTTTCAAATTTTGAATACTTATGATTTTGAATAAATCACAAGAGATCAAGAGTAAATAGCCTATTTTTCAAGAAAAAAAATAATTGTAAATATAGAATAATTATCAAATAGTCCCTACAAACAAGTTTCTATCTATAAAGATCATTCATTAGCCACATATTGATTGCTAAAGTTTTTTTTTTCCCCCCAAAAGACAGTCCCTTTACCCCTTTTTTCCTCTCTTTTTTTATACATTGTCTTTTCTGGCTCTTCTTTTTAATCAAAGAGAAAAGAGTAAAGAATAGGGATGGTTATATATTTTAAAAAAATTGTCAAATATGTTTTAGAAATTTTATATACATAAAAATATTTAGGATTAAAAAGATGGGTCCCATATTATAAAGACTATTTTACCCAATAGCCATATTAAATTTACATGATTTTCCTTCCATCATAAAATGCCATTCCAAAAATTCAAACCATCCAATCCATAGCTGGAAATTGAAAATAAGCCTTGCCCTAAGGTCAATATTTGTAAATAAATGAATGTTGGAAAGAAAATTTTGAGTTCAAAATTATTATTTTCATTATTAACAATTGTTGTTAGGGTTTAGGGTTAAAGATATCATTTTTAAAAATCATTTCATTTGAACTAAGTTTTAGTTTTGTGTTTTTTGTATGATGAGAGTTGGAACATTCTTTTAGTCAGTAAACTTTAGTGAATAAATATTCTTTAATCCTATTTGAGATATAATATTTCCATGTGATAGGTATAGTTAATAAGAGAATCTATCTATATATATAGTTAATAGAAATCCATCTAAGCTACTTTAATTATATATCTTAACTATCGTGAGAGTGACAAACAATAATGATATATTGTTGAATAATGTTAAGTACTTAATGCAATGTATCTAAAATTTTGATAAATCACAAATAATAATAATAATTAATAATAAAATTAGGCTTATTTGAGATGGAGACCCATTGGTCAAACTTTATCTCTAAAAAAGAACCTATAAATTTGATGAATGTGGTGTTCACAATAACTTAAACATTAAGAGAAAGGAAGCCTATGTGGACTTTTATGCATTAAGCAAATCTAAAGCTTTATCTTATTTCCTTTCCCTTAAATTAAAATTCCAATTTTGGCTAATAGGAATAAAAATGTATAACAATAGGTAAAAATTTTATATTGTACATTGCCATTTACATATATATTCAGCCATAATTTCACTATAGTTCTATAGTTCTAATGGTTGGCAAGATATCAAATATTCTATCTTGGACATTCTTAAGTACGTAATCATACTTGATGCTGCGATGAAATTTATGCTTTTGTTGGTCTCTTCTCCGTTCTTGACTCCATCCTCAACCCATATATTATTATAATAATAATCGAACCGTAAGTTTAAAACTTTATAAAATATTATTTTGTTTTTCTGAGGAAATTTAAGATTTTGAATTTTCCATTAGAAATTAACTTTAGATAGAATTGTTATTAAACAATATTTAATCAAAATAAAAAAAAAATCATAAGTGGGAATTTTTTTTTTTGCGGTGAATCCAATATTTTATAATTCTTTGCAGGAATTCCTGCAAAATTGTAGAAAATTTTGTGAGAATGAAAAATTAAATGAGGGCCGGGACGAGAATGGGGAAATCATCCTCGACTCTGTGACCCAACTCTATGAACATCTTAAGTGTACAGAGACCAAAATGATATTTTAACCTATAATAAAATGTAGGGCAAAATACACTTTTGGTCCCCCCATGTTTGGGGTTGATGTCTATTTGGTTCTTGAGGTTTCAAGAGATACATTTTAGTCCCTCACGTTTGTAAAACCATTCTAAATAGTCTCTGACTTAACTTTAACCTAACTGAATGCTGACTAGACCGTTATGTGATGATGTGAATCGGATGACAAGGATATATTTGTTGATGTAGATGGATGGCCAATTTTATTTCATTTAATTACTTGGAAAATTAATTAAAAAATTAATTTAAAAATAAAATTATCATATTAATTTTAAAAGGGGTATAATTTTCTTACTTTCCTCTTCCTCCTCAGTTTCGTTATCCATGGAAACGCCCAGACCTCAGTTTCTTACCCGTATCGCGCTTGCTTACCCGACAATTTCACCTAGAATAACACCTATCAGTCCAAACTTAATCTTCTCTTTTCAAATCTCTCCGCCAACGACCTCGAAAGAAATAGATTATTCAATACTTTCGTTGGTCGACCAAATAACACCGTTTACGGTCTCTTCCAGTGTCGTGGAGATGTCACCAACAACGCCTGTCGAACTTGTTTGACCACCACTACCAGAGACATAACCCGACTTTACTGTCCCCTGAGTAAAGGCGTTGTGATTTGGTACGACGAATGCATACTCTGCTATTCCGACCAATCTTTCTCTTATGTCATCTCCACAGAGCCAATTTTGAAATTACTGAATACGACTGATATAGACATCGACAAGGCTCGATTCAACCAATTAGTGGACACATTGAGAGACACTGCGGCTCGGGCAACCAACGCCTCTTCGGTTAAACCTTTTTAAAATTAATATGATAATTTTATTTTTAAATTGTTTTTTTAATTAATTTTCCAAGTAATTAAATGAAATAAAATGGGCAATCCATCCACATCAACAAATATATCATTGTCATCCGATCCACATCATCACATAACGGTCTAGTCAGCATTCCGTTAGGTTAAAGTTAAGTCAGAGACTATTTAGAATAGTTTTACAAACGTGAGAGACTAAAATGTATCTTTTGAAACCTCAGGGACCAAATAGACACCAACCCCAAATCTAGGGGACCAAAAGTGTATTTTACCCTAAAATATATATATGACTACAAAAAAAAAAAATTGTGTAAAGGGTATTTTTGAAAATTGACAAAAGACCCATTAAAGGTGTTTAGATAAGAGATGTCTAAAGGAAACTTTCTTAGGGCTTGTTTGGCTTTCTTTCCCATATAACATCGGTGGCTATAAGATAGCCACACTAGAATTAATAAAGGAAGCAAACAAGTGGTTTTTTCTTCTTCTTATTTTTGGCCTTTCATTTTCTCCAAATGCCTATTTCCTTTTTTATTGTTTATCATGTGAATCTATATATGCTTCCCAAGAAATTTTGTGGGTAAGAAGACAATTGATAAACAAATAGAAGTCCTTTCCTAAAAAGCAAAAAAGGAAGAACAACAAAAACAAAAAAGAAGAAATTAATTTGTTCAATTTTTTTGGACAATTATATATATATATATATATATATATACCCCTCTAAACTTCTTTAGTTCAAAATAGCTATACTCTTTCAAAAATTTTAATATTACCCTTTACTTTTTATAAAAAAATTATAACTATCATTATTAGAGTAAACATTTATTTAGAATTTCACAACAAAACTGAAACTTAAAATAATGTGCGGTGACCTAGAATGATGTGGCAATCCAAATTTTCATTCTAGGTCTTCGCCACATAATTCAAGACACCAATTTCCATTCAAAATTTTAAAGAATTTATACCTCAAAAGGTGAAAGATAACATTTTAATGATATTTATTGAAACAAATGGCAAAGTTGATGAGTGTTTTTTATTATTCAACATTTATTCTTTTATTATTTCAGTCATCAAAATCAATTATTATTATCTTACTATTCCCAACAAAAATTAGAATAAATAATATAATTTAAAGTTATAACCATAGCAATTACAATTTTTTTTAATGTTAAGTTATTATCTAATATTAACCCACCACCATGTGAAGATAGTTTAGTGGTATCTTGACCTCTCTTCTTTCTTTTTTTTTAAGATAAAAGTTTAAATATTCATATTTCACATTTTAAGTAAAAGAAAAACTAATCTACTTTATTAATTTGTAATTCCTAACAAATAAAAACAAGACGCACCAAATATCTTGTACTTTTTTAATAGTGTACATTTTGTAAGTAATCATTATTTTTAATGTCACATAAATAACTAAATTATAAGAAAATTGACTTATAAGTTTTTTGAATTATATTTATTGTTGTTTTTAGAGAATGAAGAGGAAAAGAGAGACAACAGAAAAACGGCTAGAATTTATATTGTGAATTGATGTGATGTCAAGATACAAACCTAAAACCCCTATTTATAAGAGTGATACAAAATTAAATAAAATCTAATGTAATAAAGTCTAATATAATAAAATTCAATATAATCTAACATTCATAATATATTCTACCATTACTAGTCCTATTAATTAAAATATGTGATTGAGAATCTCCGTGTAATCATTCAAAACTATATATCAAAACAATATGTTTTATTTTATTTTATAAATTATGGAAATAGTTGTCATACTTAAAAAGACATGTATTATTAAATTTTTTTATTCGTATTTTCTAGGCCTAGGTTCAATTTGAGAACCCAATCTTCTTCTGATTAAAATTAATTAACTAGAGTTGGTGGAGAAGTCAATTGTTTAATCAGTTTTTTTTATTTGAATTTTCATCCATGATGATATATGATCGAAATATATGAAAAAAAAAAAATTGAAAACCAGAGATTCAATAAAAATATGGTTTTATTTCATATTTTCATATAGGTGTTCGGTAGCAAATTTAAAAATTTGATTCTATTTTAAATCGTTGTTTAAAGTATGATCTATAATATATTAATAGATCATGAAATTAGTTAGAGTTGCAAAACAAAATTAGAAATGATTGTCTATTATGGTTTAGGTTGCATAGCTGAAGACGACCATAAACCACAAATTTTACGAATTTTTTTCTTGAGTACAACAACATTTAGATACGGAGGGATTTAAACTCATGATCTCTCGATCATTAAGTCAGGTATACTCTTGTTGGCAATTTTACGAATTTAATATGTCTAAAAGTTTTAGGTAATTCTAACCTATTTTAGTTTTCTTCCATCCTTAAATTCTTTTATAAATCTCGTCAGGATTGTTCTCAAATTATATCTTTATTTTCAAATAATTATCACTCGAGTTTTGTTAATAAATTCCAACCCTCAAATCAATTAAAAGTTGATTTTTAGTTTTGTAAAACGTATTTACCATGTGAACTAAATAGAACAAACGAAATTACAACTTTAAGTTTGGTGGCTAAAAATCTAAATTTATAATTGAACGGACTGTTTAAAAGTTGAATTATTTCATCAAATATTTATATGAAAATTATAAAATATTGTTCTAGAAAGAAAAAAAAAAAAAGAGGAAGTAGTAGGGCATGGTGGTCCTATTAAATAAGTAATAATTACTTTTCCCTACCAAAGAGATGGAAGCAAAAGCAAGCAAAAGATATTCCTGGTTTTTTGTTTAAAAAGATTAACCTTTTTTTTTTTTTTCCTTTTTCCCTTTATCTATTATTTAGGGTTTGCATAAATCTTTGTTCAACCTACTTTTTTTTCCCCATGCCAACTTTAAGAAATTTTGGTTGATAATAATAATAATTATTGTTATTATTTTGAAATCTTAACTATCTTTTAAAAAAAAAAAAAAAAAACTAAAAAGGCCTTTTGATAATTGTGCTCGAACAAATGGGATCTAAAAAAAAGTTCAGATTTTTCCAGACATATAAATTTGTTGGTAAATGAATTTTGGAAAACGTAAAAAAAAAAAAATTGAGAATAAAATCGAATCCAAGCTTCTTTCCATTATCGAAAAAAGAAAATCCAAGCTTTTTTTTCCTTTTCTTTATTTTATTTGAAAAATAGTTGTCTTTTATTTACGATTTCCACTTTTATGCCGTACCAGAAATTTCAACTTTATAACCTATGTACTATGTATTAAAAAAAACACCATCATTAAAATCATTTGTTATTTTAAAAGTATTCTAATTTATAGAAATGGCCCACAGCTTTTTAATAAATAGAATTTCCCTAATAAGTACAAAATTACGGGTTCTTTGTACTCCTAGATATTGAATTAATTCAATTTGCATACATATTTTAAGTGTAAATAATAATAATAAAAAAAGAATAGTTATTAACCAATACCGGTGTATATTGCAAACATGAATAGATTTTAATCGATTAAGATGTTTAAATGAATTTTTATTCCCACGTTATTAAATTAAAAGATAAAAAATATTTTGTATTAACTAAAATTTGAGTACTGTAACAATGATATTTTAGGCCACATTTGGCATCCATTTGAGCATTGTTTAGTAACCATTTGATTTTTGATTTTTTATTTTTAAAAATTAAATGTATAAATACCACTTCCAATTTATGGCTTTCCAGGTTTTTCTTATCTACTTTCAGGATGTGTTTTCAAAAGCCAAGCCAAGTTTTGAAACAAAAAAATAGTTTTCAAAAATTTGTTTTCATTTTTAAAATTTAGTTAAGAATTCAAGCATTTCCTAAAAAAGATGGACACTGTTGTAGAGAAATTGTGAGAAAATAAGCACAATTTAAAAAAAACAAAAAAATCAAAATAGTTATGGACCTTGGTTTTTGGTTTTGAAGATTAAGCCCATAAATACTACTTGTACCTATGAATTTTCTTGTTTTGTAATCATTACCTTATATTTTCAAATAACCCAAGTTTTAAAAACTATAAAAATAATTTGTTTTTATTAAGGGTGTACGTGGGTTGAGTTGGGTTGAAAGGATTTTTGAAACCAATTCAAAAATTCAGGTTGGACAGGTTGGCTACCCGAAGTACCTGATCATGAGTTACAACCTCTATCCAATCCAACCCTATATTTTCGGGTTAGGTCGCCGGGTTGGTTTTTTTTATATAATTTTTTAACTATTTAAATTATTTTTGGTTTAAATTAATAACTAAAATCACATAAAATTCAAATATCAAACTTCAAAGTTCATACCATCTTAACTTTTATTAAAATTCTAAAAGAAAAATATTCAAACTTGACAAATAATTCATTTATATAATAACGAAATAATAAAATGATGATTTTATTTCGGTTCTTTTAGCTAGTAGGAATTTATGTATGCGTAAAGAAAATTTAGCTGTGTGTAAAGGACCAAATTTATTTATTCAAAGAAAACAAGAAGGATGTAAGATGGTGTGACATGTGGTAAATCAAGTATCGATATTAGATCGAGTAACTTTATACTTTTTTAGTTCAACAATTGCACGGTGAAAAATGAAATCATTAAATTTTGGTCTATTAAATTATACTCGAGTTAACCTAAATAACTTTATGTAAACTGTAACAAATATGAGAGGTGTTTTACTTAGTAAGTCAGGCATGTAACTCACAATTGAACTAAATCTATAAATGAAGCTAAGTGGTAGTCACTATTCATCTTCATTCGATATGACTCCAACTCATCCAAAATAGGACCATGCCCTTTGCTAAATCGAAGTTGAGGTTCTCCGTCTGATTCAGGACATTACCACGACAAAATTCTACCTCTTATCACCGACAAATTATTGGAGAATGCCACAACAATCAGGCTCTCCCCTAATTTTATGTCACTGGTTGTGGTTAACCACTCTGGTTAATTTTTTTTTAAAAAAAAAATTGCATATATAGATTTCACGTTAGTTACATATTTTATTTTTCAATTTAATTTTTGGATTGTCATTTATATCTCTAAGTTTGTTTTCTTTTTTTGAGGTTGGTTAAGATTTTTTCTTGACCAAGATAATTATTCATTTTTTTTCAATAATTTTTTTTGTTATAATAATAATTTTATTTGAAAAAAAATATCAATTGTTGAGCGTTATAATGTCATATTAATGAAAAAAAAGAAATGAGAAAATTTTACACATGAACACAATACATTTTTTAAAATGAATATACGTATTATTCTAATTTATATATTAAAAAAATAAAGCTTAACTAGAATTATTTTAATTGATATAGTAAATGCAATTAAATGCATTACAAATGTTGAAACAGAAATACAATCCAAAAATTTAGAATGCAAGAGATTTTGTCTCTATGTGTATGGATTAACACTTAATTTTTTTTTTAAGAATTTTAATAATTGAATTCAAAATGTTATCTTTATTATATTTAGTTATAAAATATGAAAAGATTTGAAAGGTAAAAAATTATGAAACTATTTCATTATCTATAGGTGACCTCTTTCAATTCTTTATTTGCAAATTGAAAGTTCATTATAAAGTAAAATAAATTACAAAAATAATAATACAATGTACATTGCACGTAATAATTAACTAATCAAATGTCCAAATGTCTTCCATTTTTCAATATAGTGAACGAATCAAATACACCGCGCATAAACAATTATACTTATCATGGAGGAAGAAGACAAATATGATATCTGTAAGTAAGTTCTTTAATTAATTTATAGTTTTTAGAATATTAAAATAGTAATTTTTACTATTTATAGTTATATCTATTCATTTCAAGTGTTAGCATGAAAACTTTAAATGAAAAAAAAAAGTATAAAACATAATATATATATATATATATATTTTTTGAAAAAAATGAATAATTATCTTGGTCAAGAAAAAATCTTAACCAACCTCAAAAAAAGAAAACAAACTTAGAGATATAAATGACGATCCAAAAATTAAATTGAAAAACAAAATATGTAACTAACGTGAAATCTATATATGCAATTCAATGGTTAACCACAACAGGTGGCATAAAATTAGGAGAAAGTCTCATTGTTCCGGCCTCCTCCAATAATTTCTCCTTATCACCCAAGCTACTTTAACTTTTAACATTTTAATCTAAGGCATGATCCTTATTCCTTTCATAATCATTCAAAAATTTTAGTACACTTTAGGTTTTTTCTAGTACATAATATTGTCAAATTCATTACTTGTCAATCTCAAAATACTCATTTGATTAAGAGAAATTAATCAAATTGAACACTCGATGATAACAATAAAAAAAAAGGTTTCATCAGATAATCATTTGGTTTTTTAAAATTAAGTTTGAAAACACTACTTACCCATGCGCTACTTTGTTATGTTATCTACTTTTTAAAATATTTCAAAATTCAATTTAAATATTGAAAACTAAGACGTCGTTCGGTAACTATTTGGTTTTTGAAAATTAAGCACCCTCAAATACTACTTTCTCCTACGAACTTCATTGTTTTTGTTATCTACTTCTCTACATATGTTTTTTTAAAAAATCAAGCCAAATTTCAAAACTAATAGCTTGTTTTTGAATTTTGGCTAAGAATTTAATTGTGTTCTTAAGAAAAATTAAATACAATATGGAGAAGAAATTGAGAAAACAAACCCAATTAAAAAAATTATCAAATAAGACCTAAAAAATGGTTTTAAAAAACTTATTTTTATTTTTAAAATTTGTTTAAGAACTCAAATGTTTTCTTACAAAGACGATAAAGACTATAACGAGAAATGTTGAAAAAAACAAAAACCATCCTAACAAAACCAAAAATAAAAAATACGATTCTAAAATAATGATGAATTAAAAAGATGGATTAAAAATATCGAAAGAAGTAGTGATAAAAAAAATAATTAATTAATAATTTATGAGTGACTAATTTATATTTTGTTAGGTATCATAAAATTTAAAGATTCAAACTACGAATCTCGTAATTATTAATACCACTAGATAATTGAGGTTGGGAGTTAAAAGTTCATGCACAATGGACAAGAGGATTGATGAGATAGGATGTCACTTTCGGCAATATCTATTTTTTTTTTCTCTCTCTTTTTTTATAATATATAATCAGTACAAAATATAAATCAATTAATGCAATTTAAGTTTCACGAGATTTTGACAGGAATAGATATTATCGGGAGAAAATGAAATTATCGTAGGTCTCATTTCCCGGAGTGAAGAGTTGTCAGTTGTCAGACAGTGGGTCTATTTTTCCTTTTATTTGGAAAGCGACCTCACTCTATCAATGACCACTTCTACTTTTCTCTTTTTTTTTTCTTTTTTTTTCCTCTATCTATAAATAATATATTTTTTTCTCTCTCCTCTTAGACAATGACAATTATCTAGATAGCATCGAGAAAAATCGAGATCGAACATTTAAGAAGAAGAAAAGTAATAATAATAATTTGAATATTATTTTAGATTTTATTTTACATTTAAATCTTCCGTTAGTTATCAATAAAAGTATAGTTTAAATGACAATAAATAATATTTATGATGAAAAGATTATGAATTTGAATTCTCTCATTCCAACAGTTGATGTACTAAAAATAACTGATATAATGAATATATTAACTATCATAAATTTGTGGTTTGAATTTCTCTTACCCTAATACTAAAAAATATCCATTTTTATTTGTATATTTTCAATTTTTTTTATTTCAATCTTTCTACTTTCTACTTTCAAAATTCAAAATATTTATTTTAGTTTTTATAAAAAAATGATCATTTTTCATTTATATCTCTTTTCTTTTGATAATGGATCTTTGAAATGTAGTCAAATTTGTATTAAAAAGTCTATTTTCTTTTGTTCTCTTCGTTTTCATTTATATATCTATAAAAATGATCTATGGTGTATACGTGTTTAAATTTTGCAAATAATTAAGGACCAAATTGTTCACTTTTAAAAGTATGGGATCAAATACATTCATTTTGAAAAGTACAAGTACTAAAATGAATAAAAATTAAAAGTGCGGGAACTAAAATGAATGTTTTGAAAGTAGATTAACCAAAACAGTATTTAAATAAAAAAATATCAATATGAGCACAATTCAGTGATTCAAATTCTCACCTCATATTTGTCGAATTAAAAAAAAAAATCGTTTTCATTATTTAGATATAGTTTCAGTTTGATTTTTATAGTTTTAAAAGTTTCAATTTGATATCGATGATTTTAAGAGTTTCAATTTTAGTATATATTATTTGAGCTAAAATTCAACCCCACGAGTCATACTTCAACTTTGTCTTATCCCCACAAAAAATCAAATTATTTTCTTTCTTTGTTTTAAAACTTATTTCGTCCAACATAACTTAACTAGAATGTCTTAATGATGGTTCAAATGTCCAAACTTTTATTTATTTATTTTTTTTTTAAAAAAAAACTTAACTCTAGTGCTCTACCATAAAATTGATACAGTTACTTAAATGTAAAAATCAATTCATTATTGTGTAAAAAAAAATCTCTATATGTTGACGACAGAGTCAATTTGGAAAGCTTAAATTTATAGATAATCAAGTTTGTTTTGGTTATCAAGCTCTTAAAGTATTTTATTTTAATCTTTCAACTTTTAAAGCTTTATTTTAGTACATTAATATTTAGTAACAAACTTTTTTTTTTTCTTAACTTGAAAGGGACCATTTTGATCTTTGTACTTAATTTTTATTTAATATTCACACATTCAAAATTCTTCGCAAACATCTTATGTGGCTCAAATTAAAATGAGTATAGCTTAAATGGCATAAAGTACATGTTATTGACTAAAAAATCTATGGTTCGAATTTTTACTCTATATTGTGTTGGATTTTATATAATAAAAAGTGTGAAAGAAAGTGTTAATTTGAAACATCAAAATTTAATTGATGTTGATGTTACTTAACTTTAAATTTTAAAGTTTCAAAATGGTTTAAAACATCAAAATGTGTTGATATTTCTTATACAAATTTAAGTTAAATTTGTGGGGTTTGTTTGAATTTCTACAGGTAAATACACAATTGAGTTACTTTGATGTATGTTTCATATTGGTTATATTAATTTGATTTTAGAGAGTTACTAAGTTGTTAGTCTATAAATAACAACTTGTTTTTTCATTTGTAGCATCACATTCCATTTTAGAGTATCTCATTCTAATTGAAGAGTTTTATCTCTTTTCTTTCTTCTCTTTAATCTTGAGTCAAGTTGAGAGCAAGTATCCAATAGTTCTTCCAAATCCAAGTAGTTTGAGGTTGTTGTTCTATCGGAGTTAGTCGTTGTATCATGCTGAGACGATCGTTGTAGTCTGTTTGCAACCCGTGCAGAGCGAATAATTGTCTCAAGTACAACGCTTAGTAAGCGTGCATCGACTATTTATAATATTTTGTTCTTGAGTTTTAAATTGTTATTATACACAATGTATGCACGATTATTTACATTGTAATTGAACAGTTAAATTGTAATCAATTTGCTAGTGTTATTCAGTTTTTATACCCATCGAAGCACTATTTTCCAAATATTCTACTTAAAAAAAAAAACTTATGTATCTCAATACATACTCACTATTCATGGGTTGGACTAAATGAATTTTCTTTTTAAGTTTATGAACTAAAATAAAAATTTTAAAAATTTTTGAAACAAAATAAGATTAAAACTTTAGGACTAACGTGAATAAGTCTAATAATATTTTGTTATTTATTTATAAATGAAATTGATTAAATATCAATAAACATGTATATTTACATGATTATAGTAGGTAAAATTTATCAATATCAACATACCTCCCCTAGTAAAAATATTAAATTATCAACCAAAATATATAGAATAAATTATTAGGCTAAATTATAAATTCCTTCTAAACTTTTCTTTTTATTTCAAAATTACAATATTTATTACTTGACATTCTAAATGTCTTAAAAGTAATCTATTAAAATGTTAACGAAAATTAATAAGCCGATAATTAAAACAATGCGATAATGAATTATATGTTTGTGTGTATCAAGCATAAAAGAATTACGTTCAGAATTGTCGACAATTTTCCTATTTTAAGAGTAAATATTTATGAAAGATGAACGATAATATTAAAACTTTTAAAAGAATTAGAGTATATTTGAGATAAATGATAAAGTTCATGGATATATTTTCTATGCTTCAGTTTTTTTAGTACAATAGGGATTGAGGAATTCAAACCACAGATCTGATGGTCGTTAACACATTCATTATGATAGTTGAGCTATACTCTTTTTGGCTTATATGCTTCAGTGTTTTGTCATAAATTTAGGAAAATGTATAATACTTTTTATTTATTTATTCATTTTAAAAAAAGCGATGATTTTTCCAATTTTTTTCTTTACGCAACACGTTTTGGGTTAGGCGCCCACGCAGAGACTCGGCCCCACTGGATTTTCCATTAATCTTTATTCCGTTATATATATTATAGAGAGAAGGATTTTGATTATTTGCTTTTTCTTTTTATCACTGCTTCATAATCTAACCACCAAAAAAGAAAATGAAAACTACACATTTCTCGAACCTTTTGACTAAAACCAATTGAACTTTTCTACTCTTAAAAATATTTGACATGTTGTTGTCAAATTTTGGACAGGAGAACGTACATGACCTTCACGTGACAACAATGGTAAATTTATAATTCTTAGGGGACACCGGTGTAGTGTAAACTAGACACCGGTGTAGTGTAAACAACGTAGCCTGCAAGATAAATAAAACCTAGACACCGGTGTAGTGTAAACTACACAAGCTCCGATACTTAAGTCAGAGTGGATTTTTGAGAGAAAATATGATGAAGTTTAGTGTTTAAGTGACTAGAATCAACTTACTATGCTCTCCCCTCCTAGGAGAGCTCAAATAGTTTCCTCATAGGGTTCTTTGTGGGCTTTTGTGGCTGATCGGAAAGAGAAAAGTCGAGAGGGGACTGGAAATGGGTCTAGGGCTATGTAAGGACGATGCAAGACCCAAAGGATGGCCTTGCATATGGTCAGCCTCGACCGACCACGAGCTTGGGCTTCAACCCAAGCCCAATCTTCTTTCTCGGGGTGTTGGACAAGGGTAGAGCCCAAATGGGAGGGCTCTACCCTAGTCGGGCCCAGCTTGGGCCGAGGCCGACCACGCACTTGGGTGGAAGCTCAAGTGGAAATTAGTAACTATTAGTCTTCTTTCTATAAATTTTAGAAATATGTTCACATTTTATCTTTTCTCATATGAAAATTATTCTCATTATATAACCAATATTTTCAATGAAAATTAACTTCAAGCTAACGATCGGGACCAATTTCAAGGTTTATTATTATTGTTATATAATTGATAAATGTTAAATTCAAGCTAACGGTATGAACCAAATTCAAGCTTTATTAAAAATACATAGACTAAAATTGAATGAAACTCAAAGTATATAAATCAAAATGATATTTTAACTAATTTTAATAAATCACAGTGCTAACATCGTAGAATAAATATCAACGTAACATGTTAATTGGACTAAAAAATGATAATTTTGCGAGAGGTGGCAATTAGTGATTTGAAGAAGTTAATGAGCTTGATAACATAATGAGAGCATGCAAAGAAAAAAAAACATTTAAAATGGCATTTATTAATTCAATCAACATGTCATGCCAAAGGTTTGGCGATGTTAATTAACAATAATAAATTACAAATCAAATGTCTAATACGAACATAGTCGAGTAGACAAGACATCAATTACTATTTCAAAAGTTAATATTTAAATTCTCACCTAAAAATCTTTAAACTAAAAAAAATAATTAAAATTAAAAACATGATTTGAAATTGTAAAGTGTAATGAATAAATAAATGTAGTGCTTAACTCAATTAATTAAAATTTTTAATTGACTTACATTGTTCGAAGTTTGAATCTCCTTCTAGACACATGTTGGAACTAAAAATGAAATACTAAATAACTATAAACATTAAAACCCATGAACTAATTTTCTAATTAATCTATATTTTAATTTAAAATGTATAGTCAAAGATTTGTATAAAATAGAATACAAAGAATTTAACCATAATAACTAAAGTGACTAGTTTGTACTTCACCCAAAAACAAAAGGACTAGTTGGAAAAGTTCGAAAATTAAAATAGAATAAAATTTTACGAATAAAAAAATAAATCGTATCTTTTGATCTAGTTTCATTATTTGCCCCTCAAGTTTCATTTATTTACCGATGACCTACCCGTGCGTCAATGTCTAAAAATAAAAATAAAAATAAAATTCTCATTGGGAAACCCGATGAAGTTGGATCTCTCTCACGCGCTCCGTCTTTGGATTCCAAACCACGCGCTCTCACCCGATGTAGTAAAGCGACACGTCACCTTTTCCCCTCTTTTCTTTTTATTTTTTCGGTTGACATAAATAAACTAAAAAAAGGAAAAACTTTTAAATAATATAAAGATATTTGTTTGTGGTTTTGACATTGACAAATCAGACCATTTCCTTTTTAAATAGATTCTAGGCACCCTCTATATTTTAAATTTAATTTTAATTTAGTTAATGTATTTTTAATATCTAATTTTATATATTGTACTTTTAATAAATTTTAAAATTTATTTTTATAGTTAAAATAAACAATTAGTCTTTATTAGCCTTCATTCTATAAATTTTGAATATATGCTAATACGTTATTTTTTCAATAAAAATTAACTTCAAACTAGCAGTATGAACTAATTTTAAGATTTATTGAAGGTATTAAAACTAATATAGAATGAAGTCTAAAGTACAATGATCAAAATGATATTTTAACATAGATTCTAATATCTTTAGCTATGTTGAGTATATATAAGTTAGTCGTCATAACATTGATATAAGTCAAAAGTTTAAATTCTCATATTCATAAACTTGAGCATAACTCAACTGGTTAAAATATTATAATCTCAACCAAAATTATAGAAAAAAATTGACTAACAGTTCAAACATTTGAATCTCTAAACTTTATAAAATAGGTAAACTTTCAAAGGTACAATTTGTAGTTAAACTTTTTTAAAAACAACGATTGAATCAAGTAAAACCTAAAAGATCTGTGATTAAATAATTAAACACTATATTAATTAATTTGAAACATAGATATAAAATAGTGTATTTTTTTCTTTTATCTTTTTTATTTTATATTATAAGATTAAGTTAACCGTGTCGTATCTTTAGATTATTTAAACTCTAATATAATACTAATAATAATATGATTAACATATGATAGGGAACTTATATATAATGGGGATGTCAACATAGTAACATGGGATATGTGGATTTAAAAAAGTTCTCAACTTGTCCACTTTGGTGGTCTCTAGTCTAGGTCATTGAAATTATGTTCTTAAACAAATAAACTTTGACCCTTTATGAGAGAGATTTTAAAATTGAAATTGTGTTAGATTATATCAAAGTTTATTGCATTAAATTTTATTTTATCTTGTATCACTCTTATAAATAAGACTTTAGATTCTTATCTTCATAAGACAATAATACACAATATAAACCCTAGTCGCCTATTCGTGTTTTCTCTCTTTTCCATTCCATTCTAGAAAAAACAATAAAAGGTATCATTAGAAAAAAAAATACTTATTCTTGATGTAAATTAAACTTTTGATCAACTAACTTTAAATGAAAATGTATTTGATATTTCAAAAATCATAATAAAATTTATTGATATATTTATATAGGATCGAATCGCCAAAGCTTCCTTTAATAATTATTTTATTTTTCAATTTAAATTATTTATTATTTATTATTTAAATTTGATTTGATCCTTTAAAATATTATATTTTATCCTTAACGATACTTTACAAACAGTATACATGTATGCAAATATTTTGTCTAATTTTTATGTAATATATATTGGTCATAAATGAACGTGCCAACTTCAACAAGTGTATATAATTTTTTAAAAATAAAAACCATATACTATATATCGATGAAATGTACGAACATATATATATTTTTTATTGAATTAATGTTTGAAGGGGGAATTTCTATTTAGAAATAAAAAAGAAATGAGGAAAAATAAATAAACAAAACCCACTAGCTCTGGTTGCCAGAAATGATATATATTTTTTCAAATGATTAGAGGAAATTAATATTTGACGTTGATTAATGTGGGGTCTCTACCTACTTTGCTTTTTGCCATACCTTGTCAATCAAAATCAAAACATATTTTTATTATCATAACATTTCAAAATCATATCAAATGTGTTAGTTTGTGAATGATTCAATTTCTTTATTCGACTCAATTGGTTAAAGCATTTTTTTAATATAAACTCTCTCTCTATATATAAATCTTATAGTTCAATTATAGAAAATGCCATTAAATTATGAAATTTGTATTAATAATACCCATTAACTTTAAAAAGTTTCAAAAATACTCTTGAACTTTCAAAAAAGAGAAAAATACCCTTGCGATTTAGGTTTTTTTTTTTTTTTTTTTAAATGTTAGGGGTATTTTTTAAACAAAACTTTAACGGTTTCCATCCAAAACTTAACACCAAAGATATTTTTGAAACTTTTTAAAAGTTTAAATGTGTTTTTGAAACTTTTTAAAACTTAGAGGTATTATTGACCTAAACTCCATAATTTAGGCTCCGTTTGATGACTATTTTGTTTTTAGTTTTTAATTTTTGAAATTTAAACCTAAAAATACTACTTCTACTAATAAGTTTATATGTCTTCTTATCTACTTTATACCTATGTTTTAAAAAACCAAACCAACTTTTGAAAACTAAAAAAAGTAGCTTTAAAAAACTTGACTTTGTTTTTAAAATTTGGCTAAGAGTTCAAATGCTTACTTAAGAGAGATGATATCTATTGTAAAGAAATTAGGTGAAAATAAGCCTAACTTTCAAAAACTAAAAACAAAAAACAAAATGGTTATCAAACGGAGTCTTAGGTTTATTTATTTATTTATTTAAATTTAGCATTTATTTCAACCCTTAAACTTTTGTACCTATTTTGTTTTTTTTTTTTTTCAAACGTTTTACCTCAATGTTGAGATAAAAGCTACTTTAGTCTTAAATATTTATTTTTCAAAAATTATTGATAAGATTTCAATGCTACATTTTTATTTCTTATTTGATAATTTAATACTCACACATGTCAATTTGAATATAGTTCGGTAGATAAGGATAATTTCATCTCACACAATCGTAATTGTCAAAAAAAAAAAAAAAAGTTAATATCCATATAGGAGGTCAAAGTCAAGTTTTGAAATAGATCAAATTATTTATAAAATTATGAACAAAAATTAAATGCAAAAAAATTTAAAAATAAATAACGTTTTTTCAACAAATAATTGGTAGAAAATTCCCTCACGGCCTTGACTCATGGGAAGCTACGTGTCCAACCACTCATATTTGCAATAAAAATGAAGGGACGAAAATAAGATTTAAATAAAAAAAAATAAAATGCCACTAAATAAATATATAACAAACTTTTTAATAAATAATTCGTTAATTAATCTCATCGCCGTACAATACTCTCATAATAAATTAATACTTCAATTTCTTTTTTTTTTAATACTCAAATGTCATATATATGACGTCACTGTCTTGATTTTAAAATTTGCCAAAAATATAGTACTTATTATATATTCGTTTTAATGTTGCGAGATTGCGAGAGAAAGCGATAAATTGGCGTGTCGTGATTTATCGCGAGAAATTAAAATGGCGAGAAGTTGACTAAGGAAAATATGGGTGGGAAGTTGAGGAAACGACACGGTTTTTGAAGGTAATTTGTCAGCGACTTGGAACCGATGGGACAGGTTTTGGGGTGGGGACCACAACTATTCCTTTGTGGAAGAAAAAAATGATAAAAGGAAAAAAAAAAAAAAAAACCACTCAGTTCAGTACTGTATACCAGTTGTCACCGACGAAATGATGTAACACAAATCCACCTCAATATTTTTTTTTCTAACAGGAAAAGAATTTATTATTATTATTATTATTTAAGTTTCAAATCCATTTTGGTCATGAATCTTTAGGTTTTGTTAGATTGGGGTTATTATATTCCTCAGATGGTTTATTTTGATTCATGTGTTTTAAACCTCGTTTGATATTTATTTGATTTTTAAAAATTAAATCTATAAATATTATTTTCACCTATGAGTTTTCATATTTTAATCTATATTTTCAAAAATCAATTCAAATTTTGAAAACTAAAAAAAAAGTTTTCAATGATTTGTTTTTACTTTTGAAATTCGACTAGAAACTCAAATGTGTTGCTTATGAAATATGAAAACTATGATAGAGAAGATGAAAACCATTGTAGAGAAATTGGGTGCAAACAAGCATATTTTTAAAAACTAAAAATCGAAAACTAAGGTCGTGTTTGATAAGTATTTGATTTTTTATTTTTAGTTTTTGAAAATTAAGTCTATAAATACTACTTTTATCCATGACTTTCCATGTTTTCTTATTTACTTTTTAAATGTGTTTTAAAAAATTAAGTCAAGATTTGAAAAATAAAAAAAAATGATTTTCGAAAACTTGTTTTTTATTTTTGAAATTTAGCTAAGAATACAAGTGTTTTTTTTTAAGAAAGAAAAGAACCATTGTATGTAAGATGAAAATAATTGTAGAGAAATAGTGAGAAAACATGTACAATTTTTAAAAACTAAATATAAAAAATAAAATGGTTATCAAGCAGTGTTAAATGATTATCAAACCGATCTTAGTGTATTTTTGAAACATTAATTTCAATATCTGTAGAATTTAAATGGATCATTTTAGTCAATGTGTTTGTTTATATTATCTTGTTTTCTTTCCATCATAATTCCAACATAAGTACTACACTCATTGTATATATGATGGTTATAATTTTGCAGACAATAACCAAATCAAAAAATTTGAGTGCAAACTATCTAATTGTCTAATTTGTCCTTCCACAGTTTGTCAAGTGATAATTTTTTTTTTTAATTTTTTTATTATATGGTTAGAACTTAAAGTGGGTGACTAAAAGATGAGTGAAACTCAAAATGCACTCAAATATTACTCATCACTAAAATGGCCACGCGCTAAAAGTACAAGATCTCAGTATTTTGAAAGTACAAGAATTGAAATAAGCAAACATTTTAAAAGTATAAGAATCTAAATAGGATTTAAACCATTTTTTAAAATTTTTTGAAAAAACTTTGTTCTTGTTCTATCCCACTTTTGTATTTTGTACTTTTTCATTATTTAGGTAGATTTTTTAAAAAACATATTTAGATTTTTAGAACAAAACAAAATTAATATGAAAGTGAAGAAAAACAATGAGACTTATACCATCCTAAAACACAAATAAAATAAACAACATATTTATCAATGAAATTTTAATTATAAAGTCATAATCAAAATTATAACTTTTTTTTGGGGATCAATTGATTTGTAAAGTAAGAGAGAAAGGAATAAAATAAGGGTAGGTTTGGATTGGAGCCTTTATCTATTTTCCACATCCATTCATTTAATATTGGCAAGATGCACCACTTTCCTCCCTTCTTCTTTAATATCCAAAAGTGAGTTTTTTTTTTTTCAAATAATTTAATTTAATTTCTAACCCCAAAAATTAATAGGAAAAAAAAAAGAAAAAGGAAAAAAAAATCTTTAAAGAGATATTGAGTTATGTGGTGAAAGGAACGCGATATATCGCGAGATATTGAATGAATCCAAAAGTCATTGGGAAATACAAATGTCACTTTCATCACTTTCAAATACCAACAATTCACTTTAAATCAAAATTCTCTCTTTTCAAGTTTCAAATACCAACAATATTAAAAAAAAAAAAAAAAAAAAGAAGTTTCAAATACCAACAAATACACTTTAATCTCATCCTCTCTCTCTCATTGTGATCTGTTAATTTATATTAATTCCCACTTTGACTAAATTTTAACTCTTCTTCCATTAATAATAATAATCATCATTTTTATTGGTTAAAAGAAACTTGGGTTTCCCAAGGGGCCAAGATTAAGTTTCTTATAATTAAATTAGATCCCACTTAATATCTATTGATAGATTCCATTATTTTATTTTTTTACTACAACATTATTTGGGCGTGGAGATTTGAACTCATGACCAAATTGATGTCAGTTGAACTATGTTATTGTTGGTTTATAGATTCCATTCTTATTGCAATATTTTAATGGTTTTGAATTAAATGAGATTCTATTCTTACTTTTACAAATCATGAATTCATAACTTTAATACAAGTTACAGGAATGTTATTAATTTTTTTCGTCTCTCTATACAAGTTAAATGTAAAGGTGTCCCTATTGATAAGGACTTAGAATCTATGAACACCTCTATGTCCTTCGCTATAAAGATTCCCTACTTTTGGAAGTCTCTTTGAGATGTATCTTTTTGTCGATTAAAAAAAATACATTTCGAATATTTTTTTGACCCAAAGTATGCGCCTATCCACCCATCAGATAAATGGTTATTGGAAACAAAATGATCTCTTATTTGGCCAATACCCTTTTTTCTTTGGAAGAATAGGAAAAATGGTTAGACTATAATGATATAATTAAATTTACCCTAAACCATCAACTAAAACTTTTACCCTAAATCAAATAAGGATCAATTTCCTCCGCAAGTAATATTTATTTCACTTGTTTGGCTTTTCATCAAATTTCCAAGCCGACATGTGAGGGAGAGTGTTAGACTATGTTGATATAATTAAATTTACCTCAAACTATTAGTTTAAGCTTTTTGTCTTGATTGGTGATTTAAGAAAAAAATCGAAATATGAAGCAATATAACTTTTAAGAATTCATTTAAAAAAAAAAAAGAATTCAAGGGTTGTTTGTGAGACTAGTGAATTCATTTGAACCTAGGATGATCTCAAGGAAATAAGTATATGTCTTAACTACTTAGACACATTTTTGTTACTAAAACTCAAATATTTTTAAATAAAAGCTTTTAAACTCATGCTCTCAATTTTCTACAAATTTAAACAAAATTACGAGTCAAACATTCTCAAAATTCAAATATTACATTAAAAATCGAATATTTTTCATCAAACATGAATAAAGTAAAGAATATTACACCATATCATTTCAAAAAAGGAATAATCAACTTTAAAATTTACTAATATATACTAATGGTACAAATTTAGGATGTATACATAGTAAATGAAAAATTGACCAAATATGCTAAAATTAAGTTTGGAAGCACTAAAAAAACATTAGATATTAGGGATTATTTTTCCAAGTTGGGGATGCAATGATGTGGACAGCCAAACCAAACATTTTCATTTTTGTGTTTTTGAAAATTTTAAGGATCTCTTTTTTTTTTTCTCTCTCTCATGTCATATGGGGTCCCACCATCTATTTTGACTTCCATTTCTAACCTCCACTAACCCACTATCAAACCCATAACTTAGAGAGAGAAAAAATATTCCCTAAATTTAGAGAGAGAAAAAAAATAATTATACTAATTTTAGATTTGGGATTTTGGTGTCACTATATGTGTGGCCTTTGCCAATCCCTAAAATGGAAAATTGCTTCAAAAAGTGTTTTGAAATAACTTTGAGAGTTGCTTTGAAGCTATCATGTGCCTAAATAGCCATTTTTGTTATTTTTAATGTACATTTATCATATTAATGTAAATCATAGTGTTGTTACAAAAATATTGTCAAAAGAGTATGGTACGGTTTTGCCCTTTTTTTTCTTCTTTTATATTATACTAAAAATAAGAAAACTACGCTAATCATAACATAGTTCAACGGATTAAAACATAGATTATTGGATAAAATGTCAGAGGTTCAAATTATCACTCTTATATTTTGTTGAACTAAAAAAACATCTACTAACTTTAACTGAAGTGTCTATATCTTAACTTCTTAATTGTATTCATGTCGACGAGTTAAGCTTGTTTTTAACAAAATAAATAAATAAATTTACCACTTATTTGAATATGAAAATTTTAATATTATATGTGCGTATATTATCATGGTCTAGAAGTACAAGAAAAATCACTAGCCCCTTTTGGTCAAAAATGGAGACACCAAAAAAGCCAGCTATGAAATTACCCAAATAAGGGGTAAGGTAAGATGGCCCAATCAATCTTATCAATAAACTATTTGAACAACTCAAAAAAAAAAAAAAAAAAAAAAAAAAAAACTATTTGAAGAAAAAGAAAAGTGAAGAAAATATTTGTCTAGATATTATTGGACCAAATTCCACATCAACACAAGCACTATAATATTCCTCTACTCGTATGAACGTGACCAACTTTCTATCTTTCTTGATTTAATTTTTGAGGGATAAAATACCATTTTCATACATATTTTTTAACTCTTATTTTATTTTAGACTTTCCTACGTCACGTCTAAAAAGAATTAATCGTAATGAAAAATAGTTAAATAGTTTTAATAGTGTGAATATGACTACTATATTTTTAAAAACGGTTGATAATAATATTAAATTATTTAGATTCCCTTGTTATATATTCATAATTACAGTCATGTTATTATCAAATTTACAATCATGTTATTATCAAGTTCTGCTTTTAGAAGTTTCAACCATTTCTAATTAAAATTGATTCAAAATTTCTAATTTTTCATTGGTACGATTTACAAGTTTATAGAGTTCAGTTCAACATTCCTATCATGTTTGATATTGTGTGGGATAAGTATGATGGTTATAAGGTTTACAAGTTAAGCTCAGTATATTCGAGAGTCACTGAAAAAGTCTTAAACTTTTCTTTCTTGATTTGTGGCAATTTAATTGTGAAAATCTAGGTATATACCATTATATACATTCTTTTAAAATGGTACAATCAATGTATATCTACAAAATTAAGTTGTTTGAGGTATTTATTACTAATTATTAGTTTCCAAAGACCCCGTGTTATTTCATTTTTTCTTTATTTGATTGTCTCAATACCTTCTGTATTAAGGTATACCGTCACATGGATTTTTATATCTTATAGCATTAGGTAGGTATTCATGCATATTTAAACTCATTTGTTAGGTAAAAAACAACATATATACTAAGATAAATGTGAGGGAGTTTTAGGTGGAGTGGATAACTATAACCATTTATCTTTTTAATGGTGCATGATGCATGTATGAGTGGAAATTAATTTTTTCTATTTTTTCTTACATGTTGGCGGGTATTTATACGTATTTCTAATTATTTATTTCATTAAAAAGAAAATAGAATGATATGTTCCAGTATATACACTGTTAGAAAAAATTAGACAAGTTTTAGATGGTGTATTCTAGCATTAAGTGAATAATTACACTCATTTACATTATTACATGTGGATGGGGATTTATTTTTCTCAATCCCTAGATTTTAGTGAGGGTTGTTAGGATTGTTTTTTTAACCTATTTCTCATTTTTTTAGATTTTTTTTTTTAAAAAATTAATCATAGATTTTGTTATTTGAAAAAATCTAAAGTATTTTCCTCCATCTAAAATTATAAATATCCGTATTTTGGTCCTAATGCAATGAGTGGATTTTAGTTAAAAATGGTTTTAGCCATATTTTCAAATTTAAACTTGTTTATGCATTTTTGGAATCAGATTAGTTAAATTTAGATATTGTTCTTATTGCCCTTTTAAATATTTAAATTTAGTCATTGTATTTGTAAAAATCTTAAAAGTAGTATTCATTATTAAAATTTATCCAAATTAGTTAAATAATAATAATAATTTATATATAAAAAATACACCGTGTGAATATGTTTCTAAATTTATAAAATCTATAGATGGAATTCTTATAGAGACTAATTTCTTTTTTTGTAACAATAAACTAATAATGGATTTATTTAAAATATAAGAACTAAATTTAGACATTTAAAATATATAGATTAAAATAAAATAAGACGGGTAACCTTTTCCAGATTTTGTCCAAACTATTCTCATTTTTCTCTTTATTGATTTTTAAAATCTAAATCCATTTACATTTTTTTTGTTTAACAATTATAGGTAGTTAAATTGAACTATCAACCTTATAATGATAGACTTGTATAGTATCTATTTAGCTTGACTCGAATGGGCTTCAAATCAGAATTTAGTAAACATTGAATAACCATATTTTCTATGGTTATATATATAACTATTTTGTAAATAAGGATCTTGATATTTGACCATTATTTTGTGAATTTATTGTAATAGTTTGTTTATCATTGAGAGAAGTATAAAAAATATAATTATGAGAAGATGAAATCAAATACTTGGTATTTCATTGATAAAAGTATGCAGTTAAAATATATTGGAAAAAATTAACTTATATTCCTAAACTCTGGGATCATATGAATTAAAACTTTAAACTAGTAATTATATGAATTTATATCCTATACTTTTTATAGATAAATTAATTTAGACATCTGTTTTGTGATTTATAACTACTTTTACTTATTCCTTTAAAATGAACCCAAAATCACCTAAATGAAAATATCTTCACTCAAAATTCTATTAAAGTAGCAAAAAAAAAAAAAAAAATAATCACATAATCCTTTTTAAATATGTAGAAAAAAAATGAAACTCTACTTATATTAATGAAAAATCTAGAACATTTTCTTTAATGTTACGCTAATCTTTGCCTTTAAATAAGTTAGACATAAATTTTATGCATTTTAAAATGATATTATTAGTTTTGAGTTAATACAACCTCAAAAGTTTAGGAGTATAAATTAATTTTTGAGTTAAAAATATATAATGAACAAATTATTTTAAAAAATATTTAAGAACTACAGCTATTTTTTTTAATCCAAAATCATATGAAGTGAGGAGATTCAAACTCTTTCATTCGATTACGTGTGAAAATTTATTCAATGAGGCTGCCACAATGTGATTACCTCATAATAACAGTTGAATGTAGATTCAATTATTTTCATGCCACTAATAATCACTCGATACAAATTTGAGATATTTTTCTCCCACAATTCAAAGGTAAAAAAAATACCAGTCACATTGTGGCGACTTCACTTAATAATTTCTCTTAGTTTATTGAGGTGGATGATCCTTTAACTTCTTAAGTATTAATTACTTGAGTTATTGACCAAACCTAATTTTAAAAATAGAAAGAAATGAGACATGTGTAAATAAATTATATCTTTATTAATTTTGTGGGTGTGGTACAATCTCTAATGTGTTGTTTTTATTATTTCTTACTCATAAACAAATGTGTACAATCTCTATTGCGCTTGTTGAATCTCAACATTTGGCTTGTCGATCGTTAAATCGTCTTTTAGCTTGTTAATCGTTGGATCAACTCTTGACTTGTTGATCCTCTTCCAAATACGATCGAAGTCAACATCTAAAGACTCAATGAATCATTCAACATCAAAGGACTTTGTCTTATTTGCTCTCAATTCTCTATAAGTTCTCTAGAGAATAAAGTTTTTAAACCTTTAAAATGAAAGAAAGCTATTCTATTTATAGAGCTCCCGTGGACATGTGGACATGGACCTACCTCTTTGGACTTAGATTTTATTGGACTACGGCTTCTCATTTGGGTTATGTCTAAAATTTGACCCAAATTACACATATTTGAGTTTTCTATAAATTTAGAGATTTTTGTAAATTTACAATTGATTCCTAATTAAATAAATAATTTTGTCATTAACTTCAAATAATTACTTTACGATTTTTAATTTGCCAAAATTTCTATTCAAGTAATATATTTAGATTGACAATTATATCAATATCTTTAAAATGATTGAAGTCTTTTAAAATTATTCATATCTATTTAAAAAAACACAAAAATAAAATTAATGATATGAGAATCACGTGAAAAAGAAATGAATCGCCTCCAATAACGAGACAGCATCTGGTTGGATTGATAATTTCTCCACTGAGAAATAATATAAATTAATCAATTAAAAAAAGAATTATTAAAATAATTTAAAATTGATTATTCTTGACTTTATGTTTCCATTCATTTCAGTCCCAATAATTAAGAATTAAAATACCTTTATTCTTTTGTTTGTCTTTTCCTTATCCAAGCATTTTTTTAAAATTTAAATTAAAAACAAATTAAGAAAAAAAAAGCAAGGTGGGCCATGATGGTTACCCACCATACCCAATACACTTTACTTATAATAAAATTATTTTGTGAACTCACACATTTCATTTCTCCATTTTTAAGATAGTTGAAAACTTGAGTATAACTTATTTGGATAAGATATTATTTTATCAATTAAAAGATCAGATATTCGAATCTCTCAACCTAGTATCGTTAAACTGAAAAAAATTTAAAGGTTGGAGAGATTCAAACTACGGATCTCATAGTCGTTAATATATTCTATATGCAAATTGAGTTATGCTCTTTTTACCGATTTAACTATATTAATTAGGAAAATGATGGGTGGACGAATTTCAAACATGTAGACGACTAATAGAAATCTAACATTTTATGTATTAGAATAAGTTTTTAATTAAAAAATACATATTTGAAGCTAAAATTTATTACAATTACTTTTATTTAATAAAATAGAGTTAAATTATAAAATTGGTCTTATGATTTTGAAAAAGTTAGAATTTAGTTTTTATAATTTTAATGGTTATAATTTTTTTTTGAAATAATTTTAATGGTTAGAATTAGTCTTTATAACTATATAATCGCATGACTATTTATGAGGGGTTTATCAAACTATAAAAATTATTTATGAAGTTTTATCAAACTATAAAAATAAAATTCTAACTTTATAAATAATAAAGACTAAATTTGTAATTTAACTTAAGAATAATGAAACTACTTATAAGTCATGAAAAGAAGTACGAGGGAGAGAGGTAATATAGAGAAATTTCCAAACCCAAAAACGGAATTTCAGCTTTTATTTATTTATTTTTTCTTTTTTAGTCACTTTCAAAAAGGGAAAGGGAAAGAAAAAGAAAAAGATAATAAATGGAGGGGGAGGAGGACAAGTCCAAGAAGATATCGAAACGATATATCGCGAGATGAGAGAAATAACGAAAAAACGCGAGAAATGAGAAGTTTTTATAATTTTTTTTTTTAAAGAAAATTTAAAAAAGGGATTGATTTAGATCTCAAAACAATAAAAATTGACAGTGGGACTTTGAAGTTGGAGGGAGGACGGGGATCGCCTTGTGGTGGGACCCACTCATTTAGTAGATGTCGCGTGTGACCCCCAATCTCCCATATATATTTCTATATAATTTTTTTTTTTATTTTTTAAAGACTTTCTTTTCACCTTTTTTTGTTCCTATCATTATTTAAAAAAAAATAATACTTACTTTTTCATCGCTCACTTGGTATCTTTCAATGACTATCTTTATATTTTTTACAATTAGGAGAAATAAATACACAAAAAAAAGAGATAAGATAGATTTTTTTAATAATGGTCGTTAAGAAGATACTACTTACTAACTGGTAGTCAATAAGAAAAATATTTCTGGTTGAAGATCCCTCGTTAGAAAGATAGAAATATATGAGCTATTTATTTTATTTTTAATTAATTTTGAGATGAAAAACTATGTAATCTAATATGACATTAGTACCGATAAAATCCAAATGGATTTTCGATAAAAAAAAATTAAAATTGTGATCCAATCCAATAATGTTGAATCTAAACAGACACCATCTTGAAGATTCCACATTCAAAAGGTAAAAAGAAATCTCACAACTTATAAAATATATGAGTTACTTATCTTATTTTCAATTAGTTGGGAGTTGAAACCATCCATCAATAGAAAACTTCTATCAACCATCTTTTTAACTAGAAGAGAGAAATACAGAAAGAGAGAAGATTTTTTTTTTTTTTGTCTTTTAAAATATTCTAAATACGTGTCAAATAGGAAGGTATTCAGTAGGTAAATATCTTGCTTAAAAAAACAAAAGAAAATCGTACTTAATTTTGATAATCAATGAGTTTTCCTATCTAGTTTTGATCCGTGATATAAAAAAAATAGATAAAAAGATCGATCCTTTTAGTCTTTACCCATACCTATCTATTAATCTTTTAACAAAAATTCAAATCTATTTGGAATTTTATACCTAACCTATTATATTTGGGCATCATTTTCTTGTCTATATAGACACATCTATTTATTAGATAAATAAATAAAATATGTGCTTTTGTTAGGTTTTTAGTAAACAATTAATGTCGAGTTTAAAAGTTGAAATATAATATTTGATAGTTTAAAGAATAAAAAGTTATGAAAATAAAAATTCAGAAATCATATTACATAATCTAAATCTAAATTTTTTTTAAAAAATTATTAAAAATAACGAATTTCCTTTACGAAGTATTCAAAAGTTTAGGATAAAATTTTCAAAACAACCATGATTGTAATATATATTGCTCTATTACATTATATGTAAGTATATTTATACTTACTTAAAACCACATTATCCATTCATCAAATAATTAGTAAACTAATGGCATTTAAAGTTAAATTAAAATAATATTATATTTATAACAACATTTTAAGACTAAATTCGATATGTTAAAAGTTTAGGAATGAAATATAATAAATTTAAAAGTTTGATATTTATGGTCTAAAATAATTGACAATTGGGTTATGCATGCATACTTCTAAATTAGGAGGCTCATGCAATGCATGTGATCTTTAAAAGTTTGTTGACTCATGAGAAATTGTTAAAGAAATTTAAACAATGTGACTGCCAAATAATTATTTGAAGAAGCATATAAAATTTGGAACTTATATTGAACTGCTATATAATAGAAGGCCACGTTTAATAATTTTTCGTTGACACTTCAATTAAACTATAAGGTGTATTATGAAATTATAAGGATTAAAAAGGTAAATTAATTAAAAAAAATGATAAAATATACATTTGGTCCATGGCTAACATTTTTTTTTTTAATTGAGGTTTCAAAAGTGATGTGATGTGCTTGGTCTTTAAGATTTAAATTGATTTCTATAATTCGAAATTAATTTCTTATTATAAAAAAAAATCCACCTGGTTTAAAAAATACATACAAAGTCAATCTATTCTAATTTCTAACTGACACATTATTTATCCAGTCAATCCTAGGGGTGTACATAACCTGGGTTGGGTTGGGTTGAGGGAGATTTTTGGACCAACCCGAAAATTCGGGTTGGTCATTCCTTCAACCCAACCAACCCTATTCATGAGAGTAACCCAACCCAACCCAACCCAATATTTTCAGGTTGGGTTGGGTTGGATTACCGGGTTAACTTTTTTATTTTTTTAATTATTTTTTAAATTATTTAAAATATTTTTTCTTGAATTAATAACTAAAAACACATGAAATTTAAATATCAAACTTCAAAATCCATAACATCTTAACATTTTGTTAGAAGTCTAGAAGAAAACATAAGAAATTGACAAATAATTCATTTATAAGTATATATTTAATTAAAATAAAATTAAAAAATATAAATTTTGGGTTGGGTTGGGTCAACCCGAGCCTAAAAGGCCCAACCCGAGAACTGACCCGAACTTTTCAGTTCTCCAAACTTCTAACCCAACCCAAACCGAAAAAAAAATCTAACCCTACCCAACCCTTACGGTTTAGGTTGGGTAGTCTGGGTTGGTCGGGTTAGCGGGTTACTTGTACACCCTTAGTCAATCCATTGTAACTGACACATTATTTATATCAACTCGATCATTTAGAAACTAATTTGAAACTTAAAAAATTAATTAAAAATCAAATTCAAATATTAGAAGATCAAACATATCATTTTCATAACTTCAAAGGACCAAGTATAAAAAATTCAAATATAAAAGACTAAGGTCTCGATTGATCTTTGATTTTTTATTTTTGAAAATTATGCCTGAAAATCTTGGTTCAAACAGGACGAACTTATTGTTTCAAGGTCGATACTTCTACCAATAAGTTTCTATGTTTTTTTTAAAAAAATTTACTTTGTACTTATGTTTTAGTTTTTAAAAACTTATTTTAGCTCTTGAAATTTAACTAGAAATCTAAATATTACTTCAAGAATTATGGAAATCACTGTAAAAAAAAATGAAAAGAAATTATAAAAAAATAAACCTAAGTTTCAAAAACTAAAAACTAAACAGTAATCCAACAGAGTTTAAAACGAAGTATATATAAACTTCAAGTGTCTGTGTTTGGGGCGCTGAATGAGTTATAATAATAGATGGTATAATAGTCTGTGGGTTATTATAGTCTGTGAAACATATAATATTATTTAAAATGCACAATGGTATAGGGTTATGATAGTGAGAGTATTTTACAGGTTATTATAACACAAATTATAATAATCAGTGAGCCAAACAGACTCAAAAAGTTAGTTGGAGAGGTTTCAATTTTTTTTCCTTTTTTAAAAATGATTTTTAATTAGCTTTTTCGTTCTAATTCGTAGAAGAGGTACAAATTCTATTTCTACGCGGCCTTTGTCCACGCTCCCTCCCGCCTTCATGTGGGAACCACCACTGAAATTTGCTTCCACATCAACCAGAAATCGACACGTGTTACTGCCAGGTGTTTGGTAACCTATTTCTTGCTTTCCTTGGTTCGAAAAATTATTTAACATAAAGTTGTTTTATTTTCATTTTTTTAATTTTAAATTCAGGATTCAAATTTCTCATTTTTTGGCCGGACATATATATTTAAATAAAAAGATTGAGCTATAGCATGGTCAAGTTTTTACATGAGTCATCTTATTATTGCAATTGCCAATATTAAATCTTCATATATGGTAAAATCATGATTTTTAGTATCAATTCAAACATGGCTCCAGTAATTAAAATTTTAAAAAAATTAATACGGTTCCATGGATAAGATATAAACTATCATCTCAAAGATCCATACTTCGATCTTCCACCTTGCAATTGTATTTTTAGTTTGAGATTCAACGTTTTAAAGTAGCTAGCCACATTAAATCCCATGAAATAATTTATCGGTTGATTGACCTAATTTAATTCACCACCAAATTTACCTTACAAAATATGCATCTCAAATATATTTTAAAAAGATTAAAGTTATCTATACTAAATGACTCCTAATATTTAGGTAATTTTTTATTTTTTAGAATTTCAAATTTACCTCCAATACATAAAACAAATTCAATTAGGTTTATAAAAAAATGGACACTTGCATAGATGACAAAATATTATATATCAATTGTATGAGTGTCATTCATATATTGGATATGCAAAAATAGCAAAAACACCCGACACAACCCAATCAGAAGAGCAAAAAGTTAAAAATGCCCTCCCACACGTTTTTCAATATGGAGAATATCAGTCATCTATACAATGTTGATAGATTAATGATATACCTAACCAAAAAGTGCTATTGATATTCTTATTTAAAGTTAATCAAATGTATATCAGTAACTAGCATATGATATATACATGATATAAAATGTATCGTTGGTGCATTATTGATATACTTTATTTTTCACTGGCGTTATTTGTAAAAAGTTTTCAGTAGTCTATCAATAGTATCTTGTTGATAGACCAACAATATACCTAATATAAAGTGTATCAATGATAAACTACTGATATACTTATGAAGTATATCGAGAATATATAAGTATGTCATATATGATATTATACATAATATAGAAGATATCACTGATATACTACTGATATATTTTATTTTATGTATTTTAATATGAGGTTGGTCAGTAGTCTATTGATGATATATCGTTTATATAATAATGATATACCTAATATAAAATATATAACTGATGTAATATACTTATATAAAGTTTATCGATAGTATATTAATAATTCACATATAAATTATACATAATATAAAGTATATCACTAATATGCTACTGATATACTTTATTTTAGTTTTTTACTTTATTAATGATTTATATTTATAGTTAATAGACTTGTTTAATTGATACAATTGATTAGTGGTATATAAGAATTCATATTTAGTATATTAGATATATTTAAAATGAAGTATATTAGTGATGTATTAAATATGCAAAACAACCATTATATGCTCCATATATATATATACCTAAAAATGTATTGATGTACTTTGTTTTATGTATCTATTCATAAAGTATATCAGATATATTAATGATACACCAAATATTGATGTATATGAGATATGCTATTAAGTATATCAGATATCCTATTAATACACCAATGATGATAAAATTAGAATAATACCAAAATAGAAATTAAATTTTAAAATTATTTGCTATATTTGCAAATCTCAAAAACTATAGCTAGATTTATGAATATTATAATATTTTTTGCTATCCATTATAATTTTCTTTTAAAAAAATGTTAAAATTTACCAATTTTGAAGTTGATGTGTCATTAAATTATTATTTTAAAAATGTACTTAAAACACTTAGACACTCCACTCAAAAGAAATGTATTTTGTTAATGGGCATGTTCTTTTTTTTTTTTTTGTTTTTCTCTCATACCCAAAAGTTGGGTTTTATATGTCTAGTTGCATATAAATGGCACAAGCACGTTTTCAAATATGTTTATAAAATAATAATTTATTAACACATGAGCATTCATTCTGTTAACATTTTTTTTTTTTTAAAAAAGATTGTGAAATAACCTACTTGAAAATTTTAAATATATTAAAATTTAAATTGAAACTTTAAGAAATTAACAACCAAATGGATTATTACTTAAAAGATTAGGAATCATTTGGTATGTTTTGCATAATTTAATTTATACACTCCCTTACATAATTTTGTAAATTGTGTATATTTAATTATCAAGTTTTTTTAATAAGATTATTGGTGTTTTCGTACGGATAACCCATTTTTCCGCGCAATAATGACATTTGACCTGACATTTCATTCTGACGTGGCAATGCGCGCAAAATTACTCATAAGGGTAATATGAAGCGGTCTTTCTTGTTCACGCTCTCGTACGCGGAAACACTTTCGCTCCCATTGTCTTGCTCTCGTCGTCTCGCTCTCGCTCTCGCTCAAATGAATGGTCGAAAATATAAAGAAAAATGGATAAGGAAAAAAGTCAGAGAAGAGCTGGAGTAGTAGAGGTAGAGAGATCAACGAGAGCGAGTCAGCGAGAGCGAGAGCGAGTCAACTACAACGCGAGTTTTGTTATTTTTTTCTTTTCTCTATAATTTTGACAACTTCATTACTATCATGAGCGAGAGCGAGAGAGCTAGAGTCGGAGTTTAGTGCCCTTACGGTAATTTGAACGAAATGTACCGTACAAAAAGGGTCATATGTCATTAATTTCAGAACATAAGTCAAATCATATTAATGTGCGTGAAAAAGAGTCTTCCATGCCATTTTCTCAAGATTATTTGCATCCCAAAAGTGATGAATGTATTAGGCCTCTATACAAATTGTGATATATTGATTACAGTGAAAAAAAATAATGATGTGATATGACAGTGACAATTTATAGAACCCAAGTGTGTGCATTTTTTTAATGAAGTTTTAGTTCAAAAAGTGACAATTAGAAATCACTGAAAAAAAGTGATAATTAGAATATTTTCCAAAAAAAGAAAAGAAAAAAAGTGGTAATTAGAGTAAGCGAGAATGGGGCCATTTTTCTTTTGATGGGCAAAGTAGGAAAATAAATATATTTTAAAAATTAAAACTATTCTCCTAATAGAATAAAAATACAATTTGATCGGCTTTTAGAAAATGACTCCAGATTTTTCTAATTTTAGATTTATATTTGAAAATAAGTAAAGTATTAGGAAAGAACTGACAAAATAGTCAAAAATTCAAATTCTCACTCTCCCGTATGTTGTTAAACTAAAAAAGTGAAAGAGTTAAAAAATTATTGTTATTATTAATATATTTTTCTTTAGAAAAGTTTGAATTAATAAACCAACTCAACCTAAATTAAAATATTTTATGTTAAATCAAAATCATATACGCTCAATAAATTTATTATCGAAACAACTACTTATGTCTAAGTCATTCAACCCAACACAATTCAACCCATAAAATATCTCTAAACATCTATGTAATTACGTGTGAATTTGAAATTCACTTTAAATTTTATATTACAAAGCTTTCAATTTTTTTTTTAAAAAAATTATAATCTAATGAAAAAGAGAAAAGAAGAAGAAAGCTTTCAATTTCGTGGACCTAGATGATATGATATAAAATTCGAGAAAACCCATTTTCTCGTATTTCAATTTTAAAATTATGTGGATGGTGACATACAATTTAATCGGTTAAATATTAATAATTTTTAAAATAAAATTTCCAGATGAATAAGATAGATGTCATTTTCTAACACACAATTTTCAAATTTCAAACAAGTTGGATCCACTGGGGACACTTTTGTAATTTCACAATGTTCCAAATAATTGACTTTTTATGACTGACAAGGACATAAAAATTTAATAAATTCAATATTCTCAACAAAGTCGACGTATTATTATAGTAAATTAAAGTTGATGAATTAAAATAATCCAATTCCTTAAAGGGCCTAAAAAGGAATAATTTTAGTTCTCCATGATATTGTAACACTTCCAAGACTTATTACCTCGATGCTAATTTTTGGAGCAGAAGAAATTCCTTTTTTTTTTCCTTAACTAATCAATAAAAAAAATATTTTTCTTTTTTAATGATGTCAAACAATTTTAGAACTATTGTTCGAGATATCTCAATATGGTCTAATAAAATTTTTATTCATGGTGTCGAACACAAGAAAATATTATAACTTCTCAATGATTAAGTTTGATTGATTATTCGTGTCTAACATGAATTTAAAAACAAAAATAACGATCAATTAAAGTGAGCATTTAGTCATTTGACTAGTAGTTGGTTTGTGATGACTTTTGAAAAAAAAAAGGTGTTAAGCACTTTTATGAGCACTCTTGAAAGTGATTATTTTATTTTTTAGTGTTGTTTTTAGAAATTTCAAAACCACATTTAATTATCTAATCATATACAATAAAAATTTTAGAAATTGCTTCTAATTGTCTAAAACTATCTCCAAAATTCATCCCAAACTCACCAAAAGTTGCCATAATCTTAGCCTTTCCATCATTATTTAACTCATTTCAAAATATTTTTATACGAAAGATAGAAAAAAAAATCATCATAATGCTTGACAAATTAAACCTAGCTAAAAGAAGTTATGCTACATAAAGATTATCTTCAAAGAAAAAAAAAGTTACAAAAAGTCAAAGGAGAACTGTCCCCATGTAAGAAAAAAAATATTGGGGCGTTTGAAACACTGTGTTGGATTTAAATAGTTTTGGAATTCGAACCCAAAACGTTGTTTGACTCATTATGGGTTCAAAATTACTCAATGAATTTGAAGTACAACCCCATGATTTTGAATATAACAGTGCACTCCAAACAAACATTGTTTCGTTAATTCCTAGGTTTCAAACACTGCATATCAAATACTGTTTTTTGATTTTCAGGATTTCAAACCTCTTAGAACAAACCCTTCAGAGTTTTGATTCCAATGGTTTTGATTCTAAAACGCTAATACAAATGCTCCCATTAGGTTTTCTAGAAGTCAAAAGAGCCAACTACACAATTGTCTTATCTTTAAACCTTAAACCTTACAGACATAAACATTTATTTTCAACTAAATTCCAATTTTTTCTCGATATAATATTGTAAATAAAGTAGGTTCACATTGTTATCGAACATATAATTAACATCAGTCAAAATTCTAAAAAAAAGGTGATAATATAAAACAAAACAACGGTTCCCAATTCCACTTCAAAAGAATATAACAAACACTTGAAAAGGATATTGCAAAAGAATCATGCATTGGCATGTGTTTTCTTCAAAGATTAAAAAGAAAAAAGAAGCACAAAACAGAAATAAAATTGACAAAAAGTCGAAAGAGACCCCATGGAGTAAGAGAATTAATAATATTAGAAGAAAATAGAATGATATTTTAAAAGTAAAAAAAAAAAAAAAAAGAGGTGAAAAAGGGGAATCAAGAAGGGGTAAAATGAAAGGTAAAAGAAAAGAGAAAAGAAAAGAAAGCAAAGGAAAATATTCTTGCTGTCTCTCGTTAAATTCACTTCCCTTCTTTCTCTTTTATGGGACGTTGGCATTTGCAAAGAAGGTTCTTTGAAAAGAGAATCCTCCTTTATGTTCAAAGTTTCCACAAACCCCATTTTCTTTCCTTTTTCTTTTCTTTTCTTTTCTCTTGTGGGAGCGGGAAGAAAAGGTCGTATGTATCGTCGATGAAATCCACTCGTTTTCTCTCTTTTTAGAGTTCAATAAATATAAGAACAGAGAAACTGAGTTATCGACCTTTGAAATAATTGTACTGAGCTATAGGGGTGTACATAAGCCGACTTGGGTTGGGTTGGATTGGGTTGGGTTATGCTATTTTTTTTTGGACCAACCCAAATTTTCGGGTTGGTTATTCTTCCAACCCAAATAACTCTATTCATAAGGGTAACCCAATCCAACATTTTCAACATTTTCTGGTTGGATTGGGTTGGGTCATTGGTTAGCTTTTTTTTTAATCCAAAATTATATAAATATAAAAATTTCAAGAATTAAAAAACTCCAAATTTCTTTATACTGAATAACAATTATAAAACTTAAATATTTTATTACAAATTTACAATTATATCAAGAAACTTCTAAATAAATAGTCATCATTTAAAACAAAGACTATTTGTTTATCAAAGATTGAATTAAAATTAGCCACTTAGTTTCAGTTTATATTATGAAAAACTACACCATAATGACTTAAAAAATGTATTTTTAAGAGTTATTAAATAATAAATAATTATGAAATTAAACAAAAATAAATTAAATACATGTATATGTAGTTGTATGGTAGGTAAAAATATAATTTTTAAAATTAATAATAAGTTCGGGTTGGTCGGGTCAACCCAAATTAATTTTAGGTAAACACATGAACCAACCTAACCCGTACATTTTAATTTATTTGAACCCAACCCAACCCAAATAAATTCATAACCTAACCCAACTTGATACCAAGTGTCACGGTCGTACCTCTCGAACCGTGCGGCGCCATGAATCATCCCTCGAACATGGCCAGCCTTAAGGGGAACTCCTGCCCCATCTCTATGATCGCAATGCTTTGTGGCTTCGTCGGCGCCTTAAAGCGAGGTTCTTGATCCTCAACCAAGCATCAAGTAAATAAGCGGCGGACCGTCGTGGTCGCACGCCGCCCGCGTCCGTGTACTTGCACTTGTCTTTCCCATGAGTTGGCTCTCGACGGGACATTCTCGGATCGGCCGTCGCTAATCCGCCCTATATCGGAACCTCAGGCCCATGGAAAGGCGCAATGTCGACACACGTGTGTCGTCCGACACCGCCCCTTGAAAATCCGTTACAAAGGAAACGCCCAAGACACTTCTCTTGAGACGCCGCTTTCGACCATGACACGCGAACGTGCCACGGGGTGACTCACTTAGGCCCACAAGCCCAGGGGGTACCATGGTGTCGGATTGTTCGGGTTTTTTGAACACCCCTACTGAGCTATGGTATCGAATTGACAAAACTCACCTCATTTTCTTGTTTCTTCTTTTTGTTTCTTTGCTTAAATGATAAGTTTGATCTCGATTTTTTTTTGTTTCGTCCCTGCATTTAAAAAGTTGGGTTACACTTCTTTCCTTTTTCTTCTCTCTCCTGAAAGAGGAAAAAAGTAGTAGTAGTATATATATATATATATATATAGATATATATATATTATTGCTTAAACCTGATCATCTTCTTTCTTGTAAGGAGTTCGACAGATACAAAGTTGAGAGATTGAGTTATCTACCTTTAGAATGGTTATAGATGTTTTATTTTATCTACTAAGCTATGCTTGAATTGACAAAATCCACTCATTTTTTTTAATTTCTTCTTCTTTCTCCTCTATTAAAATGATAAGTTTGATGTCGAGTTTTATCTATTTAGTAACTCATCTATTCAAAATAAATAAATTTTGGGTTATGCTTCTTTTCGATCTATATCATTAGTATCATTAATGGAACTTAATGTGCATGGCATGACAATTAGAGAAGCTTTGGATGAATCGTCTTGATATGACAAACAATTAGGTACATAGTATAGAGAAATATATTCAATACTACCATATTAGGTGCTATTCATTTCATATTAGTTATGTAATTAATAAATATATTATTTATTGTGTGGGATCTATCCTTTTATTTATTTTATTTTAAAAGAGTATCTACCATAAAAGTACTTACTCTTTTTTTTTTCAATAATAGGCATGCCATCATATTAATGGATTAATGATAAGAATTAAATAAAAAGTTTTTTAGTTTAATATGAGGTTGGAGATTAAACTTCTAACATTTTGGTCAATAATATATATTTTAATTAGTTGTGTTAGGCTCATGTTAATGTAGCCGAAATAAAATAAAAGTGATGTGATTGAAAATTTTTAATCTCAAGCACTAAATGAATAAATATTTGACAATATTATAGAGATAAAAAGTAAAACATGATGAATATAGGACAACCTTATAAGTTATAACTATAATTATTTTATTTTTGGGGGGTATTTTGAAAATTCCTACTCTTTATAATGGTAAAATCTAAAGAACCCAACAAAAAGTTCAAAATCTTTTGTGGTGTTGGGTGGAGAGTACTTCACAATCTTTTTGGACCTTTTTGAGCCAAGTTATTGGATCCTTTTTCATTGGGCCAAGGTCCAAAACTTCAGGCCCAGTTAAAAGCAGGCCCACTGATCCAGCCCAACTTTTGCCAACTGTGGATTCTTGGGAACCCAATCTCTTTTAAAGGCCTAACCCACTACATAAATGACATTTTTCTAAATGAAGGGACATTTCTAGATGTAGCATTTTAATTATTTTATTTTTTAAAATATAGAAAAAATTAAAATAATAAAAGCATAGCAAATAATGTCTCTATATATATAAATATATGTTAAGTGAAGTAAATTATTAATAATTATATACCTTTTTATTCTACAATTTCTTGATTTGAAGTCATTTTAGCAAATACAACATTCATATAAATCAAAGGGAATCAAATGCTTGTTTTTTAACCTTAGGGTTCTAGAGTGCAAAATCACTCATGAACATCCTTGCCTAAACAAATGAAAATCAAATATATAAAAACTAAAATGTCTTGTCAATTTGAATCATAAGTAACTTCAATTAAAGGTCATAAATTCAAATTCTTCTTCTTCTTTTTTTTTTAACTAAGAAAAATAACAATGGATTTTAGATTCAAACCCTAAAATTTTCTCTCTAAACTAATCAAGGTTAAAATATTATCAAGAATATCTTTTCTCTCTCTTCTACAACAATATGGATTTAATTAGGTTAAATTACAAATGTAAATTTTGAACTTTTAGATTTATATCTAATAGGTCCCCTGACTTTAAAACGTTGTTAATTCAATTTTGAATCTAATAGATCTTGATCTGTTTGCCATTTTTTTTTAATTCACGAATTTATTAATTACAAAATTGAAAGTTTAGGACCTTTAATTTTAAAAAATGTTGAAAATATTAAAGATCTAATAGATACAAGATTGAAAATTTAAGGATTTATAAGACACAATTAAAGTTTAGGGATATAGTAAATACTTTTTAAAGTTAAAGAATCTATTTTAGGCACAAATATAAAAATTGAGAGACTAAACTTCTAATATAATCTAGATTTTAATTTAATTAGTAAAGCTAATTGGATGGTTATATCTAGGGATGTACATAAGTCGGGTTGGGGGAGATTTTTGGATCAACCCAAAAATTCGGGTTGGTCATTCCTTCAACCCAACCAATCCTATTCATGAGAGTAACCCAACCCAACCCAACTCAATATTTGATAAGAGAAACATAAGAAATTGACAATAATTCATTTATAAGTATATATTTAATTAAATAAAATTAAATAAAATATAAATTTTGGGTTAGGTTGACCCACCCGAGAACTGATCCAAACTTTTCGGTTCTCTAAACTTCTAACCAAACCCAAAACGAAAAAAAAATCTAACCCTATCTAACCCTTATGATTTAGGTTAGGTAGTCTGGGTTGCTCGAGTTAGTTGAATACCCCTAGTTATATCACTCATTACACCTACATCAATTGTTTAGATTAGATCAAATTAGACTAATTAGTGAATTTTTCACGTGTACGCAAATATCAGTTTAAATTATTTTACCCTTTACTTTGTCTAAATCAAAAAATCCAAACAGGAAAAAAACAAAAAAAAAATAAAAAAAATTAACATAAATAATTTTTTTAAAAAAGATAAAGCAAAGTGAAAACATGCCATGTTCACACGAAAATAGTAAAAAAATAAAAAATAAAAAAGTTAATTGAATCCGTGAGCCTCCTCACAAAAAAAGCCAAGATGGAATTGATAGAAAAGCATGTGAATGTTGGCAAAATTTGACTCTCAAACAAAATACCTTTTTCCCTTATGTCCTTTTCCCTTGTTTGTTTTTCTTTTCTTTTAATATTCATATTCTAAATCAAAAGATCATTATTTATTTTTTTTTTTAGATTTTTGGATAATATTTTGATGTGACTATATAGGGTTTAGGATTTTTTTTTTTTTAAATTTATAATGATCGACTACGATCTAAATGACAAATTCATAATGTTAAGATATCAAATCTAAACATCTGTCTAATATGGTGTATTACCATCACAAATTTTGTCTATTAGGTGGTTTTTAAAGGGATAAATTATATTGTTATTCCTTATATTACAATCTTGATTTCAATTTATTTTTTATTTTTTTTAGATCTACCACATATGGAAGGAGAGATTTGAACTCATGAGATGATAACCTCTTGATAATGAATTCATATTTGATGTCAATTGAAATATGTTTTTATTGATAATTTAGTCTCTATTCTTTAAAAAGTTTAATTAAGTATCATTTCTACTTTGAATAAAATTTGCCATACATATCCTTGTTCGCAGTAAAAAATAACATAAATAAGTGAGTTGTAGTTACGATCCAAAATAACTTCTAGAAATTTAATAGTCATTATTTGATACAATTTTTATTTTTTAATCAAAACAATGCTTTACAATGGAACATGACTCAACAAACCTTCACATCAACAACATTCATTTTAAAAAAACTCTGTTAGGAAAAACCTCTGGAAAAAACTTCAAATCTAGAGAAAAAAACCACGAACGGAAAGAAATTCCAATATTTGAAAAATTGTTACAATCACACAAAATTCTCTCATCGACCCCAATTACAAAACACTCTCCCAAAACTTTATACTACTCACACCCTTTTTCCCATTCTCAGACCATAGAATATAAAAAATGAATTTAACTAGAGCTAGTACACCAAGTTTAAAGTGTTTCCAACTGGGATGCTTTGAAACTAAAGTCATACACTCTTTTTATAGTTCCAAGAGTCCATCACTTCCTCGCACCTTTCAGATGGCAAGATATTTGAAGAATGTATATCTCTTGTTGCATTATTGTCTTTCCTCAAGATAGAGAACTATAACCTACTTCACCATAAAAGTAGACAACTTGAAATGCCACCTCCCAAGACTTTTTTTTTTTCATCACATGTCGATAAACCCCGCTGAAATTTATGGTGCAACTTCCTACTTGGCTCACTCGGAAATTCTTCAACCATCGACATAACTTCCACCACACACCTTACATAACCACCAAGTCAATGCCCGTGTGCAAACTACATACCATAAGAATGGTCTTTCTTCAGAAGAAGTCACAATCTCCCTTTACGAGAAAGACCATGTTAGCATCCGACCCAGAGCCTTTTTACGAACTTTCATGTGTCCAGACTGTCCGCATTCCCAGCAACCTTTCTTTTGCACGAAGTCTTTCTTCTTGTTCTTCCAATTCCAGAATGTCATGTTGGACTTCTTAGAACCTTTGATGGAACCACCACTGGACTCCGTTGGACCACCATCACCGCTTAACCTTTCAAGAACACCACCACTCGGTCTTCTTTTCAAATCCTTGTGTAACCCAGATTGTATCAGCACATCTTTGACTTGCACTTGCCACAAGCCAAAGTTCATCTTTCCGTCAAATTTCTCCACATCAATCTTTACCGGACTCATAAAACTTGACATATCTGCTTCCCTCATAGTGAATCTGCAAATAATGAACAACTTAACCCGTTTCAAGATATCTTTTCTGATGTGGAAGCTCAGACAATGCTGCAACCACAGAGCATACTCAGAAACTCAAGAAAGCTCTGATACCACTTTTTGGGACAACGACCCTCCACATAGGTATGATATTGTCCACTTTGGGCATAAACCTTCATGGTTTTGCTTTTGGTTTCACCCAAAAGGCCTCATACCAATGGAGATACTATCCCTCACTTATATACTCGCCTCCTTTGTTCGACACCCGAGGATTTTATCGATCACGGCTCAAGGGCATGACTCTGATACCACTTGTTGGGAAAAAACCTCCCACCACTAGGAATAAGCAGAAATTACTGAGAAATTAAAAGAAAACAACAAAATAAGATACACAAGAATTTACGTGAAAAAAACTCCAAACCCAGAGAAAAAAATCACGAACAGAAATAAATTCCACTATGTGAAAATTTGTTACAATTACACAGAATTCTCTCCTCGACCCAAATTACAAAACACTCTCCCAAAGCTTTATACTACTCACACTCTTCTTCCCACTCTCAGACCAGAGAATATAAAGAGAGAATTTAACTAGAGGTAGTACACTAAGCTTAAAGTGTTTCTAACTGGGATGCTTTAAAACCAAAGCCATAGACTCATTTTATAGTGCCAAAAGCTCATCACTTTCTCGCACCTTTCAGATGTGGGACAATTTCACTTCTAATATATTGCCAAAAACCCAACAAACACCACATTAGGAATACAAAAGTTATTTATTATATTCATAACTAATACCCGTTTGATAACTATTTGGTTTTTGGTTTCTGAGACCTATTCTTGTTTTTCCACACCTTCTTTTCATATTTTCTAGAATGATTTTCATCCTTCTTGAACAATCATTTGAGTTTCTAGCTAAATTTCAAAAACAAAAACAAGTTTTTGAAAACTAATTTTTTTAGTTTTTAAAATTTAGTTTGGTTTTTGAAAACATAAATAAGAAATAGATAAGAAAACATAGATATCCATAGGTGGAAGTAGTATTTTTAGGCTTAATACTTTTTCACTGACCCAATAAACTTTTAATCAATGCACAACCAAATATAATGACTAAATTGAAATTGAAATTAACTGACCCAATAAACTTTTAATCAATGCACAACCAAATATAACGACTAAATTGAAATTGAAATTAAATATAATGTAGGGAGATTCAATTAATTGTAATGCAATTTTTTTTTTGTATATAATAATTATACTTTTCTTTTTTCTTTTTAATTTCTTTGTGTGTATATATAGATATATATGTGTGTTTTTGAATGGGAGTTGCTAAAATTTAGTTTTTCTCCCAAGAAAATTAAAATAATAAAAGCATGTCTAGTCTCTTCATCAAAGCTAAAATACATAAATACATTATCCACTAGATATAAGAATTGAATGTGATAGTGATGGAAGACCATCCCACACCCATAATTAAAGGAGAAAATTAAGAATTTAAGTCAAACCCAAAAAGTTGACTTTGAAGCTTTTTATACTTCTTGTATTTCGGCAAAGAAAGCAAGATTCTCTTGCATACAAAACCAAATCCTTTTTCACATTAATCATGTAGTTAGCTTCATTAATCATTTTTCAATGGAAATGAAATTAGAGTTTGCTTGATCTAACATAATATATCGTGAACCAACTCGATTAATATGAGAATACGACTCAACCAATACGTAATATATAACATTCGAATCTCCATCCAACATATTGTTGAGCTAAAATGAAAACGGATTTCAAAGAAAAAAGTATACAAAATCTCCATCAAATAGAACTATAAAAGTATCTACTAATGACGTGTTTGGATTGACTTTTCAATGTTTAATTTGGAGGAAAAAAATTCATTTTCATAAAATTTGTAGGGTTAGAAAACCACACAAAATAAATTTTTTAAAAAATGAATTTGAGAAATAAGTTATTTTGAGTAAAACATTGAATTCAAATTTCAGAAAAAAAAATGTTTTTAAGTTTTTAATTGAGAATTCATTATAAATTTTCATAATATATAAGAATGACCAAAACATCCTTACACAACCTTCATTTTCCTTTGACTATTATTGCCCACCATCGGCAACCATGGGCGAACACCATCGTTGACCATCGAACTCTGTAGCCCTCCATTACCATCTCACACTAGTGATTTTCGTCGCCGGTAACCACAACCAGAGATCACCGAATTCACTGTCACAGACCACTACAATCGATCATAGTGTTTTAAATATAAACTTGAAGTTATTAGTTTATAGTGTTTAATAGTCATCTTTTATAGTAATTTGACATTAGTATAAGCATTTGGAGTGTAGAGTAAACAAAACAAACTTGTGCATAAAAATACTTTTGAGAAAATAGAATAAAACATATGAGTGTTTTAATTTTAAACCGTTTTTATATAAAAAAAAAAGTTTAAAAAATTAAAATTTTTTAAAATAATTTTGTCATAGGAAATCCAAACATGCCTTAAATCTCTTAAGCATACAATTTGTTTCTACTTAGGAATGTTCGATCAGAAATTGACTTTCATCCTAAAATAGTACTGAAGTGATTCTTAGTCAATCATCTAGAAAATTATTATTAGTAATTTAATAATTCTAAAATCACTTTTAAATTAAACATTAATAATTTGAAATCATTTTAATGACATGAAAAGTACTTTAAAAAAATGTGAAATCTAATATTAACATGATTTATTACTAAACACATTTTAGAAAATCACTCATAAATAAATCTCTTTTTCAAAAATTGTTGGTTCAAACATTTCATTAATCCTTAACATGGCATGTCTGTTCAAATTTTTTTTTTTTAAACTAAATTTACATGATGTGGCAGATGACTAAATAAACACTTAATTAAAATCAAGATCAACACCTCTTCATTAACTTTTTAAAAAAAAGTACAAACTTGTTTGAATAATTTTACAAAGTGAGAAAGAACAAAACTATAGCCAAACAAGTTAAAAATTAATTAAACTAAAGCAATCATATGCAATTCATTTCATTAGGCACATAATTCAATACAAACATATATATATATATATATATATAGTTGCTTTTCTTTTAGTTCAACTAATCCAATCTTCTCTCTTTTCCTCTCCTTGATTGATGGGGGAAAAAAATTGCATATTTCAACAAAAACAAGCCTTGGGTCTTACTCTACATAAATTTGATGTCTCACTATACACTATTTTGTAGGGAATATGACCAATTTGGCTTTGTTTGTGCCCCACACTCTTACATCTTTCTTATTCATTCCTTTTGTCACTTTCAAGCTTCAACTAATGCTCTCGATATTAATAAGGTTCTACCCATAAAACTCGATTAGTTTATGAGAAAGTAGGTTTCACCTATATCATCTCTACTTTTGACAACTTCGTTGAAATTTTTTTACTGGTTTAGATTCAGATTCAAATCGTACTACTCTTCTTTTTATTTTTATAACACAATGAATTACTAAGACTTTGTTTGATAATCATTTAGTTTTTGAAAATTAAGCCTACAAATACTATATCTGTACCTATGAGTTTATGTGTTATCTTATCTATTGTTTACTTATGTTTTCAAAAACCAAACTAAGTTTTGAAATTTTTTAAAAAATAGTTTTCAAATACTTGTTTTTGTTTTTGAAATTTGGCTAGAAACTCAAATGGTTCTTGAAAAAATATGGGAATCAGTGTAGAGATGAAGAAAATTGGTAGAAAAACAAGCATACTTTTTAAAAACTAAAAACCAAATGGTTATCAAACGAGCCTTATTGTTGTTTTTTAATTACATTCCAACCAACAAAGTGCAGTTGTTTCAACATACCCATAGGAATTCAAATTTTTTCTACCTACTTTGCATTTTTTGTTTTTTGTTTTATTTTTTATTTTTTTTGTTAAAATGTCATTTTGGTCCTTGTGTTTTGAGTCTTGTTTCATTTTAGTCTTCCAAATTTAGTGTTGAATAAATCTTAAAATTTTCTCATAAATCTTAAAGTTAAATTTTATCGAATTGGTAAAATAATAATAATAATTTTCATTTTAAAAAAAGACACAGTGAATACGTTTTCAAAATTCAATCGTGACTAATTTTAAGATTATACTAAAAGTACGTGGATTAAATTTGAATATTTAAAAGTACAAAACCTAAAATAGAATAAGTCTCAAATTACATGGACCAAAATATAGTGTTTAAACTCCTCTTTTGTTGGGGCTAAAATAGTATTTTAATCTTTTTTTTTTTATGGGAAAAAAGTACCCAACACCTATCTCTAATGGTAATTAGACTGGTAAAATTGGATTAGTTCAAAGTATCATTATAAGCTGAAATCTTTCAACCATTCTTTGTAAAAAAAAAATCAACCCACATGAAATTTGTCCAAAAAAAAAAAGTTGAGAATAAGGAGTTTTGGTCTCAAAAGTCTACCATAATTTATATTTTCTTTTTTTAAAAAAAAAAAACCAATAATTTTAGGTTAATTCGTATGTGTTATGCTTTTATTGAATAAAAAGTTGGGGATTAAGATAAACTAAATTAACTTAGTGAGAGTAACCGACCTTTGATAAAATAAAAATGTTGAATCAAAATACATTATCCAAGTTGTGATTAAATTACGAGAAATAAAACTAAATTCATTTATTAAAGAGCCGACTTTTTTTTCTTTTTTTTTTTTTTTTTTTTGTATAATAAGAATGATTATTTTTCACTCTAAAGACATGCTTATATGCAAGAGAATATTTTGTTATTAGAAAATAAGTTTTTTTTTTCTTTTTTTTATTAAAAAGAAAAGGTGAGTCAAATACAAAGTAGTCAAAAGACAAAAAATAAAAAGTATAATACGACTTTTCAACACACCTTTTTTCGGTCATTTGACCCCCAAAAAATAAGTTTAATAGCCCCTAAATTCACAAATTATTCAATAAAGTCATTTGAAAACCCACTCATTTTCTCATACTTCTACGACCTAGCTTACTTCCAAAAAAAAATTGGTCTTAGTTACACCATATTAAAAAAATAGAAAAGATAATTCATTACCACACATTAAAGAAAAAAAATAGGCAAAAAAAATCAATTTTAACCTTTAAACTTTGACAAATTATTTAATGAAGTTGCCACAATATGATTGCCTCATAATATCAGTTGGATGTGGATTTAACTATGCCCCTTAGTAGCTATTAGATATCAATTCGAGACACTTTTCTTTCTACATCCAATAGTAAAAAACAGTCAACCGCATTGTGGCAGTGTCATTGAATAACTTCTTCTAAATTGCATTTCAAACTTGAATAAAGTGTTGCAATCTTAACTTTCAACATTAAAAAGTGTTTTAATTTTAATCCTGAGTATTCATTCGAAATATTTGTAAAAAAAAAGTATTCTCACATGCACTCAATGAATTATTAAAACATATAATGTATGGTATAAAATCAATAAGATTTCAAAGAAAACGACATTAAAGTAAATGTTTGTTGAAATTTGTGAGTTTTGTCAACCTTATTCAATAATTAATATATTTATACATTGATCAAACTTAATTTTTTAACAAAATTTGATTTTACTAAAATTTGTAAGATTATGAAGATTGTTTTTTTTTTTATTATTATTAAAATTAGTGGGTGAATTAGCAAAAAATTAAATAGATGATAAAGATTGCAACACTTATTTAAATTTAAGGTCCAATTTGATGAATTGAAAGGTAAAAATTTATGCAACTTGACAAATTTAATTTGGAGTCAATTTTTTCCAAGAACATATCAATATGGTAATAACATAGACGATTTGTAATATTTGACTAAATTATATAGATCCAAATTAAAACTAAGTTATAATTACCAAAATACAAATTAAACATCTTAAAAACTTAAAAGACAAAATTAAAATTAGTTTGAAAATATAAGAATTAAACATGCAATTCTACCTTCAAATTTACGAGAAGTTTCAATTTTTACCTTAACTTTTTTAATTCTACTAAATTGGATCTTAGACTTGAATAAGTGAAAGGGACACAATTTTTACCTTAAACTTGAGCAAGTATTACAAATGTTACCTTCTAGCAGGCTTTGGTTTGAAGAATCAAAAAATAAAAAAATAAAAACTCACATATATTCAATGACCTATAATACATCAGTTGAGGTTAAAAAAAAAAGATCATATATATATAGTATAGTTGGATCTTTATTTAAATTTATGAGTTTTAAAATATTTTTTGAATGATATGTTATCTCACATATTGACCATATGAATGTAGCCAAAGTTAAACAAATGGTAAAAATTATTATACTTAGGTAAGAAATTGAAAACTTTAGGTCGAGTATTGAAATTCATAATTAAAATAAAGTTAAAGTATCCATGTATTTTGAATCATATTTTATTTTACCCTGTGTTCTTTTAAATATTTAAATTTAATCATATTACTTTTAATAATTTTTAAAATTAATTTTTTTTGTTAGTTTGAAATTATTTTGTATATAATATGGTAAAATAATAATAATAATTTTATTTTAAAAGGACACATAATATGAATATGTTTAAAAAACTTAGATAAAGAAGACCAATATACAATATTTTTCTTAAAAGAAAGTTAATATAAATTATCGTAGAAACTAATTTTAAGATAAGTAGGTTAATTTTTATCAAAAAGAAAAAGATAAATAAGTTAATATAACTTAGGCTAAAATACCATTTTTGGTCCTTGTACTTTGAGTATTGTTTTATTTTTGTCTCTATACTTTCAAATGTCCGAATTTAATCTATGTACTTTCAATAAAGCTTAAATTTGGGCATACTATTAGTTTATTGTTAATTTTTCTTTTAAAAAATATAGTCCCTGTTAATTTTTACTCTACAAATTTTGAAAATATGTTTACATGGTGTCTTTTCTTGTATTAAAATTATTACTAATATTTAACAAATTTTAATAAAAAAAATAACTTCTAACTTATCATAGAGACAAATTTTAAATTTTAGATTAAATTACAAGTTTAGTCCCTGAACTTTGAGGTTTGTGTCTATTTGGTCTCCGAACTTTAAAAAGTGTCAAATAGGTCCCTGAACTTTCAGTTTTGTATATAATAAGTCCCTGAATTTTAAAAATGTATAATTAGTTATTGAACTTTCAATTTTGTATCTAATAGATCCGTAACATATTCATAATTTTTTAAAATTAATCGATCTATTAGATATAAAATTGAATTTTTTTGTCTAATAGAAGTCTAACCTTTTAATTTTGTGCCTAGTAAGTTCATAAATTTTAAAAAACATCAACTAGGTCAAGGACCTATTAGACACAAAATTGTAAATTCATGGACCTATTGACCACAAAATTGTAAATTCATGAACATATTGGCCACAAAATTGAAAATTTGAAGACTTATTAGACCAATTTCGAAGTATAGGGACCAAATAGATACAAATTTAAAATTCAAGGATCTATTAGACACTTTTTAAAGTTTAAGCACCAAATAGACACAAATCTCAAAGTTCAAAGACTAAACTTGTAATTTAACATAAATTTTATTGAAATTACGCTAAAATTGGACATTTAAAAATATAAGAATCAAAATGGACTCAGGAACCAAAATGATATTTTAACCCACAAATGAAAATAATATTTTAACGTTGGAATTAATTAAAAAAAAAAAAGTCTCTTCTCTATGTTGGTTTTATTTTATGTATAAATATACTCATCTTCTCCGTCTCTGAAAATGCGTCATTCACAGAAGAAGAAACGGCAGAGAGAAAAATCGTTCAGCCATGGATTGGTTCTCATGGCTTTCAAAAACAACCCTAGATCCTTCTCTCGTCTACGAATACGGCCTCGCCTTAGCCCACAACGAGCTCGAACAAGAAGACATCGTCTATTTCAACCACGAATTTCTCCAGAGCATCGGAATCTCCATTGCCAAGCACCGCCTCGAGATCCTCAAGCTCGCTCGCAAGGAAAACGCCCTCCATCCCCGTCCGATCACTCGCCTTCTCCTCGCCATCAAGAGGACCAGGCGCTGTTTCGCAAACCTCATTCGTAATTTCACTCACCACGGCGAAGATCACAGCAAAGCCCTAGTTCTCGTCCCCAAATCCACCTACGCTGGGAAATTGCTTAAGAGGAATAAGAAATTGATGATCGCTAAACAGCAGGAGAGGTTTCTGCTCACGAATGGAAGTCCACCGCCGGCAGAATCGGCTTGGCCGCGAATCGAGAGCTTTTCCGGTCCGATTTTGTACGATCTCCGGCGAGAGGAGAAAAAGGAAGATCAGGACGATGGTTATTGGGGGAACGGCGTTGAGGAAATCAGGTGGGATACAATGTTTCAGAATTTGAAACCTACTTAGAATTTCTTTGTTAGATGTCTCAAAATTCGTTTGTTTCTCGTTTCTGGTTTGATAACGATTTCGTTTTTTATTTTTTATTTTTGAAAATTAAGTTTATGAACCATTTTCTCCTATAATAGTATCTTTTTAAAATATTTTAAAAAAACTCATTTCTCTTTTAAATTATGAATCAATTTTTTTTAAAAAAAAATGGGTTGGGTTTTAAAAATTAAAAACATGATAACTTAGGGATGAAAATAGTGTTTGTAAACTTAATTTTTAAAAATAAAAAATAAAAAACCAAATATTTATCCAATAGAGTCTTACCAATTTTCTTTTTAGATTTTTCCTTTTTTTTGTTGGGTTAATTTGATGGTGAGAGATAGATTTTTGTGTTCTTCCACCAATAGATGGATTAGATTTTAGTATATTACTAAGGCTGTGTTTGGGAATTGGGAATGCTTCATTGTTATTATTATTATTTTTTTTCTGTTTTTTAATGGTGGGTCTAGCAGATTGCAAACTTTAGGAACAAGGGTCTGATTCAAAATGATGAATGTCTCTTTTTACTTTTTTACTTTTTTTTTTTTTTTTTTTTTGAAAATCATTCATGGCCTTTAGGTTTCTTTTTTCTAAGAAGCATGAATGAGATCTTGATTTGTTTAGATGATCATAATCTCTGCCAAACCCAGCTTTTGTTCTTGTGGTTTGAGATTTGTAATGTAATGTAATGTAATTTTTATATGTTTTTATCTCAGTTAATGCAATTTTCTTAGCTATTTTTTAGTTTATTATTATTATTATTTTTCTCAAGACAACTTTTTTCTTTGTTGATGTGCTCTGAAGGGTGCCTTGGGGTTGGAGAAACCAATAATTTTTTTTGTTGACCATGTTGGGTATTTATTATTAAAAAAAAAAGGAATAAAGTGAATAAATTAAAAGGGAGAGTTGTATTCTTTTTTTCTTATTTTATTATAGTGTAACTTGTACCAAATAAGACTAATATTTACTCTTATTTAATATCATTTAATTAATAATATTAAGGGTCACCTTGAATTGTTAGCCTAAATATAAATATAACTTAATTGATGCTTTTGACTAAAATGTTGAAAGTTCAAATCCTCTACATCACTATTGTTAAACTATAAAATGTCTACCAACTGATAAAATTATATGTTTATAGTGAATCTAAATTTTAGATTTGAAATTTTAAGTATATAATTACATTTGAAAAAAAATTGATACATATATTATTTTTGGTTATAAAATCGTTTCATTTTTGTTAAAATTAAAATGAAGTATAACATAATATATTATAAGTCATTAATATTGTACATCTTCTTAATTAATTAATAATTAATAAACTGAAACCCAATTTCTTAATCTCCTGACAAACACATTAAAAAATACAAAACATGAATTACAAGGACCTTCAAATTTTTGTTATCAAATTATTAACCAAACATATCTTAAGAAACTTATTACCATCTAAAAAATTAGTAGTTCAATCTAAAAAAAAAAGACAAAGCATGATTCAAAATCTATCTAAAATTTAAAAGCTAACTAGACAAATTTATACCCTAGGTAAATAAAAAAAATAAAACAAAAAACAAAAAACATTCAAGGATTAATCCGACCCAAATGTATTCTCTTTTTTTTTTTTTTGGTTTCTCATTGATCTCTAAGTAATAGTTCTTTTTTTCCATAATAAAACAACATTATTATGATATATATTATACTAAAACAAGCATTTCACATGGTGTGTAATGCACAAGAGCAACAAAGACATACCTAAGAGAGCCTAATACACATTCTTTTTAACTCAGTGAATACAATTTTGGTCAAAGCCAAGAAAATCCTCAAGTCCATTTTCACAAAATTCATTAGTTGAGAAAAGATCTGCACCAAGAACAAGCTGCAAATCTTGCAAATTCTAATCGAGCTTTGCCTCGACGAATATAGCTCGACGTTTCAAGCCATCTTCCAAACATCAATGACCTGAACTTTGAGGCAAGCGGAACGAGCCACCGGCGTAAAGCATTTGATAGACTGGCCTTAATCTAACAGTCAGAATTATGCTCAAAATCGAACCTAACCCCGCAACGCCCGAAAGAACGAAGAAAGTAGTCCTGAAGCACTGTTGACCTATGCAGGTTATTGAACCTTGCTTAGCAGCTTCATTGTCGTATAAAGTACTGGCGAGTAGAACCGAGAAAAGGACTGCTCCTATTGGATTCCCAAGCTGCATGAAGTTGAAGATCACTCCGAAATTCTTTAGGCCGAAAATCTCAGATGCGAGAGGGACCATCATTGAATATAGAATTCCATAGCTGATTCCAGTAAGACCGGTGGCAACGTAGAGAGTACTCGTGAGAGCGGACGCATACAGGAGGAATGCTATAGCCATGAGTATTAGTGCAAACATCATCCAGAGCGAGCGAGGTATCATTCTCGACCTGCATTGAACAGTAATGGCCAATCCGATAAGCAATTGCTAGATGGAGCAACTCCATGAGAAAAACATTTGATACTCAGAACAGAAAACCAAAGTAATTTGCAAAAATCTCCAAGTTAAATCTGAAATCTATACTCTACAATGTTGAATTTGAAGATACGGAAGCATTATGAGCACCAAAAACTGGGAAGGACCAATAATCTGAAATCTATACTCTGTTTTGTATTAGCATTTACCTGACAAAGTGTTCGGAAATAACACCGGAGCCTAGACGACCAATAAAGTTGCAGAAGCTGAAAAGAGCCAACAGCAATGTTGTGTCATTAACACCTAATGAAATCCCAATTTGAGACAAATTGTTGAGAACCGTTATTCCTGGACCGACCCCGAGGAAGTACAAGAACCAAAGCAGCCAAAAATCAGCTTTGATTACGGCTTCACGGAGCTTGAAATCTTCCCCTCTTTTAGGTCTTCTCTTCTTCTTATGAATTGCCCCCTCACCCACAGCAAGAAGTGTTTCTACATCTGATGCATCATCATTCTCATAGAAACTTCCAAGGTTTGTAGCTGAGGAAGATGGTGTCAATAAAGGTTCTATTTGGGAAGAATCGCTTTCTTCGGAAGCCAAAGGTTCTGCAGAGTCAACTCGAGGGCCAAGTTTTTTCATCTTTGCAGAACAAATGGTCATTTTTATGGGAACTGCAAGAGGAGACATTAAAAGGATAACCATTATGGCAACCAAGGTGTATGCAACGGCATCACTAGGGGTTGTTGTTGCATCTAGAATTGTGGTCGAGACTAGAAAAACAGCTAGCAAAACACAAGCAGCTTGCGTGAAAAGAAAATGACCGCGCTCAGATGCATCCTCTGAAGAAGCCGGAGTACAAGGTCGAACAAAGTACATCAAGGCTATGCACAAAATGGGTATTCCAATCGCAAGAAACATCAGTAAATCCAAAGCAGACTTTCTGAGCACCATGCTGTATATCACTGTGTATACAGCAGCACTAAGCCCGACATAACCTTTGAGAATGCCAGCAACGGTACCCCTACTGAGAGGGAAGTTCCTCATGTTGGTTACGAGCACGGCTGTTCCGAACCATGCATTGCTATTTGTAGCAATACAATGTGTGAGCCATAGCTGCCATGACATTCAGAAGTAAATGTTTGAAGCAAATGAGCTAGAATCAATTGTTTTTGGAATTTGACTAAGAACTCAAATGTTTCTCTAAGAAGGGTGAAAATCATAGCTAAGAAATTGTGAGTAAACAAGCCTAAATTTCAAAAACAGAAAACAAAAAACAAAATCATTATCAAATAGGGCCTTAGGTAGTCTTATTCTACTCTCCAAGTTATCGACACAAATTCTCTTTCAATTCTCTAATTTCTATCAAAAACTATAATCAGATATTCAGCAATCAAACAAGGGAGATTTGTAAATGTAATTAAAGGGATTCTATAGAGTTTGTAAATAACAGAATGGCACAGAATGGAAAATCAGGAAGTAGGAGAGTAGATGGGAAAGGGGATGAAGGAACTTGTTGAGAATCGAGTAGGAGAGAGTTCCGAATTTGCTTGAATCCTATGAACTCCAACCTTAACTATTGAATGAATATATAGTTTCATCTGACTGATTGTGCTCGCGAGTTACATGAGATGGCACGAGCAGATTAACATCAACACGCTTGCATAGTTTCATTCAGATCATCTGAAGATCTCAATTACTTTTAATTTCAAAGTCGATTCAATAACATCAGTTCCCTAATCACATAAATGCAGATTTTTCAACAAACGATGGCTTTCATATCATACAGAGATACAGTATTATGTCTATTAAGACCTACTAAAATATGACAACAAAATAAGAAATTTTTCTAAAGTTGCTCAAATTTCACACTCAACTTATTCAGCAATCAATCATCCATCTCATCTTCTGTGCTAAAGATGACAAACTTTGACCATGAATCAAGAAAATGCAACTAAGTCAACGTTGTTAACCATTTGACCCCTATTTTGAAAAAAGTTCAGATTTGATTTGTATGCTAATAATAGAACTCTTGATCATATTTCACTCCTTTGAACTTTAATGGACTCACGTAGTTACGAAGATTCGGATAAATAATCGTGTTCACAAGAAAATAGCCATATATCATGGTTGCTTAACTTGATCAAACCTCGTCTGACCTCAGGGTCGGAGATTTCTGTTTGCTCCTCCCACTGCGCACCGAACCGAAACAAAAGATAGATTTCCTTACTCAGTCTGCTTCTTGGCTAACTAATGGGAGCAGCCATGGATGGAAGGAAACAATAGGAAAAAGTTCCAATCGATGAGCTCCTTTTCGTATAATCTCATTTAGGTGGATTGTGGGGATTTCTTATCAACCCTCTAGAAGATTAAGAGAATAAGTTGTTTGTTTCCTATTCATAAAAAATGGATTTGAACATATAGAGTAACTTCTGTATCAAAACCCTCAACATTAAGCTTATCAATCTACTTATGACTAATTACTAAGCGCTTTGATCCAAGATATCCCAAAAACCAATAAAAAAACAAACAACTCCATTAACAGAGAAACATCATCTTATAATAACAAAGCAACCAAAAATCAATCTGTTCCATTCATCAAGATCAACAAACAAAACCATCAGACAACAAAGTTCTTGAAAATCATCAGCCAGTAAAACACATAGAAAAGGAGAGAGAGATCTTCACAAAGGGAAAAGATAAACATCAAACTCACCAGCCAATAAGGCAGATTGGGAACAGTTCTGCTAACAGCAAGCCAAATAGCTCCATAACCCACAAAGCAACACACAGAACCAACCAAAAGCACAGCCCATGGAGGAAATCTGTTACAAGCAAGTCCAGGAAGCAATCCCACACTCTCCCCAATATCATTAGCCACTCCCAGCACTGTAAGCTGCTGCTGATTCAAACCCAGAACAGATTTAAGCAAGTGAGAGTAAAGAGAAAAGTTATAAGAAGAACCAGCAGCTATTTGAACCCAGACAGCAGCAGCCAAGCCCACCCATGGCGGCCTACTTCCCCCTTTCAAAACCAGCTTCGGCATCCCCTTAAGATTAGGCGAAACCCCTCAAAAGAACAGCTAAAGTAACAAAACCCCAGATGGAAAAAGGACTGAATCGCTAAATTTGAGGGTTCAAACGGGCTTATAAAGGGGATTGAGAGAAGAAACAGAGGAGAAACGGGGAAAAATTGAAATGGGGTGTATTTTTTTGTTTGAGGGTTAGGTGTCAAATTGAAAGAAAAATGGTCAAGGGCATGGCTGATGGCCCCCGCTGCCAACGCACGCAGTCTTAGGAAGGAAAGAATCAATTTTTTTTAGAACACTTCAAAAATTTGGTGTGTTTTCGAAATTTTGTGTGTTTTCTTCATACCTGTCGGTTGATCCTCCATTGACAAGTTACGAACCAGATTCAATGGTGATATTGAAGGTTTTTTTTTTTAAATGTAATTCTGAAGGTTGGGATTTGAATACTCATGTGGCTTGTGAGAGTGAACAGAGCATTGAATTGAATCATTAATGGTTTGAATTATTGGTATCAAACTATGGTATTTTAGGCTTTATGATTTACCAATAAAAGTTATTTTTAACGTCATTTTCAAGTGTTTTTCTGGATTTGATTACAAGTTTATGGTTGTTTGGCTATGTCTTGTAATCAATACCTTGAGAATCAAAATTTTAGGGATTTTCTTCTTAGGGATTCTGAAGTCTGGGAATCAGAAAGCTTTGTTTGGGATTGCATGTTCTGAAGTCTGTGAATAAAAAAACCGTATTTGGGGTGTAGTGTTATGAATCCTAGGTTTATGTTTTTTTTTCCCTTTTTTTAGTTGTTTTTCTCTTATTTTCTCTTTTTTTTTTTAATACATTGGGTCAAACATAGTTTTGGATTTGGAATCCAAAACATCCGAATCCAAAACAGCTGTCAAACGGCCCCTTTAGTGTTTTAAAAGTACGCTCCTGATCCATGAATTTTAAAAGATATTTAATAAAATTCAACTTTCAATTTTATATTTAATAGGTTATTAACCTTTAAAAAGTATCTCGTACGTCTTTAAACTTTTAAATTTATTTTTAATAGGTTTTTGAATTTTCAATTTTATTTAGACCTATTTAATAATTTTTAAAATTCATGCATTTACTTGACACGAAATTGAAAGTTTAGAGTCTCGTTGAACATAAAATTCAATTTTGCATCTAGTAGATTAGTTAATTTCTTAAAATTTTGAATATGTAAGTGATTATTGAGCCCAAAATTAAAAGTTCAAAGACCTGTTAGACACAAATTAAAAGTTTAGAATACTTTTTAGAGTTTAAGAAACCAAATAGACACAAATTTGAAATTCATGTACTAATGTAACCTTTTTTAGTTCAGCATATGAGGTTTATTAAAACCTCTAGCCTCCTCACCTGGCCAAGAGTATATTTATTCATTAAACTATACTCACATTGACATCGTAACGAGGGTTTATTTATTTTCTTTCATTATTTCCTTTCATTACAAAAATCAATAAAGAAATGATGAACAAGAGGAATCACAAAAAAATAATAATAATAAAAGAAGAAATGAAAATAAAAGATGCAGCAAAGTATATAATCTTAGTTAATAAGACATTTCCTTACTTTTTTTTCTCTTTTTGAATTTAGTTAAATCTAAAAAATTCAAATGCATACAAAACTCCAAAGCCAACAAAAGTGTGAAAGGTATAGGTGATTACGTCTCATAATTTTATAAGATCCAAATTTTTGTCTATACTCTAAATTGTCTTGAATCGATATTTGTCTATGAAAATTTGGCCTAAGCTTCATAATAAATAATAAATATAGATTAATATTAAAAAAAACTATCATAAAAAATATCAAAACTAAGAAATATAAAATTAAAGGCAATAAATATAAAGTTTGTTTAGAAGATGAAAATGCTAAATAAAAAAGTTTGCCTAAGGCCAATACTTTAATACTATTGTCTATTTAGTCTTTATACTAAAAAAAAATACATTTGTTCTTATTAACACTATTAACTAAATGATATGCCTATTTAGACGGAGCAAAGAAATAAAAAATTGTCACCCTCTATCCATTTTATATTAAGAATTTATATAAAAATATTGAGATTATAAAGTTTTATCTCTATTTCACCCCTTAAAAGTGAAAGATTGTGTATATAAAAAATTAATAGTAAAATTTTGCTCCTTGAGAAAATTAGGAGCCCCGCCCTTACATATGGTAAAAAAAGTATTAACAAAAAATAAATTATCTAATTCATTGTATAGATTATGCTACTCTACTTTGTTTAATTATTCACTCCATTTAATCATTTGTTAATTATGTCAAGTCCAGATTAATTAGCATTTTCAATAAATAAACGTATCATGTTATCATTTTGATATCACGATTTTTAGCCCAAAAAAAATAATGTAAGAATCTCTATAAAATCACTAATTTCAATCAAATCAAGTTTCTTGAAAAATTAAATTTGATTTATGCACAAGTTAATTATTAAATAGTTTTACCAAAATTCAAAAATGTTTCATACATAAATTTTATAATTCACTTTCATTCAACACACAAGAGAGTATTTTTTTTTTTAATGATTTTTGGAACAAAAATTTATCAGTATTAAATTTGCACAATTATTTAAAGTTTAAAGTTAATATTGAAATACTTATCTAAGTTTGAGTTACAATTTGATCATGACATGAAAATTTATGATAAAAATAGATATAACTTGACAAATTTATGAATATATTTTTTTAATTTAATTTTGTGTTTATTTTGATAAACGTTTACATGTGAATACTAAACTCCAAATATGACAACAATTCAATTAACAAATGTATTTGGGGTAAATAATTCGTCAAACCTTTGGGTTTTTTTTTTCATTTAATTGCGATTGTTTTCCTTTACAAAAGTGGAAAAAGAAAAAAAAATAGTACAGAAAAATAAAAAGTTATTGACTTTTTGTCATGTATTTAGCCATATGTGACCAAGTTTTGTTGAATTGGTATTATTCTATTAATTGCCCATCCTCATGCTTTTCCCAAAAATATTAAAAAAAAAATTGAAGTTCTATGTCCTCACAATCTCCCTCTCTTTCCACGTTTATCTCCCATTATTAAGTATACAATTTTTTTTTTTTTGAAAAAAGTGTCTTATAGCACCTTGTGAGATCTAAATGATAACCTGTCACATTTATTAAAAATATTAATAAATTTTGACACGATACAATTAGCAAAGGATAAGATAAAATAAATAATTGCGACAAAGTAGAGTAGCATAATCTAGGTAGGGGGTGAGGCTAGAAAATTTCTTAAGGACGGATAAAATTTCATCATTAACTTCATATATAATCTGGATTTTGTTTCATTATGGTCGATATATTTTCAAATATCAATTTTAGTTCATCTACTCTCAATAAAACTTAAATTGGTTCTTATGAATCATGGCCGACCAAATCTAAAAAAGTGTCGGCAAATGTTTGTGTTGGACATTTTTTCAATTTCAATATTCTTTTATCTAGAATTTCATTTTAATTTACAGATTAGTGTACCTAAAAAGAATTGTATACAAAATAAACAAATAAAACGACTTTCTATTAAACCAAAGTTGAATACACTTTGTTTAATTGGTTCATAAGGAGTAAATTCATACCAGAAAAAAAAAACAAACAAAAACTTCAACCCAACATATAAAAGTTCCTATCACTTTGTACATATTACAAAAATTTGGTCCATAAATTTTTGAAAAGTTCTCATAAGCTAACACGCCTTCCCTGAAAAAAGAAAGAAAAACATATGTAATTAAGTTATCTAACTTATATAAAAAAAACACATATAACAACATAATTAAACTAACATTTCAAAAGTAAGGAACAATAATGTCAATACTTAAATAATTAAGATAACAAATTTACCACACAACTAAAATTACTTAAAACTCTTCAAAACTATTGAGCTATATATATGAATGAAATCACATAACTTATAACGAACTATAACGAGCAAAGTTTGAATTTACAAAGTTATCATGTACACAAATAAACTCATCAAAATTTAACAAAAACAATCAAGATTTCAAACCAACTTTATCAAGAGTACACCAAAGTTACAAAACATTTACCTAAAACTTAAACAAATCATAATATAAGTTTTACCTAAACTTCTCAATATTAATGGACACATTTAACTTAACTTAAGCACCAAACACCTCTTTCACACTCCAAAACCTTTTTTATCCACTCCCTAACTTCAAATTAATCTATAAGCATCAACCTACACTCAAATCATGAACATACACTCAAAAAAACAAATAATAAACTCATTGAATTATAGTTTAACTTCTCACAGGAATGAACCACCAAAACTTAACTAAATAGCTAAACACGTTCAACCAAATTACTAAACTCCAAAGGATATAGATTGATTGATAAACAATCTATATACATCAATCCATGTACCCCTTCACACTCGAAATAATTTCTCATCCACCCCCTAACTTCAAATAGATCTCTAAACATCAACCTACACTTAAACCAATTCATTGGCTATCATAACTACAATAGTCATACAACCATATCCAATAAATTCGAAATATTTTAGCAAGTATCAATATTACAAAACAATGAGCAAGAAATTCAAAATCAACTATGAGCAAACTTGTCAATGACATAGATAGTTTTCAAAACTCAACGATCATGAACATAAACTCAAAGAAACTCATACAAATCAAATAGTTTCAAATCATTAGCTACCATTTATAATTGCAGTATAGCCATCCACAACTTCTCACTATGTATAAGCATGTTTTGATCTCAACCTCCTAAACTCAATTTAATCTAAAAACACAATCCCAAAATATACTAACCCCCCAACACATTGGCTACCTTTATTGCAGGATAGCCATACACAAAATATTAGTAGATAGATCATACCTACTTTGGCAGTCCTCCTTGTAAATGCATGAGTTGCATAAGCATTGCTTCCATGTTAGCCAACTTCGTATCATGTGTTATAGTTCGAGTCTCGACTTCTTCCAGTCTATTTCTAATATGAGTAAATTTTTCTTCATAGTTCACAGTGAAGATAAAAATAAAAATGCAAATAACGTCAATACAACATTGAAATCCACATGGTCAAATTCAAGGAGTAAAGTGGCAAATACTCGTAAGAATATGATCCAACCCCACATTATTTGAGTTTTAAAAGAATTAATAGTTGATTCCTACATACTTTCTTAACCAAACAAGCTAGAAATTTGTTGGTTTATGTTAAAAAATGTTCCAACTCGCAAATCTATGGTTACACAAATCTCAAAACACAATAAACTTAAATAGATTTTCAAAATAATCTTCAATCTAAGCATATTAATTACTAAATGTAGTTCTTTTTTTAATTAAAAATACAAATAAGAAATTCTACCAAATGGGCCCTATAAACAATATATATTTTCAACTCCCCTTGAATGAGAATAATAAACTATACAAATTAACTATAACTAAATTTTAAGTACAAATAAAATGTATATGAAATGTATATGTAAACAAAAAATATTATGAAAAGTATATGTTAGATAAATGTAAACAATATAAAAGGTCTAACCAACTTATGTTCAACCGAACCAACAATATTCAACTCCATACCCATGAATAAGAGTAATTAGCCTTAAAAATACTAAAATTAAATTTTAAAGTGCAAATATGCCAAATGAGTTCTAAAGTGTTTGAAATATTAGCGAAAGAGTTTGAATGGGTTCAAAAGTGTTTGAAATATTAGCAAAAATGTTCGAATGAGTTTGAAATATTAGCGAAGTGCCCAAATGAGTTGGAAATCATAAATCTAACATTACCCAAATCAAAACATAATTAACTTGAATAGATTTTCATAATAATCTTGAATCTAAGTATATTAACTACTAAAAAGGAAAAAGAAATGAGGAAAGGGGGAGAAAAGAAGAGAGAGGAGGAAAGGGAGAGGGGAAATAGGGCGGAGGCAAGCAGCGGGCGGCGGGCGGTGGGTGGCGGCAGTGTGGGGTGGTGAGCGCGAGGGGAGGTGTGGTGGTCGGAGAGAAGGGGAAGGGGAGAAGAGAAGAGGAAGTTTGAGAAGAGAAAATGGGGGAAATGAAAGAGAGATAAAGAAATGGGAAAAAAAGATAAGGAAAAGGGGGTTCATTTTTTAGCCCTTTTGCCGACCGTTTTATAAATAGTCGGTATTTATTCTCACTTTGGTCGGCAATTCTTGCTCTTTTGCGGACCGTTTCATAAACAGTCGGCATTTCTCATCACTTTTGTCGACCATTTTATAAACAGTCGATATTTCTAATCACTTTTGCCGATCATTTTATAAACGGTCGTCATTTCTTCGCACTTTTGCCGACCATATTACAAATGGTCGGTATTTTTCCTCACTTTTGCCAACCGTTTTATAAACGGTCGGCCTTTTAACTCACTTTTATCGGTGATTTTATAAATTGTTGGCATTTTTCTTCACTTTTACCGACCGTTTTATTAAACCGTCGGTATTTCCCTCAATTTTGCCGACCATTTACCAAACGGTCGACATTTCCCTTACTTTTGCCGACAGTTTACTAAACGGTCGATATTTTGCCTCACTTTTGCCGACCATTTTACCAAACTGTCAGCATGTTCCTCACTTTTGCCGACCATTTATTAAACCGTCGACATTTTCCTAACTTTTATCGACGGGTTAATAAACCGTCCGCATGTCCTCTTTTTTTCGACCATTTTTTAAGCGTCGGGGTAAATAATGTCGGAAAATGGTAAAATTCTTGTACTAAAATAGTGGCTTTTTGTGGATAATGAGAAACACAATTGGATGGACAACCTCTTCAATCTTCTTTCTTCTCTCTCACTTTCTATTTGAATAATATTTCCCATATGATTCCACTTTCTTTTTTTATAATATCTCAATTTCATTTTTATTATATTATATTATTAATATTATATATATTTATATTTACATTTATTTATTATTATTATTATTATTATTATTATTATTATTATTATATGATTTGATAAAGTTTTGGTGTTCGATTTTGCCTCATTTTTTACAACATACCGATCTGTTTTGTATGCTTAAATACTTTTTTTAAGAAAATAAATAAATAAATAAAGCAGTTTCATCAATGAGAAACATGTGCAACATGGCCCACCAGAAAATAAGTAAATAACTATGGGGAGTGGATCTTACACATAGGATTGTAACCATTATTTATCTATTTTTATATAATCAGTTCAACAAAGGCGAGTGCCTTAGGAAAATTTGATTTTAAATTTTGTGATTTTGAAATAATATTTTTTTAGTAATATAGATGAAAATATCGTCATTAGTACATCTAATATGACAATTGAACTATACTTTTAGATCGTTACGAAAATTATCATTTTGTTCCTGAATTTTTAAGAATAGGTTCATTTGGTCAATCTTTTTCTATTTTTTTAAAAGTTTTTTGATGTTATTTTTTCAAAAATTTTTAATTAAAATACAATTTTAGTCCTTGTAATTTGAATCTCAATCCATTTTAGTTCCAGTATTTAAAATGTTCAATTTTAGTCTATGTACTTTCAATACAATTTTAAGTTGGTCTCTACCGTTAGTTTGAATTTTTGAAGTCGCATTTTTTTTAAAATTAGTTTAATAATAATAATAATTTTCATATAAGAAGATAAATAATGTAAATATATTTCTAAAATTTTAGAATGAAGGCCGTCAATAGAGACTATTTTTTTAGGAAAGTTAACCATAAGGTGGCTTTTAAGTTTTAATAAAAGTAAAGAGACTAAAATAGTATATAGATTAAAATGAAATAAAATACAAATAAAGGATACATACTAAAATAGTATTTTAACTAAAATTTTTCATTAATTTTTAATGTTGATTGGCTTTGAAAGGGAGGTTGGTATCTTCAATTTGGCTGGAATGTTTCTTGTGAGTTTGTTTGTTTTTTTTTTTTTTTGAAACTTCATTTGAGTTTGTTGTTGCTTAAAAGTAAGTCCAAAAGCTTGGGCAAGCTGAAAATGGAGATGGGGATTGGCCCTCAAAGTTGGTTGTTAGAGAGGTCAATGTAAGACTGTAAATAAGGTTTTTAATAAGTTCCGAAATTTTCAATTTTACGTCTGCTAAGATTCTTGAAGTCTCAATTTTGTATCATTTGTGATATATTTCAAATTTAAAAAAATAAAATATTTTATTAGACATAAACCTTAATTTTTTTGTCTAATCAGTCTTTAATCTATTCTGCATTTTTTAAAATTAATGTATTTATTAGTTACAAAATTATATTTTATGTCTAATAGAATAGTTAAATTTTTAAATATCAACTTATTAAATACAAAATCGAAAGTTCATGAATTTATTCGATATTTTAAAAGTTTAAAGATTTATTTAACACAAAATTAAAAGTTTAATAACTTATTAAACATGCTAGAGTGAGCATAACTAAACAATAATTAACATGCACTCGTTCCTTGAGTTTAAGATTCAAATCATCCCATTCGTTGTATTAGAATTTTAAAAAATATATATATATTAGACACAAAATTTAAAATTCAAGAATTAAATTTATAATTTAACCTTCATGTAAATATAATTTTAAATGTAAGGATAAATAATACTAAGATTAAGTAATATTAATCATAAAATTATAGTATACCATTTTGGAATCGTACACCTAAACAGACAAGCAAATACTGAAGATTATTTATATATTTATTTGTATATTTGTATACACTAATAAGCCATACGTGTGATGCACGTGAAATTTTGTAATTTTTTTTAAAGTATAAAAATATTAAATTAATAAAATGGTCTAAATTTTTCTATAAAATGGGGTTTGTTGTTTGAATTGACATATTTAATATTATAAATTCTTATAAAATTTATTACTTAATTCAAAACTTTTCATATTAAATATTTGCTCAACTAGAAAAAAAAAATGAAAAAAGTTTTGGCAGTGATAGTGAGATATTTTAATTGATGTATAATTTAAAATAAAAGAATGAAAATTAATTCATTGTTGTTAAAAAAGATCGGTTCATTTGATATAGAGTTTGGACCAACCAAAAAAAAAACCCCTCGTATACCTTTAATTATTTGAATTTAAATCATTATAACTACCATTATATTTCTTATGAAATTTTAATAAATAAAGTAGATTTTATTGAAATTTGAATAGTGTGGTTTAAAAAAAAACAAATAATCACAATTCATTGCCATTAAAAGAATTATTAATTAGGTTTAGAATTTGAGTGAAATAATAATAATCATATGTGTGTACCTTCAATAATTTGAAATTTGTTTGAATCAATGAAATAGATTTCAGTAATATTTATACGGTGTGATTTCATATTAAAAATTAAATTCAAGCTATTTAAATATCATATTGTACTGTTCAAGAGACGATATTTGTTTCGTTTTATTAATATATATATATATATATATATATATATATATATATATATATATAATCTAAAATTGTGAATTGGAACTGTGATTGGATATGTAGGTTTAACATTTTAAGATGTATGGGTTCAAGTTAAGGTCTATGTGTTTTTTTTAATTGTTTTTTTCATTTTATTTAACTTTTTCCTTGAATTTTTTTGGGATGATTTTTTCTTCTCTTTTTCTTTAAAAAATTAAATTTGGAATAGAAATATCCTCTATTCTCTAATAAAATAAAATCATTACTAATATAAATAGTAATAATGGTTGAGGATCTCACATTGGAAAACTGGAGAGAAACCTCGGTTAATGGTATCAGAGCCCATTAAAACTCAAATGGGTATTCGATCCAAAAATTGAAATTCGGGTTCGATCCAAGAATGGCGAACCCAAAAAGGCACCATCTTGAGGGAGCATGTTAAGGATCTCACATTGGAAAACTGGAGAGAAACCTCGGTTACTACTTTCATTGTCAATTGGTCTTGAGATACTACTTTCATTGTCAATTGGTCTTGAGATGAAACCCTATATAATCTAATAATAATTAACGACCTGTCATTTTAAAAAATGTAAATGGTTTATTTTAAAAAATTATATGTTAATGTTTTCATAATTACATCTCTCTTTTATAAAATTTCAATTTTAATTCAAGGGGGAGTGAGTTTGAACTTCAGCTCTCTTAGTCAAAAATATATGTCTTTAACTAGTTGGACTATGTTTGAATTGATTGAAAAATTCAATTTTATGTCTTGTGTATTTAGGTATTTTTTTCAATCAAAAATTTCTTATCTCACTAAATATAGCTTTTATATTAGCAATTATTTTATTTTAGAAGAGAAGATTTTTTATTCAAATTTTAATTCTTTAAAAAAAATCGTCCTAACAATTAAAGAAATAAAAAAAAAAGTTAAATGAAATAAAATAAATTGAAAAGCTTGCCTAAACCTCAAAACTCATGCAACCTTAAGAGTTGTTTAGAGCGCTGAGTGAGTTATAATAGTCTGTGAAACATATAATATTATTTAAAATACAAAGTAGTATAGTCTGGGATTATAATAGTATGTGTTTGGGGTGCAGAGTATTTCACAGGTTATTAACCCTGATGCTAAGCAAAATACCAAGTCACTGTTCCAATTTATGTATTTTGGTAAATGTTGGCATAGGCCACGTGTACAAAGTCTTCCCTTCAAATTAATTATTTTATGTTTTAATTTTGATTATTCAAATAGTTTATCAATAAAGGTTAAAATATATTTCCTCAAGATATTTTACCATTTTCAAAAAATCCTCTCATTTTCAGGCTGGCAAAATCTTCTCATATATGTAAATATTATGACTAGCTCAAATATTTGTATAAATATTTACGATAAACAACATAGATGTCATTTTCCTTGTCCCCTTGCCATATTCAAAGAAGGAAGTATTGGAAAATTTCTTTAGAGGTAAGGTAAAAAATGGAAAATACTTAGAATTAGTTCGCATAATATTTGAGTGTAGCCAAACCGCATTCAAATTGTGCTAAAAAAAACTTAAAGAGATTATTTGGTAAGCAATCTAAACACAAAAATTTAAAAACAATAAATTTAATGAAAATAGAATTATATTTTATGTTTCTAGATATGGGTTTAGTAGCAGATTTAGAAATTTGATTTCATTCTAAACAGGTGTTTAAAGTATTTTATAACATATTTATAGACGATGAAATTATTTGTAGTTCCAAAACTAATTATTAAATTAAATATAAATCATTATTAATTAATTTATAAACTAGATTTTTATAAATTTTATATAATTATCATTTTATAATATAATATAATATTTTATATTTTATAATATATTATATTATACATATTTTAATTTAACAAAAATGAATTGAGCTTATAACATGAAATATTACATTTATTACAATTTTTATCTTTGTTTAATATAATTTGCATTTTAAAATTTAAATTCATAATTTAGATACATTGAAAACATAAAAATGTTGTTTTTAGAATTTCTATTAAACGGAAAAAATTTTCAAAAATAAGAGTAAGTTTTCTTATTTTGTTTTATATATATATATATATTAATTTAAAATTTTATTATTAATGATTTAAATAATTAAATAGGTTTGAATTATAGGTACACATAATTAGATAATTTAAATAAAAAAAATATTATTTTATTTCTTTGACAGGATTTGTCGTTAAATAGGGTGTTTTTTAGGAAATTAATTAACTATTTTAATACAGATTTTATGTGAATAATTAAATAGTTAGTTGAAATCAATTGATATTCAATTGCTTAAATTTTTTTAAAAGAATCAGTTGATTCAATGGGAAAAAAAAAATCGTTGCCATCGAAAATTTAACCGAGAATTTAATGGATATCGAACAACAGAGAATAAAGTAAAGAATAGATCAAATTAATACGGCAATTAAATACTGATACATGATCTTCAAGTCAAATTGATATAAGCATTCAAGTAAAAATCGATAATATTCCGCCCTGCAAAAAAAGAAAATTAAACCATTCAGTACAGAATCAAAAGAACAAATTTGAAACTAAGAACCTTCAAACCACAATAAAAATTCAGCACAAAACACCATCTAACTGGGGCTTTAACATACAGTTCTTAGAGTTGAATCTGCCGTTCACCACGCAAAACGTCAGTATTGTTCCAGAGATTGCATTCACTGTTCAAACGAACGAGAAACAGATGACTCTGATTGATCGAATCAATATTCATTCACATAACATTTCTTAAATTCGTCTATGGATGTAATGTATATGTGCACAACAAATGAATTTTCTAATATTTACCTTTTTTTTTTTGGTGAGCCTCGTCGTCGCAATGGGCAAAAAAAATCAGTTCGTAATGAATGATTAGGGCTAGAAAATGTGTCGCTAGTCCTATTCCTCTGCTTTTGACATGACTGATAGACGGCTTGGCCTTGGACGAAAGGCTGATCGCCGCCGCTGCTGATGCGATGAAGGCCTAATCAAAGCCGATAAAGCTCTTTTCACGAGGTCAGCACCTTCAACGCCTCCGATTCTCACGAGCGAGTTCGTCATTGCGGATCTCCGGAAATTCAACGCGCTGCTACTCGATCGGAACGATCCGTTCTGAAACTGGCTGCGATTCGCGCCATTGACAGTGTATCTCGAACTCGAATTCTTGTGGAGAGAACACCGGAACGAACCTGGATGCGTAGTTGGAGAACACATACATACTTTCTTCTTGTTCGACGGTATCGCATTCGCATTGTTGTCGCGATTCTTCTTCTGAAACGAAATCGAACGGCTGGGCGAGGCTGGCGTCCGATCATTCTGAAACCTCACAGACGAGGCTGCCGCCGAAGATGAAGAAGAAGACGGCGATTTTCCATACACCGTCACAGGCTTCGGAGATGACGGTCGAGACATGAAAGTCGACGAGCGGGCGGAAAATGTCGAAGTCGACGAGGCGAAAGCCGACGGAGAAGAAAAGTAGCGTCGCGACGGTGAGGATGTGGCCGATTGTCGAGATTTGGCTCCGGACAACGAAGCCATGGATTTGCAGGGAGTGGAGTGAGAGAGTGGTTTTTCGGAGAAGAAGGAGAAAGGTTAGAGACGAAGGGTTTAATATTTTTAGAGGCAAATGACCAAAACGATTAAAATGTGATGATTAGGAGGTATTTATAGGAGATTAATGGAAGGAAATCTCTGACTTTGCGGAGATTTTTTTAATATCCGTTTCCACTTCCTTTTCCGTTTTGGAAAATCAGAGTCGGATAGGTAATCGAGTCCCGCAGGAAAAAAAATGTCCATTTATTTCTTTATTTATCTATTATTATTAGGTTAAATTACAAGTTTAGTCACTGAACTTTGAGATTTGTGTATATTTGGTCTCTAACTTTAAAAAGTGTCAAATATTTTTCTGAACTTTTAATTCTGTATCTAATAAATCCCTAAACTTTAAAAATGTCTAATTAGTTCTGAACTTCTAATACGTCCCTAACATATTCACACTTATTTTAAAATTAATCGATCCATTATATATAAAATTGAATTTTTTTTTGTCTAATAGAAGCTTAAGCTTTCAATTTTGTGCCTAATAAGTTCATGAATTTCAAAAAACTTCAACTAGGTCAATGACCTATTAGACACAAAATCGAAAATTCAAGGATCAATTGGATACAAAATTGAAAATTTGAGGACTTATTAGACACATTTCAAAGTTTAAGGATTAAATAAATACAAAATTGAAAGTTAAGGGACTTATTTGACACTTTTGAAAGTTCAGGGATCAAATAGACACAAGTTGAAAAGTTCATGGACTAAACTTATAATTTAACCTTATTATTATTACTATGAATTAAAAATTATATTAAAATCATATAAATTTAGGAGTTGTGTTTGAGCGGTTGAGTGAGTTATAATGACATGAGTTATAATAATCTGTGGAATCATATAATATTATTTAAAAGACATAATAATATAGTGTATTTGTTTTGGGTGCAAAATATTTCACAGGTTATTATAACATGTGCCCCAAACAGACCCTTAAGTATTATTATTGTTTTATTTATTAAATTATTGATTTAAAAAAAATATTTATATGAAAACGGGTTACATTTATAAAACTAAAAACAATATACATACATTGTTTAAGGATTTTAATATATATATAATATAATATCATTATTACAAATGATCTTTTAAAAATTAATAAAATAAATTATTCGGGAACGAGGTGATCCAATTCTCGTTCTCGCCCTTTGACTCTATATCCAGTCAAATCAGAGATTCTCGTCCCGTGTGGGCTGAGAGATTATCCCACTTAGGGGTGAGCAGCGGTCGGTCGGGGTCGGTTTTCGACCCCAACCGACCCCCTAAATCGATTAAGGTCAAATTGGTTAGTGAACCCATTTAAAAAAACTAAACTAAAATCGACTGATCGAATTTGGATCAGTCGATTTAGTCGATTTTATATATTTTTTAAATATTTATTTACTTAATTATTTAATAATTTATAATTATTATTTAAATATATTTTGAGAAATCTTTTTAGTTTTTTTTTAATTATTATTATTATTATTATTATTATTATTATTATATATTTTTTTTTTTTTTAATATCGGTCGATTTTGTCAAGCACAAAAAATCGATTTCGATCAAAAAAGCATTAAAACCGCCCGATCGCTTCGATTCGGTCGGTTTCGGTCGGTCGGTCGATTTTTGGTCTTTTTTTGCTCACCCCTAATTCCACTAGATTAATGATAGGGATGTAATTAAGTATAAGTTTGAGGGTAATTTTGTAATATTTGTTGTTAACTTAAAGTAAATCGATCATTAGTTGTGTGGGATTAATAACAAATTGGGTTTAAGTGGTGTGTATGTATTACTAGCCGCAAGCTGCTAGGCGGAATTTAATGAAGTTTCTCACACGTTCATTTTGATTTGTGGTACACGTGCGTAAAGTTTGAATTCAAAATTTTTAAAAATAAATTTATATATTGTTTTTTTTTAGGAAAACAGGAGCAATACAGTTAACACAGAAAAAGATGGAGACCAAAAGACTCCCCTAACCAGTATTCATCCTTTCTAAGTTGAGATGCTCTTTGTGCTAGCTTGTGAGCTTATGAGTTTGATGTACGAGGTATATGTCTGAACACCATATTTGTCCAGCCCTCCTTCACCTGATTGATTGCATTTGAAAAGTCGTTAGCCTCTGTGCAATCTTCAACTTTCCCCTCAATTAGGAGAATAACTTCTAGGGAATCGGACTCCACCAGTAAGGGATAACTTCGATCTCTAATTGACCTCAACCCCTTTAATATTCCTGCCAGTTCTAACACCAAAATAGGCCATTGTGTGTTAATAAAATTATGCCCTGCGCAGATCGTCTTTCCTTCCCAGTCTCGCACTATCCAACCAATTCCTCCACATCTCTTCTTTGGGCACCATGATGCGTCAGTGCAGGGGCTCCACCAACCCTGATCCGGGGAACTCCACCGGTGTTTGTGTTTTGAGTCCCGACTGATGTCTGCTCTGAACCATGACAAGGGTGAGAAAATTCGTCTATGGCTAGCTGTGTGATTCTTTTCCATTTGTTCCAGTCTAAGCCTTCATTTTTGTGAATTATGTCGTTCCTGAAGCTCCATATGTTCCATAGAATTATTATGAAGATTTCGAGCTCCCTCTTGCTGCCATGCTCCATCATCTTTCCAAAATAATCCATAACTGACGAGGAATGTCTGAAATCATAAGAAATAGTTACATTAGCAGGGAGAAAAGAATCCCAAAATTGACGTGTTACCTTACAACCCCAAAATAAGTGGCCAATGGATTCTCGTTGTGAATTGCACATTGGACACCATGGATTGACATCCAGGCCTCTGCAAATTAAGTTGTCCCTTGTTGGGAGAATGTTCTTAATAATTCTCCAAGAACAGATTTTGAGCTTTCCTGGAAGCTTTACCCCCCATAGGTTTTTCCAAAACTCCTTCAACTTCTCGCTGTTAGAGCTTGACGCTTCCAAGGCATAGCGTATTCTGAGCCCCAACCGGTATGCACTCTTTATTGTGAAGATTCCACGTTTATTATATTTCCAAACAATTTCATCATCTATAGGAGAGCCCAAACGGGGAATTTGTAGTATATATTGGGCATCTTCCATGTTAAAATTACTCTGGATCTTTCCTATATCCCAGTTACCATCCTCCTGTAGAAGGGAGTGGACTGAGCCATGAGTAAGATCGGAAGCAACCATCAACGGTTTCTCCCGGCCTTCAATGGTAAACCAGGGATCATCCATGATGTTGACTTGGTGTCCACTTCCAATTTTCCATCTATACCCTTTCAAGAAAAGGTCCCGACCCCATAAGATACTCCGCCATGTAAAAGATGGGTTTGAGCCAAGAGTTGCTTTTAGAAAATTCCCCGTTTGAAAATATCGGCCGCGAAGGATCCTGAAAAGAAGACTATCTGGATGTTTGAGAAGACGCCAGCTTTGTTTTGCTAACATCGCCTGGTTGAATAAAGATATATCTTTGAAACCCATGCCCCTATCATCTTTTGGACGACAAAGGCGATCCCATCGTAGCCAGTGTATTTTCCAGCCTTTATCATTATGGCCCCACCAAAATCTTGCGCAGATGGCATTTAGATCCGTGCATAGTCCTTTTAGTAACTGGAAACAGCTCATCGTGTAGATCGGAATTGCCTGGGCCACCGCCTTTATAAGAATTTCTTTACCTGCAATGGAGAAGAGTTTGCCTTGCCATCCTGCCACACCCGATCTTTAATAACCCTGAAAATCTGAGACTTATTTTTAGAATTTTGGGATGGCGACCTAAGTAGCAACCCAAAGAGGTTGTATGGCGAACATTAAGAATCTGAATCATCAAGTCCTTCATGTCAGCAGTCGTGTTCTTGCTGACCATGAATTCCGATTTACCAAAGTTTACCGTTTGTCCAGATGTTCTTTCATACCAATTCAGAATCCTTTTGATTGTTCTAGCCCCTCCGGGAGAGCCCTGAAGAATATTATACTGTCATCTGCATAGAAAAGATGTGAGATTAAAGGGCAAAAATGATTAATCTTAAGGCCTTTGAAACTATTTAGAGCAGACATTCTCTATGCAAAGAATGTAAAAACCTTCAAAGACACATAATAAAAACAAGTAAGGTGAAAGAGGTCTCCTGTCTCAAACCCCGTGTGGGATAAAAAATGTCTTGTGCCTCGCCATTTATCATAACCGAAAAACTTGCAGATTCGACACACCTCATAATTTTATCCACCCAACAGGAGTGAAAACCCATTGTTAACATGACTTGCCTCAGATAGCTCCACTCAACCCTATCATAAGCTTTGCTCATATCAAGTTTCATTGCCACTGACCCAACCTTTCCCGTACGCTTGTTGTTTATCGCATGTAAACATTCGAAACCAATAAGTGCGTTATCCGTGATCAATCTACCAGGGATGAAAGCTGATTGTTCTGGTGATATGACCAGGTTTAATACTCCCTTTAATCTGTTAGCCAAACATTTGGCAATAATCTTGTAGACTACATTGCATAGGCTGATTGGTCTGAAATCCTCTAGCTTTTCAGGATTGTTCTTCTTTGGGATTAACGCTAAAAACGTTTTATTTATGTTTCTCATCTCTCCATTTCTATTCAAAACACTCAAGCAAATATCTGAAATGTTGTCCCCCACTATTTCCCAGTAGGTTTGGAAGAAACTAGCGTGTACCCCATCCGGCCCAGGGGCTTTGTATGGGCTCATACCCTTTATAACAGTCTCAATTTCACTCCTTGTGAAGTCTTTTAGCAGTCGCGAATTTGTCTCCTCTGAGACAGTTTTGGTGATACTGCGGAGAATTTCATCGGTTGCCTCAGGGTCGGATACGTTACTTTTAAATAAATTTGAAAAATATGAGGTGGCCAGCTTTCCCATGTCAGCCTCATTTGTAACCCATTCACCATCGTTGTTATAAAGGCCCTGGATGTGGTTTTTCTTTCGTCTTGTCGAGGCCTTCATATGAAACCATTTAGTGTTGCGATCCCCCCATCGCATCCAATCCTCTCTAGCTCTCTGTCGCCAATAAATATTATCATCTTCTAGTAAACCTTCTAGCTCGACCATTTTCTTGTTCCAATCTTCCTCCTTCTCTCGGGTTAAGTCAAACTCTAAAATCTTAATTTCTGTCTCTTTCTTATGAATCGCTCCTCGAATTGAACCTCCTAGACGCCTGTAGTTCCAGAGTTTTAAATCTGATAAGCAGGACTCTAGATGATCTGATAGCCCGTTCAATGTTATTGTGCCTATGGAACGCCACCTGCGGGCCACAACCTCTTTGGTTTCCAAAAAATTTGCCCAGCCGGGTTCGAATTTCAGAATCTTTGTCCTGTAGCAGCTAGGGTGATTGGTGTTCCCTGTAACCTACCCGAAAATTGGTATGTGATCCGAAGTGAAGAAACCTAAGTGGGTGACTTGAAATTGGCTCCATCTAGAAAGATAGCTTGTGTTTATGAGAAACCTATCCAAACGTTCCCATATTGTTACATTGTTGGTGCCTCTTCTCATCCAGGTAAAATCATGCCCCTGGAACCCTGGATCAACTAGATTACAGTCATCTAGTACCTCTCGAAAAGCATCCATTTGTCCTTCTCTCCTTAAGGCACCACCTCTCTTTTCGTTATTGGCAAGGATTTCGTTAAAATCCCCCCAATCACCCAAGGGAGATTAAATTGTCTGTGAAGGCGTTTCAATAATTCCCAAGAATGTTTACGCAGATCAGTGCACGGATTGCCATAGAAACCTGTAAAACGCCAGTCCCCATTCTTGTCCGTAATGATTGTGTCAATGTGTCCTGTAGAAAAAGAAGTGATTTTTAAATCAGTTTCTTTGTTCCATAGAATAATTAAACCCCCGCTTCTACCATTACAAGGCACCGAAAAACAATAATCATAATTCAACTTCAATTTTATTAAATCGTTCTTACGAGAACATGATTTGGATTCAGAAAGAAATGCAATATGGGGTTTTAGCCTTTGCACTAGATAGCATAAGGCACGGAATGTGCGAGGATTCCCCGTACCACGCACATTCCAACATAAGAAACTCATGGTTGGCAGCGGGGCCGCACTGCAGCCTCCGCCAACAATAAAGGCATTTTATCTGTAGATTTAGAGACTTCCCTCTCAGATTCAGTTTCAACACCAGTTCGGCTCTTCTTCTTTGGTTCGACTATCAGCGCTTGGTGAAGTGCCCTTTTTTTACCCGAAATATTGATGCCATGTCCGTGGGTCGCACCAGCTTCGTTCAAATGGGCCTTTTGTTTATTTTTTGCGGAATTACTTGGTCCTGTACTTTGCCTCTGCGGTTCCCCTGTCGGATTGGAGCCCATTGTGAATGTTAGGCCCATCTCTCCCTCAGGTCCAGTGGGCTTCCCAGTGATTGAATTTGCCAGCCCATCCACTTTTTTAGGAAGACAATTAAATGGGGTGGGACCCGCAATTATCGTTTCCCCTTCCTTCGTCTTCCCCATGAGTTCGACTTCCCTTTCAAGGTCCGTTTCGTCGAAATCAATTCCTTTCGTAACCTCCAAAATTGCAGCGCCATTAATCTTTCGGGGGGCCTTTGAATGCTCCTTGGATCCCGCCGTTGATACTCCCTTTGAAGTCATTGATTCTGAAAAATTTAATGCATTTAATATAATTTTAAAATCGTCGGAGAACTTCCCTGAGTTATCACCGCCGGTTGCTCTACTTTCCTTTTTCCCTGTCGCCGACGAACCTCCGCCGCTTGCCTGACCCGACGGGGTTGAGAAGGTTAAACTTTGGATCTGCCTCTGGATCTTCTTCGTTTGTAGTTTGAAATTCGGATCCATCTTTCCTTCCCCGATTGGATCTCCCTCGACCCCTTCCATCCATTTGTTTAGATCGGAGGCCTGATAGAGCTACTTCACGCAGGTTGGGGTGTCGCAGATTTGGTCCGAATTGCCTTTCCTCCGCTTCTGCCTTTACTTCAAAAGGGCATTCACGATCTGTATGTCCGATTCTCCCGCATCTATAGCAAAAATCTGGGAGTTTTTCATAAGTCACCGGACACCAGATCTCCTCGGCCATGACTCTGATCTTCACCTTTAGCCCCCTTTTCAGAGGTTCGGTGACATCAATTCTAGTTCTGATACGTAGAGTACTCCCCAGTAGAAATCCGAGTCAAAAGAATCCACCCGTTGAAAGTTACCTAGTCGATTACCAAAAACTATGGGCATCTTTTTTGTCTGACCTGCAGGTGGTAAGTTGTGAATATGAAGCCAAAAAGAAGCGTACCGAAATTCGTAATCAACAAATCGCCTCGAGCCCCTGGGCTCATCGATGAGGAGAATGGCTCTGTCATAGTACCACGGTTCGTTCTCCATAGCTCTGCGTCTATCTGCCATGGATTGAAATTTGCACAAAAAGATGTTAAATCCCACCTTTTTAATCGATATCGGAGCAGTTGCCCCCAGATCTTTGGGATTGTTTGTTTAAAAAGGTCCAGAATTATTGGCTTCGTGGCTAGACTTTTGCAAAGGAGAGCCATTTGGAGGAGCTGTGAACTTGCATCTATATCATCATTTGGGACCAGAATGGTTTGATTCTCCTCTGTTGTCAACTTCAGTTTTCAACCAGCATTCCCAATTGGGTTGACTCCATTGAAGCTAGAGGATTACAAGGTATGTTAAAATACAGACTCCACATTCCTATAAATAATAGCCAGAAGTTCGTAAACCTCCATAACCCGAATATCTCGAAAATTCCTGCATCATTACGAGCAAATATTAGGGATTTGGCTGAAATCGTGTTAAGATTCCTGCAAATCGAATCATAAAATCGCACTGAAGGCGCCAAAATTCCATATATAGTGAAGCTCCAATATGGTCCACCCCACTCGCACTTTCGCCGACGCCGGCGTGAGGGGTCTGCCTCTCCGTAGAGAGAAAGCACCCACCTCCCCATTTTACACTCTTATTTTTTTATAATACATTGTTGTATTCATGGTATTAAATTTTTGTCGACATTTTCATCGATATTTTCACATGTGGTTCGACATTAACATCAGGGGTGAATCGACATTTCCATTATATCGTACAAAATTGATGAAATATTAAAGAAAATTGAAATAAAATGATGTAGATATAATAATTTAACAAGTATTTTAACTCATTTAAATAGTGTAAAAGATTTATTTTCTAATTTAAATATATTTTAAAACATTTTTATTTTTAATTTTTTTTCAAAAATATCCACCGACATCAACATTTTATCGATATTTCCATGAAATTGAGACTTTGATATTTTCATCGATATAGACATTTTAGATCTTGGATGTATGATTGTATCACATAACATTCAATTATGGTCAGAAATAAAAGAAAAAAAAAATACTGTTACGAGGGATGAACATTATTTTACCTCTTCTTCTTGTTGTCAAGAATTGAATGGTGGGATATGAAATTGTTTTATACTATATAGTCAAGTATTATTCAATATTCATTTTGTTTAGGTGTGTTAGAATCACAATCATATACCCAACAAGAGCATAGCTCAATTGTCATTAAGTAAGACTTATGACCAAGAGGTCATGAGTTCGAATCTCTAATTGTTGACGTAGTACAAAAAAATGAATCTAGAAACATAATTTTGAAAGCAAGGAACAATTTAAGCATTAAAAATGAACTAGTGGTAGTCTTTAAACTAAATATTAGACTGAATTATAAACCATTAGTAATTAATTCATAACATATTATATTACACATATATTTAATTTAACAAAAATAAATGAGTTTATAACATGTAATATTATATTTATTAAAATTTTTATCTCTTTTCATACCATTCTACATTTTAAATTTTCAAATTCAAGACTGGATACACTTAAAATATAAAAATATTGTTTTCAGAATTTCGATCACATAATTCAAAAATAGTTTTCAAAAACACATATTCATATTAACTTAGTGAATCTAAAAACATAAAATGATTCTCTACCAAACGAGCTCTAATTTTTCATTAAAAAATATCTATTAATTTTTAATTAGATGGTTCATTGTTTATGAAAAATCTTTATTTAAATAGTTTATTTTCTATACAAACTACTTCTATTTTAGACCTATCAAATTATCTAAATTATTAATAATAAAATTTTAAATGATATATATACAAAATAAATCATAAAATTGTACAAATAGAGGGGTTATAAATTTAGAGTTATGTAGAATATATTCGGTTTGTGAGTGTATAATTAGTAAAAATCAACATAAAATACATATAAAATGCCTTGATGTCAGTTGAGTTATATTATTGTTGGCGGGTCTACCATAAATTAGATACATTGATATTAAAACATAGTGTGAACATAGTTATTTATGGAGAGATATGATTGACTCAAAACACCCTTAAATCCTTCTCTTTTTCTACTACCAAAATTTTATTTAATGAATTTCAATCATGTAGACCTTGTTCAATAACCACTTGGTGTTTGGATTTTTAAAATTAAGTCTATAAATACTACTTTTACCTCAGGCTTCCCATGTTTTCTTATCTAATTTTTAGATGTATTTTCAAAAACCAAGTCAAGTTTTAAAAACTAAGAAAAATAATGTTAAAAAACTTCTTTTTGTTTTTAGAATTTGGTTAAGTATTCCAGAGTTTTCTTAAACTATTGTGGAGAAGATGAAAACCATCGTAGAGAAATGATGAGAAAACAAATACAATTTTCAAAAACTAAAAAACAAAAAAAATTAAATGGTTAGTTTGTTTTTTTAGTTCAACAATATGCAAAGGATGGGAGATCGAGCTTCTAATTACCTATTTCTAAAAATACTTTAACCAATTGAGTTATGAGTAATCTGTTGTGTTAATTTCCAATTTCGTTTCATTTATTAGTCCATCATGCTAGTTTTATATTTACTATTGTATTATGATAGGGTCATTATCAAAGCATGGTTTTAAGTGGATAAAAGGTATATTATTGAGTAAGATGAAGGTTAAGCATCGGAATGCTTACTCTCTTACTTTCATAGATTGTTGAACTAAAAAAAAAATGTTGCACCTTCTTATTTCTATTATAAAATAATTTAATGCCACATTTTTTTTTTGCCTCATTATAACTCATTTATTTGAATAAGAAGAATTGACGTGATTATTGTCACTCATTCTCATTTATCATGCAATTGGAGATCACAAACATGATTATTATAGATTAACTCTGATTGTTTTGGGGGTTTTTTATTAAAAAATTATTTTAACTTAAAATAATTGAACTTATTTTTAAAGAAGACAAGTATATTTGTTTTTCCTCTAACCAAACTCAACTATATAAAGTATGTATTTATGATTAATAGGTCATAAATTTAAATTTTTAACCTCGTGTCAAGAAGAGCTTAGCTCAAAAAAAAAAAAAAATCAACCTCATTATCATTGAACTAAAAAAATACTTCAATTTTTTTTGGCATCAATTAAGACCTTCCAATGTGATTAAACCATTCAATTCTTTTTTATAACTCATCACCAAATATGCTCATGCTAACCTCTATTTTCAATTAATTGTCATATTATTATCATATTCTTGACTTCATTTTGACTAGTAGAGTTAATTAAATGATTATTTTGAAACAATTTGAAGGGTTATTTGATTTTGGAAATAATATCATAATTGAAAAATACTAGTTTAGTAGTATTTTGTAAAATTTAACTTTTTTTTTAAGTATATAAACCTAAGCATAGTTCAACATTCTTAAACACGTCTTCAACCAAGAGATCAAAATTCTGGTTTGACCATTGTAATTACAAAATATTGTTAATAATTTTTTTTAGTATAATATAAGTTAGAGAATTCCAGTTGTTAAGGGCCTGTTTGGTTGGCAATCCGAAAACAGAAATTTGAAAACAAGGGATTTAATAAAAATAGAGTTGTATTTCATGTTTTCAGATATGTGTTTGGTAGCAGATTCAGAAAATTGATTTCATTTTAAACAATAGTTTAAAATGTGTTCTATAATATATTTATAGATCATAAAATTAGTTGTAGTTGCAAAACTAAATATTAAGTTGAATATAAGACATTATTAATTAATTTATGAACATGTTTTTTTTAATATAAATTTTATATAATTATTATTTTATAATATAATATTTTATATTTATAATATATTATATTATACATATTTTAATTTTAAAAAAGTAAATTAAGTTTATAAATATGAAATACTATATTTATTAAGATTTTTATCTTTGTTTAAAATAATTTCTTAATTTAAAAATTTCAAATCGAGAATCTGGATACAATGAAAACATAAAAATATTGTTTTTAATTTCTAATATTTGGATCACGAGAATCCAAAAGCGGTTTAAAAAAACATGCTCGCTTAAACACGTATTCATTTGAATTCGGTGAATCAAAACATAAAATGTAATCCGGACACGCGCTCTAATATATTTTATATCTCAGTTGAGTTTTGTTAAATATTGTTATCATTACTAACATGGCAATAGGTTAAAATTTTATTTCCTCACCTTAATAAGGTGAACTCAAAATAATAATAGAAATAAATAAATAAGAAACCCTGTTAAATATCGATATATAGTCTTCCAATCAAATTGATACAAGTAAAGAATTGATCAGAAAACAGATTTGAAATTAAGAACCTTGGGAACCTGATCAAAATTCAGCCCAATTCTAATCAGCATCAGATCCGCGCTTTGACATTTTCATTCTCAAAACTTTTCCAGAGTTTGAACAGTTTCTAGATGAAAGACAAACAGATGATTGATCATCAGTATTTTATTATACAATATCACATCCTCCAACCAATATTTATTCACAGTATATTTCTCAAACAGATGTAACTATGATATGCACAATAACTGAATTTCCACCTAATAAATTTTTAAATCACACAAAGGAAGAAGGAAAAAAAACCTAATGTTCCGCTAGTCCTCTGCTCTTGACATGACTGATAGCCGGCTAGGCCTTGGCTGAAAGGCTGATCGCCGCCGCTGCTGATGCGATGAAGGTCTAATCAAAGCCGACAAAGCTCTTTTCACGAGGTCAGCACCTTCAACGCCTCTGATTCGCACGAGCGAGTTCGTCATTGCGGATCTCCGGAAATTCAACGCGCTGCTACTCGATCGGAACGATTCGTCCTGAAACTGGCTGCGATTCGCGCCATTAACAGAGTACCTCGAACTCGAATTCTTGTGGAGAGAACACCGGAAGGAACCTGGATGCGTCGTTGGAGAACACATACACACTTTCTTCTTGTTCGACGATACCGCATTCGTATTGTTGTCGCGATCCTTCTTCTGAACTGAAATCGAACGCCGGGGTGAGGCCGACCTCCGATGAGTCTGAAACCTCAGAGACGACGCTGACGAAGAGGAAGACGACGATTTTCCATACACCGTCACAGGCGTCGGAGATGACGGTCGAGACAAGAAAGTCGACGAGCGGGCGGAAAATGTCGAACTCGACGAGGCGAAGGCCGACGGAGAGGAAAAGTAGCCTCGCGACGGCGAGGATGTGGCCGATTGTTGGGATTTGGCTCCGGACAACGAAGCCATGGATTAGCAGGCAGTGGAGTGAGAGAGTGGTTTTCGAAGAAGAAGAAGAAAGGATGGAGACGAAGGGTTTGATATTTCTGGAGGCGCCAAAATTTTCATAGTGCGGCAAATGGGCAAAACGGTGAATAGGAGATGAAAGGAGGTATTTATAGGGGGAGTAAGGGTAGGGATGTAATATAAGTGTAAGCTTGAGGGTAATTGTGTAATATTCGTTGTTAACTTAAAGTAAATTGATCATTGGTTGCGTGGGATTAATAACAGGTTGGATTTAAGTAGTGCGTATAATAGCCGTGGGCTGGGCGGGAAATTAAATGAAGTTTCTCACGCGCCTTTTGGATGTGTACTCCACGCGCCTAAAGTTTTAATTCAAAATAAATAAGGTCTGATAGATATGTGTTTGCTCGCAAATTTAAAAATTTGATTCGATTCTAAACAATTGTTTAAAGTGTGTCCTATAACATGTTTATAGATCATAAAATTAGTTGTAGTTGTAAAACTAATTATTAAATTGAATATAAGTTATTATTAATTAATTTATGAAATGATTTTGTAAATTTTATAAAATTATCATTTTATAATATAATATTATATAATTTATAATATATTATATTATACATATTTTAATTTTAAAAAAAAATATAATATAATATTATATGATTTATAATATATTATATTATACATATCTTAATTTAACAAAAGTAAATTGAGTTGTAATATAAAACATTGTATTTATTAAGATGTTTGTTTTTGTTTAATATAATTGTGCATTTTACAATTTTAAATTTATAATCTGGATACAATGAAAACATAAAAATGTTGTTTTTTCAGAATTTTTACTATTTTGATTCGAGAATCTCAAAACAGTTTTCGAAAACACATCTATCAAACACGTATTCACTGAATTCAGTGAATTCGAAAACATAAAACATAACCTGGATTGCATACCAAACAAGCTCTAAAGAATCTATTTATATTGTTTTTAGTTCAATAAATGAAGATTAAAATAATCTAACCTCTAATTCTGATTGGATGACATATGTCTTAACTAGTTCAGGTCTACTGAGTTATGGGTTCATAAAGTTTAGGGTTAGGAATTTTGGTTGTGTAACTTGTGTTTGGAAGGTAGATATGAAGAAATTATAAATATGGTACATGGTACATATAATTAAAAGTGAGTTTCTTAAGCTTAGGTTTATGAAGTCTAAAATTAGCAAACCCATAACTTAGGATAGATGAACCTGAAATCTTGTTTGATAACCATTTGGTTTTTTAAAAGTGTGTTTGTTTTCTCATATTTTGTCTACGATAGATTCCATATTTCTTAAATTGAAAACTACTTTTTGATAACCATTTTGTTTTTTATTTTTAACCATATGTTTTTTTTCCAGAAGTTCTATGTAATAGTTTCTATCTTCTCAACAATAGTTTATATATTTCTTAAGGAAAGATATGGGTTTTTAGCCAAATTTCAAAGACAAAAACAAGATTTTGAAAACTATTTTTTATTTTTCCAAACTTAGCTTGATATTTTGCCAACATAGGTAATAAAACACTATAAGAAAACATGAAAACTCCTAGATGAAAGTAATGTTTATAGGTTTAATTTTTTTTTCAAAAACCATATGGTTATCAAATGAGACCGTTTTCAAAACTTGTCTTGATTTTTTAAAACATAAGTACAAAATAGATAACAAAACAAAGAAACTGTATAAGCTTAATTTAAAAAAACAAAAAATTAAATGGTTGTTGAACGGAGTCTAAATAGAGCTTTAGTTTTTTTATTAAGGGTTATATTTGGATTCAAACACCCACAAAATCTTTCTCCTTTTTACCATAAAAACTATATCTAATGACAAAAAACGAGCATAATTCAAAGGTAATTGACATATACTTCTAATTTGAGACCGAATGTTCAAATGAAAATCTTCATACCTCACATTTGGCCGAGGGTATAATTACCCTACTGTAATTAACCAAAAAATCTATTACATCTTAAAATTGATAATAACATCTCCCACTCTTGTCATTGTCAAAATACTAAAATTATAAGACTAAAATAGAAACTAAATTGTAAGGATGAAATTGAAATTTTCAATACTACGAAGGCCAAATTTTCAAATAGTGTTTTTTTTTTTTTTTTAACGACGCACAAATAAAGAACTTCAAGAACGGTTGGGATGAAGGGCGCGAAAGCAACCAAAGAGAGAGCAAAAAGCTTGCAGAGCGATCAAGAACAGAACCCAAGCGACCGCCATTAGAGCAAGCAAAGGCCAAGAACTGTAAACATGTTCCTTCACAAATCTTCCCATTTTCACTCTCCACAATCCCTCGTAATACTCATTCACTTCTTCAATCACCTTATCCAACTCCAAAACTCTGCTCAATCTGATCGATTTGCTCATCCCATTCCACATCGCAGCGGCCTCTTCGTCGCTTTTCAAATGGTTCAGAATCACCCCTCCTTCTCTCAGCAATCTCACGTCCTCTTCGGAATCCACGATTCCGTTCATCAATTCCGTGTATCTTGTGAAAATCAGCGGCCCTAATCCGCTCGACGCTTCGTATGCAACCAGGTTTCTCAGCGTCGCTTGTGTGTTTAGATCTAGCCTCGCCGTTGGAAGGTACAACGTTGCGGTTTTGGCGTCGAATGTGATCGATGAGATTCCGCCACGGGAGGGGGAGAAGCAGATTCCGGCTTTGGAGAGCTCTGAAACGGAAGGTATTGTTATTTCCTCCGTTAATGGCGGTCTGTTTGCGTTAGGGTTTTGAGATTCTGTTTCTTTTGCTTCTTGTTGCTCCTCTCTGAAGAATAGAATCTCGGCGGGTTGTTTTAAGATTGCGAATGCGGGGATTGTGGACAGGATCGTCCATGGTAGACGCGCGATCGTCTTCACTGGTTGGGATTGGATCGCTCGCTTTGTGAAACGAATTATGCATTTGATTGATTCCGAGAGGAATTGCTTGGATCTGTGTGCGAATCGTTTTCCGTAACTCGAAATTTGGGGTGATTGTTCGATTTCGTTAGGGATTTCGATCATTTCTGATGATTCTTTCGATTCGGGGGTGATCATTTGGTATAAGAAATCGAGCAAATGAGCGCAATCTGAGATTTGGATCTCCGGAATTTCGTCCGTGATGTTGAATGGAGAAAGCTCTGTGAACAACCCGATCAACATGGAGAGCAAAATCTCATCGGATTGTTCAGAGGATTCGGATTGGAATTCCATCATCTTCCTCAACACGAACAACGGAATCTGATTTTCGAGCATAATCATGTCCCTCAGAACAGCGTTATGCGCCGGCCTCGTCCCGGCGTAATCCATCAAATGCGACATTCTCGAAGGAACTCGCCGGAGAATCTTCACTTTCCCGGCGTAGACATGGAGAAACTCGAGCAAGAAAGAGGCGTCAATGGCCATCATCCAGGCTAAAGTTTCGCCATTAAAATCCAAGTAACCATGGTAACACGCTCGAATCTTCATTTCGAATTTCATCAATTGCTCAACCAGATCGTGAAATTGGAGGTCTCTGGGACTGAATTTCTTAGCTCTTTTTGCAGCAGAGAGCTTGAATCTCTCCATCTCATGGAGCTCCGGGCGCCAACAGTGGTACGGACCCAACGCAACCAATTGGGGAGTGTAGGAATCTGGATCGGACGCCATTAGCAACTTGGGGACCTTGAAGATTGCTACTGGAATCCCGTCGTCATCGTCTGGTTCTTCGTCGAGAGTCCGACGGACTTGAATGACCCATTTGAGCTCGTCGAAGGTGGAAGAGGAAAAATTGGACGCCATTGTCAAGTGCAGAGATTAAGTGCTGTTGTTCCATGTTGATGGGTGAAGAAGGTTTGATTTCTTTCTGTTATGGGTTTTTGGGTTGTTTGTTTTTTGGCATTAAAGTGGAGAGGGAGTTTGCAGAAAAAGAGATTAATTAGAGGAAGATCAGAAACAGATTGAAGACTGTAAATAAGGATGGGGATGCGTTTCTATGGATAAATTATTGGGTGAGACGGCTACCATGTAAGTAATTTTTCACTATACTTCCCTTTTATATCGCTGATGAAAATTAATTATTTAATCTACATTTAATTGTAGCGGTCTCATTGAATAATATATTGTAAGTGTGAAGAATATGAGTTATTTGGCTGGATGGAAAAATCTTATCCTAATAAAAAATTTTGATAAACTATTACAGATGAAGGTTTAAAATGTTGACGAGGTCTCAAGGTTTATTAAAAGCAAAGAATTGGAAATGTCCATGGAAAGTCAAATATATTGACGGAAACTTAATACCTTAACACACTACATAAACTATACTATTACAAACTTTCTCAAATTTTGTCTATTTGGTTTGAGGACTTAGAAAATTTGTATTTTAAGTTTCGTTTGATAATCATTTGATTTCTTATTTTTTGTTTTTTAAAATTAAGTCTATAATTATTACTTTTATCCATATTTTTTTAATGTTTTTTTTATCTACTTTTTAAATACGTTTTCAAAAATCAAGTAAAGTTTTGAAAACTAAAAAAATTGTTTTCAAAAATTGTTTTTGTTTTTAAATTTAGCTAAGAATTCAAGTGTTTTTGTAAAAATATGGAAAATATTGCAGAAAATATGAAAACTATTGTAAATAAACGATGATAAAACAAACCTAATTTTCAAAAACTAAAAACAAAAAACCAATGCTTCATTTGATAACAATTTGGTTTTAGGAAATTATGATTGTTTTTTTCATAACTTCCCTTCATATTCTCTATCACGATTTATATCTTTCTTGAGCAATCGTTTGAGCGTCTAGCTAAATTTCAAAATAAAAAACAAGTTATTGGAAATTACTTTTTTTTTTGTTTTCAAAACTTAGCTTGATTTTTTAAAATTTTTGTAATAAATATATAAGAAAATATTTAAATCCATGTAATATTTTTAGGCTTAGCTTTCAAAGTTGAAAAAAATAAAAATAAAAAATAATTCCATTCGTTGTAAACTTTGCTATATTATAATACATTTTTATTGTGCCTTAGGTCATGCACTCATTATGACAAATTGCTCAATGTCAGCTCTCGACCTTAAGTAAAGCTCATTAAAAAATATTATATAATAGGTGGACTATTGTATGAAGGTCGGATAGATAACTTTAAAAATTTGGGCCTGTTTGGTACGCAATCTGAAAACAGAAATTTGAAAACAAGGGATTCAATGAAAACAGAGTTGTATTTCATGTTTTCGGATATGTGTTTGGTATAGATTTAGAAATTTGATTTCATTCTAAACAGTTGTTTAAACTGTGCCCTATAACATATTTATAGATCATGAAATTAGTTGTAGATGCAAAACTAATTATTATATTGAATATAAGTCATTATTAATTAATTTAGGAAATGATTTTGCAAATTTTATAGAATTATCTTTTTATAATATAATATTCTATAATTTATAATATATTATATTCTACATATTTTAATTTAACAAAAGTAAATTGAATTCATAACATGAAATATTGTATTTATTATTTTTATCTTTGTTTAATATAATTCGCATTTTAAAATTTTAAATTCAGAATCTGATACAATGAAAACATAAAATGTTGTTTTTGAAATTTCTACTATTTGGATCCCTAATCCAAAGCACAATAAAACACATCTCGCCAAACACATATTCATCGATTCAAGTGAATCAAAACATAAAATAGGATTCGGATTGCATACCAAACAGGCCCTTAAAAACAGAATTTCTACTATTATAAAATTTTGGTTAAATTATAGAAAATGTCCTTAAACTATGGATTTGTGTCAAAAATACTCCTAAACTTTAAAAAGTTTCAAAAATACCCCTGGACTTTCAAAAATGTTCAAAAATACCTTTGTCGTTAAGTTTTTATAGTAGAATCGTTAAAGTTTTGTTTCAAAATACCTGAACTTTTAAAAGTTTCAAAAATACCCCTGGCCTTAAAAAACTTTTTAAAAAATATTTACCATTAAGTTTTGTATGAAAAATATTAAAATTTCATTTCAATAATACCCTTAACCTTTAAAAAAAAGTTAAAAAATAGAGAAATACAATACCGTTTAAGTTTTAATATAGTGTATCGTCTATATAGGATTGGTATTCTAATTTACTTAATTATCATGAATATAATCCCCCAATTTTATTTGAAAAAAGAAATAGAAAAATGAATAAAAGCAAAACAAAATAAAGATATAAAATAAATGAGGAAGAAAACAATCCATCTTAAGGAATTGATTTCATCAATCAGACTAATAATTCAATTAATTAAGACCCCGTTTGATAAGTATTTGATTTTTTGTTTTTGTTTTTGAGAATTAAGCTTAACAATACTACTTCTACCAATAGGTTTCTATATTTTCTTTTCTACGTTCAGACCTATGTTTTCAAAAACCAAGTTTAAGTTTTAAAAACTAAAAGCTCTATTTGATAATAATTTAGTTCTTGATTTTTGGTTTTGAAAATCATGCTTGTTTTTTTACAATTTCTTTTCATATTCTATATATTGATTTTCATCTTTCTTGATGCACTCATTTAAGTTTCTAAAGAAAATTTCAAAAAAAAAACAAGTTTTTGAAAACTACTTTTTTTAGTTTTCAAATTTTAGCTTGATTTTTTAAAACATAGGTACATAGTAGATAAGAATACATGAAACTTATTGATAGAAGTGGTATTTTTAGGCTTCATTTTCAAAAACCAGAACTAAAAACCAAATGGTTATCAAACGGGGCTCAACACAAATAAGATTGGCATGCAAATATTTCATAAGTCGGTAAGACAAAAGTTAATATTACCTTTTACGAAAGCAAGTGGATGTTTTGGATCTTCCACATCATTCTTGGGTGAGGTTCGGGTAAATTTTTAAAATTTCTAATAGATTGATTAAATAAAATCTCAAAGAAATTCATTAAATACTAAAGAAATTATTGAAAAGCATTTTTTTAAAGTTTTTTAAGGCCAAGGGTATTTTTGAAACTTTTTAAAAGTTTTGGGGTATTTTTGAAACAAAAATTTAACGGTTACCATCCAAAACTTAACGGCAAGGGTATTTTTGAACATTTTTGAAAGTCCAAGGGTATTTTTGAAAATTTTTAAAGTTTAAGGGTATTTTTGACACAAACCCCATAGTTTAGGGGCATTTTCTATAATTTAGCCTAAAATTTTAAAACATGTGGAATAATTAACACACAATTCTAAATTCAAAACTTGAAATTTAATCCAAAATTGTAAAAATTGAAATGCCCTTCTTACAATGGTTTTTTTAAAACTTAACTTTGCTCAAAATTAAAACGGAGGAGGGTAGCTTTGCTCTTGGTCCATGAGCTTTTATTCAGTTTCTACGATTGTGTTTAAATCTGGGCGGTTTTTTTTTATTAATATTGTAGTTTTTAAAACTTATTATAAAAATATTGTAATTTTAAAACTATTTATAATAATATTGTTGTTTTTTTTACAAGTGGCAGTTGGTCAAAAAAACGAAGAATAGTCGTCTCTTACAACCATGTCCAAATATGCACAATGTGGGAGACGATCATCTCAAAAGTTTTAACACAACTCATTTCTGACATAATGGTTAGTGTACATTTTAGTACACTCAGTTCATGGGTTCGAATTCGATCAAAAGTAAATTTTTAACACATATTATATTATAATGTGATAATTTTATTTAAAATAACTCAGAATGACTTTGGAAGAAAACTTAATTAAATTATAATTTATTATTTCTTTACTATATTTTAACATTTTAAGTAAATTGAATATTATATTATCATTTTTTTTTTTGAAAAAAATAAATAGATAAATTTTCGTATAGCTGAAGGCTTTGTCTTATTACTCTAATAAAACTTTGGAATAAAAACATTTTCATCTATGTCATTTTGGGTTAATTTTAATTTTTTAATATATTAATTAAATTGTAATTTATTATTTATTTACTATGTTTTAACATTTCAAGTAAATTTAATATTATATGGTCATCTTTTCTTTTATAAAAAAATAAATAGATAAATTTTCGTATAGCTTCAATAAGACTTTGTCTTATTATTTTGGGTTAATTTTAATTTTTTTAATATCTTAATGAAATTGTAATTTATTATTTATTTACTATATTTTAACATTTTAAGTAAATTGAATATTATGTGGTCATCTTTTCTTTTTTTAAAAAAATAATAAATAGATAATTTTTCTTATAACTTCAATAAGTTTTTTAGAAAATAACATTTTTCATTAGTTGATTACATTACGTTTGGTTGGACTTGAACTAGGAAAATGGGTACGTCCAATTGCTAACCAACCACTATGACAAAAGTGAGTTTTTTTAAAAAAATTTAGAAGAGATGACCATTCTCTATTTTTTTTACCATCTGTCACCTGTAAAAAAACAACAATATTAAAATAAATAGTTTTAAAATTACAATATTTTTATAATAAATTTTTAAAAATACAATATTAATAAAAAAATCCCTTTAAATCTTAGCCTTTGAACTTTTAATCACTATTTTTTTTTTTAATTTAAAACTTAGTTTTAGTTCTCCAAATTTCAATTCTACTAACTGATATTCTAATTGAATATTAACAATGAATGGTACTTTATCATATTTTTATAATTTGCGACGAAACGAATAATGAAGGACTAACATTTGATATTTTATTTTATTTTTCTAAAAAGAGTATAAACATAAAGTATGACTCATGACTAAGCTCCCTAAATTGTTGATGTACTAAAAAAAACACATTTGGTATTTTAAAAATCAAATAATAATAAAGCAGATAAAATAAATAAATCAAAACCAAAATATAGAAAAAATGAGGTAAAACATACTTTTTGTCTCATAGTTTTTATTTGGTCTCTCGAGTTTCAAAACTAACACTTTTGGTCATTAATATTTAAATTTAATTTTATCAAGTAGTTGATATTCTAAAAAATATGAGTTAGCTCCCAAAGTTTTAATTTGACTTTTAACTTGTTGTTAAGATTTAAAATTAGTTTCTAAATGTTTCTTAGGTAAGAATGATAATGTAACAACTAAAGCATGTTTTCTAGACTTTGCTAATTTTCTTCAATGATTTTTATTTTTGTTAATATTCAAAGACTAATTAGAAATCAATCACAAACTTTTAATATTAATTAGAAGTGAAATTTAAAATTTGGAGACCATATATGATACTTTTGAAATCTAAAAACTAAATAGTAATTAAATTCAAATCTTACCGACTAAAAGTATTAACTTAAAAAACTTAGAGCCTGTTTGGTAAGTAATCTGAAAACAGAAATTTGAAAATAAAGAATTCAATGAAAATAGAGCTGTATTTCATGTTTTCATAAATGTGTGTTGGAAGCAGATTTAGAAATTTGATTTCATTATAAACCGTTGTTTAAAATGTGTGTTATAACATGTTTATACATCATGAAATTAGTTACAGTTGCAAAACTAATTATTAGATTGAATATAAGTTATTATTAATTAATTTATGAATATGATTTTTATAAATTTTATAGAATTATCATTTTGTATTATATAATTTATAATATATTATATATTATATTATACCTGTTTTAATTTAACAAAAAAAATTAAGTTTATAACATGAAATATTGTATTTATTAAGATTTTGATATTTGTTCAATATAATTATGCATTTTAAAATTTTAAATTCAAAATCTGGATACAATGAAAACATAAAAATGTTGTTTTCAGAATTTATACTATTTGGATCACAGAATCCGAAAACAGTTTTCGACAACACATATGTCAAACGCATATTCACTGAATTAAGTGAATCTGAAAACATAAAACAAAATCCGGATTGCATACCGCTCTTAGAGATCAAATATAAATTAAATTTAAATTATAGAAAAAAAATGTATTTTAATTTTTATCCCAAAAAACAAATACAAACGGACTATATATTTTTCTCGGGCGACCCGACCCGGTTTGCTGGCCAACTTCCATAGGTTCATTTCTGAAACCCTAGTCACCTTCTTCTTCTTCTCTGTCAAAACCTCACTCCAAAACTTATCAGTTCCTCTTCCCATGGCGCTTCAACTCAGCCTCAGACCCAAAAACCCTAAAATTATTACCAATCCCTCTCTCATACACCTCTTCTCCTCCAATTCCTCTGCCCCATCTGATCCAAATGACGAACCCGCTGATACTTCTTCCTCCGCCCCTACTGGCTCTGCTCAATCTCCCATGTCCTCTTACTTCAGCGATGTCAAGGATCGCCTCAAACAGCAGCAGCAATCTCCTTCTTCACCGAGTGCTAGAAAGCCTTCGTATTCATTCACTTCTATTCCGAATCGATCGAGTTCTCCGGCTTCAAAAGCCGCTTCACTGGAAGAAATCAGAAAGAATCTCTCTGAATTTCGGAGTCGATCGTCTGTGCCTCATCCCTCTGAGCTCGGTTCTTCACCTTCCTCTTCTGCTTCTTCGTCCTGGCAGCGCGGTATCTCGTTTCAAGAGCTTTACAAGAGAAATGCGATGAGGAAGGGAGAGGATAGTAATGTACCTGCAGATTCGACGCAAGGTGGCCGGAGCAGCATGCTGCCGTTTGATTCTATTCGGGAGAGCTTGCGGCGGGTGAGTTCATCGAGGGTTATGCAAAATGAACGAAAAAGTGGGGATTCAATGTCCTTATCGGCGTTTAAGAATAGCTTGAAATTGAAACCATCGGACCCGTCGTCGACAGAGAGGTTGCCGTCGTCGGTTTTTGGGAAGGAGACGAGGGACAGAAAAGATGGGGAGAACAAGGGAATGAAGACGGAGTTTGTGAGGATGTATAGCCATGGGGAATTGGGGAGCAAGTTGAGAGCTCTGAGGCCGGAAAAGGCAAAAGGGAAGAATTGGTTTTCATTGACGGAGTTGAACGAGAGGTTGATAAAGCTAAGGGCAATGGAGGAGAAGGAGACTGAGTCGAGCATTGGAGGGATTTCATTCCAGGATTTGAGAGACAGCTTGGTTAAGATGAAGATAACTGACGATGAAAAGGCAAAGAAAATGACAAGTGAGTAAACAAATTCTTGTACAGTTAGGAATTATTACTAATTTTCTTTGAAATTTACATGAAATTTGCTTCTGTTATTGAAACTAGTATGGAAGAGAAAGTGGGCTGAAAATCTTGCATAATAAATGGCCATTCAAATTCTGAAACTTTTAAAAGGAAGAATCTAACCCATCTTAAGTGCATTATTTGGTTAGAAGGCTGTGTAGAGCATATAAAACTATTAAGGGCTGTTTTTAGTTATATTTCTAGTTCAGAGTTAGATAAATTAGAGATAATGTATTTAAGCCTTGTTGGCCACCTACTTAGATTTTCCTGCCAGTTATTTTGACCACCAAATGAAGTAGGGTCGACGGTTCTCTTGTGAGAATAGTCGAGGAGGGAGGCTTTATGCTAGTTGAGCAGCTATGCATATGTTGGAAAAAAAAGTGGGAGAGACTGAGATATTGTAATCTTCACTTGCTTATATTCTGAAGTACCTTTCTTAGGCCTATTCATTAGAGCTGTTATCTTGGTCCTTCTGTGGGGAGTGATGCACTTTTTCTAGAGTCACTGAAAGTTTGAAATTGTTTTCATTTTTTGGTCTCTCCCAGTCCAGCGGCTCGATCTCTTGGGTCAGCCAGGTCGAACACCGAACTATATGCTACAACCTCCAAAGGAACATCTTGTTGAAAAGGTATGGGATTTCATTAAGTATTGTTAGTTAGTTTTAGTTTTTCTTTTTCCACGAACCAATTTAAAACTGTTGTAGTCCTTAAAGGTAGTGTTAATTTATCAAACTCGTGTAGTTGTATCGTACAAGTCAAATCAAAATGAGCTAAAACAAATTAGATGTGTCTTTGAATTGAAAATGTGATGAAATGTATGATTCAAAAATCGGATTGAATTGGTTTGTTCCGATTCAAGAATATCAATAAAACAAAAACTAAAAAAAAAAAAGGAAAAAGCTAAAACTACAAATACCGGTGACTAACATGGAAACGACCAGAGAAGAAAAAGTAGCAGAGAAGATGCCGGCGATTGGCGTGGAAAATACAACCAGAGATGAAGATGCCGGTGATTAGCGTGGATGAAAGGGAAGAAAAGGGGAAGAAGACTGGAAAATGAAAGCAAAGATCTGGAAAACGGAAAGGCAGTGAAGTGTTGAAAAAGAAAGAATAGAACAAAAGAGGAAAAATGAAAAGCCTGACCAAGTAGAAAATTGAAATCTGAAAATTGAATATTATTTTTTCAAAGGATTTTCCCTCTCTCTCTCATTAACCATCGGTATCACATCAGATCAGATTTAATTTTCTTTGGAAACTAAATTTATTCTATTTATTTTTCTTTTAAAAGGATTATTTTATTCTAACTTTTTAGTTCTATTATTTTTACTATTTTCAAAATTTAATGTTTTTCCTACCTATTTTGAAGTTATTAAATGTTTGTCTATTTATTTCTCTATTTTAGGCTTGACTATTTATATTTCAATGTTATTTACTAAATTAAAACTTACGATACACTAATTTCTAATGTTGATATTCATTCCATTTCACAAGTTAACAACCTTGCTTAAAAGTTATGGTTGCTGGACTACACTTATTTGCTTGTCCTCTTGGCTACTACAGTCTTAGCTCTCATTTCTAGCTCAGCGCTAGTTAATTTTATTGCATTTGTAGTTTTACACTGCAGTTTCATTCTGCTTGTTTCGTGTGAAAGTTGGACTACTTGATTTTGATTTGTCATTTACTTGAGTCTCTAATTTCATGCAGTATTTCCATCCGGATAACATGTCATCTGCTGAAAAGCTGAAAATTGAGTTAACAAAAGTTAGAGATGAATTTAAAATGTCGGAGTCAGACTGTGGATCTGCTCGGGTTCAAGGTACATCTTTTGATTGTAATTCTTTAAAACATTCATCAAGGCAGACTTTGAAATCTCGATCGCATGAGATATCTGCAGCCTTTATCCATGGCACAAATTTTCCAATCTAATTTTGAAATACAAACACTTGTCTCCAATCCTCATTTCCCCTTAATATTTATGTTGTCTCTTATCCCTTGTTTGGAACTCCATGATTTGAGATGATTGCAAATCAGTTACGATTTGAAATCATTTCACTGTGTTTGGATGCTTAAAAAAGTAACAGATTTGAAATCGTATAACAGACATGAGACTCGGAGGTTGTTGAGCCTTATGCAGCTAAATATTTCAAAGTAAAGATTTTGACATCCTTTTTATTTTTATTTCTGATTCAACAAATCATGTTTAATTTCCTTCTTTGTACTCTGCAGTTGCACAACTTACCACTAAAATCAATCATCTAACTGCCGTCCTGCACAAGAAGGTAAATGAAACCGTATTTTCCTCTCATCTATTACTCATTTTAAGATCATGGTTACACTTTTCTTGATTCCATTCCGACTCGTATTGAACTTTCATATCTAGTATTAGATTTTGAATTCGAATCTGTGTAATGTTATCAGAAGTGTCGCTATAAATATACCATTTGGCCTCAAATTTTTAGACGGTTTCTGAAATTGATATTGCAACTGTTTGTGGTCACATCTTCATGCATCATAAATGTGAAAATTGGTCAATGTGATTCAGGACAAGCATTCTAAGAAAGGTCTTCTTGCAATGGTGCAACTGAGGAAAAAGCTACTGAAGTATCTTCGACGAACCGACTGGGAATCCTACTGTCTAGTTCTTAACAAACTCAGTCTTCGAGACAACCCGGATTACAAGAACTGAAGCACAGGTGGTCTCTGTTCTTCTCTTACATGTATTCAAATATCTTTCCTGGTGTTTGCACTCAGTTTTGTTGGAGAGAGTTCTGTAGAATTAAAATTTGTTTCATTCATATCAGCATATTATGGAGTGAGAGCTTTCTGCTTAGTTCATTGCCAATGTGAAAGTGCAGAATTTCTTAAGTTTTATTTCAATAGATTGTATTAGCAAATCCTGATCTGGTGTAATACTGTTTTTGAATTCACTCCTTTTTAGCTGTAAAATGGACTGCTTCTGCTCCTGCTGACAAATAATGGAGTTGAAAGTAAAGTGGTCTGCAACAATTTTAGTCTGCAGTTGAACCATGTTCATTTCCATATTTTATACCTTTTATTTTATTTTATTTTAAGGTTGTTCTATGTTTCTAATCTTTGACTATCGTTTGAATTTGAAAGACCTTGTAGTTCTACTTTATTTATTTTAAATTCAATCCTTTATTATCTTATCATGGATTAAAGTTTACTATACCTCCATTGATATTGATAAGGACTACAGAGTGATATAAATCCTCTCATGAAATATGTTTTTTTTTTCCATTAAAAGGAAGTGATGTAATTTTATTTCATTATGACCTTAAAAAGAAAAGTCAAAATAGTATGCCAACAAGAGTATAGCTCAATTGGCATCAAGTATGACTCATGACTAAGAGGTTATGAGTTCGAATTTCCCACTCCCAATTGTTGTTGTACTAAAAAAAAGAAAAAAAAAGTCAAAATAGTATATAAAAAAAATGTATTTGGCATGTTGGTTGGTATGCATCCTCAGTATTTTTTAGAGTGCAATAAATATAGCAATCTTCAATTTTAAGAAATGTGATTATGTGTTTTGTTGAATCTTTAATTTGAAGAGATGTAATGTGTTTTATTTTTGCCATACTCAAATTGGTAAAAGAGCAGTGGGTGCCCTCCAAACTTTGAAGTTGTATCAAATTAAATCCTAAAGTTTTGTTTGCCAACTATTAGTTTTTAATTTTTGATTTTTGGAAATTGTATTTGTTTTCTTATTATTTCTCTATCATAGAATTCTTAGTGAAATGAAAGAAATAAAATAAGTTTTTGAAAATTTTCTTTTTTTTAGTTTTCAGAATTTGGTTTGATTTTTGAAAACATGGGAAAAAGTCGATAACAAAATAATGAAACCTATGGGAGTAATATTTATAGTCTTAATTTTTAAATACAAAAAATAAAAAATAAATAAATAGTTATCGAATTGGGTTTAAAATTTCATAAGTGAATTAATTTAAACTATGTGTTAAAATTTGATTTTAAAATCATTAATTATATAGTAATAGTTTTTCATTAATATGAGTATGTGATAATATTCTTATCTTTGTCTATTTCTTTAGTTATTTAGAATGAATTATATGATAAATTTTTTTTTGTTAATATGGTGGGATTTAAAAAAAAAAATAATTTTACTTAGGTGATTTTGACTTGATTTTAAATGGAATCAAGGAAATAATTTTATTTTAATAATTTTGAGTTGAAAGTCTAAGAAAAGAATATTCGTGGAAGAAAAAAAAAAGAAGTCTTTTAACTTAAAAAGAGAGAAAAAACATTTGGAATGGAATTAAAATCACTTGAATAAATAAAATAGAAAAATGAAAAAATTCATTTGTCGAAATCATGATAATTTAAAGGTTAGATTACAAGTTTTAGTCCTCAAACTTTCATATTTGTATTTAATAAGTCCATAAACTTTAGAAAGTATCTAATAGGTCTCCAAACTTTTAATAGGTTTATAAATTTTAAAAATGTCAAATACGTTATCAAACTTTCAATTTTATATTCAATAAGTTCTTGACATATTTATTTTCTTAAAAAATTTAACGAATCTATTTGACATAAAATTAAATTTTGTGTCTAATTAAACTTTCAATTTCGTGTCCCACAACTTCATGAATTTTAAAAAATATCGAATAACTTATGGCCTGTTTGGTAAGAAATCTGAAAACATAAATTTGAAAACAAGAGATTTAATCAAAACATAGTTGTATTTCATGTTTTCAAAAATGTGTTTGGTAGCATATTTAGAAATTTGACTCCATTATAAACAGTTGTTTTAAATGTGTCTTACAACATATTTATAGATCATGAAATTAGTTGTAGCTGCAAAACTAATTATTAGATTGAATATAATTTATTATTAATTAATTTATGAACATAATTTTTATATTTTTTATAGAATTATCATTTTATATCATATAATTTATAATATATTATATTATACATGTTTTAATTTAACAAAATAAATTAATTTTATAACATGAAATATTGTATTTATTAAGATTTTGATCTTTGTTCAATATAATTATGTATTTTAAATTAATAATCTGGATACAATGAAAACATACAAATGTTGTTTTCAGAATTTATACTATTTGGATCATAGAATCCGAAAACAAATATGCTAAACGCATATTCATTGAATTCAGTGAATCTGAAAATATAAAACAGAATCCGAATTGCATACCAAACAAACACTTAAAGATCAATTAGATACAAAATTAGATACAAAATTGAAAGTTGATTTTAAGCTCTTTAAATTAGGGATCTATATAATACGAACATAAAGTTTTAGGACTAAAAAGTATAATTTAAACTAATTTAGAAGCCCAAATGAAAACCCTAGTTTTCAAGGAAAAAGAATTAAGGAGGAAAAAAAAAAAAAAAACATAGGGTTTCGCGCCATCTCAACTCGGCCAAAGCAGTCTCTCCCGCGCTTTCCCCTTTTTTCTTAAGCTTTCAACTGAACCAAAACCATTTATTTGATCGACCATTACACATTCCTTCTCCATCTTCTTCATCATCTTTAAGGTACGCCTTCCTTCTTCCTCTTCCAATTTTAGGTTTTCTTTGATTTTGATATAAACCCAGAATAAAGATTGCTGTTCTGTATTCACAAACGAATGAACACTTTATGTTATAAATTTCCGCATACTAAAAAAACCTCCGTTCTTTCTTGTGATTCTCCCTCTCGCTTTCGGTGCTTGTGAATATTATAGGTTTACATGAGGTGAATTTTGTGGAAAACCCAATATCTAAATCTTAATTTCCAAACGCAGGAACAGCTCTGTTTAGTGCCGTTTGTATCTGCGGTGGTTACGAGTTTTATCTCTGGTAGTTAATTGACTTGGGGATAAAGCTTTTTGAGTGTACAATTTGACGCAGTTTCAAGGTCAGGATATGATCCATGCTCACTTCCACATTCTATAAGCCATTGTAAGATTAATTTCTTGTTTCATCTTGATTAATGATGTTTATTCTTTTAGGGTAATTTATTATAATGTATTTGTTTTTTTTGTGGGCTATGACGGGTGGGTTAGGAATACATTTGTATTTTTTTTAAAGGTGTTATATGCATTAGATGGTTTATGTTTCAGTCAGGACATGGTACGAAATTTTGTGGGAATGATTGATATAGACGACTTCTCTGATGTTTGTTTTTTTTTTTACTTTTTTTTTATTGTTAGGAGTTTTGGAGTAGTAACAGTGAGAAGATTCTCGAGTTCTCTACTGAAAGTTTCTTCTAAGAATTTTATCGGGAACATCCAAATGGGAACTAATCAGAACTCTATACTAAGAGGTTGCAGCAGTAACTCTAGAGGAGCTTTGGTGGTGCTAGAAGGTTTGGACCGTTGTGGGAAGACTACGCAGTCCAGTAGATTAGTCCAGTATTTAGAAGGACTTGGGCATTCTGCTGAACTTTGGCGGTTTCCTGACAGAACTACAAGTGTTGGACAGATGATATCTTCCTATCTTTCAAACAAATCGCAGCTGGATGACCACACTATACATCTTCTTTTCAGTGCAAACCGATGGGAGAAGAGGTTTGTTAATTTTTCTTTATACAACTTGCATCTTAATCTCTTAGATTGATAAATTTTCAGTTCCTAACAAGTGACGGATCTTTCTATGTTGTTATAAAGTGGCATGCTTCAAAATGAAAAATAGGGAACCTGGTTTTAGAAGTTCCAAGCAACGGTAGTTGCAAACTTAGCGTTCCAAAACCATTTTGTTGCATGTTGTACCCTGGGGGAAACCAGTATTTTATATCCACATCTTTTTATAGGAAGAATAGTATATATCTACCCCAAAGTATGTGATTTGTGTTTAATTACTGTAATGCTCATGCAGATCATTAATGGAAACTAAATTGAAGAGTGGAACCACTCTTATTGTTGATCGGTATTCTTATTCAGGGGTGGCCTTTTCATCTGCCAAAGGACTTGGCATTGAATGGTGTAAGGTAAAAATACAAATAAGCAATTTGGCTGAATCCTTTGTTCATTCATATCTTTTTTTTTCCTTTTTTTTTTAAAATTATTTTTGGGGGTTTAAAATGCTGATGGTATGTAATTATGTATAGCTCATTTCTTCTTTGTGGTGTCTAAGATTTGAGATTCTTTTGTACTTATAGCCTAGCTTTAATCCTCCATAATTGGAAGGAGTTTTTGGGAAGGGGGATACCCCTAAGCTGTTTTGGTTATTGTAATATATTCCCATCGTTTCTTTTAAAAAAAATGCTGATGTTACGTTTGTCCTTTGCAGGCACCGGAGGTTGGCTTGCTAGCTCCGGATCTAGTACTGTACCTTGACATATCTCCAGAGGTTGGTTAAATTGTTGTATCATTTTTTCTGGAAGAATTTTAAATGCATTTATTAGGATGGTTTACCATAATTCACCTTTTCTAACTTGTAAATACATATGGGCATTTTTGTATCGGGACTGTTCAAATCATAGCTGATAACCACGTCCTTAAAAGATCATACAAGCAATTGTAAATATGTATTGGACTTTTCTACGGAACTTAATCAATTGTATTGTGTTTAGCACACAGTAAGCTATTGTTCAAGTAGAGCAGGTGTTTTTATAGACTTATTTTGTAAGTTTTTTATTATGCCATTGATGACAATGGACTTAGAAGAACAATAAACTAAAATCCAGAGAATAGTGTCCTTTGTGCAATCTATGATATCAAAATATGATACTATTTGCAGGACTTTATCTAGAAGTACTGCCATTTTTTTTTTAATGTTAATGATCAAAATTGACTTTGATTTGCAACCCTCACCAATTAGACAAATGCCCAAATTCAAAAACTTCCAATCTATATTGTGATTTCTTAATGAATAGAGTTATTTTGAATGATCAGAAAGCTGCAGAAAGAGGAGGTTATGGATGTGAGAGATATGAGCAGCTTGAGTTCCAGAGCAAAGTTGCCCAGTACTATCAAGTTTTGCATGATTCTTCTTGGAAGGTAGTTTTTCATTTGTGTCTTGGAAACATTGACAGAATTTATGCATTAGGAATCATTGCTTCGGGCTGTTTCTTCGTATTTTTTTTGGTTAATAAATACTCTTAGTTCCTACACTTTCAATTAACCATATAGTCTTGGACTTTTGTCTGTAATAATTTAGTCCCTATACTTTAAAATTTATAACAATTTAATCCCTCTTGAAATATCTCATAAAAATAAGTGTTGATTTTTATTATATAACAACTTAGTTTTTGTAGTTTATGAACATCTTTGGTCCTTATGTTGTCAATGAGATTAAAAAAATAGACATCTTGGTCCTTAATCAATTTTTTCAATCTACTTAAGAAAAAAATTCTATTAAATCTTAACAACATTTTTTAAATTGAAGACTAAATCATTACAACTTTTAAAGTACAATGACTAAATTGTTACAGTAAAGTTAAACGAGTAAATTGTTACAGAATTTAAAGTATATGAACTAAATCGTTACAAATTGAAGTGGACTAACTTGTTACTTCCATAAAAGTTCAAGGACCAAAAGTGTTTTTTAACCTTTATTCCTTCATTTTTTTTAGGATTTACTCACTGGATTGTGGACTTTCCTTTGACTTAATTACAGATTATTGATGCTTGCCAACCCATGGAAGATATTGAGAAACAACTACAAGAGATTGTTCTGGGCTGTGTCGAGAGATGCCACAATGGGGAACCGCTTTCCCAGCTTTGGTTAAGTTGATGCATTCTTCCGAAACTTGAAGATTTTTTTTTTCCGAATGTATTTATATTCAACATGTTGAGAACCTTGGGGGCTTGTCTTGTGTGTTTTATGTTTCTTATAACATTTATAAAAGTTTTATTTGAATTTCTTTTTCACAAAGTTCTAATTTTCATCATTAAACATTATGAATCAATATTTGTATTAATTGTCAGGAAAGAAAAGTTCATTCAGGACACTTGTCCTATAAAGGCTCCCCCCCCCATTGGGCTACACCATTTGAGAATACAGAAAATATTACATTTTTTAAATTATTAATTGGAGCAAGACCAATTCATTCTAGTCTTGAACATTTTGAGAGGTTGATGATTTCTAGATAGCAAAATATTATTGTTTAGTCCATATGTAGAAGTTTTATGCTTTATAGACTGCCATCCATAATGTAATCATCAAGGGTACAAACATTCAAAGTGAAACATTACATAGAACTTTTAAGATAGTCAAAAGTGTTTTGGTCAACATAGTTGATACTTGACCGCTGCTAGTTACTGCACTTCGAAAGGAAGGATTCAGCTCTTTAGATGGCGAAGGAATCATGGAGACTGAAATGGAGTTGTGAAGGGTGGTTCAGGTGGCAGGGGCACTAATGGCTCATTGAAACCAGCATCTGGTGCCGGTGGTGCAGACACAAATGGAAACGGATCCTGTGGAATATCTGGAACTTCAGGAACCAGGGGAGGTGGAAGAAAGGTAATGGGAGGCTGTGGAATCGTGAAAGGCGGTGGTTCGGTCGGGATTGATACCAGTGGTGGAGGAAATATAGGGATGAACGGTGGTTGATCCGGTGTGAAATCAGTCGGAGGTGGCAGATCAGGAACTAGTGGAGGTAGTGAAAATTCTGGCTGAGGCGGTGAGAACATTACTAAAGGTGTTGGAGTAGAAAATAGTGGTGGTGGTGAAGGAACCAGAGGTGGTGGAAACCAGGTTGAAGGTATCGGGGTAGATAACAATGGTGGCGGTGGTGAAGGAACCAAAGGCGGTGGAACCATTTCAGAAGGGGTCGGAGTAGATAGTAATGGTGGTGGTGGTGATGGAACCAAGGGTGGTGGGGGAGAAGGAGATGGAGTTTCAGGTGAAGCCAAAGGTGGTGGCGGTGTTGCAATAGGGGGAGGCGGAGAAGGAACCAAGGGAGCTGGCTGATAAACTGGAGGCGGAGAAGGAACCAAGGGAGCTGGCTGATAAACTGGAGGCGGAGAAGGAACCAAGGGGGCTGGCTGATAAACTGGAGGAGGAGAAGAAACTAAAGGAGGCAGAGGAGGTCTTGAGGGTGAAAATGGGTTATCTGAAGGGGAGGTTGGGAAAGGCCACTGGCCACAGGTTCCAAATAAGTATTGGTAAAATGGATCACAGTTAGATCTTCTTCTTCTGCTTCTGCTTCTGCTTCTGCTTCTGGTTCTCTTTTCTTCATCTTTCCACCCTTTTCTTTCATGTTGATTTTGTTTATGTTCAGTATCTGCTTCTACAAGTACTTGTGAGATCAGCAGCAGAGCTAAAACTGATGATATTACTATGGTAAGCTTCATTTCAGTTCTGATTCTTCTTCTGTCATAATCTCTTGTATGCATTTTGGTGGTGTTATTTGTTCTGTGTATAAAAGGGCTTATATAGACTAGTTTTTTTTGACCTTGCCTTGAAGTTTGCAATTATAATGTTGATTTCTATACCATTTATGCTTGACTTCTTGAGTTTCAAATAACAGAAGTCAGATAGCTGGAAGGATTTGAATGCAGCAGAGTGTGAATTAATGGACACAGCTCTCAATGCTGAGAGAAGGGTGGGAAGCAAGGACTAGCTACCTTCAAATTTGTGACTTCCAATGCCAATTTATGTAAGTTGTCTATAAATACCCTTCTCTCTCTCTCTCTCTCTCTCTCTCTCTGAGTAGTTGAAAGTTGTATAGAAAGCTTCTATTTCTCTCTCTCTCTCTCTCTCTGTGAGTAGTTGAAAGTTGAAGTGAAAAACTTCTATGCTTTGGGGTTTTGAGACTTAAAACTCTCCAACTAAATTTTAAAATTTATAATTTAATAAGTGAATCAATTTAGGCTTACTTTTAGACATTTATTCTAAAACTATTAATACATCATTCTTACACGTATATACGACTTCTTTTAATGGAGAAATTAACGTAATATTGTAGAGAAATGTTGGAATCATTTAGCTAGTATATTTTCATTAATATAAATGGTCTTTCATCTTTTTCTTTTTTTTTTGGCTATTTATTTAGGAATAATTACCTGATAATTTTTCTAATATTTTAGGAGAAGTACTAAGTAGTTATAATTTGTAAATTGCTCCCGGATTGTGTAAATTGTTTTTTTCTCCCTCAAATTAGAAACTTGAAAGTTAGAAGCAAAGCTTCTCTCTCTCAGGATCTGCAAGGAATTCTCTTTGCCTTCTCCATCATTTAATGATTTACTATTTAATTTTCCATTTAATTTTATTGTAATGTATTTAATACTAAATTTATGATATAAAATTACAAGTCTATACTGTTAAATAATCAGATATGAAAATATTCTGTTCCTGAAGGAAAAAAGGGGTACGAAAATATATTTAAGAAATATGTTATTCTCTCTGTCAAAAAAAGGCTGTAAATGTTACTTTATAGTTGAGAATTAAAATATCAAAAGTTGGAGGGTTTGACATTGATATTTATTTCTTTTCTTTTAAGTTTAGCATAAACAAGTGGGGGATTCAAATTTTTGATTGGTTAGACAAAATTATATGTTTTAACCCGTTGAAGTATGTTAGATAAATTAGAGTCAATTGATATGTCTAATATCTTGTATAAATATTCATGAAATACAAAAATATCCTTCATTAATTATCAATATGAATATTAATATTAAGAATAAAAACTTATTTAGTGGGTGAAAATAACTCAATTATTAATTAAAATAATTTTTATAATATTTTTTTTACAGAAATATCAATATATTCATCAAACTACCCATAAATGGAAATTTTAATCTCCACGACGATATCAATATCTTAATCTTTGTTTATAATCATGTTTAGCAAAAATTCTCTTGCAATCATTTCTTAACAAGGTGCCAAAAAGAAATTGATTTATATTTCTCTAACTTTGATCGTAGATTAAACTTTAGTTTGTCGTTATCTCAATTTATTGTTTGATCTTATTTTAGAATCAATGTTTCAAACCTATCCATCAATTCGAAATTATTAAAACAATTATCGTTACTTTTTCCTTTTTATGACGATTTTTATTAACAATTTTATTCAACTCGTTTGGTTTTTCCTAACAAACATTCAATTGAGTTGTCATGTTTTGTCCTTTGATTGTACCGTGTTGTGATTAGATATCATGGATGAAGATATCATGTCGGTTTGGTTAAATTGTAGAAAATACATATCAAAGTTAGATTATATTTTATTTTAACTCTTAAAGTCTGTTTGGGGCACATGTTATAATAGCATGTGTTATTATTGTTGGGTTTTATGTCCTAAAACTAGTGATTTTGTAAACTGAATGTATATTCTATTTTGCAATAAAGGTGTTATTGAGATTTATTCAGTAAATGTGTTATTGAATAAAGTGAATTGTGTATTGTGTAACCTTAATCCAATAAAGAACTCTTGGCTATAGGATCAATACTTGAACTTTATGTGTGACATAAAAGTAGACCAAGTTCAAGTTATAACCAGAACGGTCTATAGTATAAGGATAAGGTTGGGTATCTTATCCTGGGGACACTATGGACGCGACCCACTTTGTAGAGTACAAACGCTGTGATCCTAAATCGTTCATGTGGAGACATGCAAGTGGGGGCGTCCTATGCAATGAGTTTGCATAAGATTGGACCGTGAAATAATCATTTAGACTTCATAACTCCATTTACTGTCTTAACTGACTATATTCATACGATGACTTAGGAAACTCGATCTTAATCTTGAGCGTTCTATGAACTCCTGTTTATTCGGATTATCCTTAGATTTGCATGGGTGAGAGTGACCCGAGACTGCCGACTCAATAAGCCTCTCATTTCGGGGATAAGTCTGGGTAGATAGCTGGGAACATAGTTTTGCAAGATGGAATTCACTCCTTACCTGCTTTAGGGATTAGTAGAGAGGTTGTTCCCTTAAGTGCTGACTCTGGGTCTTGAACAAAGGGCCCACCCCTCTCATTGGCCCGAGAGGGATTCAGTTTGCTGGTTGGACCACAAACCAATTGTTCATTAGAGGATCAGTGAGACTTAAAGAACATGAGGTAATTACAGGGGTAAAACGGTAATTTTGACCCAGCTATAATTACGAACGACCTGTGAAGGATCGATTTACTAATCATGGTTATATCGAGTGGACAAAAATATATTTACAGTGAGGAGAGTGCAGCCACTAAGCTTTAGTGCATTGCCCCAGTGGTTAACAAATGTTGATTAGCTAGGCTAAAGTGTTTGGTCGGTTAATCTCGTATCGTTGGAGCTCATGATCTGTAGGTCCATTAGGTCCCCCGTACTAGCTCGGACTAAGCCTTGTAACCTTTTGAGAGAAAAGAATTTGAATTGTTCAAATTCGATTTTGGGAGAAATCGTTAATTATATGTGATATATTTAACGGATCATAGCTTAATTATGAATTAAACTATGATTAAAAAGAGGTGAATAGATTTAAATATGATTTAAATATTGGATCGGTTTGTACCATGAATAAGGATTCATGTTTCGAAAAATCGATCGGGATTGGACAATTTATTTAATTTAATATTTGATATTAAATTAAATTAAAAAATTAAAAAAATTAAATTATTTATTTAAAATATTTAATTAATTAAATTAATTTTTAATTAAAAATAAATTTAATATTGATTTTTGAATTAAAATTAAAAAGGACAATGAATGAATTTTCATGAAAAATCAAATTGGCAACTTGTCCAATCTTCTCATCTTCAAATTCACCAAATTTGGCCACCTCCATCTCAAACCATCCTCATCATACTTGAGTTGTCACTCAAATGAAGCTTTATTTAATGGGGTTTTGAGGTGTTTTGAGAGAATTTTGCAGAAAAAGTTTCTCTCCCGAGTTTGTGACCTTTGAGGTCTTTTCTTCCAAATTCTCTCAACCTAGGATCCCACAATTCGTTCCAAGGCCTGAGGATAGTAGGGAAGACTCTAGAGGTGGTCTACGAAGTGTTCGTGTTGAAAATCATCCACCGGGTGAAGAGAATTTGATCTTCGAAATTGAGTTTCTTTACTCCTAGTTTTTACAGCTTTGAGCATGCATTTTATTTTGCAAAATTGATCAATTTAGAGTGTTCAAGATCTAAAATTGCTTTCGCTTTCTTAATTTAGACTATTTCAATTATAACATGTGGAATACTCTGCACTCCAAACACAAAATATTATAATCTCAAACTATACTACTTTGCATTTTAAATAATATTATATGATTCCACAGATTATAATAATCCGCCGACTATTATAATTTCATGTTATTATAACTCACTCAGTGTCCAAACAACCCCTTAAACTTTAAACTTGTTTCAAAACTACCACTTTTGTCAACTTCTTTTTGCTAAGATGAAAAATATAACAGGGTGGTGACGACTTGTACTTGTGGCAAATGTGGCGTGGTTTAATTATGTTCATAATCTTTAAGGTGTGTTTCTATTGTACCTTATCAATTTTAGAATTTAAAAAGTTTTATTAATCATTGAAATTGTTTTAAAACAACTATTTCATTAAAATGGAAATAGAAATATTACGTGGTAGTCAGTCGTAAAAGAATATCAAAAAATGTTTTCTTTTTTTCTTTTGATGATCAAAGGATTTGAGGCCAAATGAAATATTCTAGGGTTAAGTTGACCACTAAAAATGGACAAGACTTACTTCCTCTATTTCACTATCAACCAACGAAAATTAAGATATGAGTGGAGGAGATAGAAAGATATTAAAAATAATAATAATAATAAAAAAATCAAGTCGGTTGAATTTTGGGACCATTATTTCTTAATAAATTTTTTACATTTGAGAATGAGAATTATCTTCCTTTGTTAAGCAATCATTTTTTTTAGTTTCTTTCACAGTTTTTCTCACATAAACATATCCCTCTCACCAGCTTTCTTTCCTGATTCATCTCTTTCAAATTCGGATATCAGAGTCAAATTGAAATTTTTTTTTGAGTCAGGGATGGGGCGGGGATGGTATCCCCACCCCATACCATCAAAAAATATTCAAAAACACAGTATTTTTTTTAGTACATCAACATTTGGGGTAGGGGAATTCAAACCCTTGACCTCTTGGTCATAAGTCTTACTTGATGTCAGTTGAACTATGCTTTTGTTGGCAAAAACAGTAACAATATTAAGATATATATATATATATACACACACAGTAACATGTTATTGATTTATATAGTGTTCATAATTTTATAAGTTTTATATTAAATACGTTTTAAAATTTAATGATTTAAATAAATAAATAAAATAATAATACTTATCTATATGATTTTAATATATATATATATTTTATTTTTAATAAAAAATAATTAAAAAAGAAAAGCATGTATTTTTTCCTGTGGTGATCCGATCTCCGATCGAGGAATCCCTGATCTCGATCTCGACTCTCCAAAACGGGGAATGAGGCAGGGGCATGGATGAAAAATACCCACGAAGACAAGGATGATGAATGCATCCCAACCCCGTTGCCATCCTTATTCAATAGTCGAAGAAGTTATTCATTCCACTAGTGGGAGACTTTTTTCACAATGTGTGACTTTCTCTCCATTTCAACCAAAATTTCGATCTTTTAAATTTTTTCTCCCTCTAAAGAAAATTATTTTGAATGCAATTTAATTTTTTTTAATTTTTTGACAACTAGTTGTCAATGTATGCTAACCTTTATTTTCTTTTAATTAATCATCATATTACATTTTCGTCTTCATTTTAATGAGAAAATTAATGAAAGGGTTATTTTCTCACCATTTTAAAAGTTAAAGTTAAAATGATACTCTTAAAATAACAAGTACATAAATGAAATATATCCTAAAATTTAAAGGCATAAATAAAACTTGTCATATATTCCACATATACCACTATTTTATAAGTCAATGTTACCTTTATTTTACCAAAAAAAAGTTGTCTTTAAGAGCATTAGAGATATTTTATTTTATACGATTTAATCTTTATCAATAGAATAAGAATAACCTCGACAAAATAAAACAAAAATCAACGATTAATCCAAAGACAAACATAGAAAACGACGACGTATTAAAAATCTCTTCTCCAAGAACCTCCTCTGCAAATACTCCATGGCCACCGCCCTCTCAAGCTGGCTCTGCAGCAATGGCGCCAAGTCCAAGCTCGTTCGAATCGTCCATCCCGGCGGCCACATCGAGCTCCACGACGGCCCCGTCCGGGCGGCGGAGATCATGCTCCGAAACCCCAAATTCTGTCTCACTCACTCCCAATCAGCTCATCATCCATGGGCCATCGTCTCGCCGGACACGACACTCATGCTCGGCTGCAAATACTACCTCTTACCGGAAAACACCGTCGGAAACCTCCAGAAGCGACATCCTCCGCCGTCGACGGAATCGGATTGTTTGAATGGCGGAAACTGTATGATGTGTTTCGTTTTAAACGAGAAGGGCGGCGACTGCGAGAGAATTGTGAGATCGGAAATTGGAATTAGTTGCAGAGGAAAGTCGGAATGTGGAGAGAATTTGGAGGGGAAGACGGTTAATAGGAGAGGGGTATTTTTGCAAAATCGGAATATTAGAGGGTCTCCCAAGAGAACATTTGGGTCATCTGATAATTGGGAACCAAATTTAAATAGCATCTCTGAAGAATATTGAAACTAATTTGTATTTGTTTTCTTAGTGATATTGTTTGTTTAGTTTTCGATGATTAATCGATTGCTGGTCGATTATACATGTTAATATGAATGATAAGAAATAAATCGAGTGTAATGTAGTGAGAAAATCAATAATAATAAATTTTTTTTTTTTTGTTTATGATGTTTAATATGAATTTGATCATGGTTGATGTGTGATTCCAAATGAATTGAATTCAATCCACGGATACATTTCGAAGTTTAAGTTAGTATTAAGTATTTACGATTGTCGAGATGAGCTAAAATAGGATTGCATACATGTGAAGGAATGATCTGTCTCTTTTAAAGAGTTTTCGTACGGACAATCTATTTCCACGCGGTTTAATGGTTGATAACCTGCATTCTAAAAATAATAAAATATGACTCGACGTGACAATACACGCAAAATTACTCATAAGGGTAATATGAAGCGGTCTTTTTTGTTCACGCTCTCGTACGTGGAAACGCTCTTGCTCTCGCCGAAATATATAGAGAAAAAAAGGACAAGGAAAAAAGTCAGAGAAGAGCTAGAGTAGCAGAAGTAGAGCGAGAGTGAGAACTATAGTGCGATTTTTCTTGCATTTTTCTTTTCTCCAGAATTTTGACAACCTCATTACTATCATGAACGAGAACGAGACTTGAACGAGAGCGAGAGAGCTAGAGCCAGAGTACGATGCTCTTACGGTAATTTAGACGTAATATATAGTACAAAGAAGAGTCATATGTCATTAATTTCAGAATATGAGTCAATTCTCATCTTTTATAAGAGAACACATGTCGAAACTTTTTTTTCTTCCTATTTTCGCTATCCATACCTAGTGGATAATAGATTTTTCGTCAGCATCTCTATGTTCAGGTCGGTTAGTTAGGCAAGCTTGTGTCAAGTTAGAGTTGACCTTGATGTTGCTTGGCCTTCACCTTGACGGGCCTTTAAACGTGGCAATTGACAGAAAGATAGCAATGTTGTAAGAAATAAGTGTGGTGAAAAATCGAACCACCGACCTTTAGTAATAATTTATGTATTATCTACTAAACTATACTCAAATTGACAAATTGACATAAAGATAACAATGTTATAAGAAATAACTATGGTTGGATAATATATTTTTTGATGCTTAAGTCAAATCATAATTTTGAGTTCTATTAAATTTATATTGTAATAGTGAAGAGAGATCATGGTTGTTACCTACTCATCTAAGAAGTGTAGTCATCATAACTATAGTCATAAATTTTGATAGATAATATGTTAACAGTGCTGGACACAATTTACATAAGTGTGCCTCTCTATTGTTTTATGGTAATTGTTGAATTAATAAATAATTTAATAGGTGGGAATTTATGGGTTGTTTTTTAGTAATACAACTTACGATCAACTTGAATCCTCACTATTGTTTATATTAAATATCTGGGATTTAAATATTTGAGATTTAGATCGAGTATGAAATAATAAATATTAGTGTTTGGATATGCACGATAATTAATGTTAAATATATGTATTTGAATAGGTAGGATAATTAATATTTGAAAACTAAATGTTAGTGTTTATTTTATAATAAATAGTTAAGATAATACAAAATAATATTATAAATATATTAAGTTTTAAAAAACATATCGATATTAATAATTAATTAAAATTAATTAATAATGATTAATTAACTTAAATTAACTAATTAATTAGATTGTATTAAACTCTCGGGTATAAAAATTCCACCTGTAGGGAGAGTATAAAAAATTCATGTGGGATGAGTTTTAAAGTTCTCGAATAATAATATCTTGAATTAAAAAAAAAGTAAAAATCAGTAAAACGAACGCAAATATTAAATATCGGCCTAAAAACTCATAACAAAACCCATAAAACAAAACGACCCTTAAACTTTCAAGCTCACATTCTCTTACATATTAATGTGCAAATCTCTTTAAAAGGGCTAAGCTAGGTTGTGAGGTAAGATGCTTGATCAACTCAGGCTCATATTATTGAGTTGACTAAACTGGCCTTATAAGAGGTGCAGTTATAACAATCTTTATAATTAGGGTTTATGTTTTAAATTTTAACCCCTAAATTTGTCGAGTAGTATAATTTTCATCCTATATTTTTAATTTCATCAAATTAAACCTTAAATTTAGACAAGTATTTTAATTTTTATTCAATATTCAATTTCTAATTTTAACAAAAAAAAATTAAAAATATCTATAAACTTTCAGTTTCAAACTTTGTTTTTTGAGTTCACCAACATTTTAGGGTGGAGCGCCCAAATCTCTAACCTCTTAATATATGACCTAAGTTTGATGCACAAATTCACCCTTTGAATAAGCTTTCCAAAATTCACACATTTCAACAAAAATTTAATTCTAACGTCATTTTTGTAAGAATCTTATCAAATTTGCACCATAATATATGTTTTAGAATTCATTGAACGTATATGATAATACTTTTTTTAATGATATTTTAAAGTTAAACTAATTAGAGGGTTAAAAGTGCAACAGTTTTTTAAATTTTAGAGTTAAGATTGCAACATTTATCTAAATTTGGAGTACAACATGATGAAATTGAAAGTTTATGGTAAAAATTAATCCAACACGACAAATTTAGGAGTGAAGATTAATTTTATCCCTTATAATTAAAGGATAGATTTGCAATTTTTCATACTTTCCAAATAAGTGAACTTTACCCACTTGTAATATACCACAAATTAAGAGTTGATTCATTAGCTAAGCTAAGTGGTGGTAATTCGATAAAATTATAAATTTAGCTTCTAAAACTTAATTGTGTTATGTTCAGTTTCTGAATTTTAAAGGTTAAATTATCAAAAATACCCTGAACTATGAAATTGATTTCAATTATACCATAAATTTTGAAAAATTTCATTTTAACCCTTGAATTTTGAAAGTTGTTTCAAAATAACCCTTTTAAATTTTTTTTGTTAAATTTATGGCCGAAAATTGATAATTTAACCGATTTTAAAAATGTTAATAAGTCTTTAAATTTCTAATTTTGTGTCTAACCGATCGAACAAATTCAATTTTTTTAAAATGAATAAAGTTATTAAATTTTATGTATAGTAGCTAATAAGAACATAATTCAATTGACATCAAATATGACCCAAGACCTTGTTGATGTATTCTGTATCTAGTAAATTCGTAAATTTAAAGAAAATCGAAAGTCTAAAAGCTGAATTTATAATTTCAAAAGTGTAGGAATTAAATACAAACCGACTTCAAAGTTTGTTGACTAAATTTATATAATTTAATCTATGTTGAAGGGTGACTTTGCAACCTTTCCAAATTTAAAACAGTTCAATATAATGGGCAATATTGAAAACCACTTTTATCAAAAGGGCATGTGGATAAATATCCGAGTGCCTAGTGTAAACAAAAATCCGCAACAATGGAGTTACTTTACTATAAACCAGATATAGAGAGAGAAGAAGAGGAGGAAGAAGAAGAAGAAGGAATTATGAAGAAGAAGTGAATTTGTTCAGAAGAGGTCACTAGCAGAGGTCAGATTCTATTCAGAGAAACTTTGCCATTTCTTCGAATCAGAACTGTCATTTTTTTCTCTGATTTATCTTTCCTTCCTAGGATTATAATGCTTTCTATTGCTGTGAATCTTTAATTTGCTGATTTTGCATTCAATTTGATGTATAAGACAGTGCAGAGAGATCATTGGAGCCGAGCGGAAGAATCGAGGAAAGTAGATGGAGAATACACCTTCCTACACTCGAAGATTAAATGTCGATCTCAAAAAACTACCTCCAATTAATAATCCGCGCATTGGAAATGGAAATCACTCCTCGATTCCGGTGAAACTCGGTTGTTTTTCTGCAATTGTATCCGGTTTTCTTTGAAATTTCAAAAGGAATTTGATGCTGATGCTGATGCTGATTTGATTTGATTCAGGCTAAATTTGAGAAATCCAGGTATATTAGGCGTGTGCCTCAGTTTATGCCGTCGAATTACCGGCCGGAAATGAGGCCGAACGAATACGGTGGCTTGCCGATGAAACCTGTGCCTTCTGATTCCGCTCGAGCTTTGAATACGAAGACGATTCCGGAGGCTTCATCGGATTCCTCCGATAAAAAGAAAGAGAATAGCCGGGAAATAGCTTCGAGTTGCAGTTGCAGACATGGCTCGACCAAAGAAGGTACCGATTCAAACCTAGTTCCTCAACTTGATTACTATTTGCGATTCGAAATCGATGACTCCTGTTACGTTTCGTCAATTTCTTGGATTATTCTTCTCTTCGTGATTTTTCTTGTTTTCTTCTCATTGATTTGCAAATGCAATTGAATGTTCATCTCACTTGCATTCATCGAAGTTTTCTATGGTAAGTATTTGGTCTCTAACATTTCCAAAACTGAATTCTGAATCATTTCCCTGATTGTGTTTGAAGATTATCATTACTTTCCTCCCTTTCTTATTAGAGAGAGGGATGGATTTATTTTTCTTCTATTGTTATTCAGATTTCGTTTTCTGTTCTTGTTTGTCTTCAATTCTTCTCAGGCGACTTGTTTTCTAAATTACATGTATTCCAACCCACACAGTAACAATAAATTATTCAACCGCAATCTTTAATGGCTGAAAGTTATGAGAATAGTTTTCTAAACTAAGTTATTAGATTCTCAAAGTTACCAACCCTCAAGGGATGCCCTGCTCGTAAGAGCTGAAATCTCAAAATCCCACTTCAAAGATGTAAAAGAACAATTTAAACTCATTTGATAACTAGTTAATTTTCCGTTTTTGATTTTTTATAATTAAGTTTATGAACACAACTTCTACTCGTGGTTTCATTGTTTTATTATCTATTTTTTATAAATGTTTTCAAAATTTATGATAAGTTTTGGAAGCTAAAAAAATAGTTTTTGAGGTTCCTTTCTTTTATAATCTATTTTTTTACTAATGTTTTTAAATTCATGCCATGTTTTGAAAACTAAAAAAATAGTTTTTAAAAATTTGTTTTAATGATTGAAATTTGATTGGAAATTCAAATCTTTCTTCTAAGAAAGACAAAAGACTAGTAAAAAAAAATGGTTGGAAAACAAACACAAATTTTCAATAAGAGAGCTAAAAATGAAATGGTTATCCATGGGAGCTTTAATCATTTTAAATGTTTGGTGTCGTTTAGAGCTTGGTTTTGGAGCTGAGGTCGGTGGAGACTAATGGAGTGGGTCCCATTCTCCAGTTACCAATTAAAAAGAAAAAACTCACAGGAATAAAATAAGGAGAAACTAACTTAGAAATCAGGTATTCAAACATGTTTATACCCTTTTTTTTAATCGAAAGTAACTTTGGAACTCAACTAGAAAAAAGCAGGCAGGCTCTTGCACTTGGATGGCTTACTTGAGTTTTGTTAAAGCTGGACAAGGCAGGCATATTGCTAACTTTCTATCGACACTTGTTTTCATATAACTTTCTGCATTCCTTATTACAGCTCGAGTACATTGGTTTTTTTGGATTCGGATAATCTGATTCTGATCCAGAAATTTCCATTTTAGTATACTTAAAGTTTGCTCTAATGGTTTAGCGCTTTACCTTTCCATTTTAGGTACTCCAGATAAGAAATGGGCAAAGTCCCTTCTGTTTGAGATTTGCACTGCAAATCACTGGCAGCCTCCTCTGTTTGAATGCTGCGAGGAAGAAGGTCCAAGCCATGCAAGAAAGTAAGCTCAATGACTATCATGAACATGAGTAAGCAACAGTAGTTATGAAAGTATAACCACTTTATTCTAGTAACATCTCAACGCCAAACTTTCTAAAGATGTAGTCCTTATTCTGCTTTTGGTCTTGTGGGTTACTTACTAAAACTCGAGAAAAATTTCTATCTAACAACTACTTTTCGAAGCTGTTATAAATTTTCTGCCTTTCATCTTCAAAATGGGGATACCTAAGGCTCTATTTGATGACCATTTGATTTTTAGTTTTTGATTTTTGAAAATTAAGCCTATAAATACTACTTTCATCTATAGATTTTCATGTTTTGTTATATATTTTTTTCCTATGTTTTCAAAAACCAAGCTAAAATTTTGAAAACTAAAAAAATAGTTTTCAAAAACTTGTTTTTGTTTTTGGAACTTTGCGAGAAACATGCTTGGAAACCATTGAAAAAAAAATAGTGAGAAAACAAACACAATTTTCAAAACCCAAAAACTAAATGATTATCAAACGAGATCTAACTAGGGATGTTTATGAAAGAGTGAAGGCTTGCCAAAAGTAGAGTTGTTCAAGTTTCTTTTTTAGCTTCAACTCATAGAAAATTTCCTTTCTTTGGATTTTGACATGTCAAGGGTCATCTGGGTGCAACACATAAGCTAGAATATAGATTGGAAAGTAAAAGGACTAGGCAAAGAAACAATTTGTAACTAGGTTAATTTTTCAAAACAGGATTAAGGGCATGTTTGTGAGTGATTTTGAAATGACCAAAATCACTTTTTATCCCATCGAACATGCTCTAAATAAAACCGTTATTTAATGGGATTATAGGGATTAATGCAACGTTTATTTTGATTCAGGTACAGGTTCAAGGTTATTGTTGAGATGAAGAGATCAGCTTGTGGAGCAGTTTTGGAATGCTATGGAAACCCTCAAACAAGAAAGAAAGTAGCAGCAGAGCATGCAGCAGAAGGAGCATTATGGTACTTAAAGCATTTGGGTTATCGTTCTAAAAGATAATTAGGAATTGTAAAGAACTAGAAATGGAAAATGAATAAATCATTTTAACCCAAACTCTTTTCATGAAATCAAATTTTCATTAGCATGTAAAGGGTTTTTTTTTTGGGAGGGGGGAGAAAAAAATCAAAATTTTTTTTTCTTACGTTGTATAAATTTTTACCCTAAAATTTCAATTTTATCAAATTGCATTTCGAATTTAGATAAATGTTGCAATCTTAGTCTTAAACTTTAAAAAAAGTTACAACTTTAATCAATTGATAAGTTTTCGTTTGAAATATCGTTAAAAAAGTATTCTCATATGCATTCAGTGAATTCTAAAGCACATATATGATACAAAGTTTATAAAATCGAAAGAAAAATCACATTAGAGCTAAATTTTTGTTGAAATTTGTAAATTTTGGCAAGGTTATTCAATGGTTAATTTGTATTGACCAAACTTAATTTTGTACCAAGCTTGATTTTATTGAAATTAGTGAATTCATGGAGTTTTTTAAATTCCTTTTTGTTAAAATTAGGGGTTGAATTATCAGAAATTGAATAAAGGGTAAAATTTGTAATACTTATAAGTTTAGGTTCAATTTGATCGAATTTAAAATTTTTGAGTGAAAATTAATACGACTTAACAAGTATAAGAGTAAGATTTAGGACGGATATATGTTCATATTCTTTCTACTATCAATCTAAACCCCATCCAATCTTTTCTCTTACTCGATCTTTTCATCACTCAATCAAGTGGGTGTGTGGGTAGGTTCATGAGCCAAGTTGTTCATTAAGGATTGTAATAGCTAGTGCTAGCAGTGGCGGATCCAGTGAATCTCTGACTATAAGCTATTAACCACTATACCAGAAGACCTTTTCTATACATATTATTAAAGGTAAAAATTTGAGGGGGGTTCGAGCCCCTTGAGTCCATGGTAAATCCGTCCCTGGCTAGTGGTGAAATTTAAAGTTGAAGGACAAGTATAATTTTCACTTTAGATGATACTATTAGCTCGCAAAGTATTATATTATGTAAGTTTATCATAAACTAATTTTAATATTAAAATTTGACGGACTAAATTGGATAATATCCCAAAATTTTAAGAGGACAAAACATATATTTAAGCTAATTTAAACTCAAAATTTTATTATCGTATCGCATTTTTTAAACCAACTCAAACATTGTTCAAACTTCAAGGGTTAAGGCTCAAGACATTAATAACCTTTCTCAAATAACTCCAAAATTATATGTAATGATATATTTTAAAAAGATGTCTTCTTTTTCTAACAAAAAGAATTTGGTGGAATTAAATTGAGCGCTAAATTATAGAAAATACCCAAGGATTTCGAGTCTCATTTAGAACAAACTTTAAAAAGTATCATAAATAACCTCGACCCTTCAAAAAACTTTAAAAAAATAAATAAATACTCTTAAAAAAACATGGATAATTTGAGGAAAATAGGTGTAAGAAGTTTCTAGAAATTGAAGGTTTAGTTTTAAAAGTGGGATAAGGGCAAAATTGGGCAAGCTAAAGAAGACGACATATTAGCAAATTTATAGTCAATTGTTATCTTCTTCTTGAGTTTTAACCTATAGCTTAATCCTTGAATTTTAACCTTAATGCTAACTGCTTACTCCAAACACTAATCCTAAAATGAAGAAGCTGAACCAAACGCTATGTTCTTTAAAATAAAAAACTCGTAGTAAAGTGACATTGTTTCATACTTCTATAAAATAAGCTTTTGGATTAATTGATGATTTACATGATATCCTGTGTTTGAATTCTAGTGAAGTTGTTTTCTCCTAATTAATATTGATTTGTACTTATTGGGCTTTTGTTCAAATTTTTTTCCCATCGCAGCTACTAACATTAAGGGTATTTTTTAATTTTTTTAAATGTGAAGAATATCTATGCAACTTTTTAAATTCTTGGACATTATTGAAATGAATCCAAATTTTAAGGGTATTTTCTATAATTTAACCTAAATTGATAAAATAAAGATAAAATTAGAAGTTTGAAAAGAATATACACGAATATATAAAGAGTAAATATTATGGACTAAACTTTATATTTAACCTTTAGATAACTTTTGTTGTACTAAAAAAGATCCGTTTAGAAAACTTAAAAAGATGTGAATGAATGAATAATAATTTAAAAAAAAAAAAAAGTAATGTAAAGAGTTCAATGAATGAAGTTAGAAAAGTTAAAGGATAGAAATCAAGGTCTAACATTAGTATGGTATTTGTTGGAGTGGTTCCAATAGTTAAGCTAGATCATAACTTCTATATTTTTAGAAAATATATTTCTCTCTCAAAAAAAAAAAAAAGATGGTTGATATTTATAGGATAACTATAAAAGTTATCGAAGAGATGAAATAGAATTTAGATCAATTTTTTATGGATGAAGTTGAGATAAGATAAAACGAGCATTGTGTTATAATAGAAGTTGAGCAAAAATCATAATTTATAGAGATTGTTGACGTGAGCTTGAACAAGAAACTTTTATTTAAAAAAACAATACAGGGTTGTTTGACCCTGTCTTGGAATCAAAACTCTAAAGAGTAGTTTGGTGTAAGGTTTTGAGGATAAGAATGAATAAAAGTTTTAAATCTCTTTGTTTGGAACAAGATTTATGAGCATAGGCATGAACATCACTTATTCCATGCATCACTTTTTCTCATGATAGATGAGTTTTCTATATCCAGAATGATAAGTTTTCTTTATATTCATTCATCTCTCTTCTTCTCACTCTTCTTTATTAATATTTAAGTATATATATCTATTCATTTTCAATAATCATAATTAATTATTTAATTAAAATTATTTATGATTAATTAATTTATTTTTATTAGTTGACATTAATTTTGATTAATTAATAAAATAATATTTTTAGGATTAATTTAATAAAACAAGCATAAACATTCATTATAAAATTCATTAGGAAAATATTAAATAATTCATATTACATTTAATCAATTAATTACAAATATTATAATTTATGGTAAGGATAATCATTATAATTAATTATTCATGAGCTATTTGTGATCAATTAACAATTAATTTTTTTATTTAAAAATATTAATTAATTAATGTTTTAAAATTCAATATTATTATTTTATTAATAATAGATCATACATAAGATTTATAAGATCAATCTCATAAAATAAATTTTAATTTCATCAAACAAATATAAATACGACTTGTTTACATAAAAATCTGATAACATTCTCATGTAGAACCAAACGTAGTCATTTTCTTCGCACACATTTATTATTTCCAGACATCTCATTCTCAGGCATTTATTACCCATGGGCATTCAATAAAACTTTAAACCAAACTACCCCTTAATTGTCAGCAGTGGGTGTTTTTATTTCTTGTTCTCTATTGATTCTATTGTCAGTAGTGGTCGAGTCATCAGAGTTGTTGCCGGAGGTAACCATTAGTTGTAGTCAGGTCGTCGGTGTAGTTATTGGAGTTGTCACCAAAATTGTTGTTGAAATAATTGCAGAAAATGGAATATGACAAATAAAATAAGAAAATATGGAACAAACCCATGAGATTATAACCCATGGGGTTATGTTTCAAAACCGTTTTGAACACATTGGGGCAACACATAGTTTTGAATTTGGAATCCAAAACCATCCAAATCCAAAACAGAAGGCCATATATATATATATATCCATATAATAGATGAAAAGATAATACTTAGAAAAATGTGTAAATTTAATAAGGTTGATTTATATACAAGATTTGAGATGATTCGAACCATAACTTCTCGGTAATAAATTCTACTTGATGCTAATTAAGCTGTGTTGTTGGCTGAGAAGATCTTTTTTAAAGTTATAAAAAGCTTCACTTATCTTAAGATAAGAATAAATCTCATGAACTATAAGATTTTATCATTCCTAACCTCTAGAGTAAACAGGAGAGAGACAAACTAATTTAATTTCAATTTTTATTCTCGAAATTAATTTTAAATATTTTATTAGTTCTCTAATATTCACATTTTAAAACTTTAAAAGTTATAATTAAGCCATACATATATTCTTAAAAAAAAAAGTTAAATGAGTTTAATTTAATTGTTTCAAGGTTATATTGGCGAGTTGGATTATATTTAAATCATAATAAATTTTTAAATTCTAGATATTTGACCATGGGATATTTAATATTTGCATTTATCAAAAAAAAAAATCTGAGATTGAAGATTCAAACTAATTAACTAATTTCATTTTTTTTATTCTCTAAATTAATTTGAATTATTTTGTTAATTATCTAACATTCATATTTTAATTAATTAAAGTATTCTTTTAATTTAGTATTTCAACTAATGTTTTAAGTTGGATTTTAAATTTTTATTAATTTTAGTTAAGCCATACATCTGTCCCAAAAAAAAAAAATGTTAGATGAGTGAAATTTAAACTTTTAATTGTTTAGTCAAGGATATAATACTTTCGTGAGTTGAATCGAAATAAACTTTTAAATTCTAAAAATTTACCATGGGATATTTAATATTTGTATTAAAAAAAAAACTGAGATTCAAATAGATGTGAGATAAAAATACTACTTTTTTTTTTATTATAATAGAACCAATAGAGAACAAGAAATAACAACACCCGAACCACTCACACGTGTCGAGTTAACACCAACATAGGATTGCATATCACAATCACACGTGCTGGCGACTTATTGCCAAAACCCTACTTTTCTACTACAAAAATCAAACAACAAGACACAGCCTAAAAAAATAACCACTAATAATAATAATAATAATAATAATAATAAATTTTATGTTTTCTTCTTTTTCTGATTTCTGTGTCTTGTTGCTTTCGCCGGCGGCCACTTTTCCGGCGCCTGAAAATTCTCTCTCTGTTTTCATCTTCAAACAGTGTAGTGCTGTTGGATCGTTTCAATGTCCAATCCCTTTAGTTTCACCACCGATTCAACATGCCCCTTCAATGTATGAAGCTCCCTCAACCTTCATTTTTTACCACCACACAATCAATCAATATCATCATCATCAATCATCATCATATAATTCAAATGTGTTCGAGTTTAATAAGCTTAAAACGGTATTAAATGATGATAATGCAGATATTCGACGATAGAATTCATCAGTTCTGATACCATGTAGATCATTGAACTCGAAAGTTTAAGTTGATGGGTTATATTATATACCTTGCGACCTCAGCACGCTTCTTGGCTTGCTCAGCGATTTCGGACAACTCCCTGTAATTGCTTTTGTCATTGAAGAGCTCTGATGTTTCGGGAGGCTGCAGGCCATGGAGGGTACGTTGAGCTGCAGCCCATTGAGCCTCCCTCTCGCCAATGCCATAATCCTTCTTTGTTGTGAAAGCAGTCTGAGATGTGTATATGTTAGCCATCAGTGTTTGATAACGTTTCCGTTTCGTGCATTACTAACTAAATGACTCTTAAGAGCCCAGTTGTTTTTTGTGTTTTATAGTCGTTTTTATTATGTACCTTGTTTTGGAGCATATTGTCCCAAGCCTTGCCGCTCAATGCATATCGAGTGGCGAACTTGAGAATGTCCAGAGGAATGTAGAAGATTATGCTATAGATCCAGATCACTCCGGCCCATCCCCATCCAATGCCCTTCATGTCCGCAAATTCCCAGTCCGCATACACAGCAATGATCGTAGCCACCTTGACGGATAATCATAGAAATCAATCGTTAAATCACCACTAAACTCAAAAACTCATAAGGTTAAGCTGATAGGTTATGATTCATACCAGCTGTGCAACGAAGAAAGCAAATACGAGAAGTAGTCCAGGGCGTTCAACAAATGACCAGCTTCGAGATCTTGTGACAAAGATAAGTGCCTGACTGACTGTGCTGACTTGAAGATACACAGCTGCTGTGAGCTCACCACCATTGTCTCTGATAGAATGTACACCAAATTTGTCCTGCACGTGTAAACAAAGAAATTGAAGTTGAAACATTTTCTACTGTAAATCATCACTAAAGGAAGAGATTGCTTGCATTTTTCTTACCGAAAAGAAATCGGTAGTGTTAGCAATCCAGAAGAAAACAACAGTCATAACGGCCAGGTAAGAGCCCAAAACAACGCCAGTTGCAAAGATCTCGCGGAGCTTCCATGAATCAGGAAGAGGAGAGGGTTTTACTCTGTCTTTAGAGATCGTCATGATGGTGCCATCATTGAGAATGGCTATGATCAGAACCATGAAAGGTGAGAAGTCAAATTTCCAAATGAGTGCAATAAGCATAAAGCCCAAGACAATACGGATGGTGATTGAAACTGCATAGATGGTGTAGTTCTTCATTCTCTGGAAAATGGCTCTGCTTGTTAAAACAGCACTGATGATCACGCTCAGTCCTGGCTCTGTCAAGACTATATCAGAAGCACTTCTTGCAGCATCAGTTGCATCAGCAACAGCAATTCCTATGTCCGCTTTCTTCAATGCTGGAGCATCATTCACACCATCTCCTGTCATCCCACAAATATGCTTCCTCTCTTGAAGTCTCCTCACAATTTCATATTTGTGCTCTGCATTTAACATCAACAACATCAGCCATTCAGTAAGCAAACAAAGCTATATTATAAGAAGTTAGCGATTGATCTAGTTGTTCAACTCACCGGGGAAGACGCCTGCAAATCCGTCAGCCTTCTCAATAAGCTCATCAACAGGCAAAGAAGCAATTGACGCGTCCTTGCTTTGTCCAAGGAGTGAGGAAGATGGATACATGTTTGTGCCCATTCCAAGCCTGCGGCCAGTTTCCTTCCCAATAGCCAGTTGATCACCAGTGATCATCTTAACATTCACACCGAGATGGAGTGCCCTTCGGATTGTCTCTGCACTGTCATGCCTTGGAGGATCAAAGAGAGGCAAGAGACCAACAAATTGCCATTGTCCTCCAGCACTTTCTTTGGTTTTTTCTGGAACGGTCTGTAGCAACAAATAGATTTCGTCAAATTCAATCTCATGGTATAAATGTGTTTCGTTTGGTCATATCTCAATACAATTATGGGATTTTGAGGACAAACTAAACAATTACCTGTCTGCAAACAGCAAGAGAACGAAGACCACGATCGGCAAATTTGTCGATGATTGAATGAGCCTTCTTCTTTACATCATCTCGGAGGTCACAGAGCTCGATGATCTGTCCGGATAAAAAATATGTAAATAAGAAGTAGAGCTTGAGAAAGGTAATGTATGAATGTATGAGTGAGTAATTTTACAACCTGCTCTGGTGCTCCTTTGCTAACTCGGTGCCAATTGCCATCATTGTCAATATATGTAATAGCTGTACGCTTTTCTACAGGGTTGAAGGGCAAGAAATGGACCTCTCTAATACCTTCTCTGGCCTGTGAGGTAATCATAGAGAAGGTTAATATATTAGAATTTCATCTCTGAGGAAAATTAAATAGTTATCAAAGGTCATAGAAAAAGCCAGATACTGTTTATTGAGGAACTATTTGGTGTAGAATTAAAAGAATATACCTCCTTAGGATCACCTAGCATGCCAACAATGCAAGCATCAATTGCGTCTTGATTCTCAACCCTGGAAGCTCTAGCTCCAAGCAAAATCAAAGTATCTTTGTCGACATCTCTAACGAACACCTGAAATTTCATATACAATCCCATGATTGACTTGATACAACCATGAGTATCATTTTCATTTTTCTAATATATTTTGTTAATGTATGTTGAGTACTGACCTCAATCATGGATTTGTCAACTGTAAGCTTGTTGAGAGTTAGAGTTCCGGTCTTATCACTGCAGAGTACATCCATTCCAGCCATCTCTTCAATGGCTGTCATTCTCTTTGTAATAGCACCCTGCTGGGATAGCCTATGAGAACCAATAGCCATTGTGACTGACAACACTGTTGGCATGGCAATTGGAATACCCCCAATGAGAAGCACCAAGAGATTGTTAATTCCATCTCTATATCGGCGATGTTGAATCGGATACATCACTACTATCTCTATCACCATCCCCACAGCGATGGAGCAAATACAGAAGTTTCCAATGGCAGTCAAAACCTGAATAGAATAGAATAGAACATACATATCATCATCCTTTAATTTCTCTAACCCTGAAAGAGAATGTGAAATCTTTTTGCACATCATTACCATTTGGAAGTGTCCCACTTGATTTGTGCTATCAACCAAATGAGCAGCCTTTCCAAAGAAGGTGTGGACACCAGTGGCAATTACAACAGCCTCGATCTCACCTTGCTTGACGGTGGAACCAGAAAACACTTCATCACCAGCGCTCCTTGTAACTGGCAAAGACTCACCAGTAAGTGCTGACTGATCAATCTTGAGCGGATCACCATCCAACAAACGAGCATCTGCTGGAATGATGTCTCCCAACTTAACGCTGATAACATCTCCCGGAACTAAGATTGCAGCCTCTTCCTCACACCATCTTCCATCACGAAGGACCTATCATAAATAACAAAATCATCATCATCGTTACTAAGAAACAGCTGCATTGAATAACTTTTTGATCGCGACCACCAATAATTACCTTGGTTTTTGGTGCAAGTCCAGCCATAAGTGCAGCTGCAGCATTGCCAGCATTGTTTTCCTCTATAAAGCTGATTGTTGAATTGATAATAAGCAATGCAGTAATGCCCACAAAATCCTGCCAATCCGGTGGTTGCCCCTGCAATTTTGTTCATTGAAATCATATCAGTATCTCAGCAAAAGCTTTGCATTTCCATTTTTTCATCTTCAAAAACAGAGGCAAAGAGAGAGATGTTTACCCCTCCATTGGCAAGAACAATGGCCATGATAGCTGCAGCTTCCATAACCCATGAAAGTGGATTCCACATAAATCCCAGAAACTTCAGAAATTTATTTTCCTGTTTGTGAAGAACAGTTTAATATGTTAGATTCTTCTTTTGATTGAAGCTAAAAGTGGAGAAATGTTTTTTTTTTCATTAGTTTTAAGTGACCTTTTTCTCTTCAAGTTTGTTTGGGCCAAAGAGTTGGAGCCTCTGGCGCCCCTCCTCTGAGGACAAACCATCTCGGGAGCATTTCAATTGTTCAAACACTTCCCCAACTGGAATGCGCTCCTGTAAATCACACAGTCGAAAATTTAAGCCAATTGAAAATAACTTTTAAAAATTCATAATTTCAAAGGATTTGAAGAACAAAAGGATTTAATTCATTAAATATCATGTGTTTAAAATAATATTCAATAATTAGTATTTGCATTTACTAATACATAATGTACCAAATAAAATGTCAATAATAATGAAAGCACTGTTCATAAACACAGTTGATTAAGCCACACTACATTGAAATCATAGTATATAATTATATTATTTTCAACAGTTTCTCTATCAGCTTATTGGATTCAGATAGAAAGCAATTCAATCGAAGTTGAAACCAGATCAAAACGAAGTTTCGAAAAAGTTCTCAATCGAAACAGAAAAAGAAATGCGGATCTCCAGAAGTTCTTAATCGCCAAACAGAAAAGAAATTCAAAATCTACAGAGTTTCTGAAAAAAAAAAAAAAAAACAGAAACGAAAGAAAGATCAGAAGAACTTACAAGATCAACATTCTCATTCTTGATCTCCTCCAAGCTGATGTCGGTCATTTTCAGAAATTTATAGAATATAACAGAGGGATATATATAAAATTATACAAAAAAAAAATGGTGAAATATTCTTTTCAATTTCCCATAATCACAGAGTAGTGAAGCTTCTTCAGGCTCCTTGAACTCGTCGGTCGACGGGGAAGAAACTGTAAAATATTTTTTTGGTTTTTCTTTGTTATGGTAGAGTGATGGGGAGTTTGGTGTTTTATAGGGAAGTTTTTGAAGCATTTTGATGAAAATGAACGAAGGAGCGAGAGTTTTGGTTCTCCAAAAGGCTCGGTCGTTCTCGTTCAGAGGTAAGTGAGATTCCGCCATTACTGCAACTTTCTGTTTTTCCCTCCTTCAATCTTGCGCCATCTGTTGCAACTGGAAGGGAAGATGAATGTTTTACATTTTTACCCTCCTCACTTATTTTCTTTTGATTTTATTAAAACAAAAATTCAAACTATTATAAATAATTATTTATTTAGGAATACTTTAATTTGAAAAAAAATATATACATTACATTTTAACCGTGAACTTAATCAGGTATATCAATTTTCACAGTAAGATTAAAATAGACTTACCTTACTATAAGGGGTTGTTTGGCCCCCTGTCTTGGAATCAAAAGCTTGAGAATCAAAACTCTCGGGGGTTTGTTCAGGAGGTTCTGAAACCTGAGAATTAGAAAGTTGTGTTTGGGGTGCAGTGTTCTGAAGTCTGGGAATAAGAAAACAGTGTTTGCTGTTTTTTTTTCTTTTTCTTTAGTTGTTTTGTTCTCTTATTTTCTCTTATTTTTTAGTGAATGTTTTGTCAATCGTAGAAACCCTTGTATAACATAAATAGGTTACAAAATTGAAACTCTATTTTAGAAATTAAGAAATTGGAAATCTAGGTAAGAAATTAGGGAATTTAAAACTCTACAAAGTATTTAGAAAAGTATTTTTGGAACTCTATTTTAGGAATTAAAAAATTGAAAGTCCATTTAAGAAATTAGGGATTTAAAGCTCTATTTCAAAAAATATTTAGAAAAGTATTTTTGGAACTCTATTTTAGAAATTAAAAAAATAGAAATTTATTTTTAAAAAAATAGGGAATTAAAACTCTATTTCACGTCACATAGTATTTTGAAAACTATTTTTTGAAATTCTACTTTAAAATTAAAAAAAAATAGAAGTCTATTTAATAAATTAAGTAATTTGAAACTATATTTTATAGAGTATTCAAAAACCTATTTTTGGAATTCTATTTTAGAAAATAAAAAATTGGAAGTCTATTTAAGTGATTAGAAAATTTAAAATTTTATTCGACAAAGTATCCAAAAACCTATTTTTGGAACTCTAATAAGAAAGTGTGATTGCGCACAAGTTAGGTCGTTAGGGTAGTTGATTGCTCGAGTGATCGTGATGTTGGGGTAGGCGTATACAAGTCTCCTGACTGGTTGTCGAAAGTAGTCGTTAGTAGTGGTTAGGTTGTCGATGTAGTCATTAGAGTTGTCGTCGAAGGTAGTCGCCAGCGGTGGTTGGGGTCGTCGATGTAGTCGTCGGAGGTAGTCGTCAGCGGTGGTCGGGGTCATCGGTATGGTCATCGAAGTTGTCGCCGGAGGTAGTCGTCAGCGGTGGTTGTGGTCGTCGGAGGTAGTCGTCTGCAATGGTTGTGGTCGTCGGAGGTAGTCGTCAGCGATAGTTAGGGTCGTCAGCGGTGGTCGGGGTCATCGGTATGGTCGTCGGAGTTGTCGTCGGAGGTAGTCGTCAGCGGTGGCACGGGTCGTCGAAGTTGCCATCGGAGTAGTCGTCAGCGGTGGTTGGGGTCGCCGGTGTGGTCCTCGGAGGTAGTCGTCAGCGGTGGTTGGGGTCGCCGGTGTGGTCGTTGGAGGTAGTCATCAGCGGTGGTTGGGGTCGTCGGTGTGGCCGTCAGAGGCAGTTGTCAGCGGTGGTCGGGGTCGTCGGTATGGTCGTCAGAGTTGTCACTGGAGGTAGTCGTCAACGGTGGCAAGGGTCGCTGGTGTGGTCGTTGGAGTTGCCATCGGAGGTAGTCGTCAGCGGTGGTTGGGGTCGTTGGTGTGGTCGTTGGAGGTAGTCGTCAACGATGGTTGGGGTCGTCGGATTTGTTGTCGAAGGTAGTCGTCAGTGATGGTTGGGGTCATCGGTATGGTCGTTGGAGTTTTCGCCGGAGGTGGCAGGGGTCGCCGGTGTGGTCGTCGGAGTTTTCATCGGAGGTAGTCGTCAGCGGTGGGGGGTCACCGGTGTAGTCGTCAGAATTGCCATCGGAGGTAGTCGTCAGCAGTAGCGGGGTCACTAGTGTGGTCGTCGGAGTTGTCGCCGGAGGTAATTGTCAGCAGTGGTCGGGTCGCCGAAGTTGTTGTCGGAGATAGCCATTAGCTGTAGTCGGGTCACCGGTGTAGTTGTTGGAGTTGTCACCGAAATTGTTGTTGAAGTAATCGCCGAAAAATGGAAGATGACAAATAAAATAAAAAAACATGGAAAACCCCATAAGATTGCACTGTTGTAACCCATGGGGTTGTGTTTCAAAACCAAGGGTTTTGAACACATTGGGGCAAATATGGCTTTGGATTTGGAATCCAAAACCATCCAAATCCAGACCCGTAAGTTTCTACCAATTCACTAAGAATTCTACTTTCTATCATTAACTATAAGATTCATGGATGGCTAAATTGAAATTGTTAATTCATAAAAAAAATTAATGGTAAATTTTCAAGTATTTATGCAAAATTTTATTAAAAGAATTAAAATACTATATTCCAAGATCATGTTTAAAGGAGCAATATGAACCAGTTAAAATATGTTTTTTTTTTCATTTTTGTTATTGCTTCGATCTCATAATTAAAGCATGCCAAAATTCTTTGTTGTAGTAAAAAAAAAAAATTGATTCAACATGCATGTTGATATTGTACTTGGATCAATGATTCAACAGTGAATTTGAAATATATGGAACTAGAATGTTTCTGCAAAATAAAAGAAATGAACATCATTGTGGTACTAAGCACCTACCACTTTGACACTCAAGAAGTCATAGTTGTAATTGAGAACTAAAATCAAAATTTTCGAGATGTTTTAACGATAGAAAATGGTTACAAGACTGGATTTAGGTTGGACCATTGTTTCATCAAATTGTTTTTCATGTAAGATTATGGCCTCTTAGCCTTTGATCATGGGAGAGTCTCAAGTGGGACTCGACCTCACACGACCATGGGAGCCTTGACTAACCTCCACGGGGGTGGTTCTTCAAAGTCGTGCGGGTCATCCTCTAAGGTCTTGCCCTGACCCTTATGGAAGTCGACCATCATGGGGTCGAGGGGTCTGCCTCCCTTGAGGGCTTGGTGTACTCTTATGGGGGTTGGGCTTAAACCTTAGTCGTCCTCTGTGTGGCCGACCTCTTGTCTCATCTTTGGGTATAGATTTTGTGTGGATTTGATAACTTCATCATCAACAATACGTTTCAATTCTGAACGTTTAAAATCTATGTTTCATTTCAAATCAACAAATATATTTAAAATAAAATATAAAATTCCTATAAAATAAAGTCTTAAATATAAAATGTTGAAATTTTTCTTAATTATAATAGTGGATGATATTAATATTCAATTTTTAATTTTTTTTTTCTTTTTACTATTTATATTAAACATTTATTAATATCGACATTTTGAAAAGAACAAAGTAGTTTTCCCGCCAAGAAAGTGGATCTCCACCTTGTTCTTTCCCTTATTGATATTTTTCATTGGGCTTCAAATGAAATGGGCCCATCAAAATAGCCCATATAGTCGTCTAGGGACCAGTCCGACTAAGTTCATAGATCTAAAATTTAAAATGCATTTATATTTAGTTAAAAAAAAAAAACATTTATGTATTTTTTTTTTTTTTTTTTTGCTTCTTCTTCAACATATATATTTTTTTGAGTTCCTTCTTCAACATTTTCATCTTAATAGTAAGAGTCTTATGTTAATATATATATAATATATTAGTAAGAGTCAATTTTAAGCTGGAAAATTGTATATACGATTTTTTTGGTAATAATAACTATTTCCTTTTACAATGACTAAAATAGAAAAAATAAATTAACAGTCTTAAATCATTATTAAAGTCTTACGAATGGAATTCTTACCTAATTAAATGACTTTGTCCAATTTTTCAATTACGTAAGTTTGAGGTTTTTATTTTTGTAGTTAAGAGTTTGTGTGTGCAATGCAATTAATATAGCAAATAGCAATCCCTGTTATCTATCTTATTATATATATATAAAAAAATGCCATATTAATATTAATAATATAATAAAAATTAATAAACATGTTCAATTTTAAAAAAAATAATACTAATAACAAACATGCTCAACCAACTACTATTAGTGTAGCATTGAAAAAAAGTAAACCAAATAGAATAATACTAAAAAAAATAACTATTTCATAAAATTAATGTTAAATTATACTTTTAAAAAAATTCAAGACCTAAGTAAAAAACTTAAGAATAAAAGAGTAAATTTACTCATAAATTAAAGTTTAGATACATAATTTTGACTAATATAAAATACACAAACAAAATTGGCACAAACCATATCCGATTAAGATATATATATATATATATATATATATATTGAGTTAAACAACATTTTAGGTCGGGAAATTTGAGCCCATGATCTCTTGGTCGAAGGTACATGTCAATTACCACTGAGCTAAGCTTATTTTGATAGGTAAAGAGATATAATTTAACAAAAGAACTAACTTTATACTTCTATATAATCCAATAATTTTATTAAATTGAACCTTGATGTTGAGATGATAAACTTTACATTTATTCTAAAAAAAAATTAGCGTTGTCATCATTAATACTATATAGGTTGGAAAGAAAGTAAATAGGGGATGCAAAAGGCAAAGAGGATCAAAATGATGAGTTATCACTATCTATCTATATGATTCACATGAACACAATTTTCAAACTCATAATTGAAGCAAAACCCAATATATTATCAATAAGTGGATTGAAGCATGCATTGCAAGTCATTTTCTTCATTATGTTATTTTTAAGTGTTAGCTTATATTGGATTTTATTATATTAGACTTTATTGCAGTAGATTTTATTTATTTGATTTGATTTTGTATCACTCCTATAAATAAGATTTTTAGGTTTGTATCTTGTTATCACATCAATTCACAATGTAAATCCTACCAGCTTTTGTGTTTTCTCTCTTTTCCCCTCCATTATCTAAAAATAATATTAAGGAATGAAAAAAAAGGAGAAAGAGTTGGATCTAGAAGTAATTTGCATGTATTCATTTATTTTCTAAGCATGAAAATCAATTCACAAATATAAATTTATACTTTGAATTTTCACACATATATTTGAGAGCTCACCACAAACGTAAAGATAAGTTCGAACCTCCAATCTCTTAATCAAATAAATATATATATATATATATATATAATTGAACTATGTTTAAGTTGGTATTAATATATTAAATTTAATTCATAACACTTTTATAAACATTTATACTATCTAACATGAGATAACCTTGTGTTCTATTTTCTAGGTTAAATTTGTATTATTCATGGTTAAGCAGAGAAACACATGTTTACTGTGCAAATGTACTTATACTGGGTTATGAATTTGTTAATCTTATTAGCTAATAAATATGAACTTATAAAATGTACTTTTTTTATATTATATATACACACACTAACTTTTATAAATATCTAATGCGTGTTTGATAACTATTTAATTTTTGAAAATTAAACTTATAAATCATGTTTTCACATCTAGATTTTCTTTCTTTTATTATTATATTTCTTACTTATTTTTTCAAAATCCAAGCTATGTTTGAAAAACTAAGAAAAATAGTTTTCAAAAATTTGTTTCTGTTTAGCTAAGAATTCAAATGTTTTTTGAGAGAGATAAAATTCATTATAGAGAAATTAGAGAAAATAAATTTAATTTTCAAAAACCAAAAATCAATTGATTATTAAGGAGATCTCAATTTTTATAAGTTATTCTTTTGTACCACCTAAATATAGATTTTACAAACAAATGGATGTTAAATTATTAAATATAATATATATGGGATATTTTACCTGTGAACTAAAAAAAAATTATATATAAAGAAAGACTCAAATTCTTTCTTTTGAAGGAGATGAAGGGCTTCCTCACCATAGTGAGAAGCACACGTGCAGATTATTCTATTATTTAACAATCTTAATGATAAAATTAAGGGTTTTTTTTTTTACTTTTCACCCTTAGATCAAATATTTGCTTCTTTTTTTTTCAACATGATTATAATTAGACTAATCAAGAGACTACATAAGGTTGGAGGTTGGATTTGTTGAAATTTAAAAACCTATTTTTAAAAAATATTTTTTTTGTTGATATTTTGTGTTGACTTATTCTATTCATTTAAATTACTTTCCATTTTCTACAAGAATATAGCTCAATTGGCATCAAATAGGACTTATGATCAATAGGTCATGGGTTCAAATCCCCTCAACCCCAATTGTTGTTGTATCTATATAATTCTTATAATGTTTTATAAAACGTAGATTGCAAAATAAATAAGTTAATTTTTTTTAGAGAAAGAAACTTTTGATGAACAAAAAATAGGATAAGCTCAACTGCGCTAAAAACAATTATCAAATACTTTTTCAAAATTTATAAAGAAGATTGTTTTTTTTTAGCTCAACCGCATTTGGGAATAGGGAATTTCAAACTGGTCATAAGTCATATTTTTTGTCAATTGAGTTATGTTCTTTTTGACAATTTATAAACAAGATTCGAGTGGTATCAAAAACATATATTTCTTAAAATTATGAAGTTGTAAATTGAAAATGAGAAAATTATAAATCCGAGAAACTTTTTTCATTATTAAAATCTAAAAAGATAATATTTAAGAACATCTCGATGCATGACAAATTAATAGTAATAAAATTAAGAACTCAAAAAAATAGTAAATTAAGAAATCTTGATTTCAAGAGAAGAGAAAAAAAAATTGAAGTATAGAAATTGTAATGGGGAACACAATCAATTTCACAACATGTACAAATCATCATTATTGATGAGCTTTAAAAAAAAAAGAATATTGATGGGAGAAAAAACATATATAATTAATTACACGAATATAAAAATGGAGGCCAATTATGAAGCAAAAAAGGAGAAAAGGGTGGGTCTTAATTTGTTGGAATTTGTTTGCTAATTGATGGATTCTAATCCATGCACAACTTTAATTTCCCCAAAAAATAATTACTTAATTAAAATGATTACCACTTAATCAAGAAGATTAACAAGGAGTTATATGTAGTAATAATTAAAGATCTGATTCGATAATGACTATTCTTTTATATATATATCTTGTTTGTTTTTAAGTATTTACCTTTAAAAAAAATTGAACAAAATCATAACCAAAGTTTAAACATTGATCGGTGATTTAACATGGTATTAGAGCAAGTCTTGTATTCAAATTTTGGTGAAGTCATTTCTTCTCCAATTAATATTGATTTCACCGGTTGGTTCTTTCTTCAAATTTTCAAACCCACAAATGAAGGGAGTGCTGGACTAGTATTGAGATAATTAATGACCCGTTTGATAACTATTTGATTTTTGAAAATTATGCTTGTTTTTCTAGTATTTCTCTTCATCTTTCCTATAATGATTTTCATCTTTTTTTAAATACCATTTAAGTTTAAAGTCAAATTTCAAAAACAAAAACAAGTTTTTGAAAACTACTTTTTTTAGTTTTCAAAACTTAGCTTGATTTTTTAAAACATAGTTACAAATTAGATAAGAAAAGATAGAACCTCATTGATAGAAATAGTATTTTTAGGCTTAGTTTTTAAAAGCTAAAAACTAAAAATCAAATGGTTATCAAACGAGACATAAATTTGTCATTTTATCAACTTAAGTTTTTGGGTTGATTGGTGGTTGATGATTTAACGCGGTATCAGAACAGGAGGTCTTGTCTTCGAACTTCAATTTACCATAACCTTGATTAGTGATTTAACAAAACTGTTGTTTAGATTTTTTTCAAAAAGAAAAAACATAGTTTATGTTGATTTTTTAAAAAATGAAAGCGAAAACAAAAAGTGGGGTAGTCACTTTTTCCATTATAATCCATCTATTTTCAAATTCTAAGTTTGATCATCTGGAAGTATTTTTTTTTTTATTTTTGATGTATTTTTAAATGTCTAGATCTTAAAACCAATCTTTTATTCAAAGACTAGTTTTTTTTTTAAGAAGTTAAAAATAAATTAATGTAAGATAAGATTTATTAAAAATATATAGACTAAATTTAATCGCATAAACTAAAATGAAAAGATATATCCAAAATACAAATAATAATCCACTTATAAGAGTGAAATTTAGACATTTATCTTTAAAATAGTTGTATAATGTAGGAGAAACTATTCGAGTTGAACTTATTTAATAATAGTTAATGAAAAGAAGTTTCAAATGTTTTTATTTTCAAATCTAAAAACTAGAAATGAATCAAAAAATTAGCTTTAAATACGATAATAAAAATTTAAAATTTATTTATAATTAACACTAAAAGACATAAAAATTTTCAAATATGAATGTGGTTTGGAAAGATTCATAATGATCATAGTTTCACTTTCAAAACATTCTCATTTTGTTTTCTCACTTACTTTATTTTCTTTATTTTTCTTTTTAATTAATTTCTCATCTTGATAAGGGACTTGACAGCTTTATTATCCCCTTCCATCTTATATATCTTTTTTTTTTCCATTTTTAACATCACTTTTGACCCACATACTCATTCTATCTCTATTATTTCCACTTGTTTTTATGTGGATTGTCATCAAGTGCTTCATAAAATTCTATTTTTTTAACATACAAAAAGAAAATAATTTTGAGATTATTCTCCTTTGGTTTTTTATTCTTAAAATTTTTGTTTTTGTGTAGTAATTTTTTTTAATTATTAAAAAAAAATCCCAATCAAATTTATTTTAAAAAAAAAATCCACAATGGAGTATTTTTTTTTTTTTTAACTAAAAGTTTGCCGTAAACAACTTGGTTTTTGTAGAGAGGAGATTTGTTTTTAAAAAAAAAAAAACTAAGCTTAAAAATACTACTTCTATAGGTGGATTTTTACGTTTTCTTATCTACTTTGTACCTATATTTTAAAAAACGAAACTAAATTTTGAAAACTCAAAAAAGTATGTCTTGTTTGATAACCATTTTGTTTTTTATGGTTGGTTTTTGAAAATTAAGCCTAAGCCTAAAATACTACTTTTATCAATGAGGTTCTGTGTTTTCTTATCTATTTTGTACCTATGTTTTCAAAAATCAAACTAACTTTTAAAAACTAAAAAAACTAATTTTCAAAAACTTGTATTTTAAAAAAAAAAATTGCTAGAAACTTAATTGTAGCTCAAAAAAGATGAAAATCATGGTAGATGAGATGAGGATAAATTGTGAAAACACAAGCCTATTTTTCAAAAACTAAAAATCAAGTGATTATTAAACGGGACCGTAGTTTTCAAAAATTTGTTTTTGTTTTTTAAATTTGACTAGAGGCTTAAATAACACCTCAAGAAAAATGAAAATCGTTGTTATAGAAAATATAAAGAAATTATAAAAAAAAACAAACATAATTTTTAAAAACCAAATAATTATCAAACGGGCTTGATTATATTATCAAACGAGAAATTCTTATGAGAACCCTTTTTATATTAACTTATTATCAAAAAAAAAGTTGCATGTAGATAATTTCATATCAAACAAATTGTTTATTTATGTTGTCATCCTTTCATATTTATTGTCTATTTCGACGAATTTAAATTCTTTCTTAATATTTCGACAATATAATTGTTGAAATGATAAAAAAAAATTATTTGAAAAACATCTCCTATATGGCTAAATTTGAAACGACTAAATATGTTTGAATAGTACTATTGAAAACTACTTATGAGTAGGGGTGGTAGTCTTAACCGAAAACCGATCAAATCGAACCGAACCAAATCGATCTAATGGTTTGGTTTGGTTTTTTATAAGAAAATTAGATATCTCGGTTTTTATTTTGGAAAAACAAAAAAATATTGGTTTGGTTCGGTTTTTGTTTAGAAAAATCATTAAAAACCGAACCAAACCGAAGTATATATATGGACCTCAAAAAACTCCAAATTGAATCCATATCTATTCTTGCGTCGTTTCGTCCGTTTTCTTTCGATTAATTTTAAAGTAACAAAATGAGATTGTTAGCTCTATTAATTCTGTTGAGAAATTTAAGGTAAAAAATATTAAAATATGGGATGAAACTAAGAAATCAAATAGCATAAGATTTGTAGGAAAAAAAAAACTGAAACCGAACCAATAGTTGTGTCCTTTATTGGATTTTAGTTTGGTTCCTCTTTTGATAAAATCGATCGGATCGGTTCGGTTCTCGGTTTGGCCTAAAATCGATGAAAATCGAACCAATATCACCCCTACTTATATGAGTGGTAAGAAAAACACACCATACAAATAGTAAGAACAAGTACATAGTAATTATTTTTTTAAGGAAAAATGCAGAGTAATGTGAAATATCATTTTTAAACATATATACTGTATGAAACCATGTCTAAAAAATAATAATTATCATTATTATCATATCATCAAATAAACTTTAATTTTAAAAAGTTAATTCAATTATCAAATTTAGAAAACTTGAAAATTTTGATCCATTAATTTATTAGGTACAAAAACAAAAAGATATCAAAGTTTACATGTCATATTCTTCTAGACAAACAAACATTTATTGTCTAGTCTAGATCAAGCTTCATTAATCTCACTTTTTTCTCTCTCTCTCTTTTTTTTTTTTTTTTGATTTAGTCATTAGTCTTACTCCTACTTTATTGATTTTTATCTCTTTTTTCTTTTCTTTTTCTTTTTTTTTTCTTTTCTCTATTCTCTTCAACTTCCTTTCATAGTTTTCTTTCTTTTTTTTCTCCCTTCACATGATCCAAGGTTGTAGCTAGATCATGTACTTGTCAAAGAAACAATTCTAATTTTGACTTTTTTTTTTAGTTGATGCTATTTTTTAAATCAACTAAGAATTTTTTCTATTGAATGTTAATTATCACATTTTGTGGAGTGACATTTTCACCAAATGTATTGGATTTCCTAAAATTAAGTTAATGTCAACTTCCAATCAATATAATCAAGTTGATTCTTTAAACCAAATGATACATGAGAGTGAAAAAAAAAAACATTTATTCATGGCTTATCTGGTAAAAATTAAGATGATAGTACATACATTGTATAGTTCAATTCAGTAAAAAAACAAAATCAAAGTGAAATACTACCTCTATAAATTATATACTAAAGTTTTTTTTAGTACAACAATATGTGGGGCAATGAGATATTCAAACCTTTAACCCATTAATCGAGAGTGTATATCTTTTGCCAGTTGAACTATACTCAGGTTGACACAAAGTTTTTTAAGTACAACAAATGTAGCGTGAAAATTTGAACCTCTGATTCAAAAAAAAAAAGAATAAATGTCTTATGCCCCATTTGATAATCATTTAGCCCCGTTTGATAACCATTGGGTTTTTTGTTTTTGGTTTTTAGCTTTTGAAAAAATTGAGATTGTTTTCTTCTAATTTTTCTACTATGGTTTTCGTCCCCCTTAAGAAAACATTTGGATTCTTAGTCAAATTCTAAAAATAAAAATAAGTTTTTGAAAACTACAAATTTGTTTCCAAAACATAACTTGATTTTTTAAAACATAAAAAAAAACACAGACAATAAAACAAGTAAATTTTTAGGTGAGAGTAGTATTTATAGGTTTAATTTTGATTAAAAAAAAAACAAAAGATTATCAAACAGAGCCTTGATTTTTTATTTTTTGTTTTTAGTTTTTGAAAATTAAGATTAAAAATATTACTTGTACCTATAAATTTATATGTTTTATTATCTATTTTTTACCTATGTTTTAAAAAAAAACAAGCTAAGTTTTGAAAACTTAGGGCATGTTTGGTAAGCAATCTGAAAACAGAAATTTGAAAACAAGTGATTTAATGAAAACAGAGTCGTTTTTCATGTTTTCAGAAATGTGTTTGGTAGCAGATTTAGAAATTTGATTCCATTCTAAACAGTTGTTTAAAATGTGTCCTATAACATGTTTATAAATCATGAAATTAGTTGTAGTTGCAAAACTAATTATTAGATTGAATATAAGTCATTATTAATTAATTTATGAACATGATTTTTATAAATTTTATAGAATTATCATTTTATATTATATAATTTATAATATATTATATATTATATTATACATGTTTTAATTTAACAAAATAAATTAAGTTTATAACATGAAATATTGTATTTATTAAGATTTTGATCTTTGTTCAATATAATTCTGCATTTTAAAATTTTAAATTCATAATCTAGATACAATGAAAACATAAAAATGTTGTTTTCAGAATGTCTACTTTTTCGAAAACACATCTGCCAAACGCATATTCACTGAATTGAAATCATAAAACAGAATTCGGATTGCATACCAAACAGGCCCTTAAAAAAATTATTTTTGTTTTTTTTAAATTTAGCCAAAAACTCAAATAGTTACTCAAGAAAGATGAAAGTCATCGTAGAAAAAGATGAATAAAAATTGTGAAAAAAATAAACATAATTTTTAAAAACTAAAAACTGAAAATTAAATGGTAATATTAATTCTTGAACTGCGTTCACGTTGTTAGAGTATGATATTTTTTTTATGTTATTTACTCAAAATAAATAAACTTTAAATTATTATTTTCTCATGTAGCTCATTTTTTTGCATCAAGTTTCTTCAACATTTGATCGACATCAATGAATTATATTGAGCCAAATCTTTTTTTAAACTAATCTTTAGAATCTTTATCTCTTCATATTAATATATTAATAATTTATTAATAGCTTTAATTCCATCATCTAGAGAAAAGTGAAGATATAAAGATTTAGTTGAAAAATGACACAACAATAACTCGATATTTCTCAAAAAAAAAAAAAAAAAAAAAAAAAAAAAAACTCGATAATATTCAATATATATTTGAATAGGAAAAGGAGGGAAAATCATAATTATTTCACTAGCTAGCTGCATATGACCCAATTATCTTCTTGAATTTTAATTAACAGACAACAATCATTGAAATATCAAGTCACAGAGATATCTCACCAAATTTATATCAAAAAGTTCCATATAATATTGAAATACTAATTTTCTTATATTAATATGGATATGGTAACATAAATAGTACATATGTAATATATTTTAACTGATTAATTACATTTTCTAAAAGAAAAGGGTTAAATCACAAGTTTAGTTTGTTGAACTTTCAAATTTGTCTCTATTTAATTTTTGAACTTTTTAACATGTTTAATAAATTTCTAAACTTTCATGATTGTGTGGATCTATTTGGTCTCTAAACTTTAAAAGTGTAATAAGTTTTTGAACTTTTAACTTTGTATCTAATAGATCTCAAAATTTTCAATGTTATATTTAACAGGTCTTGACTTATTTGACACTTTATAAGATTTCCAAATTTACTAGGCACAAAATTGAAAATTTATGGTCATAGTAGACATAAAATTCAATTTTATATCTAATAAATGAGTTATTTTTAAAAACTTTCAAAATGTCATGAACCTATTAGACACAAAATTACAAGTTTAGAAATCTATTAGATACAAAATTAAAAATTAAAAATTTTATTTGATACTTTTAGAAGTCATAGGCCTTATAGATCTTACTTCGAAGTTCATGAACTAAATTGGTAATTTAACTGAAAGAAAAAAAGGTCAAAATTTATTTGTTAAATAATATTTTCTAATTATTTGTAGAACCAATATTATTAAGATTATTATTATTAGGGCAAAACTCAAATGACCCAAGATCAAGCAACTCTTGAATCATTTGCTCCACGTGGTCGTCTTCAAGCCGGCCGACCTCCTGAGCCTCTCCGCCGGCGACCCATTTGCCGCCCGTCTCCGGCCAGTGACCGCCGCCTCCGGCTTCGATTTTGGTGGACGGACGGCGACTTGGGTCGGCGGATTTCCTGTCGGAGAAATGGGTTTTGGTGGGGATTTGCTTTTTGGGCATTTGGAGAGAAGCCATTCGACATCTCTGCAACTTGTCGATCAATGTCGGAGTTAGAAGCTTGGACGGCGGCGCCGACGAGGAGTGAGGTGGCGCGTTGTGATTGGTTGGGCAACATATGATTCTGGCTGCTTCGTCGTATGCTCTGGCCGCGTCTTCCGCCGTTTCGAAAGTTCCCAGCCATATTCTTGTCTTCCTAAAGGAGAGAAAAAAAAATCAAATTAATTTTTATTATATGATGATTTTTTTAATAAAATTGTTATATGATGATTTAAATTTAATACCGTTTGAGATTTGTAACACTTTATTATAGGATGATTTTTCGTTTTTGGTTTTTTTAAAATTAGGTTTGTTTTCTCACTATTTTTTAACGTTGTTGTATTTTTGTCATCTTAATCATTTGAGTACTTACCCAAATTCTAAATTCTTACCCAAATTCTAAAAATAAAAACTACTTTTTGAAAACTACTTTTTTTAGTCTTACAACTTGGCTTATGTAAAAAGTAGAAACAAAAAAAATAAGGAGAGTCATATATAGAAGTAATATTAATATGTTTAATTTTCAAAAACTTAAAAACCAACAACTAAGGTGCCCGTTTGATAACCATTTTGCTTTTGGTTTTTAGTTTTTGAAATTTAAACCTAAAAATACTACTTCTAACAATGAATTTTTATGTTTTCTTATGTACTTTGTACCTATGTTTTAAAAAACCAAACCAACTTTTGAAAACTAAAAAAAATAGTCTTCAAAAACTTGACTTTGTTTTTAGAATTTGACTAAGAGTTCAAATGTTTACTTAAGAGATGTGATCTCTATTGTAGAGAAATTAGGTAAAAATAAACTTAACTTTCAAAAACTAAAAACAAAAAACAAAATGGTTATCAAACAGGACTAGTCAGTAAAAAAAATGTCAAATTCTACTATTGATGCTTCAATACATTGTTGAGCAACATATATATATATTCTGAATTCACCAGAATGGAAGATTAAACGTAACCATAACTTTTAAAATAGTAATTAGTGTATTATCCACTAAACTAGGTTCGGATTAACTAATTCCTAGAGTTAAAAAAAAAAAAAAAAAAAAACACATTTTGATCTTTGTAATAAAGTAAAGTTTGATCTTTGTAAGAAAGTACAGTTTAGTTTACGAACTTTAATATGATTTGATAATAATTTTTAGTTTGAGTAACAATTTAATTTATGTAGTTAAAATGATTAGACAAATCTGATTTAAGGAGAATTATCAATTCATAGGATGTAATTACACATTAAATATTTATACTTCATAATTCACCTTATACTAGATTTTTCATACAGAGACTAAAACAACAATATTAAATTGTTGCATACTAAAATTCAAATTTAAAAAGACTAAATTAATTGTTACATATTGATTAACTAAATGAGTTATATTTTAAAGAGGAAATAAGAAGAAGAAAAAAAAAAGTAGAAGATGAGAAGTGATTTTAGAAAGAAGTGATTTTAGAAGAAGTGAGGTTTTAGAGAGAGAAAGAGAGGAATTACAGTAATGGGTGACGAATCTCAGAAACCCAAGAGCCCCAATGCCTTTGCCGGACTCCTCGATAGCGCTGTTGAGGTCTCGCCATTTTAGAGAGAGAAACAATGAGAGAGAGAGAGAGAAAGTGATGGAAATTAATGGCAGAGAGGGAATAGTGGAAATTTATAGCAAACCTTTTTTGTGGATTTCCATGGAGTTTTTTTTTTTTTTTTTTTTTTTTGCTTTTGGGTTAATTTTTAGATCGGTAATATCTATTAAATTTTCATCGATGATTTGAACCTATAATCTCTTGATCATAAGTTTGTATTTCATGTCAATTGAGTTATGTTTTTGTTGGCAACAAATCTACATTTTAAATAATATTATTATATAATTTCATATATTATAATAATTCACATACTATTATAACTCACTTAGCGCCTCAAACAATCCCTCAATTCAATGTTTATCTTCCATTTAAATATTTGTCATTCATTTTTTAATCTATATTTAAAAAACAAGGTCGTGACTAATCTATATTGTATTTAGTAGAGTTACTCAATTGTAATCTTAAGGTTTTATTTCATCGGATTTAAATCTTAAACTTGAATACGATGAAATTAATAGTACTCTCTTTAAAACCAAGTTTTAAAAAAAAAAATTGTTTTGAAACCAATTAGCGAGTCAATCTAGTCCAATCTTCCATTCATCTTATGATATCTAACAATTCAATCACTAATTATTTTTTCTTTTTTAAGTATAATAAAATAACATGTGGGAGTAGATATTTGGACTTCTGACATCTTGGTCGAAAATATATGTCTTAACCAATTGGAGGAGTTAACATCCCGTCACTAAATTAAATATATTAAAAAAGACCCAAACTTTAAGTTAAGAAGTTCAAATCTAATTACAACTCAATGAACAAAGATATATCATTGATCCGCCATTTAGTAGTTCGCACAAATTAAAAGGGAAAATTATAGACATAACTTTTGGAATTTGTCAAGATTAGTGAATCCTCTTGGCCTTCTTATATTAGTCCATATATATATGGACATTAAATTAGTTTGATCTAAATTCAATTATTAATATAGTGTTTATGAGTTATTTGATATATTTGAAACCTAAATGTTTTGAAGTTTGGAACATTACTAATGACCCATGAATACTTAATCTACAAAATTCTTATAGGCCCTCATAGATCCATTATTCAAATGTTGAAAATTGAATTTTCCTAAAAAGAGTATTATGGCCTGGCCAAGGTAAGTCTTAAATGGAGTGTCTAATTCTCAGCTGGTATGATCCATATGAAGCAATTGTAAGAACTTCGCAAGGCATCCTCACTTTCATGTCCATCATAGTGACAGTGAGTAATTGACTTATTTCCCATAACCACTTTGACGAGAAATATGGCAGTAACACTCTTGCAGGAAAATCGACCGTCCGAGTTCCTAAGTCTGTAAGGTCCTCGCCGGAGAAGCGCCATCCCCACCGTTTAACCAGTGTTCAGATTGTGGAATTATCTCTAAAATGAGAAGAGGGAAGTACGCCACCATCACTAATCCGTTCACCACACCTTGGAACCATTCTACTCGATCAATTTCAATCCCTCTTTCGCGATCCATGCTCCTACAAATTCTTTCGAAAACATCAAACAGCCGACGACACGTTTTGGATAGAAAAGCTTAGCAACAAATTTGGTTTCTATGTGGAAGTTACTCACTTATGCCAATCTGGTACAAGGACAAAGCTTATTATCCCTTCCGAAGACAATAAACAAGGTTGGTTTTCTTTCCTCTCTCTTATTTCAGATTACCCGAGTGAGGCGCACAAAGTCGACCTTGCTCACACATCCTTCAGCAACACAGTAAAAAAGAAACACCACCAGACTATTAACTCACAAGATGGTACTGCACATGGCTCTCCAGATCCGACCACCTACCATATCACCTTGCCCGAATCAGTTAGAGAATTGGAGCGGCATCCTAATTTGTCAAAAATTGATGGAATCTGATTCTTGGTTGAACATTGGCACAGCTATTCAAGAAAACCTCTCACCGCGATGTACCATCAACCCTTTTCATGACAACCAAGCCTTGATTCACCTCTATGATCCCTCATTGTCTGCACGTTTAAGTCAAAGCGCCTCTTGGAGACTGATTGGAGCTTTCAAATTGAGGTTCAAATCAGTCAGTATTAACTCTCTGATGCAGGATAGGAAAATAATCTCATATGGCGGTTGGATAGATATCTTCGATCTCCCTCTCACTCTTTGGAAAACCGAGGTCTTTTGCTACATTGGTGAACAGTGCGGTGGTTTCCTCCAAATAGCCAACCATACTGAGAGATGGTTGAATCTGATAGTTGCTCGCATAAAAGTCAAGGAAAAGCAAAGACGGGTTTTTCCTTAGCGAGAGATCCTTGTTCCGGCCACCATCGCCGGTGAAGCAGCCACCGTGCGAATCCAGCCGTTTTCGGCAAAGAACCGTAGGGGTGCACTAAATTCGAGCCCGGATTCTTCGCCAACAATAAATCCGATTGATGACTTTTTGAATTCGGGAGTTTCTTCTGGAAATCTCAACGGAATAAAAGGAGTTAATTGCGAGGCCTCGACGGATTTAAAAAGGAACGATTCCCCTGATTTTGTGGATGATTCTATCGATAATCAAGGAATATCCAGCGTTGAATTGCCTTCTCGGCTTCCCCCGGTCACGATTGGAAATTGGCGAAAGATTTGCAGGGATTTAACTCTTCCCAAACCGAACCCCATAGCCAGCCAACCTGCTCCCTCCACGTGTCCAGAAGCCGCAACTAATAAAACCCTACCAAATCTCGCACGACCTTCTCCCGAAACAACCCCTTTAGTCAACCAGTCTTCTGTAGCCACGTGTACTGAAGCCCCAATAAATCTGTTCTCACCAAACCTCACACAACCCACGTTATCCACAGTCTCTTTTGCGGTCGGCTCCTCCTTTGTTGACCTCCCTACCCTTCAACTAGGTTCAAAAGGATCAACATCAATGGAAAACCCCAATATACCTTTCACTGTCTCTGATACAGAAGCTTACCTTTCCAGCCCCACTTCTCTCAAATCCAATGCTGGTTTCGAATTCCAACCTTTGCCCATTGACCTGGTTGTATTTGGCGATAACCCATCTATATTCTCGCCCTCCCATTGACATTTTACCACTGTCCCCTAGCGACATTCAAATTTCTTCACCAATCCAACCGCAAACCGAATGCTTTTCTTCAAAATCCCCCTCTGCCTTACTCCACTCTCCACCGAACCAACATCTTCACCCCCAACCTCACTGCCCTTTGATCTTGGTGATATTGCAAATTACCTAATGACACATGGCTTGTGTATAATGGCCATTCCACCGTCAAAAACAAAGAAATCATACAATCTGGAGACTAAGAAAAATAAATTGTAGAGGGAATTGCAAAATTTGAAATCCAATATTCACTATGATAAATCGGCTTTGGCCTTATTGGAGGGTCCATCGGGGGATCAATGAAATTGGTATCCTGGAATGTTAGAGGGTTGGGCTCGTGGAAAAAACAAGCTTTGATTAAACGTTGTATTACTCAACAAAACCCGGGTATAGTTCTCTTACAGGAGACAAAGTTATCTACAGTTGATTATCACTTGATTAAATCTATTTGGAGTTCAACACATATTGGTTGTATTTCTAAACGCAGTTAACTCCTTTGGTGGCATTTTGATTCTTTGGAGTGAACCCGATTATGCAATCAAATAAGTGATAATGAGTTTGTACTCTTTGTCGGCCCACATTTTTTTGGTCGATGGTTTCTCTTTTCCGCTCACAATGAAGATATGGTCCCACTGGGAATGGTTTTCATGTTGATTTCTGGAATGAATTGGATGACTTGGCTGGATTGGGTGGAGATAATTGGATTATTGGCGGTGATTTCAATGTCACTAGATGGACAGTTGAAGAGTCACATGACAATTTCATCACTAGGAGTATGAACACTTTTAATCAGTGGATTTCAAATTATGATTTGCTTGATATTCCGCTACAGAATGGTCGTTTCACTTGGTCAAATACCCGTTATTGCTCTCTGTTGGACAGATTCCTAATTACTACAGGTTGCTCCAATAAGTTTGGCTCAGTTGCCCTCAATCGTTTACCTAGAATTACATCGGATCATTACCCGCTAGCTCTAATTTTTGGCAATGTTGTTTGGGGACCCGCTCCTTTCCGTTTTGAGAACTCATGGCTTCAGATTGATTCAATTAAAGACGTTGTATCATCTTGGTGGAATCAGAATCACTTTGAAGGCTGGCCGGGACATGCCTTGATGCAAAAATTAAAAGGGCTCAGACGAGTCTTATTAAAGTGGAGTAAAGGTAATCGTTTTGTTGCTTCAAATTTCCAATCCCTTGTCACACAATTGCAGACTCTAGACAATTTGGAGGATAGTGGGCCCTTAACCAACCCCCAGATTCAAAACCAACAGCATCTACGAGATCAAATTGAATCCTTGATTGCACAGGACCGGGTTTATTGGCACCAGAGATGCAAGCTAAAATGGCTCATGGAAGGTGATGAAAATACTAGTTTCTTTCATCGAATATTGGCTGCAAGGAAGAGAAAAAGTTCGATTTCTGAAATTTGTCAAGAGAAGGTGTTAGTCTTACTTCTGCAGTGGATATTGAAAAGGAGTTCATTGATTTTTACTCAAAATTGTATACAAAAGATGGTAACTCTCGATTTCTGCCCACTAATGTTGATTGGAGTGCTATCTCAAAAGAGGAAGCAACGACTCTTGAAGTTGCCTTTACAGAAGAGGAAGTTTATCATGTTGTTTCTTCTCTGGACTCCAATAAATCGCCAGGTCCTGATGGATTTACAGTAGAGTTCTTCAAATTCTTTTGGGATATCCTTAAACTTGACATTATGAACCTGGTTCAAGAATTTCATTCTTCTGGCACCATCAACGTTTCATTGAATGAAACTTATATTTGCTTAATACCAAAGAAGTTGGGATCAAAATCAGTGACTGAATTCCGCTCTATAAGCCTAATCTCATGCGCTTATAAAATAATTGTGCGTGTCTTATCAAATCGGTTGAAATCTGTTTTGTCATCAACTATATCAGAAAACCAGCTTGCTTTCGTGGCTAACCGACAGATTATTGATGCGTCTTTATTGGCAAATGAACTAATTGATGACTGGAATATCCGTAACATCAAAGGAGTAGTTATAAAACTTGATCTTGAAAAGGCGTTTGATACCGTTGATTGGGACTTTGTGGATGTCGTGCTGGAGGTTAAAGGTTTTGGGGCAACCTGGAGGAAATGGATTCGAGGTTGTATTACGAGTGCAAATTATTCTATCATTATTAATGAGCGCCCTCGTGGGAAGATTATCCCATCTCGTGGTATCCGACAGGGCGATCCCCTATCCCCATTTCTCTTCATTTTGGTGTCTGATTGTTTGAGCCGAATACTGGACTATGGTGGTAAGTTGGGTAGCATATCCTCTCACTGTATTGGTAACTCATCTTTTGCCTTAACTCATTTGCAATTTGCGGATGATACACTTCTTTTTTCAACTTCTGATCATTCTGCCTTGCAACGTCTCTATGAACTAATCAAGATTTTTTAGAGTGCTTCTGGCTTAAGGATTAATTGGCCAAGAGTGAGATGATTGGTATACATATTGATCAATCAGCGATGGACAGACTACTGGCGATCTTCGGCTGCAAACAGGGGTTTTGGGCAAACAGCTATTTGGGCTTGCCATTGAGAGGTAATTCTCGTTCGATTTGTTTTTGGCAACCTATTATAGAGCGGTTGAAGCTAAAACTCCATAATTGGAAATACGCCTTCATTTCTTAATGTGGTAGGCATACTCTTATCCAGGCCACACTCTCTAGTATGCCTACTTATTATATGTCTCTTTTCAAACTCCCTTCGAAAATCATTTCATTGCTGAATAAAATTATACGTGACTTCTTTTGGGAATGAGCTAAGGGTGATGGTGGAGTACATAATGTGAATTGGGCAACTGTTCAACTTCCCAAGCTCATGGGTGGTCTTAGGATTGGTAACTTCGCACATCGAAACTCGGCTTTGCTGGCTAAGTGGGTTTGGAGATTCATGCATGAACCTAAATCCTTGTGGCGGAAATTTATAGTGGCTAAATATTACGGTTCTTTGAATTCTGTCGTGGCCCCCGATCATTACGAATACTAAACACAAATCGCCTTGGAGATCTATCTGCCTTTTACGTGATTTAGTGATTTGACGTTCTAAGCGTTGCATTGGGAAATGGATATTCCACAGCTTTTTGGAAGGATCATTAGCTTAGTTGTGGACCTATTGGCCAGGCGTTTCCATAGATTGGCTTTAAACTCTGATTTGCTGGTGGCAGATATGTGGAATGTGATTGAGTTGGCCTAGGACCTGCGTCTTCGGCGTAATTTAACAGACTTAGAAATTGATGAGTGGACATCTCTTTCTCATTTATTATCGAATGTTCGTTTGTCGAATAGGCTGGACTCATGGAAATGGTTATTAGAGCCTTCTGGTTTTTTCTCTGTGAGATCTCTCACTGTTGATTTGTTGGATTGTGATGATATGGGGCGAAAGGATACATATTCAGCCATTTGGAAGGACTCATACCCAAAAAAGATTAAAATTCTTATCTGGGAACTCAGTTTAGAAGTCATTAATACTGCTGGTCGTCTTCAAAAACGAATGCCCTACATGTCCTTAAGATTAAAATCCTTATCTGGGAACTCAGTTTAGAAGTCATTAATACTGCTGGTCGTCTTCAAAAACGAATGCCCTACATGTCCTTATCCCCCTCTTGGTGTCTTATGTGCCAAAAGAACTCTGAATATGCAGGTCATCTGTTCGTGCATTGCCCCTTTTCTTTAAATTTTTTGTGGAGGATTCTGAATACTTTTGGTTGGTCAGCACCGCTTCCTATTAATACCTTTGATTTCTTATCATCCGTTCTGGTGGGACATCCTTTCAAGGGTATTAGGAAAATTATTTGGTTGGCTTTAGTTCGAGTCTTCATTTGGAACCTATGGATCGAGAGGAATAGCCGTCTGTTCAGGGATGTTCCTTCTACTTTTGATCGCTTTATGGATAATATACTTTTGAATGTTTATTTTTGGTGTAAGGATGTTTATCCCATTACCTTGTTTAACTCTCTTTTTTTCATTTACAATTGGCAATCTTTCTTGTAATACACCTTCTGGGAGTTTTCCTCCATTTCATTCATCAATGAAATTGTTTCTTATATTAAAAAAAAATAATAATAGTTGATTTATTATCCACTTGGCTAATAAATTATAATGAATGCTTTTTAGTTAGATTATGGAGTATTGATACTGAATTCTGACACTTTTTAGCTACTTAGTTTTGATTTTACCACATTGCTTGCTAGAGTTTAAATTTTAATTCTATAAAGTGAACATTCAAAATTTATTCACTAAACTAAATACAATCTTTCTTAAATTCATTTTTGTTAATGTAAATTATCAAGATTAACCAAATCACTGCTCTATCATGGTTAATAATTAACCTCTCAAAGATGGTTCAATGCCCCCACTCCCTAATTGTTGAACTAAATATAATTAAAATATTAAAAGTGTAGAAAGTTCAATATTGGCATAATAATTAATACAGATGTTAATTTACTGTTTTAACAAATCTAGATCTGTGGTGCTGAATTTTGTACAATAATGAGCAAAAGAACTTTGGTCCATATAGCCATATAAAAAAGTTCAACAATAAAAAATGCATAGTATTTGAAATGAATTTTTATTTTAACAAAAAATGATCAGGTAAATGATAAAAACTAATAAAATTTTAAGCTCAACTCCTCCCCGCATAACACGATGATGTATAAGACACCAATTACCATCTCAAAAGTTAATGGTTTGATCTCGAAACCTGCCATTGAACTAAAAATTAACCAACTAAATTCTTAAGTTTGGAGACAAACGATGCCACATACCAAAGTAAGCTCGATTTCACAATTATTATACAAATTCTATCTATCTATCAACCCCAATTCTGAGTCTAACCTTCAAATTAAAATTGTTCAACCTCAAAAAAAAAACACCACCACTGGTGATCAACTTGGTAAAAAAAATACAAATCAAAGGAAACACAATCATACCAAAAAAAAACTTGTGCACTACGTTCTAAGCTAAAAATATATTCAAGATTTGTGCCGCCTAATTAAGCCTAACAGTAATTTGATATCAGGGAATAAGATACATTCAAAGGGGAAAAAATGTACTCGATTGATGATTCGTGCAGCGATTACTTTCTTCCGCTGCCCCCAACTCGAGGCTTGCCTTTAACCTCAGACTCCTACACATTCAAAAGGGAAAACTCTCAGCCTGCAAAGAACATTCTAAACAAACACAGAAATGATCAAAATTATGCACACCAACCAACCTGTGGTAGATGCAAGTAAATGCAAGTCTTTGCTGTTGCTGGGTTGTGGTTTTCCGCTCCTTTACTCCAATCGTAGCACACCTTTACAAATCCCACATGTCAAAAGTTCAGCTTACTTAAAATACTTTAAACCCCAGTCTCCGTTTGATAACCATTTGGTTTATAGTTTTTGGTTTTTGAAAATTAAATTTGTTTTCACTCAATTTCTCTTTCACTAGTTTCACCTTTCTTGAGGAAAGATTTAAAGTCCTAGCCAAATTCCAAAAACAAAAACAAAACGTTTTTGCTCACACTGGTGTCTGAAAGTTTTCAATCAAAACTTTTTAACCTTGATTGTCTTAAAAAAATATGAAGAGAAAAATTCCCACAGTTTGCTAGCAAGAGATTTCCATCTCGTGGGTACCATATCATACGTATAACAAAACAAACATGGCACACGAAGTCGTTGATATACCTTGCTCACACTGGGGTCCAAGCTTTTCGATCAAGACTTTTAAACCTTAATTTTTTAAATAAAAAAAATTATGTACAGAAAGATTATCACCGTCCGCTAGAAAGAAATTTCAGTCTCGCGGGGTACCATATCATACATATAACAAAACAAACATGACACACCAAGTTATACAAACAGGACACACCAAGTCCTGGGTATAAGTTGCTCACACTGGGGCCTGAAAGCTTTTCAACCAAAAGACTGGTCGGAGTGGAATGGGAACCAAATGGAAAGAGATAGATTGTAGTGGAATAAAGGGAAGGCTTACAAAATAATGAAGAAATTCAAGAGCTCTCCCCTTCTCCCAATTCCGAACTATTTGGAGTATTTAACTACTTCGTTCCAAATCCCTAATCCATTAATTCTATTTATAACAATTCTATTATCTAAATGACTAATATAACTCGAGTGAAAGCACATTGCTAAACACGTTTAAGATATAAGATAGGTGCTTGTGTAACCTTTGAGGGAGAGGTGGTGGTAAAATTAAAGAAACATGCATCAGCAATAAGGAAAAAGAAAGAAAAAAAAATGATACGTACTGAATAGGCAAATATCGAACCATCCTGGTTGAAAGAGCTACAACTTATGGGCTGACTACACCGTACCATGGCCTGGAAAGCAAAAAAGATAATCATTCATTATTTACTCATTAGAAATAATCCTCTAAATATTTTTCCAGAAATAAATAGGGTGCAATAAAAAACTAGTATGGCCTAACACGGAAAAGTAACATTTTACATAGGACAATTTAAGTGAGCGTGAGATATATTTTGTAGAGTTCTGTGCTGAGGAATAGAAGCAAGATAATTTTCCTTTTTAATCTTTTTATTACAGAAGGAACTAATTGTAAAGCTAAAACAAGTTATAAAAGATATGTTTTAGCAGAAATTTTTCTTTTTTTTTTCTCGCTCTCCTATTATTATTTTGATCAAGAATAATAATAGATCTATACTTGCAGCAATACCTCCAACATCTGACAACCTCCAAAAGAGATAGAGATTAATTCAAAACATGGTTTCATTTAATTCAAGTACTTGGTGCATATCAAGTTTCTCGTCGGCTTTTGGCTCAATTTAATCTTGTCATAAATCAACATACCGATCTATGGTCCTAAAGCTAACTGGCAAACAAGTTTTCTGTGTCAGAAAGTTGTTTATAAACATAGTTCCCATGCAAACCCAAGTTATCTTATAAATTTTGAGGAAGACTGAGGATTATGCAGTTAAAAATCTAATAAGGATCTGAAGGCACCTTCAGCCTCTGTTTACTATCCTTGTCCCAGAAATTAAAAGCACCATCCGACCCTGCAGTTGCAAAAGTATGATGCACCTGAAACATAGTGCAGTTTAATAAGTAACAAGATTTAAATAACCATTAATCAAGATACAGAAAATTAAGGTTATTGGTAGCAGATAATCACTTAAATTCAGAAAATAACCACCCTGTGAGTGCACCAATCAGGAAAAATCCATGACATCTTAAAAATAGTCAACAACAGTCCACTATCCCAACAGAAGATAATTAAAAAGAACTTCAAATTGGAAGTATGAGTTTCTTCCTTTTCATAGCTAGAAATGCCTTTGGGGGGTAAATTTAAAAAAACACGGAGGCCTGAACTCCTATCATGGAAAAAAATCACAGGAAGAGTGGAACACTTTTTTCTTGTCTAAGGTGGAGCGACGATATTATGTAATGCAGTACTTTCAAACCTTCCTGGGTACTATAAGCCCATTTTCCAAATGCCAAAAAAGTTGGATATTGAATAGAAAAGGATTGTGTATATTTCTTTGAAGTGGAAATGAAGAGAAGAGGTCAAGTAATTAGTTGCTTGGAACACAATTGCTATGCCTTCAAAAGTGACATTTCTGGAGTTGGGAATCTAAAAAGAAGAATGAAGCTATTCATTGGTAAATTGGTTTGGAGATTTCCTAGAAAGCCAAATGGCTTTGGAGATTTTCTAGAGAGCCAAATGAGCAATGGCATGAAATGGTAGCTAGAATTCATAGAAAAGAAGATTTTGGGTGATTGCTAGAAACTAAAATATCAGGGGGTGCAAGCCATCCATGATGAATGATCATTACTGGAATAGATGTTTGAGATAAGTGAAGGAAGCTTGTAATCTTTTGCAGTTAATTGATGGCATTCATCTTGATTGGAGGATAGAAAAATCTAGAATTTGAATTCCACCTACATATGTTTTTTATTAAACCCATGGTAAAAGAATAGGTAAGCCTCCCTTGATCTTGAAGGAGGTGGTATTATGCATTGTGCAAGATGAAAAGCCCCAGAAAGGATTTCTTTGGGTACTATATTTGGAAGGGTGAAAACATATTTGATAGGCTTCAAAAACATGGTCCTCACTTTACCCGGTTTTAAATCTCTTGCCCCCTGTGATCTTCCAAACTTCTTTTAGCCAAAAAAAAAATATTGGATTTTATGTTAAGGTTTTGATGTTTCTTGGATTTTTTTTATGCTTCAAAATAAATAACTTAATATATTCAAACTTACCGGATGAAAGTTCAAGGAGTTGACAGAATATATCTCGGATCCATCCCTGTGGCACTTGAAAGTGAAGTTCTTATTCGCCATAGAGTCGTCAAGGTGATGAACACCAACCCTTCCCTCTATTGAACCAACCTGGAATGGTTAATGAAATCAAATTAAGCAATTTCACAATATGATCAACTTAAGGAATCAAATAATTTTACTCATTCAGAACATCAGAAAGAAAGAAAGAAAGAACCTTGAAGTAGTAGTAACTAAAGTATAATCAAGATATAAATATAAGATTTATACTAGAAAGAAAGTAACCATTTAAACCAATAAATACAAGGGATGAAAATATTACCAAGAAACCTTGCTGATCAGGAAATGCAGCTACGCATCTTGTTTGATACTTCAATGGTGAAACAATTCTCTTATATTCACTCTGTCGCCATTTAACAGTATTAGACGTGAAATATGAAAGATAAAAGAAAAATAGCATTTAAAAGAAGTCAGAGAACCCACATGCGCAGATGTCAAAAACTGAAATGTACAGAATATTATACACAACTTCAGCTATTACATGAATTGGTAGGGTAGAAAAACTTGAAAAAACAGTACCTGAGGAGTTTGCAAGTTAAATACTATCAGATTTCTATCTGCAGTACCAACTACCATTAGAGGATATCTCACTGCCATTGAATAACAGCGATCAGGAAGTTGTTGCGTATGCACTGGATTTGGCTGCCTTGTATCCCAATACCTGAATTGATAGAAAAACCATCAAATTTTTTTAATCATAATTAGAAAACATAGGTACCCTACTATGATCTAATATTACTCTTCGACATGGTAGAGACAAACTAAAGGCACAGAGGACATTTAATCTTATCCATTGTATTAAATACGGACTGACGTGATGCAACTTCCAGAATATCAAACCAAGATTGACATGAACCCACTTATTTTCAACAGCATCTTCCTTCAAGATGAGATGAAGCTGACTAATTAAAAAGATTCAACACATAAAAAACTCACACTTGTTTCATTTTAAAACAAAACGCACTAATATTCTTAATTAATCTTATGTTGAAACATATTACAATAAAACTGTTATACTTGTATTGATGAGAATATATGAACTTGTGAGACGCCCAATTGTAAATAGCTACTCAAGGAATGGTAAAAAGGGAATTAAGTGTTGCGATTATTAGAGGGAGGGGTGACCAGTGTGGGAGTGCGCGTTCTGTTAGTCTGAGAGGGTATTTGGAGGGTGGAGAGGGTGTTGTGAAGGGTTGTCGATAGTTTTGGCTTTAGCCAATAGTCTAGTAGAGAACCAGCTCTCAAAGAAGCTGGGAGTGTCTTTATCTTCTTATATGTATTCCTTTTTGTTGTTTGTAGGTGGAAACTCTATTATCAATGCTATAACCACTGTCTATTGCATAGATTATCAATAGAACAGTGTTTTCCAGGGTATTGTTAGTTGTTTGGCTATTTTTGGTATTATTCTTCAGGTGAACAGGTTCAGATACCTAACAGAACTTCACAGAACGCATGTTCAAATTTCATAAAGATAAATTTAAGAATCAACAGATAAGTGTTTACTTTAATGTCTTGTCCCAGCTTCCAGAGACCAATAGGCTCATATCAGGGATCCAGGCAACTTCTTTGACGGGTTCATCATGCATGGCTACAGTCATGGCTTGACCACCTGACAATAAGGGCCACATTTTAACTTGTTTGTCACAGCCTCCAGAAAACACAGTTGTTCCATCATCCTTCCAGGCCGAGCATAAAACCTAAGCCAAAAAGTAATATACAAGATAATTAGCCACTTTTTGTATCTTACAGCAACAAAATTCTAATTAAACCACAAAATCAAAAAAATTAAGGACTTATTGAGGGGTATGTTATAATAAGTTGTGTTATAATAGTCAATAGAATAATCTAAACCCCAAACACATACTATGATAATTCAAACTAAATAACTTTGTATCCTAAATACAGATTTATATAGCTCCACAAACTATTATAATTCATGCTATTATAACTCGCTCAGCGCCCAAACAGCCCTTAAATTACTACGTACCGGTTGATCGTGAGAAATAGAAGCCTTAGGCGTACTGACAACATTACCCGCATTTTGCATTATTTCCCAACAACGAACCTGTGGACCATTAAACAAACATATAATTATAGAATAAACTAACAAGCCTGAAATGCTATACTTCATTTGGACATTCTCTTGGCTAATTTGCTCAACATCCAAGGGAGCAATTAAATATAGCGAGCAAAACTTCCTGATTCTCATAAAAAGTACACCCTAAACTGGATAGAAAATAAACAAAAAAAAATAAGGAAAATTAAATGAATCAAATGATAAAAGGAAAGAACCTGATTATCCCATGAAGTCGCAACCAAATGATTAGCCTTCGAACTAAAACTAAGGCTGGAGACAGAATCACTCGGAGGTTGAGCAACCTAAAAACAGACATAAACTAGGAGTCAAACTGATTTACAAATAAATCCGAAATCCAAAATCGACACACGAATCGAAATCGAAAGTTCCTTGCCTCGAAGGATTTATTAGGGTTGGGATTCGCAAATGCAGACATTCAGAGGTACCTGCAAGAATCAAAACACGCAACAATGAGAGATTTACAGAAGTAAAGTGATGTCGTTCTTCTACCTCAACAACATTAAACGGAAGAGAGGGGTTTCGAAGGCGGATTTACTTTCAGTTGAAATGGAGTTCGAGATTTTGAGTAAGGATAAGAGGAAAAGGGTTTTGAGGGCTTAAGCGATTCTTCTTCAGAGTTCTGCGTACTAAGCAAGCTGAAAGCGGCTTGCTCTCCGACGCGGTGCGTTGTTGGCTTGGAATGATGAGACAGCGCGAAGTGGACGAAGATGAAGATAGGCTGATTTTTTTTTTTTTGGGTGATTTTTTTTTTATTTTAACCCGAATGAGAGATGTCCCTTGGTGATAGGGGTGTTCAAAAAACAGGAACAACCCGATTAATCCAATCTAATTCTAGGTCGGGTTATCAACTTATTTGGGTTGAATTAGATTAAAAAAATGAAAATTTTATGAGTTGAATTGGTTTATGGGTTTACTAAAAAATAGTTTGGATTGAATCGAATCAACTCGAATTTTAGGGCAAAATACATTTTTGGTCCCTGAAGTTTGAAGTTGATGTCTATTTGATCCCTAAAGTTTCAAAATGAACTCTTTAGCCCCTGAGGTTTGGAAAATAGTTCGTCCCTAGAGTTAGTTGACCGTTAGTTGACTAACGGAAAAATGATGTGTCAAAATTTATATTTAAGATTATGTAGTTTTTTTTTATTTATATTTAAGATTATTTCTTTTCTCTTCTTTTGGGACTTCTCAGGTGCATTTTTTTCGGTATTCCATTTCTTACCTATGCATTTTGTTTTTTATTTTTATCAAACCACAACTCTACATAATAAAAAAAAATAGAACCACGAAAAAAATAAGGATCGAATCAATTAAAGAAAAATTAAGACGTGGGTACTTAAAAGTTGTGGACAGAGACGTTTTTTAGGATTAAGAATGTGGACTGAGTAAGGCGATGCATCAACGTGATGAAAAATGAACACTTTAATTCTTCAGGATTTGAAAATAGTTCTAAATAGTCCATGAAATTAAGCTGACCGTTAGTTGACTAATGAAAAAAGTCATTCTTGTCATCGTCGTTTTCGATATTGGTGTTGGAGCCAAGGAAATAAAAAAAGAATAAAAAATAGTCAAGCAAGAAGAAATAGAGATAAATGAAGAAGACAAAAGAAAAGAAGACAAAAGATGAAGAAAAAGTAAAAATAATTTTTTAAAAAAATAACCACATAATGTTGAAATAATATAAATTTTAACACCTCATTTAAAAATTATCAATTCAATAATATGTCACATTATTTTTCCATTAGTCAACTAACGGTCAACTTAATTTCATGGACTATTTAGAACTATTTTCTAAACCTCAAGAACTAAAGTGTTCATTTTTCATCAGCGTTGATGCACGTGAACTTACTCGACCCACCTTCTTAATCCTAAAAACGTCTCTCGCCCACAACTTTGAAGTATCCACGCCTTAATTTTTCTTTAATTGATTCGATTTTTGCGATGAGATTCTTATTTTTTTTGTGGTTCTATTTTTTTTTATTATGTAGAGTTGTGGTTTGATAAAAAGAAAAAAACAAAATGCATAGGTAAGAAATGGAATACCGAAAAAAACGCATGAGAAGTCCCAAAAGAAAAGAAATAAGTCCCAAAAGAAAAGAAATAATCTTAAATATAAATAAAAAAACTACATAATCTTAAATATAAATTTTGACACATCATTTTTCTGTTAGTCAACTAACTCCGGGACCATTTAAAACTATTTTCCAAACCTCAGAGGGTAAAGTGTTCATTTTGAAACTTTAAGGACCAAATAGGCATCAACTTCAAACTTCATGGACCAAAAGTGTATTTTGCCCAACTTTTAATTAGTTTGAATAAATATTTTTTTACTTATATTATAACTATAGGTATGTATACAGGGACAGATTTAGGAAGAGCCCAAAGGGGCTCGAGCCCCCCTCAATTTTTGTGAAGCTTAGTTTTTTTATATAAAATGCTACATTAATTTTATAATTTTATCTTAGTCTAGTGGCAAGCCCCCTTTATTTTTTCCTCTTTTTTCTACCTATGTTCAATTCACAGCTTGTACAATTTTTTCAGTCAACTATAAAAATGGAATGAGATTATATACAACTAATATTAATGCGTTCAAAAAAAAAATTTATACGAACTAGCTCCCTAACTTAAAGTTCTGGATCCGCCACTGTATATATATTTATTAAATAATCTTTATTTAAATGGTTGATTCTTAATTAAATATTTTTATTTAATATACTTTTTCAATTTTCTTAGAAAAATAAAATGATATTTAATAAAACAAAAATTAGAATTATGGTTTATTATATATATACAAATATATATAAATTAGGGCAGGGACGAGAATATTCCTCGTCCCCGTTTAGCTATAGTAGAAAATTTTCTCCCCGTTATCTACTATTTCCCGTTTAGCCAGCGAGGAAAATGGACATTCTAACTCAAATCCTATGTTACCTTCAACCAAAAAGGAATTACCCATCTCACATATAGTAAAAAAAATGTTATATGTTTTATTTAATTTTATTGTATATTCTTTTGACAAATATTTTTTTTTCTCATAAAAAGACAAATTACAAGAATTGAGAAGAAATAACTCGGTGAAGACCTTCGAAAGATTCTTCATTCTAACAATCATCTAATCGCATAATTGTGCTCGATGAATTATGTTTGTTGTCGTGTTGTTGTTCCTAGTAGGTGTGATTTAACATAATTGTAGACCATGTGGTAGCCAAAATTAATATATCTTAAACAAAAATATTGGGATTATGTAATGTCTACATCGTGTAGATTAATAAGTTTAATTGGATTTAACGAGTCATACTCAACAACCAAAGGATAAGATCTATTTGAAATTCCATTGGAGATTGTAAAGAGTATGACGATCAAATTTGGCCATATTTGACTGGTAATTTTTTTGTCAGACGCTTACTACATTTCCTTCCCAATCTCGTACAATCCATCTCAATCCTCGTTGTCTCATTCTAAGTTGTACTATGTTTAATAATTTCCACCACCCATTTAGTGGTTGAACCCAACTGAAAAGTTTGAGGAGAAAGAGGTCTGAATCGAAATGACGTATAAGCAGGAATAAATTCTTTTAGTTGTTGCATAATCTTGTTATTAACCCTCACTATATTATTGGCCTAATGAATGACATAATTGTGAATGGTCCAAAACTTATAGAGAATGAACATAAATTTGTTAACATCACCTCTTACGTCCTACCACATTTTCACGAGTCCATGCATAATAATCCTTCAACGACCATACATGCATAAAATCAAAATATGCCCCTGCATGAGTTGGGAGAAAACAAAATCCGAACTTTTAGATGTTATCTTGCATCCCGAAAAGAGACGAGTTATTGTTTCAGGTTCACCTTTGCAAAAAGGGCAACATGGCTTGATTTAAAGCCTTTTTGCAAATGTGATTGGTTTGTATTGGAAAAATATTTTGTAGAAACTTCCAACAATAAATCTTCATTTTCTGTGGAATAGGGGTTTTCAAAAAAATGTTTCCAGAATCCGAAATTCTCCGTTTATTATGAGCTAGAACTTATTGTGCATACATTTTGGAATGGCAAGTGATTTATACCTTAATTATTATTATGAGATATGGTTTGAAATTCTCCGCTTATTATGAGTTATAACTTATTGTGCATACATTTTGGAATGGCAAGTTATTTATACCTTAATTATTATTATGAGATATGGCTTATTATGCATGCGATATTATACGTCGTAAAGGTTATAGGTTAGAATCCCTTCGTGTAGCTCATATTTCATTTAAATCCAAATCCATTTTAAAATGTGCATCAATCAAAACATCACACTTTAATAGTGATACAAGATTATCATTGCTACTAAAATTTTATCAATTTTTTATTTTTGATATGTGAAATTTACAGTCAAATAATATATTTAATAAAAAAATGTATAGTATTATATATGTTATTTTATCAAATTATTTTATTATTGTTTTACTCTAAAATAGAATACACATTTTCACGTGCATTGCACCATTTGCTTACTAGTTTAATAAAGTGCGACTTTCCTTTAAAAATTTGATATTTTCTATAAACACATATAGTTGAATTAATTAATACGTTTTCTAACAAAAGCATAACTGAATTGGCATCCAGTAAGATTTATGGCTATGAGGTTATGGGTTTGAATTTCTCTATCTCCAAATGATGTTATACTCAAATAATAATAATAATAATAATCAATACATCTATTTTAAAAGTAGAATAAATTTTTAAAAATAAATAAATAGATATATCCTTCACTTTCTAATCTATATACTTCTCATCTAACTCACTTTATTTCACCAACTTGACTACCTACTTTCTAACTCTAGGGGAACTATATTGAAAATAATAAATGACATAACTCATATGGATACAACATCATACATTTATTGTAAATGTCATATATGTTAAAATCGTTATATGTAGTTAGCTTGAACGTAACTCAATTGGTCAAGTCATATATTGTTGATAAAAAATTTAGAGGTCCAAATCTCCCACTCCCACTAGTTGAATTAATCAAATTAATCCCTATATGTGTCACATTAAACCATGTGTAAATGGAATTAATATTTTGTGAGTTGACCTATTTGAAAAATAATTTTAAATGAATCTATTCATAATTAGTCGAACAATTAAAAAAAAAACTTTTACATTTGAAATAAATCCCAAATTTAACTATAATATAGCTTTATCCCTTTTATAGAACAATGGTGGTTGCGATGTATGGTTACGTGCCTCATACTTTATCCCCTTTACGCACTGAATCAAAGGTCACTGTGGAATGAACAAAGTTGGCTCATCGTATGGAGTTGACTCATATATTCGTTTACTTTGATTCTTTTGATTGTATGAATATATTGAACAATTTAGTTGAGTTCTGAGTGCAGTTTCACAATGTCGTCATAGATGTTATGACTTTGGAAAAAAATTGATTATGCGTCGTTTAATCATGTTCTTAGATATTCAAATATATTTGCTCACGTGCTAACTAACTAGAAAAGATATTAATGGACATTCAGTGCTATGGATAAACATTTTTTTTTATTGGATTTCGAGTTTTAAATCCCAAACTAAGAGCTTAACTTCTATAACACAAAGTTACTACAATCTAATAACATTATTTTTCTTACTTTGAAAAACAAAACTCTAATATCACCTCTTAGTGAATTTTCTCACAAGTCAAATTACTTTTAGTTTTATATTAAATGAGTGCCATAATATTTTCCTCTCACACATAGGGAGAAAATCCTTCTTGAAACAGGGTTTAGGGATTAGGATTTGGGATCAAAAGATTTGCAAAATAAACTTAAAAGAACAATAACTCATGAACACAATGACTGAAAATGTTCCATCATTAAAGTTCGAACTTTCTTTTTAAAAAAATAATTAATAAAGATCACAATGACTCGTGAACACAATTGGCTATCATTTCAATACCATAGAAAAAATAATATATATATTTTTTAAATTCATAAGCTACAACACTTGGGTGCACTTGACTATAACTATTTTTTTAAAAAAATAAATGCATATACAAAATTACATAATAATTTAAATTTGAATTTCAACTCAACAGTTATTTATTAAAAATAAAAAAATAAATCTAAACGGAGTTGTTACAAATTTACAATTATACCCTTAAATTTGATAAAATCTCTCGCAACTTAATCCAATCATCATCTTAAACAAAATGATACTTTTTTTTAAAACAAATAATTTAATTGCAACAATTTCCCCTCACAAGCATTGCATGGCTCAAGACATTTTTACAAAACGTCTCACATGTGTCCTAAATATTCTAAGAATGAACATGTTCTAAATATTATAAAAATCAACGGTAATAATTTTATGTTAAAATACCATTTTAGTCAAGGTAGGTTAGGGCTTATTTTATTTTAGTTTATATAATTTTAAATATTCAAATTTAGTTTTGTTAATATTAATAAATCTTAAAATTAGTTTCCATGGTTGATTCAAAGTTTTTTTTGGTGGATCAAATTTGGTAAAATAATAATAATATTTTCCACTCAAAATAAGATACAATCTTCCTAAAAATCATGTGAAAAATTAGATTAATCGAGACTAACATGATTTTTAAAAAGTTAAATATAAATTAACAGTAAACACTAAGTTGAAGATTCATTAAAAATACGTGAACTAAAATTATTACGACATGTGAAAGTACATAGACTAAAACATAACAAGTTTCAACAAACTAGAGGGCCAAAATGATATTTTAATAATAATTTTTTTTAGTTCAACAACATTTGGAGGCGGGAATTTAAACATATATATGACCTCTTGATTAGATAATACATGTCGATCACTACCGAGCAATGCTCACTTTGGCCATTATTTTATAACTTTAGATGCTTATTTAATAAAAAAAACAATAATCACTTAAAATTGAACGTGCGAGCCAACTAAAATATAATCAAACTAGTTAAGACAATGTCGAAATATGATACAAATCATCACCCTACTTAAATAATTAAAAGTTGGGAGCTGCGATTATAACTAGATTAAATTAAATTAGATTTTCATCCATTGTTAATATAAAAAAAAAACCAATGATTTGTTATTTTTAGAATACTTCAAAGGGTAGGGATAGGTTTTTTTTTTTTTTTTTAAAACCATGTTAGGAATAGGCATAGATTAGGAATGAAGATAAAATATAGTCATCAAAATAAAATAAAATCTAAACCTATATTATATAATTTGACAAAATGAATGGAGAAATAAAATAAAGGGAAAAGGAAATTAGAAGAGGAAAGAGCCGAAGTTTTGTTCTTACTCTTTGTCGCTCTATTCTCCAATTTGGTGCGATAAAGATCAATCTTCTTCTTTGCTTTCTCTTCTCATCTCCGCCATTGAAATCGAATTGCTGAAGAAGAAGAAGAAGAAGAAGAAGAAGATGCGGCGCTCTGCTACAAGGAAAACCGGTCAACCCAATTCAACTTCTGTTAATTCATCCGCCGTGGATCTCTTTCGTTCCGGTATTTGATTCTTTTTTCTCCACAATTCGAATTCTCCTACCTGTAATTCTCATCACGGAAATCGATCATCGTGTTGTGTATGTATTCTGGTAATTGTGTGCTGCGGTCACGAGCATGGTTTAAATTTGATTAATTGCTCCCTCGATGCCTATGTTTAAGGAGATTTTTGTGTTTTAGATGTTGTGTACGTGTATCTTGCTACGCTAGATTTAGTCAGTGTTTAAATAGAGTGGAATTTCAGTGGGATAAATAGCTTTAGGATTTAGCTAATGATTGTGCTATGGCTATCAAATTTGGAAATTTCAAGCTTGTTATAGAAGATTTTTTTTTTTTTTTATATATATATATATATATATATATGTAGTTGAGCACTAGTAAGAGCTAATCCGAGATGTCTTGGAGTGAGTTGAAATTTTTAAAAAGTAGGAGTTGTGGAGCCTAGAAATTGAAAGCAAACGAATCCTAATATGCAAACTACTTTTATTCATTGTTTTTAGAAATTTTCAAATTTAATTGAGTAACGAACTTTGTTGGGTGGTCTACTGACTGTTCTTTAAGCGAAACAATGTGGTAGGTGGCTTTCTCAGTTATAATGTAATAATTATCATGTTCATTTTAAAGTTTAGTTTTTTGTTCTTATGAGGTGATTTATGTGAAAATATCTTATTTGTGAGATTTCTTCCACCATGCTAAGAAGGGGTTCTTCTTGGCAGGATTTCAGATTCTTTATCGTTTCTTTTCTGATCTAATCAAATAAAGCATTTCTATATGAAATTCATTGACCTTGGTCAAGGATTTATGTTGTTGTTGTTGACTCCCAACTTAGGTAGCTCAGATTTGCCTGGATGATTAATCAGTGATTTATAGTATCTGAAAAGTAGCTATTAAGTATTTTTCGTGGCTAAATCTTGACTAGAAGAATAAGTAGGAACTTGGCAGTAGAAATTCGTTGAAATGATCCAAGTAGAAATTTGAAGGTGTTTTTTAACTGTCGTTTTTTGGTGTGTGGGTGGGTGGGTTATTTGTTCAGTCTTGCTGGCATAAACTACATTATTTGTGATCTTTTTTTATTTCCAATAACGTTTGCATATTTTTTTTAACAAAAACGAAATATAATTTCTCAATTCTCATGAACTTAAGATTCTCAATTTATTCAGCCTCAAGTAGAGCAAGCACAAAAGAGTTGGAACGGATCGATAACCTATTTTACTCATATGCCAATGGCTCTTCTGGTTTGATCGAGTAAGTCAACTTTTGGTCCATGGAAATATCTCAATTTTCAGCATTGCTTGTTAGCTTTGCGTTGTCCTATACTTTTTTTTTATTCAGTATTATACTGTTTAAATTCCCAGTAACATTCAAATAATGAACCCTTTTTCTTTTTGTGGTTGATATCTCATGCTTGCTTTTGTATAATATTATCCACCTACATCAAAACTTCCCATCAATGTTCTTTTAATGATCAAGGAGGTTTTTTCCTTATCTTTAAGGAGACTTCTGAATACTTGTATGGATGATATCCATATGTTATGTTGTACTGACTATTTCTTTAACAGTCCAGAAGGAATTGAAACTCTTTGTTCAGACATGGAAGTGAATCACACTGATGTAAGGATCTTGATGCTTGCTTGGTAAGTGGTACTTGTATTGATATGATGGCTCAATATTTTTTGTATATGACCCCATTGCCTAGAAACTAATGGATTGCACATAACAGGAAAATGAAATCTGAAAAACAAGGATACTTTAACCTGGTAAGAATTATTTACTCTCTTGGAATACTATAAATTATACAGTAGATCTTTTTTCTAGTATTGTTGTCCTTCTATTTTCTGCAGTATGCATACACATCATTTAATCCTTTCTCTTTCATTTTCTAATCAGTATAGTAATCTATAAAGAGTATATTTTATCTGTGTTCCACACCAGGCTTATAAGGAGAATCCTGTCATTTATATTCCCAGCTTCAATTTATTTGGAAAATTTTGTTGTCAAGTTCTATTAATCGTTTATATCTTTGATTTTCCTCTATTGTTTACTTTTCTTTTCCTTGTCTTTTCATCATGTCCGTGCCCCATCTTAATCTATTCTTATTGCATTTTGAAAACAAGATGAAGAATTTAGTCCCTCCTGCCCCTTCCTTAGTTTGATGGATCCTTAACTTAACCTATTGCATATTTGATAGGATGAATGGCGCAGAGGCCTCAAATCCCTGAGGGTGGACACTGTTAGTAAACTAAAGAAGGCCCTACCAGACCTCGAGAAAGAGGTACAATAGTTGTCTTGTTAAAAGTTTCAAAATAAATTAGTACAGATAGATAGTGCATTGCTTAATTTTTTTTATAAAGTTTTTAATTATCAATTTCTCACATTTGAGTAGGTAAGGAGGCCGTCAAACTTTGTGGACTTCTATTCTTATGCATTTCGGTATTGCTTAACAGGTAACAAGTTATGTTTAGTGTATTCTTAATCTTGAAGCTCGGTTTGTTTTCTCCAACCCTATATTATAATTTGATCTTTAAGTTTTCTTTATTTCATCGATATTTTTTCTTAGAGGAGAAGCAAAAGAGTATTGACATAGAGAGCATATGCGAGTTGCTGGATCTTGTTTTAGGGTCTCAGTTTCATGCCCAAGTCAATTCATTTGTTGAATACTTAAAGGTGAGTGCAGCATTGTGTTTGTTGTCGTCTAAATTGCCACATTTATCCACGGACATGGTTTATTTGCCACTGCAAGTTGACTCCACCTCTGCCTCAAAGTACTTCTAGATATTTAATAGTAGCACTTAGTCTGAGAGAGTTACATTCTTGAGTTATGGCCTCTTCTTAGCTTACCTAGTGGAGCACATTGCCGAGTGTTGATAAAATGGACTTTACCATATTTCTTCTGAATACTAGCTATCTCGGTAATTTGTTTGTATATTAATCTACTTTCTCACGAGGAGAACTTAAGCACATGGTTGGTGAGATTTAAGACTGGTGATCTTGAAAGATGTATTGTAGAGCAACAAAATTTTCTTGCTTAGGATTTCATCTTTTTGGGTTATTGATTGTTTAATCCCATGTTTGCTGTCTTCCCCCTCATCCAGAAGGCAGAATAAAAATTTCTTTCTTATTTACTCGTATTATGTATGCAGATACAAAGTGACTATAAAGTTATTAATATGGATCAATGGATGGGCTTCTTTCGGTTCTGCAATGAGGTACTTGCATTCTCTCTCTCCCTCTCTCTCTCTCCTCTCCCCCCGCCAAGCAAACTAACACATTTCATTATATTTGTTTTCCACCTATCCATCTCATTAACCACCCTGGGTTGGCCACGGGTCAATAAGAGCTATGTAAATAATAAAAGCCTTAGAGGGAATAGGTTTAAGTCATGTAGCCACCTACTTGAAATTGTCGAGGTGTGCATAAGCTAGCTGGGACACTCATGAATATTAAAAAATAATAATAATAAATCTATGCATTACCAGTGGAAAACAGTAAAAAAAAAGGCAAATAGTTGGAATCTCTAGAAACATGATCTGAATTTAACAAGGGAGTCATTGCCATTCCAATGATCCCATCCCTAGCTGTCAACAAGATTGGTATTTAAGTTTGAGAATTCCTTGTCGAATTGGTATATAGCAAATGGGTATTGGGAGTGGTCCAAAGGGTTGACTAGTTTCTAGTATTTTCCTTGCTTAACTTATCATGTTTATATTTCGCATGCGATTTGAAGCTAAAAATATGGAAAATTATTAAATTGCTAATTGGACAATCTAAGAGGGCATCAACTCATCCTATTCAACAAAGGTTATGTAATTAATAAAGAGTTTAGAGGAGATGAGTTCATCATGATGGCTACTGACTACCTACCTAGGATTTAATATTCTACAAGCTGCCTTGGCAACCAAATGTAGTTAGGTCGAGCTCGCTCGTACAAATAGTCGAGGTGTGTGCAAGCTGGCCTTGAAGTTTGAACACTCATGGATATAAAAATGAAAAGAAAAAAAAAAACTCATCCCATTGTTCCCAATCTATAGAAAATCAGTAGAAGGAAAAGTGCATTATGATGCAAGAATAGCTTCTCTATCTGCCTCCAATTGATTTATTTGTATCCAGTGTTTTTAAAGGCTCAAGGTGCACGAAGGTGCAATAGCCCTCTGGAGCCTAGGAGCGGGCTTTTTTTTTCTAAGGCACACTATATATAAAAAAAATATATAAAATATGTGTGTATACATACACAATAAGAAAAAAACCCTTCATGGAAAGAAATTAAGTTTTAACCAAGAAAAATAGGTAAAAGAAATAAGGTTCAAGTATTAGTCTTTGAACATGGAGTCAATACTCCATTAAAAAACACGAAACAATACAACACTAATAAACAATACAAGATTAAAAGCCTTAAATAGTAATCTTTTCTTCACTAAATATATTTAAAACAAGTAAAATAGTAAGTTTTACTTTTAAAACTGAAAAAAAAAAATAATAATTAAAAAAGGCCCATAGGCACGCGCCTGGTGTACCTCTTGGACTTCATGGAAGGCGCGTGTCTTCCTACATGCAGGCGAGGCGCTTAAGGTGGGCCTTGCACCTAGGCGTGCACCCGAATGAGCTTTTTAAAACACTGTTTGTATCATTAATCAATTAATCAATCATATGCTATTGATGTCCTCAATTCAAGTTTTGACTCATGAATCATGATGATCATTATGCAGATAAGTTTTCCCAACCTGAGCAATTACGATTCGGAACTTGCTTGGCCGTTGATCCTCGACAATTTTGTCGAATGGATACAAGCAAAACAAAGTTAAAAGACCCAATGTCTTCATCCTACAACATTGTATTTGATGTATACGCCACAGTTGTTGAAGCAAGTATCCTATTCTCTTCCCGCTCTAGATTCAATATATGTCGTCGCTTCTAACCCGCATTTATCGACATTGCTCTTTCTGCAGGCTCACTTGGATTACACATTGCATAGAAGCAGAATTTTCACTTATTATTCCTTTTTTTTACTTTTCTAACTTCTTTGAAATCGATGGTGATTCCCATTATGTTAAAGTTATCATTTCAAACATTCATGGATGATTCTCCTAAATTGCTAAAAAGTTTCCTTCCACGTTTTTCTCCATTCTTCATCATTTTTAGCCATTCAATTGATTGACTATTTTACTGACTTTTGTGTAAGAGCTGCTCAAGCTCAAAATTTTTCGACAGGAAAATTTTGGGAATATTTTTATGGGCTTTTTGAACACTTGTCCCCTCTAATTTGGACCAAAAAAAAAAAAAAAAAAAAGAAGGAAAAGAAAGAGAAAAGAAAAAAAAAAGAAAAGAAGAAAATTTGCTGATAGGGTCCTAGGTTAGGTCGAATCGTGTTCAAAATCAAAATTGTTTTTCTTTTTTCCTTTTGAAGAGGGAATTCAAAATTGATTTATCAACAATGTTTTGCTGACTGTACAATAATTATCAAATCATAATATTATTTTGGGTAAATTATAATTTTTGTTATGGGGTTCACCTTAGAGTTCTGTGAAGTGGTTTTAGTCGATTATTATCGATATTTTTTTTCAGGTTGATTTAATATATTTTTTTAATAACGTTAATGATGATCACTCATATTAAAAAAAATTAGAGAAAAATTAATTTTGATTCCTAAACTGGTCAAGATAACCAATTTTAACCCTAAATCTTTAATTTCATTAAATTACACATCTAACTTAGATAAGTGTTACAATCTTAACAGGGGTTATAATGTTATTATAATATATGAAATCGTATAATATTATTTAAAATGCAGAGTAATATAGTATGAGGTTATAATAATTTGTGTTTGAGGTGTAGAATATTCCACAGGTTATTATAACTTGTGCCCCAAACATATCCTTAAAAAGTGTTGCAGTTTTACCCCTCTAATAAGTTCTCGCTCCAAATATCCTTAAAGTAAGTTTTCTCTTATGCATATATACAATATGGAATTGATAAAATTTTAGATAAAAATGATATATAGCTAAAATTTTGTAAAATTTATGAATTTTGGCAAAGTTACTTACGGCCTGTTTGGCCCACTGGTTATTATAACCCGTGTTATAATAACCTAGACTATACTACTCTGCATTTTAAATAATATTATATGTTTCACAGACTATAATAACTCAGGGGTTGTTTGGGGTGTTGTGGGTTATAATAAGAGGGGGTTATAATAGTCTGTGGTTATTATAGTATGTGAAACATATAATATTATTTAAAATGCAGAGTAGTATAGTCTGGGGTTATAATAGTCTCTGTTTGGAGTGCAGAAGTACTTGTGAGTTATTATAACACAAAGTTATATATAACTTGATGGGACAAACAGTTTCACAGTAATATTATAACCTCATGTTATTATAACCTACTCAGTGCCCCATACAACTTCTTAACGGTTAATTTGTGTCTTGGTCAAATTTATTTTTATGAAAAAATTTATTTTATTGAAATTAATGAATTTAAAAAGATTTTTACAAATTTTTTTTTTTTGTTAAAATTAGGAGGCGAATAAGCACAAATTCAATCAAAGGTAAAAATTGCAACATTTATTTTCAATTTTAGGGTTCAATTTGATAGTTTAAAGTTCAAATTGATCAATTTGATAAGTTTAGGGTCAAATTTCATATTTTTTCAAAAAACTAATTCATAATTGGCCTAGAGATTAGCTAATATACCCGTATTAATTACTATGAAGTGTGTATGTGTGTATAATATATGTATACATATTCACATAGTATATTATATTTATTTGCAATCAACTCTATGATGATCTAAAATTGAGCAAATGTAAATATTGTTTATGAAGATGTGAAAGTATATATTTAAATATTAAAACTGCATATTATCATACACTAATTATATAATCAACTTCAATTTAAAGTGAGAAAAGTCACCACAAAAGTGATATCTTTTATAATTTAAATACTAAATTAAAAAGCAACAACTAAATTAAAAGGAAAAAGAATATTTAAACCAAAACCTTTCAAAGCAAAAGGCTTATCAAATGGAGTAATGTTTTATAGTTTGAAAGTGAATGGTAGGTTGCATCAATTGTCAAAAAATGGTTAAATTCTCAAACTTTTTGACCCTTAAAGCATTCAAAAAGAGCAAAAGTAGAAACACCAATGTCACAAAAGTGTAACACTATTGCAAAATAATGGGCACAACTTTTATTGCAAATTTGCACCTTATTTTATTTATTTATTTATTTATTATTATTATTATTATTATTATTTTCCCTTTCTAAGGCTCTTGCCAATTCCAAGGCTTATATTAAGGGTTATTTTACAAGATTTGAGGTCCTTTTCCAAAAAGGTTGCTTTTCTAAAGGATAACTATATTATAATTTAAATCTCTTGAATTTTTATGATGATTTGATGTATATTACATCTAGGCATCCAATTTTTCCATTTATATATTTGGTAACATTTATGTTTCTATCAAATTAAATTCCCAATTAGTTAAGTTTTTTTTTCTTTTATTTATTTATTTTTTATTTGCTTGATTTTGTAGCTATGTTGAGCATTTTCATGAATGAATTTGGATATTTGTGTAGCTTGATTTTAATTGTTTTTCTTGAAGCACATTTTAGTGTGTCGATTAAATCAAAGTAATTGTTGGATTAAGTTTTGAGTAGATATAAATTTTACCACTTATTTAAATTTAAGGTTTAATTTGATGAAATCAAAAGTTTAAAATTAAAATTGACTTGTCAACTTAGAATAAAAGTAAAAATGAAAATTCTCCTTGCACATTTTTTTAAATTGTAGTAACGCTTGTTATATGATCGCCTCATTAGATAATTTATAGTTAATTTAACATTAATGTATTATTTTAGTTCAACCACAAGTGGAAATATAGAAATTCAAACCTCTAATCTCTTGGTCGATAAGGTATGTCTTACCAAGTTAAGTTAATTCAAGTGAATGCAATTCAACATTTTTAAAAGCTACTTAAAAGAAGGGATACATAACTTATCAATAACATAAAACTTACCTCCCTTCATGAAAACTAGTTTTAGAAACACATAATTAAAAAAAAAAAGTCATAATATTATTTGGTTCTGCGTTTTATAACTTATACAATTTGAATCTCTATACTTTTAAATGTTTAACATTATTCCATGTATATATAATAAATCTTAAAACTAATTATCATCGTTAATTTGAAGTTAATTTTTATCTAAATTGATCAAACAATAATATTAATTTTCATTCAAGAAAAGGTACAACACAATATCTATAGAAACTAAAATTTTTAAGTAAAAGTTAACCACAAATTAACAATGATGAGTAATTAGAAGGTTTAATGAAAGCGACCTCACTAAATTTAATGAAATCATAGTGATTAAAATAGAAAAGTCTCCCAATATATACATCAAAATGATATTTTAAAGGGACGATTCACAGATCATATTTGCAACTAAGAAAATGAATTTGGCCATTAAGAAATATCATCCAAATTTGGATTCTCAATCCACAACTCACTTGGGAATTCAAAACCCAGCCTGTAACTTTAATGGCAGCTCAAGAAGATCCAAGAAAATGGGGGACATTAATGGTGGGATAAAAAGGAAAACATTGCAGAGACAAACAAAACCCACTTTGCCTAATAATACACAATTTACATAATCACTAAAATACCCCCCCCAAAATGCATTTTTTAGAGAGAGAGAAGGGTAATAATAGCTAAAAACCTCAAGAATTTGAAGTGGGAATCAATGGTGAACTTTGGGGACGAGGGCGTCTGGTTCTGCTTCTGCCTCTGCGAAGAATTGTTGGAGAAGAAGAAGAAGAAGAAGAAGAATTAGAAGCTGCAATTTCAACTGTTATTGGGGATTCCTTCTTCTTCTTCTCTTCTTCTTCTTCTTCTTCTTCTTGTTGTTTTTCTTCACTTGTCTTTTTTTGCACTCTGTTTTGTCCAAATTTTGTGGAGTTTAAGGTTGCTGGTAAAACACAGTTGCAAATCCACCCTGCATTCCAAAACCCCATCTCAAAAAATCTTCACAAACACAATCATTGACAGAGACAAATAGAAATGCTTTAAATCCTCACCATACTTATTTCGTTTTGATCTCTAAACTTTTAAGAGTTGTTTAAGATGCTGAGTGAGTTATAATAGTTTGTGAGTTATATAATACGTGTTTAAGATATAGAGTTTTTTAGTTTGTGTTTGAAGTATAGAGTCATTCATAGATTACTATAACACACGTTATTATAACATGCACCCAAATAGACCCTAGCCAATACACAAAACTTATATAGTCTAGATAGTTTATTTTTCATTAGTCCTAAATTCGTTTAGAGACTCGAATCCTAGCCAATACAAATGCTTGTTCTTCAGTTAAATGAATAAAAAGATTTGTTATGATATATGTTAAAGGTTAAATTATAAGTTTAGTAGGTTGTATAAGGGGTTGTGTGTATTTGGTCCCTAGAAGGTCTTTAATACATCTTTAAATTTTCTATATGTGTTCAATAGATCTTTAATCTATTTGACATTTTTTAAGTTCATTCCCCTATTAGACACACGATTGAAGGTTCAAAGACCTATAAAAAACAAGATTGAAAGTTCAAGACCTATAAGAAACAAAATGAAAGTTCATGGACCTATATATTACACACTTTTTAAAATTCAAAGAGTTTTAGACGCAACAAAAGTTAAAAAACTAAAGCCTCATTTGAAAACTATATGATTTTTGGTTTTTTGTTTTTAAAAATTAAGCTTATAAATACTACTCCCACCACCTATGGGTTTTCTTATATTGTTATCCACTTTGTACATATATTTCCAAAAACCAACTCAAGTTTTGAAAACTAAAAAAAAAAAAGTAGTTTTCAAAAATTTATTTTTATTTTTGAAATCTGGCTAAGAATTCAAATGTTTTCTTAAGAAAGATGAAAACCATGATAGAGAGTTGTCGAGTAATGATGAGAAATCAAACATAATTTTCAAAAACAAAAAATTAAATGGTTATCAAAGGAGGCCTAAATGTTTCAAAATACCCCAATTCTTTCAAAAGTTACAATATTATCATTGTCTTTCATAAATGTTTCAAAACTGCCATTAGAGTTGAAATCCATTAGAATGTTAAAAGAAAAATCGATATGACGGTGACTATGATACTTGTCTGGATCAAGTCTGAAAGAACGACATTCAAACATGTCGACATTCAACATTCTAATGATTTTTCTAAACATCAAGGGCGGTTTTGAAACATTTACGAAAGATTAAGGCTAATATTGCAAGTTTTGAAAAAATAAAGATATTTTGAAACAATTGTAATCTAGTCTAAAATAAAATATTTAAAGTCAGAGTTCCAAGAGAATAAAACAGCAAGAAGTAGAAAAGGAAATGTAAATTTAGATCAAAGCAGGAACTGAAGTTGGATCTTACCAATCCTAGCAAGGCGATTGACCCAATTTGGAATGGAATTTCCAGTGAGTTTGATGCAAACATGATTGCAAAAATGGTTGCAATTTTTGGTGATTAGATTATAAGCATTTCCTCTGTAATCTTTACTAAGTTCCTCCATTAATGATCTCACTTCTGCTTGACTCAAATCTGTTTTCCCAATCAAAATCGATTTTCTGAACTTGAATCCATCACATTGCTTCGGTTCCCCTTCAAATATCCCTGTGCTTGGATATTCATGAGCCCCAAATGCAAATTCAATTCCATGAACTGCATCAGAATCCCATAGATTTTTTAGTTTCAGATGAAAAATGGAGGTCCAGGAAACAGTAGAAAAGAGTTTCCAAGACTAAATTATACTGAAAGTAAAAGAAAACCTCAAAGTTCATTCAATTTTCCTTCATTTTCTCAGCAACCAAACAGAACCCATCAACATGAAGGTCCAGAAAACAGCAGAAAAGAATTTCCAAAACTAAATTTTAGTTCAAGAAGTAAAAACCTCAACGTTCGTTCAATTTTCCTTCCTTTTCTCAGCAACCAAACAGAACCCATGAAAATGAAAGATTGTCCAAGAGTAAATTGTAGTTCAAGAACAATCAACAAGTTCATAAGAGTAAAAACCTAGAAGTTCGTCTAATTTTCCATCATTTTATCACCATCCAAACAGAGCCCATCAAAATGGAGGTCCAGAAAACAGCAGGAAAGATTGTCCAAGAGCAAATTATACTTCAAGAACAGCCAACAAGTGCACTAAAAGTAAAAATTAACCTCGAAGTTCGTATAATTTTCCATTATTTTCTCAGTATCCAAACAGAACCCATCAAAATGGAGGTCCAGAAAACAGCAGGAAAGATTGTCTAAGGGCAAATTATACTTCAAGAACATCAAACAAGTTCACTAAAAGTAAAAATTAACCTCGAAGTTCGTCAAATTTTCCATCAGTTTCTCACCATCCAAACAGAACCCATCAAAATGGGAGGTCGAGAAAATATCGGGAAAAATTCTACAAGAGATAAAATCACACTAACAAGAACCTGTAAAGCAAAAACCTCGAAGTTCAATCAATTTCCCCCCGTTTTCTCAGCAACCAAACAGAAGCAAAACAGAACTCGTCGAAAGTGGATTCATCAGTCAACAAGCACCAAACCCAAATTCAGCATCAGAAATCAGAATGCAGATCTATTGCTGGAGATTCCAGCAGAAAAATCGATGAATTAGAACGAAGAGAAGCTTGAATTAGAACAAACCTTGAACACCAGAATGAAAAACACCGAGGCCAAACCAATATGCATAGCCATTAATGGGCGTCAGATCGTACACATTGAGGTACACTGGAGCGGATCCGGAATCGCCATTGCTGGAGATTCTTCTGCACAACATTTCGATCTCAGTTCCACTCACTCACTCACTGCAAGTAACAAACTCCATTGCTGAATATCTTCGAACCAATAGAAAATGATCATTGGAAATATAAACAAAAAAAAAAGTGGTCAGTGTGAAAAAACAATTAATGGGTAATCATAATTTTTCTTGATTCTTAACAAAGTTATAGTTTTTTTTTAAAGTGGGATTGGGAAATGGGATTCTTCTAATTCAAGTGGGTGCCACCCGTTGTTGTAAGAGTAAAACTCGAATTATTCAATAAATGGAGGGATTTGTCCTTTTTATTTATTTTTTTCTTTTCTTTTCTTTAATTGAACTTTTACATTTATTTATTATTATTTTTAGTTCATGTAGCATGGTATTTTCGAATGAAGAACTCTTTGGGGATGTGAATTAATAATTTATGTTATATTAGGGGGTGTTTGGTTTATGAGGTTGGGTTGAGTTGGGTTAAAACCCAACTCCTTGTTTGTTTCACCAACAATTATAATCGGTGACTTAATAACCCAACTCCATGGAGTTGAGTTATTAACTCAACCGTACATTACTTTCTGGCGGCGATCCGACAACTTTCCGACAACGGTCCGGCAAGTCTCCGATGATGGTCCGGCGAGTCTCCGACGAAGGTCCAACGACTGTCCGGCGAGATGAAGAAAGTGGAGAAAAGAAGAAGATGAGGAGAGTTTTTAAGTGTGTCTTTAAGTTGCTAATACTCTAGTTAAATAGACACCAAAAAGTTTTAATCCTTTTAGAACAAGGAATTATAATCCTTTTAGAAAAAGAAATCCTAAACAAACAGAAATCTTATTCTGATTATCCAAAGATTCAAATTTAAAAAAAATACAATTAAAACATCTAATTTTACGGAGCGCCACAATATACTCATCTAAGAAAAACTTTCGTCATTAAAAGTTGCTAGAACTTTACAATGGTCACATCTTCGAGTCATAATCTAAACTTAAACTATAAACTACATTTGCACAATAACAAAAAAGTCAAAAGCATAGCATAACAAGTGTCAACACACAAGCAACTCAAATAACTTTAACTAGACTTCCTGCGAGAGGCTATAAAGATCATTGCCTACGATGTAAAGCGAAGTATGCAGAATCTAAGACCCATGCCTCGATACCAACCAGAATAACCCTAATTTTTCAAACTCAAAATTTCCTAGGGACGTTACTAAGCAATATTGCTTACACCGAAAATTTCGGTAGCATAACGACGCTACTAGGACCTTGATGACATATCTAATATTTTGTAGATATGCAACTTCGATATGACATAAAAATATTTAAGTATGTTGACATATTTTTAACATCTTCACAAGGTAAACTATTTATTTCATTCTAAAGATGTCCATAGACAATGCATGTGTTTAGACAAATTTAAATAAACACTCTTCATATGCAAAGTACTAATACTAAATTAAGACCTACCTAAATTAAAATAAAAAAGTAGTGGTGAACATGTGCATAAAAAAATTAATAAAGTTCATATTGAAGAGTAAAAGTTCTAAATAATGAATTTTATTGGAAAAGAAATATTGATATCAAACCCAATATCCATTACTTTTGCAAATACCCCTAACATACATTTGACAAATGGTAATATATATTGTAATTTTATAATTGATCACATAATTGAGTTTTGAAATGGTAGACAAATGTGTTTGTATTTGATTTGTTGTGAAAACAAAATAAGGAAAAAAAGTCACAAAAAAAATCAAATCTTTCACTTTACATAAGATAAAAATTATTTTTAGCGGAGAAGAAAAATTGATATCAATCTCAATATTCTGTACTGTTCTAAATATCCCATATATCTTGCAAATTGTAATATATATTGTAAATTTGTAATTGATCTCATAATGAAGTTTTGAAATTGTAGACAAATATGTTTGCAATTGATTTGGTGAAAACAAAAAAAGTAAAGAAAAAAATCACAGAAAATCAGACTTATTCACTTTACAAAAAACTGCATCAGATACCTCTGACATAATAACTCAACTATGCAAATCAAACACTGACTTCCTAACTCAACTCAACTCTGCAAACCAAACACTGATTTCCAGAACTCACTGACAAAACAACTCTGCACAACTCAACCCAACTCAACCCAACTCTGCGATCCAAACGCCCTCTTAATAAATGAAATACTCTACATTTCAAATACATACTAAATAATTTTATATTTTAAACAATATAAATTATTATAACTCATATTATTATAATCAATTCAGGACCTCCAATAACCTTTTAATTTCTTAATCTAGTTATATGCCCAAATTGATTTTACAGTAATAAATTTAACTTGTTTTAAAAGAGTAGAATAATTATTTATTGATTTACATATTTTTATGATTTTTTTATATTTATAATATTTTAAAAAAATATCCATCACAATGGCATTTTATCGATATTTTTCATAAAATTGAGATTTTAACATTTTTATCCCGTCGATATTTAAAACCTTGGTATAGTTTTTAATATTATATTTTCATTGTTCTATTCCAAATTTTTAAGAAAAAATTGGTATATTATTCCATGTGATGTCTTATTGACTCTGATATATTTTTTGTTAATTTATTTTTATTGTATTTAATAGATAAACACAACTCCCTAAAATTTTCAATCTACTAAAAATGCATCACATCAAAAGGTGTGTCGACAACTTTGGTTCTTTTTTTAACGAAATAGTAACCTAGTTGCCTATAATCTAGTTGGTAAACTACCAACCTAAGCATAGTTTAACTGGTTTACTCATGTATCTTCAATCACAAAGCCATAATTTCAAATCGCTGTCACGTGTTTAACTAAATTCTAGATCTGAATTTTTATATTTTATTTTCACCATTAATAGAAGTGAAATTCTTACTAAATTGATTTTTTGTGATGTTGTAAATAGTTGAATATAGCAATATAGGTATGTTAGGTCAACATTTCATTAATTGATGATATTAATGACAATGATTGAGTAAATATAAGCACAATCTACCTTTTATAAACGTAATCAAATCTTTATCAAATTAAGGACTTAAATTAATACAATGCTCCTAAAGTAGAAATTATAAAAATATTCCTAAAGTATAGATTATAAAAGTATATGGAAGGTTAAAAACTTTTTTTATATACAAATAAAATTTTAAAAAATCCCAAAAGAAAGGTTTTTTTTTCTTCTTATTCTTTTTTTTTTCTAGTATTAATTATCCTCGTGTATATCTCTAGAAGTCTAAGAATATGGATGCCAAGTATTAAAAAGTCTAAGAAGAAATGGACAGAGGAAAATATTATGCTATTTCACACATGTGAACACATGACCTTTAATTTATAGGATAATTTCAAAACAAATTCAACTTAATTTGTCAGTGTTACAAAATCATATTATTATATTTCATATTTATATATTTTTTAGTACATATGTCATACTTATTTCACACACATTTGGCTTGTGAAATTACAAACAATATTCGTTCATAAAAATTGTAATGAAATTGGTACAAATGGAATAAATCACATGCACCAATTCTATTGAAGTTATAACAATAAAAATATCAACTTGAAGATAGTTTAAATGGTTTAAATTATTATATTTCAATTCTCTCACTCCCATTGAACTAAAAAGTAAAATAAAATATTGAACTAAAAAGAATGAAAAACAAAATTAAAAATATATATATATATATATTAATTCAACAACATTTGGGTCTAGGATTTGGGTCTAGGATTTAAATAAGACGACACGTATTTTAACTATTGAACTATGTTTAAGTTGACAAAAATAATTGATATCGAAGAATTTCATGGTTAAAATATCATTTCGGTCCCTGTACCTTGGACTTCATTCAATTTTAGTTTATGTACTTTCAAACGTTCAAATTCAGTTTTTGTACTTTCAATAAAGCTTAAATTAGTCCTTAATACTAGTTTGAAGTTAATTTTTATTAAATTTGGTTAAATAATAATAATAATTTTAATGCAAGAAAAAACACACTGTAAACATTTTTCTAAAATTTATAGATGGAAGGCTAATAGAGAAAAAAAAATGTTAACAAACCAAACTAATTATAGGCTATACAAAAACTAGATTTAAACATTTAAAAATACCAAGACTAAAATGTAATAAAATCTAAAATAGAAAAACCAAAATAGTATTTTTAACTCAAACAAAATATTTATTATTTAATTTTCAGATCAACTTTTTCTGCTATCATCAAGAAACGAAGTTAAAGGTAAGAGCATTTCTTTTTTCTAAATAAAGACCAAACTTCGTCTTTAAAAAGACATGATTTTGAGATGGAAAGAATTAAATACATTTTCGTCTCTTTTTTTTTTTCTTTCTCATTTTCAATCATACATTAAACTTTTTTCAATTGAATTTAATGTCATTCAAACTTTTTTTTTTGAAGACCATTCCAACAAAAAAAAAAAAAAAAACACAGTGAACTAAAAAAAACAATTAAAACAAATAGATCTTATTTAATATCAAATTATTTTATCCGATAATAATGGCGAGACCATATTTATTTTTACTATATAATACCCTCCCTAATTTTTTCAATTTTTTTTTTAAAGTTTTCTATGGACTATGAGTTGATTAAGATAATGGTTGAGATTCATTTTAAATCAGGATAAAACTCTTAACCATTATATTATATTAATAAAGTATAATTGACTTTTTTTAATTTTATTTTTATGAAAAAGTAAACTTCATGTATATATATTTATCTTTGTGCTAATTTTTCATATATATATATATATATATATATATATATGAAAAGTTAGCAGAAAGTGGAACATGCATTGTAATGACCATTAGTGATTAAAATTAGGTGTTTAATTAATTGAAAATAGAGAAATTAGAATATAATGATTAGCCTTCTAGGTTAGGCACTGTGGTGGGTCCCTCACAAGGGATGGCCTTAAACAACTTTTTATTTTCCCTCTTTTTAAATTTCAAGGTAAATTACAAATTTAGGCTTTCAATATGGTTCTTAAAATTTGAAAAGTATCAGGTTGTTGAAATTACAATTTTGTATTTATTAATTTTGTATTTATTAGGCTATTAACTTTTAAAAAAAATGTATAAATAAGTATTTTAAATATTTGACATTTTTTAAAATTCACAAATTTCTTAGATACCAAATTCAAAGTTTAAGGTCCAATCAGACATAAAATTCAATTTTATATCCAATATATTGATTATTTTTTAAAAAATTTAAATATATCGCAGACTTATTAAACACAAAATTAGTTTTTAACCTATTAAGCAGTTTTTAAAGTTCAAAAAACTTTTAATACTAACTCGAAAGTTTAAAGGCTAAACTTTTAATTCTTTTAATACATCACACAACATTTTTTTTAATCATATTACATGCCTACTTGGACATATAACATATTAACACTAACTCATTATAAAACCGATAATTTAGTAAAAAAAAAAAAAACACGAAACACTCAAACCAATATTAATATAATTTATTGATCTGATTATCAACTCATATTATTATTTTTTCAACAATACGTAGGAGGTAGGAATGAAAAATATCAACCTCTAATTCATTGGTGGATTATATATATATTGAAATCAGTTGAGTTATGCTTATCTTAATAATTATTGACTTAAAATATGAATAATTCTCATTTATGAGGATTATTTAATCGTTAAACTAGGTTATTTTTGTCATTTTTGTATGTTTATTTATTACTGAGCAAACAAAAAATATAATAAATGAGTAAAATTTTTGAAAGCTTCCTAAGAATGGTTAGAAGTGAAGAATAGTTGGGGAAAAAAATGAATTTGAACTAATCTCATTATTTTTGTGTAGATTTGAGTTACTTGCAAAGCAGAATAATAACAAGCTAGAATGAAAGACAAAATGCAACTGCATTTCGGAATTTTTAGAAAAACGACACAAACTTCGGAATTTCAAGATTTTTGGAGATTTTGGCTCTTTTTTTTTTTGAAAGTATACAACCTAGAATCACGTCTAAATGATTGCCTATGGATTGAATATTGATTTAGAAGGAAACCTTAACTTGCACCACCGATAAAAAGAGGACGTTTATGGGTTTTCAGCAACTTTTAGACTGCAACTTTCTTCAATCTTCGAACAACAATGTGTTCTTTCTTTTTTCTTTATTTTTCAGCACACCTTCTTCATGTTTTAGTCCTGTAATCTTCCTAAGGTTGATCCCTCTTTCACGAAAGTGAACAGGTGGAGATTCATAACCTATTCACGGGTTGTTGGAATCAATCAAACAAGAAAGTTAGGATTTTAGCTACGGCATGCTTTATGCTTTAAGTATTCAAATTTAGTTGTTGCTCATTTTTATGAGAATTGTTTCTTCAATTTGTTATTATTTTTATGTTCATTTCCGCTAGAATCAAAGTAGGATTAAGTTCTTATACTTTCATTTCACAAGCAATAAAGTGGTCGAGAGTTTTTAAGCATTTTCTCTACTAGTGTTCTTTGTTTCACTTACTATTTTATTCTCCTTACTTAGTTCATAACTAAAACTTATAAGCAAGCATTCAAAAGAAATAAGTAGGTTGTGGATTAATTCTATTTTCTCTTTCGTTCCTTTTTAGAGTTTTCGAAAAGTATGAAATTTTTAATTAATAATTATTTTATGTTTTTCTTCTTTTCCATCACCAACTAGATCATATCTAGGGATTCAAGTTGTGAATGCTATAAAATAGAGATGCTAAGCTTAAAGTAACAAAATCTATCGGATCGACACATAAAACTAAGTTTGTTTTTATTGAACTTGATGTGTGTAAACCTAGTCCGCCAATTAGTGCTTGCTCATCAAAGCTATAACTCAATACCAAAAGGGTTAAGGAATAACGACTGTCGTGAAAGCAATGGAGGAAAGGACTTAAAAATAATATCTGAAGCTTCGATGATCCTAGACATTAGGCGAGAGTTCAAAACCACTAGGGGTGTGTGCTAAAATTATATAAGCTCAATTAGCCATAGACAAATAGGTTTAATTGTTTAGCTCCTAAAGGTTTTGAGAGCAAAACTGAATAGGAGTTGGACTCGGTTTACTTAGGATTACGATTGTTGAAACGATTGCAATTGTATTTTTAGTAGCATTTATTTCGAAGGAACAAAACAACTCGAATTCCCTTCTTTTACACATTGATTTTTCCTTAATTTCAGTAGCACTACCTTCAAGTCACTTTTACAAAATTAGTTACCACACTTACATTCTTATTAGCATATTTTATCTTCCAAATAAGATTTGCTAAAATATGTTCTCTGTGGGTTTCGATACTCTACTTCAAGTTTATATTATTTTGATCACGTGCACTTGCGCGTAGAATTCGATCAATTACTCCATGAATACTAGTTGAACAAAAAAAATTGAGCACTATAATTTATCTTCAACAAATATCTAAATTAATCTTGAGTAAAAAAAATCAGTGATAATTATAAAAAATAAAAGAAATTGTTATAATATCCAACTCAGTTAGTAGCTTGTATTTAATAATAATATATTTATAATGAAAAACGTATCACATTTGTAATGCTTTTTTATTCAAAAACATTTTTCAAATTGAAGCTGATTAATATATATGGACAAAACTATATTACATTTTAAGGGGAAATTTTTCCAAGACATTTTTTCTTTAAATTGACATGGGCAATGAGCAGTCATGGAAGTCGACTCCTTAAAGGACAATTTTGTTGAATAATTTAAGAGCATCAATTTTGAAAAAATAGATTTAGTTAACAACTTGTTTACACGTTCATTTTTTTATATATAAAACAAAAAAGAAAAAAAATCTTAACAATTTTATAATATTATCCACCATACCAATGAAAACTGTTGAGGTACCATATAAAAAAATAACAAAATTATAAACAATACCCTTAAACTTTATTTTTTGTTTGGAAAAATACCGTATATTCTTTCAAAAGTAGTAATATTATTGTTGATCTTTTATAAATGTTTCAAAACTATCATTGGAATAGAAATCTTCTACAATGTTAAACGAAAAATCGATGTGGCGATGATATGGAATGACCTGACAGTGACTAAAACACTTGTCTGGATTAAGTCGAAAAAACGACATTCAGATACATCGACTTTTCATTTAACATTATCTAACAATTTTTCTACTCCCATAATAGTTTTGAAATATATTTTTTTTTAAATCAAGGACAATACTCCAACTTCTAAGGGGTTGTATGAGGCGTTAAGTGAGTTATAATAAGAAAAGGTTATAATAGTCGGTGGGTTATTATAATCTGTAGAATCATATAATATTATTTAAAATGCACAGTAGTATAGTCTGGGGTTATAATAGTATATGTTTGAGGTGCAGACTATTATTATTATAACCTGTGCCCCAAACAACCCATAAAAGAATATTGGTATCCTCTAGACAAAAAAAGGTCTTTTAAAAAAATTAAAAGAAAAAAAAAATCTAAAAGAGTCCTTGTAAACAGTGAAAAACAAACCATCCATTTCTTCTTGAATTATTTGTCTCCTCTATCATTTTCTTCGAATAGAGATTTTAGAGAACAAAGTTAAACCTAAAGGGATGTTTGACTTCTAGCTCCCCTAAGTTGAGTTAACTTGAGTTGGGTTTTAAAGCCAGCCTATTGTTTGGTTCATGGAGGAATTAACTCCCTATAAATAAATTTAACTCTACCGACTTACTGCAATGTTAGGATATTAACTCCACTGACTTGTACAGTAACCTTATTGACATATTTTTATTACCGCTTCTTTAACGATTAGCGGCCATTGCTGGCGACCTTCTTCAGCGACCGCTTCTAACGACTTTCTCCGACGACCATTTGCGACAACTGACGACCACTACCAACTACCTTCTTCGACGATTGGCGACAATTGTTGGCAACCATATTCAATAATCGACGATACTTTTTTTCGGTGACTATCACTGGTAAATATTCTTAGTGACCGACAACACTCTCATGGTTCAAAATAATATGAAATGCACATATACTTAGTTGGTCTGACTCTCTTCTCCAACAATCTTTTTTCATATTTAAGAACTCGACTCATTGTTGATCATTACTTATACTTTGTAAACAATAATTATGTTTTGTGAATCATGTAAATAGGCGTTTGATGACCTACTAATATATTGTGAATATTCCACTCCTACAAAACATTAATGTTGAAATATATTGTCGTTTTCTTGGCATTTTAAAAAAGTAAAATACAGACATTCTCTTTTTTAAATATGTTCAATTTAGTACATGCGATTAAATAAATGTAAATAAACAATGTTCTTTTGAAAAGAAAAATGGAATGGTTAATGTGTTTTGAAAAACTCCCACGTAACGGAGACCCTATTAGTAATTAAAAGAATCGTAATAAATTCCTTATTTGTAAGTTTTAAAGTTCAATGTGTATTTTGAAAGTGAAACGTTAGATTTCTATATTTTGATAAAAGTTCAATTTGTATTTAAAAAAAAATATGTGTAATTTTTTTTTTCTTTTGCATTCATCAATTACTATTTGTTGTTATAAAGAATGCAACATTTGATTTCTATACGTTGAAAGAAGTTTAATATGTAATGCAAATATTTGATTTATATAAATGGAAAGAAGTTCAATGTGTAGTAGAAAGACAGAACAAGGTGTATTGCATATAGTTTGGAAGAATAAATTTCTAAAAAAAGAAAGATAAAAAGTAATGTTTTTTGTTTAAAGATAAATGTTGAAATATATTGTTTGGCATTTGGATTCAATATTGGAAAGTTGGAAAAATATGGACCCGTTTGATAATGTTCTCGTTTCTCGTTTCTTGTTTCCTGTTTCTTGTTTCTTAAAAATTAAAAATAGAAACATGTTTGATAATTATTTCTGTTTCTTGTTTGTTTTAAAAAAATAGAAACAGACATGTGTTTGGATAACTATTTCTTGTTTCTTGTTTTTTTAGTAAAAATAAATTTAGTACATAGAAAATAATAAAATATATAACTTGCGTTAAAATAAATATAAAATAATCATAAAGAGTTTATAATATTTTATTCCAAACCAACATAAAAATTAATAATAATAATGATTTTTATCTTGTTCAAATTTGATCTGTAATGTCATTTATCACTCAAATCAATTCACTTTGTACTATTTTGGCTTATAGAAGTTAATTCAATTAGACTAATTTATAAATGGTAAGGTTAGTCAATTGAGCATACACACATTTTTTTTAACTTAATAATAAACTTTTTTTCCTTTAAAAATGCATTAGTCATACACAAAAAGTAAAATTAGAAAAAAAAGACAACAAATACTTTTTTATATTTAATCGTAACAAAAGAAAAAAATAATCGAGATTTAAATAAAAATAATAACGAAAAGAGAGAAGAAAAAAGATAAAAACATAAAATAAAAGAGAAAATAAAAAAGAAAATATTAAAAGAAAAAAAATATTAGGATGAAAGAGAGAAAAACAAGAGAGAGAAAAATAAAAAAGAAAAAACTAAAAGAAAAAAGTATTAAAAGAAAAAAAATAAAATGGAAGAGAGAAGAAGAAGAGGGAGGAAAAATAGGTGTAGAGAGTAGGAGTAAAGATACACGCATGAAACATCATAAAAGAAACATGAACAGAGTTTGAGAAACTACTTTTTGTAGTTTCTCGAAATCTGCCACTTTTTTAAAAATGTTTCTAAAAAGAATAGAAACAAGAAATATAAATGTTTATCAAACAAGTATGTTTCTTGAAAATGAGAAACGGAAACAAGAAACAAGAAACATAAACGTTATCAAACGAGCCCTATATGTTCTAGATGAATGATTAGAAAAAAATGAAGGAAACAAAAATAGTTAGCTAAAAATTAGTCTAAAAAACTGTGCACTAGATACCCGACAATTTAACTTAACTCTGCACCCTAATCAAAAATTTTATGACTTAACTCAACCAAACTCTGTACTCCAAACATAACTTATGAACTCACTTACCAACTAACTCTACCCAACTAAACTCAACTACTTGTGCCAAATGCCTCATAAAATATAAGATTTTGTTCGGTATTTCTTTTAAAAAATCACAACATAGTTATTAAGACACATAACCATTTGATTTTTTATTTTTAAAAATTGTGTTTATTTTCTCATAGTTTCTTTACGTTAATTTTTATTTTTCTTAATAAAACATTTTAATTCATAGTCAAATTCCAAAAAAACTAAACAAAATTTTAAAAATGATTTTTTCAAGTATTTAAAACTTGGCTTGGATTTAAAAAATGCTTAATAAAAGATAGATAACCAAAAAAACAAAAAAACAAAAAACAAAAAAGTGAACGTAATGTTTATAAACTTAGTTTTCAAAAATTAAAAATCAACTAGCTATCAAATATGACTTAAACTTTCCTTTTTACAAACACTACAAAGGTTAGCTTTCTATTTCTACGTGACTTTAACACGTGAATGTATTTTTTTTCTAGATCACTACTTCTATAGCCATTTTTTAAAATCTCCTCTAACAATACAACCATATCTTAATCATGCATGACATATACTTTTGATTGAGGTCAAAGATTTGAATCCTACACTTGTACGAGTTATTTTTTTTAGCATAGAAGGAGAATTCATTAAACATTGATGATAAAGTTACAAGTTGATTGACCCCGTTCAGACTCAAGCGTCTTGCGGAACCAAACAAGAAAGTAATCAAACCAAAGCCCTGTAGTCCCCCCAATCCCTTTCTTGCTAATACATGTTCAAGATTGTTGAAAGATCTACTAGTATGGCTCAAACGAATCACCTTAAAGAATTTTCAAAATGCGTGGATATCTTCGATGTAATTTTTTATGTCTGATGTAGGCTCCTGGAATCCATTCACCACTGCTACCAATGACAATGAATCCGAGAAGAAGTGAACTTGAGAAAACTCCAGACGGGAAGCCAATTTCAAACCATCATATAACGCTACTGCTTCGAAGCATGTCGAATTTAAGTAACCATCATGTTTAGTGGCTATGGCCACCAGACAACGCCCGTCATTGGCTCGAAAAGCCACTCTCACACCAGTCATTCCTTCATGTTCACTACACGCTGCATCCACAAAAATGTTAATGCAAGATGGGGCCGAGAAAGGCCTAGTGATGCCACTCTCAGATTTGGGCATCGAAGATGACTTTGTAGATTGGACTTCCTGTAGGTACTGTAGTACCCATTCCGTTCTAACAGAGATCAGAGTCAACTGGTGGCTAAAACACCAATTATTCTGGTCATTCCAAATGCCTCATGCACCAACACTCAACAGTTCAAAGCTCTTACTGTTATAGTTCCTAAACAAATAAATCCAAATATCTTGTATCGACCAACTTCTATCTAATCCATCCACGATCCCCATAATCAAGATATTCCACAGTTCTTGTGCTATGGGGCACCAAAACAGTACATGGTCCATCTTTTCAGGTAATCGACCACATATAGGAAAATAACAAGGGAGGTCCATACCTCTTCTGACCAGGTTGACTCGTGTGGGCAAGCAATTATGAAAGGAACGCCATACAAATAATTTTACCTTCGTCGGTAAATTTAATCCCCATAGGGCTTTCCACCATTTTCTGTCTCCCTCCGCCATGGAAGAGGATGGTCTCTCGGAATCCATCATGAACAAATTGTATCCACTCTTGACTTGATACTGACCCCTCTTGTCAAAATGCCATACCCATTTATCTGCACATCCAGATAAAGATATTGGTTGCCTGACCATTTCCTTTATTTCCTCATTTTCAAAGTAATACTCCAACCTGCTGATATCCCACTGTTTTTTCTGGTGTAATGAATTCAGAGATATATTTCTCCCCTGAGTCATTGAGGTTGTGGATCGGTTTAAAGGACCATAACCTTGGTAACCAAGGGTATTTGCAAATTCTAATGGATTCCCCATTTCCAACCTGCCATCGCATGCCTTTCTTCAGTAACTCCAATCCCCAAACAAAACTCTTCCAGAAGTATGACCCTGAGGCTAGAGAAGATGAAATACTGAGAAGATCAGAATTAGGAAAATATCTGCCTTTCAGAACCTTAGACACCGCGAGGATTCATGAAAACCCTCCAAGCCTATTTGGCTAGGAGGGCTTTGTTTGCCCCCACCAGGTCACGAAAATTTAGACCTCCCAATTCCTTAGGTTTACATAATTTCTCCCACCTCATCCAGTGTATCTTCTTCTTCTCTGTTGTGGAGCCCCACCAGAATTTTGCTATCTGACTAGTGAATAACTGACACAACTTTTTGGGGAGTCGGAAACAACTCATGGAAAATGTTGGTAAGGCCATGGCTACACTTTTTACCAGCACCTCTTTAGCCCCTGCAGAGAACAAAATTCCTTTTCAGCCTTGTAATTTATGCCAAAACTTGTCCTTTAAATGGCGCCAGTCTGTCCATTTACTTATTGAGAATGAAGAAGGAATACCCAGATACGACCCAAGATTGTCAACTATATTCATTTGTAGGATGAGACCTAGGTATTGTTTCGACTTTCTTATATTGATCGACTGACCTGATGCCAACTCATAGGTACTGAGAATAGCCTTTAGTAGGCCAAACTCATTGGCATTGGCTTTCAAGAAAAGAAGACTATCACCAGCAAAAAATAAATGAGTCACCTTAGGAGTTTGTCTTGCAACTGCCACCCCCGGAAAGTCTACCAGTCCTTGATTTTGATGACAGTAAAGCTGACAAACCTTCGGCACAAAGCAAAAACAGATATGGGGATAACGGATCTCCCTGTCGCAACCCTCTTGACGGTTTAATAGTCCCAATATCTTTTCCGTTTAATGAAATGGAAAAGGAGACCGTCGAAATGCAATCCATGATCAGATCCACCCATCTTGTAGGAAAGCCCAACTGTAATAATACCTGTTTGAGGAAAGCCGATTCCACTCTATCGTAGGCCTTGTTCATGTCCAACTTGATTGCAGCAAAACCCCCGTGACCTTTCTTCCTCTGGTACATCCAGCCTAAAGTTTCATGTGATATGATAAGATTATCTGTGATGTTCCTGCATGGGACAAAAGCGGATTGCTCCTATGAAATTATATCACCCAGAATTAGCTTCATTCTGTTCGCGATCACCTTTGTAACTATTTTATAACAAACATTACAAAGGCTAATTGGGCGATAGTCTGTCACCTCCTTAGGATCTTTCATCTTGAGAATAAGAACGATAGTAGTTTTGTTCCAACATGCCGGCGAGACATTCTGATTAAGAATTTTCAAGCAACTGTCCACCGTCTGGGGGCCTATCACATCCCAGTATCTCTGGTAAAAGACTGTCGGGAAACCATTTGGACCTGGTGCCTTAGTTGGGTGGAAACCTTTCACCGCTCTCACAATTTCATCCTCAGTGAAGTCCTGCCTTAAAATGTTAACCATATCATCAAATAATTTCCGAGGGATTGCATTACTTGTACGAGTTGTTGAATGCAAATAAAAAAAAGTTGGGATAATAAGTACAATTCAAACCCTATTTTCTTTATAAATATTAAGGACAATGTCACGATTGAATCTACACCCTTATTTCACTTCTCAACTTTTTGAAGTTAGTGCGAGTTTGGAAAATCTACGGTATACATAAACAATACAAGGTAGAGATTTGGATGCCTAATTTTAAAAATGAATGCATAATTTATTAATCAGTTGAGTCATGTTTTAAGTTGGCGGGAATCTTCTAGAGAAACATGTTTTTATAAGTGGTTGAACTTTAAAAAAATTAATGGATTTATTTTTATAAAGTAACTATAAAAATATAAATTAAATTACAAAATTAATCCCATGATTTAGATTTTGGAAAAAGTCACAATTTAGTATTTATAGTTTTAAAAGTTAAAATTTCATCATTATAATTTGATAAAAGCTTTCAAATAATTCATATCGTAGAGATTATTTACGAGAGTTTTATCAAAATGTGGAGACTGATTATAACATTTAAAACTCTAAAGACTAAATTTTAACTTTTTGCGTACGGTGTACATATATATATAAAATAAAATTGAACAACAACGAGGACGGTGGGCCTCAGGCCCAAATATTAGCACCACAATGGGCCTGGCAAATGAAGACTCGTCAAGCCCATCAGAATCAGTGACATATATATTCATTCCACTTTTCCCCAAAGCGCCATCTTGTTCAAGGGCAATGTTTCGCGCCAGAGCCAGTTGGAGTCGATTTTCAAAGCGATTGAAGCCATTCGAAACCAAATCATTTTGCTCCAAATCCCACATTCCGACCAACAAGAACAACAACAACGGCAAGATCAATGGAGACAACAAGGTTGAGTCGGATCTGAGCAGCTACAACGAAGCTTACAAGCAGCTGGATAACTTGGACTTCATGACCGCATCCAAGATCCTCTTCACTGAACCTCCCAAGAAAAAGAAATTTGGGTACCAATTTCTCTTCTCTATCTTCCTCTTCCATGCCTGTTTGACCAGTTCTACAGTTCCAGTAGCTTTTCGTTCTTCAAGTTCTTTGGGGCATTTTATCAAACACGTTGTGTTCACATTAGTTATGATTGAATGAAGTGGGTCTCGTTGTATGCTTGTGTGTATGTTTAGATGGAGTAGTGAGATTTGAATATTCAATAGCAATGCATCGTATTATTTTTTTGTAAATCTTAATCATAAAAAAATTGTTTCAAATAACCCATCAATATAAGCTGCTGATGGTTTGTGCTTTTAGAATTAGAAGTGTGTTCAAAATCCATACATCTTTCTGACGATTTTCTCTTCTTCCTATAACATATCTCTTTCATGCTCAGGATTGATTTCCATCTGGTGCAACTTTTCTTTGCTTGCATGCCGTCTTTGGGTGGGTACCTTTACCTGTCTCTCTCTCTGTTTATACTGTGTTTGGCTAGACATTACGTGTGTCTTAATCATTTGCCTAAATGCACTTATTTTCTGTAACAGCTGTGTATCTGGTGGCCCAATATGCTCGTTATGAAATGAGGAAGATGGAAGCGGTAAACTAAATTTCAGGGCCTTGTATTTAAGTTTCTCAAGTTTACATTCTGCATTTACTGCTTTATGTTTTCTTTAGTTAAACGTTTTCACATAATTCTCTTTTCTTAGTTTGCTCTGCCTTTCTTTTTCTGTTTTATCTTCTCTGTATTCTATGATTATCATGATTTTACACGACAAAATTGGGGAAGTGTGAAAAATGTTTTTTATATGATAATTTTTGAAACAGGATTCTTCATCGAAGTACCAAGCTTTCCCTTTTTTGATGCCAAACATTTATGCATGCACAATATATAGTTCATAGTTGTTAACTAGATGTGCACATATATTTGTAATGTATGCAAAACATTATATGAGAGGATCATAATTAGTAACCATGTCTTAATTGGTCAAGAGTCTTATTGGTTGATCTATTAGGGGTTGTTTGGGGCGCTGAGTGGGTTATAATAACATGGATTATAATAGTTGGTGGGTTATAATAGTATGTGGAGCTATGTAATCTATGTTTTGAATTCAAAGTTATTTAGTCTAGGTTATAATAGTCAGTGTTTGAGGTGCAGAGCATTCTATACACTATTATAACACAAATTATTATAACATGCACCCCAAACAAGCCCTTATAGTATAGGTTTTTGTTTAGGTTCTTCTTGTGTTGGGTTTGTCTTCTTGTAGGCCTGTTTGCATTCTTTCATTTTTGTTTATGTTAGATCCCCAATTGTGATCACGTATTCTAGAAAGGAAAAGAAAGGAATTTGAGGGAAAGTTAGGAATTCAGAGGGAGGGACCACTGTGGTTTGAGGGCTGAAAGTTTTTGTGAGGGGAATGTCACTTGGGGCGAGGGGCCTTTTGGGAGAGAACCAACTCTCTCTAATAGCTGGGGGGTTTTTCTTGTATTTCTGCTCTTTCTTTTTGTTTTGGTTGTAGCTTGAAGCTCATTTGGAATGATATAACCACTGTCTATTGCAGAGAAGTCAATAAAACAGTGTTTTCCAGTGTTTCTTGAGATTATTAGGCTACTTGTGAGTTTTCTGCTTGCAGGGTTGGTTTAGATACCTAACATCTTGGTATCAGAGCACGTGAAATTCTGGGGAGAACAAGGCGAATGATGCAACGAAAAATGGAGGAAAGAGTTGAAACGACGAAAGGGAGATTACTGATCTCAGAGCAGCAATGTTGGAACTTTCCAGGAACATGGGAATCCTGTATGATAGGGTCTCAGATAGCCAACGGAATATGGAGGAGTCGAGAGAAACTCATCGGAAACAGTTGGAGAAGATCAAAGAGAGTCAGAAAATGCTGGCTGTTATGCTTGCGGGGAATGGAGGAGGAGCCCGCGAGAGTTCGACGACAATCACAAACCCAAACCAAGCCGCTTTTCGAGTAGGAGAAAGCTCAGGTACACGATCGAAAAAGAACGGGGAGGTCGGAGAGCAGTCGTACCCGAAAATGGAACCTTCGTCCGATCGAGGTAAGTTTAAGAAACTTGAAATGCCTGTATTCGATGGGTCTAATCCCGATTCGTGGTTATTCAGGGCTGAGACCTATTTCGAAGTTCACCAGCTGAGTGAGGTAGAGAAAATCAATGTCTCAATTGTAAGCTTTGATCCCGAAGTAATCGAATGGTATCGTTATAACCAATACACGATCGAAGGTCTCTTCCTGGAAAGATTTGAAACAGAGGATCTTCGATAGGTATTGCCACACGCAAGAAGGTAGTTTATGTGCTCGATTATTGGCCATTAAACAAGAAGGAACGGTAGCGGATTATCGGAAGAGATTCGAAGTCTTTTCGACGCCGGTGCTGCACCTCTTTTCGGAAGACGTGCTCGAAAATACGTTCTTAAACAGCTTACGGCCAACGGTCAGGGCGACGGTGGTTAGTCGGGAACCTAAGGGGTTAGATGATATGGTGAGGCAGACCCAACTTATCAATGACAGGGATCTCGCCATCAAAGTGGCCCAAGAGGAGGAGGCCCAGTGGGTGGCGAATGTTAAAAAACGCGGAATAGGCCAGGCCCATGGAAGTAGTCACTTAAGCCCGGGATATTCCATGAGTAATAAGGCCTACTTTTGTCGGCAAGCCAAATTCAAAACCTGCAGATTTCACGAAGATGGTATCGGTGCACGAGAGAGAGGCGTGGAGCCGCGGAACCTTCGAGGAGGTTATCTGACTCCGAGTTTCAAGCTAAACGAGAGAAAAGACTCTGTTTCCGTTGCAATGAGAAATATTCGGCCAACCACAAGTGTAAGAATCGAGAAGTTCGTGAGTTACGGGTCATGCTGGTAGGAGAGTTTGGAGAAATCGAGATCATACAGGGGGTTGGTGAGGATTGTGCCGAAGAAACAAAACAAGTTGAACTCCAAGCCTCAGAGGTGGTCGAGGTAGCAGAGCTTGATCTGAAGTCCGTTCTGGGATTCTCTACGCTTGGAACCATGAGAGTTCGAGGGAGAGTTGGAGAGAAGGAAGTGATTGTCCTCATCGATAACGGGGCTACACACAACTTCATTTCACAAGAGTTGTAGAGGATTTGAAGTTGCCAGTGGAGGACACTGTGAGTTATGGTATTCTGATGGGCAACGAAAAGGCGATAAAAGGGAAAGGGGTGTGTAAGGATGTGGCCGTCCACCTCAAAGAGATATTGATAATTGAAGACTTTCTTCCCTTCGATCTAGGAAGAGTCGATTTAGTACTAGGAATGCAGTGGTTAAAAACAATGGGGTATATGGGAGTAGATTGGAACGAACTCACAATGACAGTCGGAAATGGCGACACGAAGGCCACCATCCAAGGTGATCCCTCTCTGACCATCGCTGAAATCTCGTTGAAAAATATGGCTAAGACCTAGGTTGAACAAGATGTGAGGTTCCTAGTTGAATACAGGGAAATCACAGTTGAAGACGAGGAAGAGGATTCAGAAGGTGAAAACGAACAGGGTATTGGAGAACTTACTCGAGGAGTTTGTGAGCTACTGCAGGAGTATGACGGTGTTTTTCATTTACCCAAAAAGTTACCTCCTAAACGCGAGGTAGACCATTGAATTGTTCTGAGAGAAGACAATCAGACGGTGAACGTCAGGCCATATTGGTATGCTCATGCTCATGCTCAATGAAGCCATATCGGTGAACGTCAGGCCATACGTGGGGAAATGCTGGCTGCAGGGATAATTCGAATAAGCAACAACCCTTTTTCAAGCCCGGTTCTCTTGGTTAAGAAAAAGATGGGGGATGGAGATTTTATGTGGATTATAGAGCTCTAAATCAAGCAACCATACCTGATAAATTTCCAATTCCAGTTATAGAGGAGTTGTTGGATGAGTTACATGGTTCGCAAATATATTTGAAGCTAGATCTTAAGTCGGGGTATCATCAATCCGAATGTGCGAACAGGATATACCTAAGACAACTTTCAGGACTCACGAAGGTCATTATGAGTTTTTAGTGATGCCGTTTGGTTTAACCAACGCGCCAGCCACCTTCCAATCCTTGATGAACCAGGTATTTCGTCCCTTCTTAAGGAGGTTCTTATTGGTTTTCTTTGATGACATTTTGGTGTATAGCCCTGATTATGATACTCAACTTAAGCATCTAGCTATTGTATTTGACACTCTAAAGGAGAATTCGTTGTTTGCTAATCGTGCTAAGTGTGTCTTTGCACGAAGTAGGGTGGAATATTTGGGGCACTGGGTTTCTGCAGATGGGATAGAGGCAGATCGTAGCAAGGTGCAAGCAATGTTGGACTGGCCACAACCCCGTTCAGTTAAGGAGCTGAGGGGATTTTTGGGACTCACAGGGTATTGCAAACGATTTGTTTTGAACTATAGTTTGATTGCAGGACCGCTGAATCAATTATTGAAGAAAGATTCTTTCACATGGAATGAGGAAGCAACCCAAAGCTTTTGAACAACTAAAAATGGCCATGGTAACACTCCCTATCCTTGCTCTCCCAGATTTCTCCATACCCTTTATTATTGAAACAGATGCGTCAGGCAAGGGGGTGGGAGCGGTTCTTTCTCAAAGGCAACGACCCATAGCCTATTTCAGCCAGTCACTTTCAGCCAAGTCGAGGTTGAAATCAGTATATGACCGTGAGCAAATGGCTATAGTACTTGTAGTACAGAAATGGCGGCACTGTCTGATTGGCCAGCGTTTTATAGTCCTTACTGACCAACGAGCATTAAAACATCTCCTAGAGCAAACGGAGGTCCAACCAGAGTACTGGAAATGGCTCACCAGATTGCTTGGGTATGACTTTGAGATCAAGTATCATCCCGGTCTCTTGAATAAAGCTGTTGATGCGTTGTCTAGAATGCCAGAGAAGGAGGAAGCCACCTTGACAGGGGAATTACTCGCACTATCAGCCCCGTCTCTCTTGGACCACTCGATAATTCAACAAGAAATACATCAAGATCCGGATTGGTGAAAGTAATGGAAGAAATGGCACAGGACCCTCTGAAGCATCCTAAATTTTCCCTGCATAAGGATCACTTATGTTATAAAGGTTGAACGGTACTCTCGCATAAGTCCTCACTGATTCCCTCCATTTTGACCACGTTTCATGACTCGGTGATGACAGGACACTCAGGATTTTCGAGGACTTACAAACGCCTAACTGGTGAGCTTGGAAAGGTATGAAATCAGATGTGAAGAAGCATGTGGAAGGATGTTCAACCTGTCAGCGAAACAAAGCTGACTTTGTTTCTTCAGTTGGGTTACTCCAACCCTTAGATGCTCCTAATGGCATTTGGGAGGAACTCATGATGGACTTTATGGAGGGGTTACCTAGATCACACGGTAAGAACTCGATTTTTGTGGTGGTAGACCGATTGAGCAAGTATGCTCACTTCATGGCTTTACATCACCCTTTCACAACAAAGGAGGTAGTTGATGTGTTTGTCAGGGAAATAGTGAGACTACATGGGTTTCCAAAGTCCATAGTGTCAGACAAAGATAAAATTTTTGTAAGTAGATTTTGGAATGAACTTTTCAGGATGCAGGCGACTCAATTGCGCAAAAGTACCTCGTTTCATTCCCAAACCGGTGGCCAGTCGGAGAGAGTTAACAGGTGCTTGGAAAACTATCTTCGTTGTTTTTGTAGTGAGAAACCTAATTAGTGGGAGCGTTGGCTTCATTGGCCAGAGTATTGGTATAATACTACTTTCCATATCTCTATCCACACCACCCCTTTTAATGTGGTCTATGGTCGGCAACCACCTCCTTTGCTTTCTTATGGTGAGAAGAAGACCACTAATGACTCGCTTGAGCAAATGTTGTTGGAGCGTGATAGAGCGCTTGTGGCTCTAAAGGAACATCTTCGAATGGCCCAGGATCGTATGAAAAAGAATGCTGATATAAAGAGGCGTGATGTGGAGTTCAAGGTGGGTGACATGGCCTATCTTAAGCTTCGTCCTTATAGACAGAAGTCCATGGCCAAAAGACGGTGTGAGAAACTCTCTCCCAAATATTTCGGTCCTTATAAGGTGCTGGAAAGGATTGGCCCTGTAGCATACAAGTTAGAATTACTAACCGAGTCCACAATCCATAATGTTTTTCATGTGTCTCAACTGAAGCAAGTGATCAGTCTCCATAAGGTGATACAATCGACAACCCCCTTATTCACTCCGGAATATGAATGGACAGCCACACCAATCGAGCGCTTGGGCGTGCGTTGGAATGAAAACTTGAATGAGGAACAATGGTTGGTCACATGGCAAGGGGGAAACGAATGTGATGCAACATGGGAGTCAGCCTCGGCTTTAAGCAATCAATTCCCAGGACTTCACCTTGAGGACAAGGTGCCTCAAAATCGGAGAGTATTGTTAGACCCCCAATTGTGATCACGTATTCTAGAAAGGGCAAGAAAGGAATTTGAGGAAAAGTTAGTTAGGAAATCAGAGGGAGGGACCACTGTGGTTTGAGGGTTGAGAGTTTTTGTAAGGGGAATGTCCCTTGGGGCGAGGCAGTCAGTTTTTGGGTAGTATTTTGGCCTTTTGGGAGAGAACCAACTCTCTCTAATAGCTGGGGGGCTTTCTTGTATTTTTGCTCTTTCTCTTTGTTTCGGTTGTAGCTTGAAGCTCATTTGGAATGATATAACCACTATCTATTGCGGAGAAGTCAATAGAACAATGTTTTTCATTTTAAACGAATAGTTTAGTAAGAGCACCTAGCTCAGCCTTCTGCCTCTTTAATGCCCTTCTCATCTTGTCCCGCGGGAAACAATGCTGTTCCTTTATGCCATGAGATATTTTTTTATTTGGTGGGGTGAGAGAGGCTCGAACTCTCGACCTCAGGATAACTCTTTAAGCTATGAGACCTACACGCTAACCAACTACGGCACCACCCCCCCTTATGCCATGAGATATTGAAGTTTTAAGAGGTTGTTATGTCAAGTATTATTGTGTTGTAGGTATACTTTCTTTTATTTAATTTAGATTACCATAAACGCTGTCATTAAATTACCATTATTTCAGTTTAGGAGACTGTTTAGGTACATTCTTCTGAATCTTTCTCCAAAAACTCATTAAAACTTGCCCTCAAGGAAAAAATAAAACCAGACTATCTTTTTTAAAAATTTCGTTCAATAGTTTCTGAATAATAGAACTGTTGGGAAAAACTTTTACATTCTTTTTATCTATATGGTTGTGAAAATGGAATGTATTGAATTAAATTTACACGAGAAGCATGGTTAAAAATCATATATAAATCGCGTGACTTTCAAAATTAGTGAAGAAACACAGTGAAATCAGCAAAACTTGATTCCATTTTCTGTATTTTTTAAATCGTTTGAAAAACCATCTTACCAAATAAGTTTTCCAACTCAGAAATTTTTTATTCACTTTTAAAGATAGACGATAGTTTTCAAATATAGCTTTGAAACAATCTTTAAGTTTTCATGATTAGTAATTATTTTATTAGATATCAATGTAAGAGATGAAATGACTGCATCATCATTTTGTCTCTTAAATCAATATTAGTAGTCTATATGTTCATGTTTGGCATCATATACTTTAATTTAGAAGTTCAACCCTTTGAGACTATTAAATTATGAATTATGATAAATAGTAGTTGTCTCAAAAATTAAACCTAGTGGCTTCGAGAGTGATTTGGTGTAGAAATTGTAATAATTGCATATGGGAACTGCATTTGGGTATCCATAGTGAATAAATTTGAGAACGTAGAGAGTTGGAAAACGAAAAGTTCACAGTTTTATATCTTTGTTGATCTCATATAATTAGATCAGTTCATATATTACGTAGAGGCTTTAACTTCTATAAAAAAACTCAAAAGGTTACTAGAGCCGAACTTTTATAATTAAGTTTCATTCTGGCTTCTAGGTACTTTGTCTATTGTTTACAGAATGGTCATGAGGAACCTGTTTCTGTATAAACACATCTTTTTAATAGAATAAAATATAATTCTTGTTAGAGAAAAGATAGGAGTTAAAGCATGTTCAGTGGTCAAAGTAGAAGGAAAGAAGTTAAAAGATTATATGAAATATTGCTAGAAAATTCTGAGCATTTGAAATTATAGATGTTAAACAAACAAAAAATAGGTCATATCACTTTTTCTGTCTAATTAGATATAGATGTAAGAGATGAAATGACTGCATCATCATTCTGTCTCCTAATCAAGATTAGCAGTATATGCTCATATTTAGCATCATAAACTTTGTAATTTAGAAGTTTTAACTTTTTGAGATTCTGTGTCAAATTATGAATTGTATAACTAGTAATTTTCTTAAAAGTAAAAGTTATGGTACCTAGTGATTTCAAGAGTGATTTGGTGTTAGAAAATGTAATTTCATCTCTGAACAGCATATGCTCCACCTAGTAAGTAAATATGAGAACGTGGAAGGTTGGAAAGTCAAAAGTTCATAGTTTTATATCTTTGTTGATCTCGTATAATTAGATTAGTCCACGTATTACTCATTGGCTTTAACTTAAAAAAAAAAACACGAAGGTTGCTAGAGTTTAACCTTTTATAATTAAGTATCATCCTGGCATCCAGTTCCTTTGTATACCGTTTATAAAAGAGTAACGAGAAATCTGTTTCTGTATAAAATGGCAAGAAAATGACTTTTTTTTTTTTTGGCATTTAAAGACTAGACAAAGAAAGATAAAATGTTCAAACCCAAGGGAATTTGGATACTTAAGTATTCCTTTGGTTCTTTGATTTGGTCCCTTAACAATGTTTTTCTGTGATTTTCAGTTATTCCATGGTTTACTTAACCAAAGTCACCATATCAGGACCTGGAGCTGAAAAAGAAGAAAGAAGAAGAAGAGAAAGCGAAACAAATAGAGTTAGAAGAGACTGAAAAAATTCATGAAAAGTATCCGGAACTTCAGGAGGTAAAAACAAGACTTGATAAACTCGAGGAGACCATAAAGGAAATTGCTGTTGAATCTAGAAAACAATCGGGGAGTGGTATTATAACAAAGAACTCTGAAAAGGGTCAAGAAGTTGATAAAACCAAACATGGGGAAAATATTAATCCAAGCAACATGGGGAATACGTCAGAGTCAAGCAAGTCTATGGATGACCATCTTGGTGGACAAAAAGTAGTACCGGCTCCAGTTTTGCCCAAAGGTCGTTCAAGTGAGTCTACATCACGAGAAGATGGTAAGCATCAAAACCACGGTGAAGGATCTTCTCCAGATGCCAAAAGATGAGGAGAATGCCTCTCTCAATATTACTGCAATATCCTGCCCATTTCCTTTTTGATGAAGTTAGAGAAATGGAGTGAACCATGTTGCCAAGAATCCAATGGTTTCAGGTTTTGTTTAATAATTATATTGCTCGAGGCAGTAGCCTCTATCATTAACAATGTAAATGCTTAATATGTAAAGGATCGATACCCATTTTGTTACGACAATTAATTACCTCATTATTAGCCCCATTGATTTCTGTTTGTGTTATTCAAGAGCATGTTAGAGAGTTATTTCGGGAGGACTAAAATCACTTTTGTCATGTTTTTTTTAGTGATTTTGGACACTCTCAAACATGCCCTAAATGTACCATGCTACAAAGTATTTCTTTTTTCTCTCTTTCCCCCTTCCCCCACCAGAAATCTACTTGGTAATACTGAATCCATGAAGTCCTTGGCAGTGGAATGAGATTGAACTAGATAAAAAGTCATTGTCATCAAGTGGACAGCTATGTGGATGTCTTCCTGTTTATCATGCTGTATTGCAGACCCAAAGGTCAGAACAAATCCAACCCCACCTTGTCCCAGGTCTCCTTACTGTAGATTTAGCTTGAATTCAACTTTGTACAATAAATTGATGATATACAAACAATTTGTTGGACCAAACAGGTGGTTTATTTTTGGATTTGACCCTCTGACACATTAAAGCATTAACTTGATATTTTGATTTTTGTAGGTAGAATATTTGAGAAAAGGATGCTTTATCCATGTATATACTTTCTTTTTCCATAAAGTAAAGTAGTGTAAATAAATATATTGGAATTAGACCTTCTTTAATGATGAGTAGTTATCCTGAAAGGAAGACACTGATTGGTTTAAACTTCACCTGATGCTATGTGATCATAGATCCACAATTCTTTTTTTGTCCATTCTCTGGCTACTTTTGCTGTATGTGAAGAATAATTGTATGGAGTTCAGTCATATTTTCTTTGTTTCAGTAAATTTTTAACCTATTACTTGATTTGATGAAACTTGATTCATTACTCAACCTCTGATAAATTACTGATTGCTTTAGTTGAGATGCAAAATCAAAGGCTAGGATTCTTCAACGTTTGGAAAATTGGCAGTCTAACCCAAAGAATGGACACCCCAACTGATGAAGTAACAAAGCAACAGATGGCCAAAACCCAAAGTTTGCTCAGTCATTTTCAGAAAGGTTTGTGTGGTATGATAAACAAGTAAGAGATTTTTATTGTCATCAAGTGTCTTAATAGCCTGATTTCTGTTACTTTTACATCTTGATATTGATACTAGGAGAAATTAGTTCCATTATTATGACTGATGATCATAGTTTAGATATATGATTAAGGTGAACATGATTTGTTTTGAGATATGAACCCCACCACTGGTTTGGCCTTATTAGGAGATCCTGTAGGTCAGAAATCAAGACAATGAAGATTTACCCACAATTTAATAATGTGGGAAAAATGATGATGGTGATGGAATAGCTGAGGAGGGAGGAAGGGGAGGGTCATTATGTGGCTTCATTACTTTTTCACAAGGTTTGCTATATATCTATACCTACCTCTTTTTTTGATCTTCTAATGTGATGGTCTATTACTTTCAACTGCAAGTGGGTCAACAATGTTGTCATTCCACTCTATCACAACCATTCTATTTGCATACATATATTATTCATATGTCTGTCTCTGTATGGTGGTCTCATTAAATGAAAACTACTAGCATCCAAATTTGTGCTCATTTCATGGACCACACATCATAATACTATTTAGTCTTTGAATTTATGACCCTTTTATCCAACAATTTCATATTGGGGGCTTTCTTGAATCTTCTCTCTCTCTCTCTCTCTCAAACATATTTGATTGACAAGCAGCCTAAAATATAATGTTGGATCTTGAATTATGACATAACTCCATCTTTGTCTCTAAAGTTTATTTATTTTTATCATATTTTTAAGGTTCTATTTAATAAGTATTTTGTTGTTTTATTATACTACTGTTGTCAACTCATTATAAATTAGGAGAGCTTTTCACAAAAATCTTGGATCCCTCTTTATCTGATTAGAAAAAGCCTAAAACATAACGTTTGATTCTGAATTATGACATAACCCCATGTTTATCTTTGAATTATCCTTTCTTGTTCAATTATTCTCAAAATTAGGTTGTAACTTAGACGTATAAACAAGGAGAGAAGTTCAACAAACAAAAGGGATCAATTCAATTTTTTTCAAAACCAGATTGTAACTAAACGTATGAACGATGAGAAACAGAGAAATTATAATTAAAAGATGGTTGAAATATCAAAATTGAAACTTTTCTCATCTTTCTTGTGCCAAACGAATTAAATTAAATGATCGAAAAAAAACTTTCTATTTGTCCATTGAATTTGGGAATCAATAAATAATATGGACACAAAATTGAATAATCAACCAAACTTCTCATAGTGTATGCGTGTGGAATCAATCTTAATTATAACTGTCATAAAAGCATGAATGAGAAATTTCCTCTACACCTAAAGTTTAGCCACTTTTACACTAGTGGAAACTTATGTCTCTATCTATCACTATTTTTTTTTTTTTTTTTGTAGAGAGAGAGAGAGAAAAAGGCAATTACTTTCTCAAATTCCAAAGTAAGTTTAACAGATACAGTAGTTTTTTTTGGGTCATGTAATAAATGGGAATTTTCTTTTGAGGATTACCCTTTCAAGAGGTCTACTTTTTTGTTCTTCTTCTGTTGCCAAAATGGATTATGTACAGAGACAATCTTCTCAAGTATTGGAAACAGAAAAGGGAAAAGAAAAAAAATAACAAAAAAAAAAGGATCTAAATCAATTCCCATATTGGAACAAAGCATAAAATTTCAAAAATGGAAAAAAAGATGAAAAAAAAAAAAATTGAAGAAAGTTCCCTTTCTGATTAGAGCTTAAGAGACAAGTCAAGCTTCATCAACTCATCTTGTTTAGGCTTCATCTTCAAATGACTAAAACTGCTATCGCCGCCGCCGCCACTGCCGCCGCTGTCCCACCAGAACCCACCGAGCGATGGCGGCGGCGCCTCCGTCGTGGAGAATTTTTTCACTCCCTCAAACCTTGCAGCTCCAGTGTTCGATGAAATGCCTCTGAGACTTCCGATGTGGGAATTCCCCTGCAGCAGCCGCCCAATCGCCGGCTGTTGATTGAGCGGCTGCCGTGACCAGCCACTGTGGCCATAAATTCCCGACGACCCAATTGCAGAAACATGAAAAGAAGGCTTATGAACCATCGAATGAGCCTGAATTCCTAGCGACCTACTAAAGGAGCCATGAAGAGGAAGAGAAGCCAAACTCGAATACCGATGAGCGAGCCCGAAATTCGAACCCGACCCGACCCGCTGAGTCCTCTTCGCCAAAGTCCTCTCACGCTTGTGAGCATTTTGGTGGCCCCCAAGAGCCTGAGAACTGTAAAATTTCCTCTGGCAATAGTTGCAAGAGAAAACCCTCGGCTCTGTTTCTGTATCTGCAGGCTCTGCGGCCAAATTCCCATCGAAATAGTCGATTAGATTGAGTTCTGGGTTCGACCCATGATCGGAATCGTTGTTACAGAGACTCAGATCAAAACCCAGTTGCGAATTTGGGTTAATTTGACCTGTTGTTCGATCCCCTTTTGGACATGGTGGAGAAGACTCTGAAGCAGAGATGATTGTTGAAGTTTCAGAAGGGGATGGTTCTGATATGGGAGGATCCATTAAAGGAGGAAGAAGAAGAAGAAGAAGAAAAAGCACAGTAGAGAGAGAAAGAGAAGAGAGAGAGAGAGAGAGAGATGAGAAGGAGAAGGTCACTGATATGGTAATAAGTGTTAGTGGTTTGTTGTATGTATAGCAGAGAAATGACACTGTTTTACAGTTAGAAGGTCTTAATATAGCAAGTCAAGCAAATGATAACAAGAGTCTTTCCTCTGATGCGTTTTAGTTTTGGCGCCTCTATGGCCTCTGTCCCCATTTGTTTTTTTATCTTTTGAGAAAACCCATTGGGTCGGATTCTCGTGTTTATTTAGTCTCGAAACTTTAAGGTGGAGAAATTTTGAGTATTGAAACATGGATTATAGTAGTTCGTAAAATTATATAATATTGTTTAAAATGTTGAGTTGTTTAACTTGAAATTATAATAGTTTGTATTTGAGGTACAATTACTCAACAAATTATTATAACCTACATCCCAAATAACTCTTAAAGGGTAGGTACACACTTAGAAGCTCGTAAACTTTAATTTTAGAAATACAAATCTAAAAAATCGACACAATGATGAAAGTTTAGGTACTTAGAAGAAACTTTTTGAATTACAGTGACTAAATAGATATAAATTTGTAAGTTTAGGAACAAAATTTGTAATTTGTGAATATTCATGATAGTTTTTGTATACTTCGTTAATTTCATGAGACAACTACCTAACTTTTGTATATTTATCTATCTCATAGGACTTTAATATCCTACGAGATAGATAATATATAATAACCAAACTAAATGGATGTAACTTTTTGAAGAGTAGATACAAATTAAATTGGAAGTTTAGAGACACTGAGAAATACAAATCTCAACTATGGGCACGACGTTGAAAGTTTAGGTACTTAGAAGAAACTTTTTAAATTACAGGGACTAAATAGATATGAACTTGAAAGTTTAAGAATCAAATTTGTAACTTAGCTTAAAGATTTATATTATGAGTTTTCATGCTAGTTTTTTTGTATACTTAAATAATTTCATACGACAACTACCTAACTTCTATATCTATTGTCTATGTCGTGTAGGACCTTACTATCCTAGGTAAGTGGCTAGTAAGGGATATGATCTTGTACTATCAAGGGCCTTATAATTTTTTTTCACTTGCTCCCATAATTATCAAGTTAAATGTGTATTTTGTTCAAATCTTATTTTAGTATTTGAACTTTCATTGTTATTCTATTTTGATACTTAAATTTTTAAGGCCCCGTTTTTTGTTTTTAGTTTTTGAAATTTAAACCTAAAAATACTACTACCAATGAATTTATATGTCTTTTTATCTACTTTGTACCTATGTTTTCAAAAACTAAGCCAACTTTTAAAAACTAAAAAAAGTAGCTTTCAAAAACTTGATTTTGTTTTTAGAATTTGGCTAAGAGTTCAAATGCTTACTTATAGGGAGATGATCTCTATTGTAGAGAACTTAGGTGAAAATAAGCTTAACTTTCGAAAATTAAAAACAAAAAACAAAATGGTTATCAAACGTGCCCTAAGTATTTTGTTTTTATGCTCTAAATTTTGTATCAAATACTATCTTCGACTTAGTTATTTATTTACTTATTTATTTTTTTTAACAAAAATGAATATAAGTATGATTTTTTTTTTCATCTACCTTAGCATCAACTATTTACAATGAACAACCAACCTCTATACCATGAACTTAGATGTTTGAATCTCTCAACTGCACATGTCGAACTAAATAAAAAGACTATTTACAATGAATAAACACTTGAATTCATATGCAATAAAAAATGTCTAAGTTTAAAATTTTTTTAAAAACTTTTGTTAAACAACCGTCTTTAACGAATTAAATCAAGATGTTTAGAGAGTTGAGTGGATGAAATAGAATAAAATAACTACGAAAATTTTGAGACCGAAATAGAATAAACAAAAAAGTTTAAGGATTAAAAAAGAGTTAAAATTTTGTTCCTTTTTCTTTTTTCTTTGTCAATCTTTTTGTCTCCTTAAAGTTATTATATAGAAAATTTTACCAAACAACATGATGAGATTTGAGTATCTTTTTTGCAAAAATAAGAGAGCTGGACATGAAGATGCTTCGTTTTATGTCCATAGCGAATAAGCGGTGCGGTAGTTTTTACTAAAGATGACTTAACGGTCAATATCATCCATCATAAATTTAAAGTTAAAATATCATTTTAGTCCCTGTATTTTGAACTTTATTCATTTTAGTCTCTATATTTTTATATTTTTAATTTTAATTCTCGTACTTTAGAATAAGTTTGAAGTTTATCAAAATTGATTAAATAATAATAATAATAATTTAATACAGAAGAAGATATCATGTAAACATATTTCTAAAATTTTTAGAGAGAGCTAATAGATACTATTTTTTTAAAGAAAAATTAACAATAAATTAATAGTTAGGAACCAACTTTAAGCTTTATTTAAAAGTATATGGACTAAAATGGAACAAAGTTCAAAGTAGGGAGACCAAAATTGTATTTTAATCTAAATTTAATTTAATATATATATATATATATATATATATATATGTTGAGATGGCCCAATAGAAATCTTGGACTATTTCTATTTTTGTTTGCAAACGTTAAATTTAAACGTTATCTTATATTGTAGTTTTTGTTAATTAATTTCACAAAATAATGTATGATTGTATTATTAGAAAAAAAAAAAGAATGGTTGATATGGTGTGGTAAAAGGAAATATCTCTTACTTTCTTTTTCTCTTTTGAGATTTTGATTTTTTTTTTAGTTTAACAATGGTAGATCGAGAATTGAACCATTGAAATTTGGGATGATAATTAATACTTTATCCACGAAACTAGGTTTGAATTGACGATTTAATTATTTGGTTGATAAGTTATTGCTTGCATGATATTTAAGATTTTTTTTTCTGTTATAATATGGTTTGGTTTCCTAATGTTTTTCTTATTTAGTTCATAAAGCTTTAAAAGTTTTATGTTGATTTTTAAATTTTAATAAGTTTTAAATTCAATCATTACTATTAAAATCTATATCGAGATAAAAAAAATTGGTTAAGATACTATTTTGGTTTGTGTAATTTTTGTTTAAAAGTTTTTAAATTTAGTCCTCATACTTTTAATAAACATATATTTTATGTTAAAAAAAGATAAGAGTTAAAGAATATGTATGCAACCATTAGAATGTTAGACGATGGAATGAAATATGGATAATACTCATCTTCCGACCCGTTAAAAATTTCCAATACTTAATATTATTATGTTTTTGATAACTAGGAGAGAAGAGATTAAAGAAGAATTGATTTTTTTTATAAAAAAATAGCTATCAAATTTTTAATATTTCCTACTGATAAGTTAATAGGTAAGTATTATCCTAGATAAATTTTACACTATCACGTTAAAAGAAAAATAAAAAAATTGTGTGAAACATCAAATCTAAGATTTACTATACTTTAGGAGGCTAGGATATAATAAAACTTTTTTTTGGGGGAAAAAAATAATAAAACTTTTTAGACATTGGGACAATACAAATAAAATTTTAAGAAAACTAAAAGTTATATTTTAAGGTTTCAATCAATTATTATTATATTTTAGTTTACAAAGAACATAAAATATGAGTCCTCTAAAAAAAAAATTCAAACAATGATGTGATTTTATTAGTTTCCTAGAATTTAAAGTATATAGTGTCCAAACATATATTTTCAAGAAATTTAAATGTCACATCCATCTTTCACCCATCCTTTGAAAAGTAATCAAACATTAATTTGTGTGTCTTCAACTATTTGCTAAGTATTTGAATTTGGTCATTATAAATTAATTATCAATTAGCAACTTCTTCTAATTGCATCTAATCAGCTCAAAATCAACAAATCTGTTGGCTTAATCAATCCAAGATCACAAAAAAGTTGAAGCCATTCAAAAATTTTCTTGTGAAAAGATTTTTTTTTTTAAAATTAAATTGTCATAAATTTTTCGCTTTCATTACAACTTGATCTATCAAAAATTTCATTAAAAATAATTGAGATTAACAATTTCAATTTTATTTATTAGAGATCATATGCCTATTTTTTTGTTTTCTTTTAAATGGATTAACCTTATTAGACAAAAAAAAAAGAAAAAAGAAAAATTCACTTCTATAGGACAACATTAACACTTATAATAAAACAACTCAAAGGCCAAAATATAAAAGACTTCTCAACGATATAACTCAACTGGTTAAGATAGATATACTCTCGTCTAAAAGGAAAAAAAATTGATTTTTTACCCCCACATATTGTTGAAATCAAACAAAAAAGGCTTCTAATTAGGAAATATATATATACATACATATACATATATATAAATGACGAAAGATATGATAAAGATAGTTCAATGTGTAAATCTTCCGAACCCATAAAATATATAAAATAAATAATATTTAAAAGAACACAAAAACATGATAAGGCTTAATTTGAGATTTATTTAACTTTTAAAATATTTGTTCTCCAATGTGCTTTTAAATACAAATACAAATCAACTTTTGTATGAAGTAAATAAGTATTTGGTAAATTAGAAGCCCAAGCGGAGAAAAGTAGATAAAAATTAAAATAAAAATTGTTTAAGAGTTCATTAAAAGAGGGACTAGATTCTTTGGGAAGTAAATCTCAAAAGTTATCGTTAAACTAAATTTTACAAACCAACCTAATTGAAAAAGTTAATTTCTTTAAATTAATTTATAATAAGTTTTTACCAAATACTAAAAATATTTAAAATTTCCTCCTAATCACTTTTAACACAACCGCACAAATAATTAGGGATAGAAAAAAAACCTAAAATTTGTACTTTTCATTATGGATTATAGGTTCGAATAGAATCTTTTCGTATAATTTGTGATGTAATAATAAGAAAAAAAAAAAAACTTAAAATTGTAGCCTAGCTTTGGTAGCTAGGCAAGTCATGTCGTTTAAATTAATTTATTAACCTAGTTAAATTTGAGATTTCTCTCTCTATATATCTTAATGAAATTTTATTTTATAATTTTCTTTTAGAAGCCTTTAATAAATAATTCATTTAAAGCCTAACCTACCTCACTCCTACGTTTTTTAAAAATAAAAATAAATCCACATTTTCCATTATCAATCATAATATAGGACAAATATAATGACTACTACCAACATAATTAAAATAATAAAAAAGCATTAAAATAATAAAAAAACAAAGTTAAATTACAAGTTTAATCCCTGAAAGTTGAGTTATGTGTCTATTTGGTTCCTTTCAAAAGTATCAAATAGGTCGCTCAATTTTCAATTTTATATCTATTTAGTCCCATGTGTCTAATAAGTTTTCAAATTTTCAATTTTGTATCCAATAGCTAGGTTCCTGAATTTTCAGTTTTGTGTCTAATACGTCCTTGACCTAGTTGACGTTTTTTAAAATTCATGAACTTACTAGGCACAAAATTGAAAGCTTAAGCTTTTATTGGACAAAAAATTCAATTTTATATATAATAGATCGATTAATTTTAACAAATTGTAAATATGTTAGGGACCTATTAGAAATTTAATGACTAATTAGACATTTTTAAAGTTTCAGGGACTTATTAGATATAAAATTGAAAGTTCAAGCGCCTATTTGACATCTTTTAAAGTTCAGGGACCAAATACATACAAACCTCAAAGTTTAGGGACTAAACTTGTAATTTAAAAAAAAGAAAAAACAATTTGCTATTAATTCACATATGATGCATATGTGCATAAAACTACTAATAATTGAACAAAATTATATATTTTGGATGTGTACTCAAGTTCGATTTTTTTTTTTTAATTTTTTAATTTATTATTATTATTTTTCTTAAAATTCAAATATTGAATATACGAGTCTTGAATAACAACCCTAATTCCTATTATTTTTATTTAGATATCACATGCGTTGATTTCTCTTATTTGCTTTTATTCTCCTTCACCGTCGTTTACTTATTTTTTTTCTTCATCTCATCATTTCAAAGATGTTCATATTAAGCCATAAAAAAAAGTCATCGCAAAAATTGAATATGACTTGAATGTTCACTCTATTATACGATCAAAAATGTGAGTTCAAATCATCGATCTCGATTTATTTAATTTATGTTTTATTTATGATGTCTACATTTTTATAGGTTTAACTTATACTTATCCTTTTAGTCTCTCACTACTTTAATTGCAATTTTTTAGTAAGCGCTGTTTTGAAAATCGCATTGTGATCCCTATATCTTAATAGTCACATCGAGAAATGACAAAATTCTAAATTAACCTAACAAATTTATTAATTTAATGATAACTTGAGCAAAGCTCAATTGGTTAACCCATGTGCGTAAAAAAATTTGGTTAACTCATGTATGTTTAATAAAAGAATAGAGGTTCAAATTCTTACCTCACATAAATTAAAAGACATCATAAATAAAATCCAATAAAAATATTGTTGGTTGTACTTCAAAACAAAATTAGTTCCAAGTATTGTTCTACTTTTCAATTGGATTATACCTTAAACCTCAAATGAAATTTATATTATTTTTTTTTAAGTACAATTGGGGTTGGAAAAATTCGAACCACAAATCTCGTTGTCGTTAACACATCATAACATGTTGTTTTTGGGAAATTCATATTATTTAAATCACTACAATTCGTCAAACTCCCATATTCACTAAAATAAAAATGCCAAATCAAGAAGTTCATAATACTATACATTTACCAATAATTACCTTGTTTACATTAAGTTTGTGCTCCTCTTTACTCTATAAATAAAGACATGAGTAAGTTTTAATCAAATCAGGAACATAAAAAGAAAAAAAAAATTAGAAAGTAAAAAATCAAATTGAAATTAACACATTTAAAACAAGGAGACTAAAATGGTAATTACACGAACATTCATTTTCATATATCATCAAAATATATGATTTTATATGATTTTAGATCATCACTCATATTATTTTATATATATATATATATAGAAACTTTATATATGTGTGAATTTATGAGAGCACTATATTTTGTTTTATGATTAGAACTTCACATACTATATATATATAAGACTTTTTTTGTGGGTAGAATTTTGAATCATAGAATAATACTAAAAACAATGATAAGTAAGTGGAAAAGGATTGTGAGTTCAAATATATACATAGATATGCTTCAATGTCCACTCAAACTAAGCACTTATAATTAAAATTTCACATTCCATTAGAGGTTGCACCAAGTTGAATATCTTTCCCAATTTTTTTTTTAAAAAGGGTTAGGTAGGTAAGCATCCACAAGTGGGGGATTCATCATCCAATCAACTTGTCTCTAATTGTCACATCTTTTAATTGTGTAAACCCTACCATATTATTATGATTTTTTTTTTTGGTTTTCAAAAATATATATATAGATGAGATGGGATGGTTTGAATCTTTGAATATTAATTTTGAAAGGAATATTTTTTGTTACATTTACAAATATTTCTTGTTTCTACTTTAGTAAAATTTTACTTTGGTATGTGATTTGGATTATTCTATTTCACGTTTTTCAAATTTCAAATAGATTCGACAAATATTTGTTTGACGAATTTGTTTTGAAATTATTTTTGAATTTTGTGACCTAAATGGTGAAAATTCTAAAAATAATATTATTTTTTATGTTTTCAGTGGGTTTAATTTTAGTATTACAAAATCATTTTTTTTTTAAAAAAAAACTTTTATAGAATATACTATTTAATGTTATAAACCCCTTTTATTTTTGTTAAAATAAAAAAATGTGTATATATAATATATTATAAATTATATAATTAATATTGTAAATTAACAGTTACACAACGTAATTGTGACGCCCGAGGAAGAGGGGTACATGAATGAACCGAGTTCACATCTGAATGAGAGAGATCCTGAGGATATGAAACTATGGTATCCGAGGAAAAATGATATATAATGAACTAAGTCCACATCTGGATGAGAGTGGTCATGAGGATATGAAAGTATAGTTGAGAAAAGCTTAAAAGAATTGATAGTTACTACCTATACCAACAAGGTACACCTTCCTTTTCGGTAGCTCACTCATAGGAACTCTAAACTTAAGCGTGCTTGGCTTGGAGAAATCATATGTTGGGTGACCTCAATTTTCCTAGGGAGCATGTGAGTGAGGACAAAACATACTGAAAGGGAAAAGCATGGGGATCAGGACCCGTGTTGGTTTGTGGGGAAAGTATTCACTCTCACAAGTGGCTCAAAGATGGTATGGATGATATGTGAAATTAGTAAAATATTTTAATCAAATAAAAAATATATATTTTTTTAAAATGGAAACTATTACGAGATAGGGTTCAAATTGTTTGTTGTCAAATATTAACATATTTCTAAAAAACAAAAAACGAGAATTATAAATGTTACCAAACACCCATTTAAAACCTTTGTTTGATTGTATTTGTTGTTACAATTGCAACAAGTGAGAGTTGTACTAAAAAAAAGTGTGAGTTTTGATTTAAAAAAAAAAACATTATTTCCGCCCAAGTTTCAGATCTTCTATTTTCTTTTATTATTGCATTTATTTCAAAAAGAGTAGACTAAAAAATTTTAAAGGCATATTTAATTTTTTTAACCAAACAAATATGAATATCTAAATATTCATTAGTCTAATAATTGTTATTAATTTTATGAAATAATTTTTAAATGTAAAAAAGCATGTCTTCATTTCAATATTCTGAGTTAAAGTTAAACTTTTCTTTTTCCAAACTTTTGATTTGGATCTAATTCCAATATTATCTCCTAATAAAATGTAATTAATTGGGTTATGTTGAAAATAGCTTTCATTTTAGATTTTTGCAAGAGTAAGCAAGAAACAAGTTTTAATAATCAATGATTGAGTGAGTAATTTTAGTACGGGTTGGGATCGGTAGAAAATTTCATTAGTTAAAGTTCTTAGATTTATTCCCGCTAATTATATGAAATAATATTAGGAAAAGAATCATTTTTCTAATTTATTATTATTATTTTCTAAAGTTACATATTGTTAGCACTAATTTAGTATTATATTTATGCCTTTATTTAGTTAGTTTTATGATACAAATGTGAGGTTTTGTATCGATTATCTGTTAATTTTAGGAAATCGAGTAATTCTAAAAGAAATTGATGAAGTTGGGGCTTCAACAAGAAGCTTATTTTAAAATTTTGGAGGAGTTAAGGATGAAAATAGTCTCAAGTTGGACAATCAGAGGATAGCGTCTCTAGATCTTGAAAATAGCACCTAGACGTTGGGCATTTGGTGTCCAATCCGAGAGCTAGCGTCTTGATGCTGTAAAAACATAGAGAAGTTGGATTTCGTTCGTACCGTCTCAACTCAACACTACCTACACGAGCATAAGAGAAACATTGTCATTTTGGATAGCATCGAGACGTTGTTCTTAGCATATCGACACTGTATCAATATCTAGACTTAAAATTAGCTTTTGCATTATGGAAAAGGAGAGCAAATTTGGGGGGTTTACACCCTAATCCACAATTTGAGAGAGTTTAGAGAGGGTTGGTGTTGAATTGAGGTAGAATTATTGAAGATCCAATGCGTGAGGTTCGTGGAGAACGTACCGGGAGTGATGAATCAACGCGTAAACGGGTTTTACCTTTTTTTTTTTTTTTTTTCGTATTTCTCAGTTGTTATTGATTAATTTCTGGATGGATTGTGGTTGTAATGCGCTAAGTTATGATTTACATTGATTATATTGTAGAGTTTAAGGCTTAATATTACTATACTCTCAATTCTGGTTTTTGTACGGAACATCTGAGCTTCGGAAGTGTAGAAGCCGATCAGGCTGTTTTTTGGAAAGGCTTTCTCCCTGGGTGTTAGCCTCGGTTGTATCGGACGAAGGTGGTTGTGTTTAATAAATTCTTTCTTTTTTTTTTAAAAAAGGCTTAATTAAGTCTTTGGACCATGTAATCGAACTTAATTTTTATCGAACTACTATTTATGTTACTGCTTGACAAAGAGTGCATAAATTAGAGCTTGGAATTGCATAATAATTGATGTTCAAACACGACAGTGATAAGAACGTCAATACGAATATGATCGATGATAAAGTTCGTTAATACCAAATGAGGATTAATTAATGAGACAAAAATGGGATTTAATTAATTGCACCCAAGAATTGGATGAGCTCGACAGAGTATTTGATGAAACTTTACACTTAGATTCAAATAATTTGGTAGTAGTTAATTACGAACACCTGTTTCTCTCAATAAATGGTCCGATGGTGAAATTAATACCCTAAACTCGACCATTTAATTTGCGCTCCATTCGTATATTCTTTTTATTGCTTAATTATTTTAGTTTAATTGTTCTTAGTGACATTTATTTTCCTAAATAAAATTGGACGTGAGTATAGTAATTAATTGATTAAACCTCTCCAATTCTCTAGAGGTTCAATACTCAATAATATTTATCATTTTATATTACTTAATCACGTGTGTTTGCCTGTATTATGAACACATATCTTGTAATACGAGTAAGATTTTGCTCTTTCAATATTTTAAATTTTGTACTTTCCTAAAAGTTCTAATCATTTATTCTAAACTTAAATAAGGGATGGAATTAATTCTATTATAAATACTAAACTATAAAATTTTGTCCAAAAACAACTAATACGTTGCCTAAAAAAAAAGCACAAACACACAACCCTAATTAAGTGCAAAATAACACTCATCCTAGATTCCTAGCCACGAAATCTTGGAACTAACATTAAAATGTTCAAAACTAACTTAAACAAATATCCTTTACAAACCATAAAGTCAGAACTCATAAAAAAAAATTAATATATATCATCCAACTACAAGAATGCGAATGTTCAAGCTCTAGCCACAATTTTTCTTTTTAATTAAAATAACTCAATTAATAAATAAATTACAAATGAGATATCACCCAAGTCGAAATGACACAATTAGGATAAGCGTAGAACGAAGAAGAAAAGAGAATTGCCTCCTTCCTCTCAATTTATCTTAGGGTTAAGGAAACTTATTATATACAAAAGTTAAGATTTTAAAATTTCTCTTCTCTATCTTACCCTCTCTAAATTTTCAAAATTTAAAGATTATAATTTATATATAAAGTTAGATCGTAAATTTTTTTTACCCTCCCTAATAAAATTTCTAACTCCGTCCTACATCAAAGTTAGGGGTGTACATAGGTTGGGTTGGGTCGGGCTGGGGGCATTTTTTGGACCAACCAAAAAATTCGAGTTGGGTAGTCCTCCAACCCATTCAACCCTATTTTTTAGAGCAACCCAACTCGACCCAATCATCGGGTTGTCTTATTTTTTTTTATTATTTTTTTAAATTTAAATTTAAACAAATTTTTGTGTACCTTCAGTTTTTATATAATTCGACATAAATATAAAAAAAAATCAGGAATTAAAAAACTCCAATGTCTTCCTACAAATATGATAAAAGTTTACAACGAACACAATACACTTTTAAACTAAACCACAATCAATTAAAAAAAATACAAATTTCAATAATACAACTACTAGTCCATTACAATACTAATTTTTAAAATTTGAAGCACAACTAGAATCAACAAAAGTTACAACACCACAAACATTAGATTGAGTTCTTCATTCTTCAACTTTCACTTGATATTTGATAATGCTAGAACATGAAAGGCTGAAAATATAGGTGATTCCTCGGAGTCCGATTCTTTGATGAAAACTTTGAGTGAACCAACTATTCTATAAAATACCTCTTATTATGGATAAATTTCATTTATATGTTCAACATTACAACTCAATATAACATTAACTTCAGTACCAACTTGAGCATATAAAAAAAGTTGATATGCTTCTTCATCTTCTTCAACCAAAATAATAAATCAGAAATCCACTCCATTTCTTTACCCTCCAATTCTCTACCATCAAAACTATACCCTAAATAAAGACTAAAATTTATGTGAGTTCTCTTCTCCTTAACTAAGAACTTGGATGGTTTAAACAAATTGAGAAAAATGACAAACTGGTTGCAATTTTTCATCTTGTTGCCATTTTTTTCAGTCAAAATCTCGTTTAAAAAGGTAACATATTTTGTTTGAAGTGATTTTGTTTGGGTTCGGTTGGGAATTGGAACCTACTACTCTACTGCTACAACCCCTTTGCTCTGCTCCAAATCAGAATAAACTAAACAATAATGATTTTTTACTAAACTAAGCAAGTTGCTCTGAAATCAACCGAAATCAACCATGTATAAATTTTTTTCTAGAAAATTAGAATAAATAAATAAATTATTAAATATGTTAAGGAGAGACAAAAATCCTATTCTGATATGAGATCTCACCTCACGAGTCACGACCACGAGTTAACGGGTCTGAGATCTGCTTTCAAACTTCGACCACGAGATTCAACGGATCTAGCCGAGGGAGTCGATTCGAGAATCATTACTATGATACGAGCCACGAGGGAGAGGCGAACGAGAGAGAGGAGCGGTGATCTGGATCTACTTAAGAGTCGACGACGATGGCGAACGAGCGAGAGGGGAGGTTGTTGAATGAATCTACGGTACGAGGGAGAGGAGAGGAGGAGTCGACGACGAACAAATCGGAAGAGGAAAGGAAGAGACGACGACGAAGGCGAATAAACGAGAGACGAGAATGAGAAGGTGATCTTTTAGGGGTTGTTTGGGGCGCTGACTGGATTATAATAACAAGGAGTTATAATAGTCAATGAGTTATTATAGTCTGTGAAACATATAATATTATTTAAAATGCAGAGTAGTATAGTCTGGAGTTATAATAGTCTGTGTTTGGGGTGCAGAGTATTTCACAGGTTATTATAACACGTGTTATAATAACTGGTGGGCCAAACACGCCCTTAGGGTTAGCAACTTAGCCGATTAGGTTTAGTTTAGACGTTTCTTTAGTTTTAATATATAAATATATATATATATTTTAAAAAAAATGTAAATTCGGTTCGGTTTGGGTTGAACCAAGCAAAAAACTGATCAACCCGAAACCGAACTGCAAATTTTGGTTATGCTATAAAAGAACCCAACCCAACCCAAAAAAAAATCAATCCAACCCAACCCTTAGAGTTTGGATTGGGTAGTCCGAGTTTGTCGAATTGTCGGTTTATTTGTACCCCTAATCAGAGCTTTAAATATTAGTTCTACCTTCCAACCTATTAGGTAACCCATATTCAAGTTTAAGATTTTAATTAAAAACCAAAAAAAAAAATCAAAACTTTTAAAGGTAAACCCACAATTTATTATTATGTGGGAAAGATTCCATTAATTTGAATGAGGAGAATAGAAAAAGAGATTCTGATTCCCATGTTCATTTGATTCTATCCATTCAAACAGAAAGTTATTTTCAAAACAAAACTCAAAAAATAAAATAAAATTAAACTCCCACTTCTCAATCACTTCAATGAGAAAATGTCCAAATGGGAAACCCTATTGAGACCCAAATAAGCTTTAATTGAGAAGCCAATGGGACCTTCCCACGTGTGAATAGGAAATGTGGGTTTGTCCTTATGCGTTCTTCAAAAGGTGACAAATGGCCGACAATTGGATTGAAAAATTGATATCAAATAGAAAAAAAAAAAAAAGAAAAAAAAAGAAGCTCTTTTATTAGGGTTTCCATGGTGCTGTCCCACACCAAACCCTACCAAAAATAAATAAATAAATAAATAAATCAAACATACATATATCACATCTTCTTCTTTATGTCGCTTTTGTATTAGTGTTTAATTCAGACTTGTTTGGTAATAGGTTTAGATAAACACATCTCATTCGTTTGATTGCTATTTCGTTTGTTTTTATTATTTATGCGTTTTTTTTTAAAAAAAGAGATAATTGATTGTTGTGTTAAAGAAGATATGATAACTAAACATATACAAATATATCACATGATCTTCTTGATTATGTCTCTTTCGTATTAGTGTTTTAGACCCGTTTAATGACAGTTTTAGATAAACATCTCACTCGTTTGATTAACTATTTTGTTTGCTTTAGTTTAGGTCTTTATAATAATGTTAGTTGTTTGTTAGTGCTTGCTTTTTATAAGTGAAACATTTAATAAAGTCAATGAATTAAATTTTCATCGACATGTCAACGTTTCCACATGTCTATGAGTTCGACATTAACATAAGAGGTGAATCGACATTTTATTATACTGTAATACATCGATAAAATATATAAAAAACAATAATAAAATATAAATAATATGAATATATAATATTAGATTAAATTACAAGTTTAGTCTCTGAACTTTGAAGTTTGTGCCTATTTAGTCCTTGAACTTTCAAAAGTATCCAATAGGTCCCTAAACTTTCAATTTTGTATTTATTTGGTCCCTAAACTTTGAAATGTGTCTAATAAGTACTCAAATTTTCAATTTTGTATCCAATAGGTCCTCGGATTTTCAATTTTGTGTTTAATAGGTTCTTGACTTAGTTGACGTTTTTTAAAATTCATGAACTTACTAGACACAAAATTGAAAACTTAAACTTCTATTCGACAAAAAAATTAATTTTTATATATAATAGATCGATTAATTTGAAAAAATTGTGAATATGTTAGGGACTTATTAGAAGTTCAAGAACTAATTAGACATTTTTAAAGCTCAGGGACTTATTAGATACAAAATTGAAAATTCGGGAACCTATTTGACATTTTTTTAAAGTTCAAGGACTAAATAGACACAAAGCTCAATGTTCAAAAACTAAACTTGTAATTTAACCATAATATTATTAATAAGTATTTTAACCTATTTAAAAAAGGTAAAAAGTTTCTCCATCATCAACAATTTAAATATGAAATAAATTAGTATTGGATTTTAGGTAGATAAAATTAAATTCACAATTTTCTAGGTTAAATAGACATTTCGTTTGTTTTTTCACATTGAGAACTGCAAACATAATTAGGAGTTAGGACGATGTGATATGTGGGTACATGAATTGCATTTATTTTTGACATGTATTATTTGTATTATGTTTTTATAAATCGTTAAATTTTATTCGAAAATTATTGAAAATATGTTATTGTGACTAGGATCGTTGATTATTGAAAAGTTGAAAACTCGACCAATGAATTTTTATTTTTATTTTTGAAAATTTTAAAATTAACTAAAATTCTTAAATGGGACCATTTTCTTTTATTAGTAATCTATTTATTTTTCTAAAAAAAGTAGTCTTGAAAATTTTTATTTTTTATGTTTGAAATCCATTCTAAAAATAGAAAAATGAGTGGTAGATACTAAAGACTTAAAAAGTGAAAGTACAAGAGTTTGATACTTAAAGCCTTTAAGTTGCGTTTTATAGATTTCAAAGTTACAAGAATTTCTTATAGGTTCTCAAAACTTTGTGGTAAAAAGCTTTCTAAACATTACAAAATATTTAATAGATATTTAACTTTTAATTTTATTTATAATAAATTTTTAATCTTTTTATAATAAATTAGGAATCTATTTAATAGATATCTAACTTTTAATTTTATTTATAATAAATTCCTAATCTTTTTATAATAAATTAGGAATCTATAAGACGAGACACAAAATTAAAAGTTCATCGTACATATGTCAAATAATTTAGGGACTAAATTTATAATTTGGCCTACCTAAAAGTGTCTTCTACCTTTTTAGAATAAGAAAAAATTAATAGAAAGATATTGTTTAATTAACTATTTCTTAAAGTATTTTTTTTGTTGTTTTATCTCACCGTATTCTCACCAATAACATTAGAATAATTGAAATTGTTCTACTTTTTAAAAGTTATGGATCTTTAAATAGTCGTAAAATAATTTTAATATCATAAACGACTTAAGCTTAGTTTTTTTTTTTTGGAAAAATCATACTTAGTTTGAGATTGTTGTAACTTTTAAAGTATTTGCTAGCAATTTTACTTAAAAAAAAGTTTTGAAATAAAGTAAAATAGTATTTAATAAATTTTAATTTTAAATTAAAAAAAATGTTTGGTAAACTAATATTAAATTGTTGTGACATAAAATGTGCAAAGTAAATTTATTATTTTAATTATTTTCATATTGGAATTTAAATTATAACTTATTATAAGGTATAATTGTTTAAAGATTTATATAATTTAAATTGTATCTAACTTTGTTTAATCTAAATTATTCGATAAAATTTAATAAAACAAATTGTTATAAAAATTGAATTGTTGGGAGTGCAAACAAAGTCTCACATCAGCTAGATAAGGGGAAGATCATGAGTATACAAGTAAGAGACATTATCTCCATTGGTATGAGACATTTTGGATGCAACAAAAAACAAAGTCACGAGGGCTTATGTCCAAAGTGGACAATATCATACCAATGTGGAGATATGTGGAGGGTCGTTGTCCTGAATATGAATCAATTAAAATTAGTGATACAAGAGAGAATAGATGTGAAAATATATATATGTGAAAAGATAAATTTAAGATTTTGTAAACGGTAAGAGATAGTGGCACATTCTTAATGAAAAACTAATATCTATATGTTTTTACACATTAGAGTAAATTGAAGAGTGATTCTTACAATCCCTTATTTATTTTCTTTCTTGAAAAAAAAAAAAAAACAAGAACATATAATTGTTTTGAAAAGAGAATTTGGATGTGTTTGATGGTTTGTGTTTAATGAAGTGTCTTTGAACTAAAAAGATTGAAAAGAAAGAAGATGCTATTGGGTAAGAGTGCACTTTGCTTTTTAAATTTTCATCTCTCTCTTTTGGCTTATATCCAATTGGAGAGAAAGTCCAATGAACATGATTTCCTTTTTGTTGGGTTTTTCTAAGTTTCTTAATTTTTCTTCCCAAAATCTTTGTGTAGATTTTCTTTGTCCACTTTTTAACTTGGTGCAATTGATGCGTTAATTAAAGTGGTTCACTAATTTAAAATAAAGCAAACCCAACCACAAAAAAAAAAAAAAAAAAATATGGTGGTACTCTTTTTTTAAGATGCTTATTTGGTCGAATTAAATCAGTTAATATGGAAGCACTAATCTAATAAAACCATTGAATTTGATCAAGTTCTATCTAATAAAATCGTGTAGAGAAAAAATTTATATCTTTTCGAATCTAATCTTCAAGACTCGTGAATTGATGTCACATCTCTTGTGAACCAATAAAAACTTGATTTAGTAGTCAATTTTGACTCATCTATTCGAGTATTCTAACGTTATATTCATACAGTTGTTTGTTATTCTTAATAGAATAAAGATGATTATAAAGATAGTGATGGGATTGATTAATATTAATAATTTCACTCATCAACCCACTTTAAAAATTAAATTACACTATTCAAATTTGGCAACTAGTTAAATATTCTTGCAAAACCATCTTTTTCCAAATAGTACTTGCAAGGAAATATAAAAAGAAAAGAAAAGAAAAGCTTGGTTTTGTTGACTTGCATGTAGAATAAGCATCACTTTGCAAAGTCTAATTTGGCCAAAGTGTTTTTTTGAGGAAGCAAGCAAAGCATAAAGTTTGAAATGACTTAAGGAAATGTTAATTAATTTAGCTTTTGGTTCAAGTCTCTAGATTACAAAGCTAAAGTAGTTTTTATATTTATGAATATATAGTGGTTTGGCTTAAATCTTTTGGTCCTCTCCAACTTTTCATGTATTTATTAATTTGTTTTTTTTTTCCTCAACTTTTGAATGTTCATCAATATTTGAGTTCTAAATTTGCATGAAAAAAAAAGTATATTAGTCATTCATTTGGGACTCATTGATAACATTTTTGTTTCTGATTTTCCATTTTCTGTTTCTAATCTTTGACAAACAGAAAAATACTTGGTAATTGTTAGACATCTTGATATAGTTAAATTTACCCTAAACTATCAGTTTAAGTTTTTGGTTTGATTGATGATTTAAGATGGTATCAGAGTAGATTGTCCAGGAGGTCCTGTGTTCAAGCTCCTGTTTTAAAAAGTGTATAGAAATTTTGGAAACAACAAAATCAAGTTTCTTGCATTTCTGTTTCCAATTTTTTCATAACATAAATAAAAGTATAATTTTATCATTTTTTACTCCTAAATGTATAATAAATATCTAAAAATAAATCTAACATAGTTATGTATGTATGTGTGTGTATATATATAAGTTTAAAAACTTATTTTCATATAAATTTTTTACATTTTTAATTTAACATTTCAAAGAACCCAAAATACAAAATGATTATCAACATGTTTGTGTTTTTGTCCCAATAAATTAAAGAAAGAGTAAAGAAACAAGAAACAATTACCAAACCTATATACTTTGAATTTTTCTTTATTAGAAAAGATGAAACAAACAATAGAAAACAAATATAAGAAATGAGAAAAAAAATATATATACAAATTAAAATTATCAAACACGACCTTAGTATCTAATGTATGTAATTTCAAACACTTATCTATATAGATATTGGTTGTAAGGTAAATAAACAAATAATGTGCAGAATAATTTGGAAGAAAGTTAACTGCAAAGAATAAAATCAAATATTCATTCAAAATTCAGGTAGTAAATTAAAATAGTTAGCATATAAAATAAACATTTCAACCATAATTTGAACATAAAGAGGGAAACAAGAAAAAAAAAATATCGCCTTCACTTTTTTTTTTTTTTGGTTAAGTATATGCTTTTGAAGTTCTGATTAAATCAAACGATGATGGTCATGTATTGAAATTAGAACAAATTCGTTTGTGGAAGCCATGACAAGTTTATATTGATTTTTTTTATTTAAAAAAACAAAATTATATTCATTTATTTACACTAGGTCTATCTTTAATATTAGAGTGGAATATATTTTTAGTCATTGAGTTTGAACTTAGTTTCTATGGGCATGTTTGAGCCACAAGTTATAATAACCTATTGAATACTCTGTACCCCAAACACAGACTATTAAAACTCCGGACTATATTACTCTGCATTTTAAATAATATTATATGATTCCAAGACTATAATAACCCACATACTATTATAATCTTCTGTTATTATAATTCATCCAGAGCCCCAAACATCTCCCATTTGATTACTGAGACCGTATTTGATAACTATTTAAGTCTCGCTTGATAATCATTTGGGTCACGTTTGATAACTATTTGATTTTTTTTTTGATTTTTGAAAATTAAACCTATTATTACTACTTCCCCTATGGTTTTCCATGTTTTCTTATATATTTTTAGGCGTGTTTTCAAAAACCAAGCTAAGTTTTGAAAACTAAAAAAAGTAGTTTCCAAAAACTTGTTTTTGTTTTTGGAATTTAGATAAGAATTCAAGTGTTTTCTTAAGAAAGATGAAACTCATGGTAAGATAGGTGGAGACAATTGCAAGGAAATTGCAAAACAAAGTATAATTTTTAAAAACCAAAAACTAAAAACTAAATGGTTATCAAACGGGGCCTGGTTTTTAGTTTTTGGTTTTTAAAATTTAAACTTGTTTTTCCACAATTTCTCTTTATCTTCTCCAATATTTTCATCTTTTTTGAGGTACGATTTAAGTTTCTAGTCAATTTTTTTAAAAAAAAAACTCAAGTTTTTGAAACTTACGGCTCGTTTGATAACCATTTGTTTTTTGTTTTTAGTTTTTGAAAGTTAAGCTTATTTTTACCTAATTTCTCTACAATAAAAATCATTTTCTTTAAGTAAGCATTTGAACTCTTAGCCAAATTCTAAAAACAAAGTCAACTTTTTTAAAACTAATTTTTTTAGTTTTCAAAAGTTAGCTTGATTTTTGAAAACATAGGTACAAAGTAGATAAGAAGACATATAACTCATTGGTAGAAGTAGTATTTTTAGATTTAAATTTAAAAAACTGAAAACCAAAAATAAAATGGTTATCAAACGGGACCACCATTTTTTTAGTTTTCAAAACTTATCTTAGGTTTAGGTTTTGAAAGCATAGATACAAAGTAGATAAAGAGCCATAGAACCTCATTGGTAAAAGTAGTACTTTAGGCTTAAATTTCAAAAACAAAAAATGGAAAACCAAATGGTTATAAAAAAAGGTCTTAGTTTTTAGTTTTTAAAATTATTCTTGTTTTTTTCACTATTTCTCTTTATCTTCTCTACATTTCTATCTTTCTTGAGAAATCATTTGAGTTTCTAGCCAGAATTCAAAAACAAAAATAAATTTTTGAAAATTATTTTTTTTAGTTTTCAAAACTTAACATGATTTGTAAAATATAGGTAAAAAGTAGGTAAGAAAAGATAGAAACCCATAAGTGGAAGTAATATTTTTAGACTTAATTTCTAAAAAAAAAAATGAAAATAAAATTGTTATCAAACGAGATATGAGTTTTCAAAGTTAATATTTTTGGTTATTGAGATTTCAATTTATAATTTCTATTTGATCATTGGATCGAGTTTAAAAAATGACATACGAGTCTTCTATTGAAATCAGATTTATAATTGGACTTGAAGCTTGAAATTGATTTCTAATTGGTCCATCAATATATATATATATATATATAAAAGAAATCAACTCATTTGAAAAATGCACAAACAAAGTCTGAGAAGCATATTTTAACTACTACTCTGTCATATCAACTAAAGGTCAACATTACCTAGAGACTATTTAGAAATTAATTTCAAACTTGAGGAATCAATAAAAATTCAAATTAAAAAATCATGACCTAGCATATCCTTTTTGAAACTTCGAGGACCAAGTAAAAAGTAAATCAAATATTAATGACCAAAAGTGTTAGTTTTAAAAATTTAAGGATCAAATAGAAACTAAATTTAAATCTTAAGAAAAAAATGTGTATTTCACACTTAATATTATTAATTTTTTTTTTTATAAACATGAGAGTGAAGATTCAAAATTAGTAGATTATAAATATAATGCTTTGAATATTAAATTATATTGAGGTTAATTTATTTTCAGAGTGTGTAGTACCATAAAGTACTAAAAGCATCATCAAACAGATTCTCACATTTGAGATTTTGTTTTAGAACAAAAATGTTTAGGTTTGGTAATGAACTTTTTGTTATATATATTGTTTTTGAAACAAACTTTTTCCATATTTAAAATGGTTCTTAAAAACAACTTTATAATTTTAAAATTCAAATTTTGACCAGAACCATACCTTAAAGAATTTCAAAGAGTTGTTAGGCGTACTTTTTTGCAATATAGAGTTGCTTTCATAAGTGATTAGATTTCTTTTAAAATATAGTATTATTGTGTATTTTAAATCATTTCTTTTACTATTATGTATTTTTTAAAAAATAATATTAGGATATTGAAAAATACTTCACGATTCCATATCCTCTCTTTAATAGCTCTTCAAAAAATAAAAAATCTCACAACCTTCATGTAGCAGTAACGGTCAATTTGTTTATTTGAGAAAACATGTGGCCTGCCAAACAAGAAAGACTTGCACACCAACATGGTGCTTGCCACGATGCTTAAGTCAAATATAGTTATAAAGTGTGGCAAGAGTTTAGAGAATGAGAAAGAGTTTTATGGAAATAACCTAATTTTCCTATTTTGTGTTTTCTATACGAATTGAGTTAGGTTAACTAGGACAAGGCCGAACTAGACCGAATCAAAAGTACCACGAGTCGGGGGAGTGTGCTAAACAAAATTGGGCTAGGCCAAAGTTGAGGCTAGGGTTGGGTTTTTTTGGCCCAATCCTTCCTTTCTCAAGATCTAATTAGGGCCTTGGTTACTTCTTGGTTCAAATCCTTGTGGTTGGGTTTTATCACTCTATTTTAAGTTTATTTAAGGGGCAATAAGAAAAATGTCTAAATTTAATTAATCAAATTCGAAAAATGTCTAAACAAGTTTTAATTTGTAAATATGGCTAAAACCATTTTTAACTAAAATATAATAATTACATTAGGACGAAAATACTCCAAAATATTTATAATTTATTATAGGGCAAAATACATTTTTGGTCCCTCAAATTTGTGTTTAGTTCCCTTTTAGTCCCTCGGTTTTCGAACTCAACAATTTAGCCCCTGAGTTTTGCATTTAGTTACACTGTTGGTCCTTCCATCCAATTTTCCGTTAGAAAGCTGACGTGACACCTATTTTTTTATATAATAAATTATTTTTATTAATATTTAATTATATTTTATTTAAAATTTATTTTTTATTTGACAAAATACTTTTTTAATCTCCCAATTTTGTATTTGATTCTCTTTTGGTCCCTAAGTTTTTAAAAACTCAACAAATTTACCCTCAAGTTTTGCATTTAGTTACGCTATTAGTCATTCCATTCAATTTTTCGGTAATCTAAAATAGTGATGTGACACCTAGTTTTTATTAAAAATATTATTTTATTAATATTTAATTATTTTCAGTCTTTAATTAAAATTTTATTTTTTATTTTTTAGTTCGTTCTTCTTTCTTGATAAGTTTTTGATAGTGATGTGACACCTATTTTTATTAAAAATATTATTTTATTAAAATTTAATTATTTTCAGTCTTTAATTAAAATTTTATTTTTTATTTTTTAGTTTGTTCTCCTTTCGCGATAAGTTTTTGATAATTTAATTAAATAAAAAATTAAAAATAATTAAATAGAAGGACTAATAGCCTAACTAAATGCAAAACTTGAGGGCAAATTTGTTAAGTTTTTGAAAACTTAGGGACTAAAAGAGAACCAAATACAAAATTGAGAGATTAAATAAGTATTTTGTCAAATAAAAAATAAATTTTAAATAAAATATTAATAAAATAACTCATTATATATAAAAAATAGGTGTCATGTCAGCTTTCCGTTAGGGACTAACGGAAAATTGGATGGAAGGACCAACAATGTAACTAAATGTAAAACTCAGGGGCTAAATTGTTGAGTTTGAAAACTGAGGGACTAAAAGGGAACTAAACACAAAACTGAGGGACCAAAAAGATATTTTGCCCTTTATTCTACCTAAAAAAGTGTCAACAAAAAGGAGTGAAAAAAGTACGTTAGATTTTTTCAAATAACAAATTCTAGGATTGGAAATTTTTTAAAAAATATATCCAAAGATTGAGAAAGAGATTACAAAAACAATCTTAAAAACTTTGAATAAAATCTAGGTATTGAGAATTTGAAAAAAAGAATTTTAAAAAATTAATTTAAGATAAAACATATACACAATTAATGATCCACATAAAACTCCCATTTCTCTAACTCAATGAAATTATAATAATTGAGTATAAATGTACGTATCTATCTATCTACATAACGTGCAAGAATAAACTAAAAAATTAGGGGTGAGCATCATGATTCGGTTCGAATGGGACTTTTTTTTTTTTTAAAAAAACTTACCAAAAATCACCTTGCCTGATCGCCTAATTGGTCGATTATATATATATATTTTTAAATATTTATTTAATTAATTAATTTAATATTTATAATTATTATTTTATTATTATTTAATAATTTTTAATTATTATTTTATTATTATTTAATATATTTTGAGAAAATATTTTGAGTTTTTTATTTTTTAATTATTATATATATATATATATATATTTTTAAAATTATCGTCGGTTCGGTCGGTTTTGTGAAGCACAAAACCGAAAGCCCGACAAAAAACAAACAAAACCAAGCCCCCGCCCTGGCTTGGTTGGTTCGACTCGATCAGTCGGTTTTGATCTTTTTGCTCACCCCTATAAAAAATAATCTTCATCCACATGCACCATTAGATAAGTATATCTACCTAACGTGCAAGAATAAACTAAAAAATAATCTTCATCCACATGCACTATTATATAAGTAAATATGTGTAATTATTCAATTTATTCAATTAATGTTATAAAACTCGCTCAGTTTTCTCCAACTCTTTCCTTCTTTCTGCTTTTATGGTAAAATGAACCTGCTTATGACAGTTAGTTCGATTTTCTTTGATCAATGTATACCCTGTTTTTTTTAACTTAATAAATAAGTAGAAATATGTGTAAATACCTACCCAACGTGTAAGAAAAATAGAAAAGATTAGTCCTCACCCACACATGCACCATTAGAAAAGGTAAATAATTATAGTTATCCACCCACCTAAAACTACTCACATTTCTCCAACTTAGTTTATATGTTGTTTTTTCCCTAACAAATGAGTATAAATATGCATAAATATCTATTTAATCGTATGCTTATGGTTTATATGACCCTAATGGAGAAGGTATTGAGACGACCAAAAAAAGAAAAATGAAATAATATTGAGTCTTCGGAAGCCAATTAGTCCCAATTTTGTAGATACCAATACGTCCAATTGTAAGGATGTATATAAAGGTATATACCTTGATTTTCACAATTAAATTAGCTGCAAATCCAGAAGAAGTGCCTAAGACTTTTTCAGCGACCCTCGAATATTATGAGCTTGACTTGTAAACCTTGTAACCATCGTTTTTATTCCACACAACATCAAAGAGGATAGGAATGCTCAGAACTCATTTCGAACTAATACGACTCTAGAAACTTGTAAACCGTAACAATGAAGAGTGTGTACTTTGAGACCAGGAAGAGATTTCATCTGGAAGTGTATTATTAGACCAGTTGCAGGAGACCCTGATAGCTCTATGGAAGACGATCTCCATTATTACTCTAAATTCGGTCAAATGAAGTTTTTGCTAAAAAAAATAGGGAATTTTAAATCAATTTCGTTTAGAAATGGTTGAAACTTTTTCAAACATAATCTAATAGTTGTTGGAAGCTCTAAATACGATAATGACATGATTGTAATTACGAATATATACCGAGGGCACCTTAGGAAATTAACATTATTATCAACCGCTTCTAAAACTATGGTAGCCATATTTGCAATATTAAAACTATTTAGCTATTTTTTTTTTGACATTACTCACAATTTTCCTTTATTTTAAGTCTAAAATTACCCATAACACCCCTATTGGATAGAAATTCAAACCTTTTTTAGCATTAAAAAAAGTGGGAATGTTACTAATGTCTTTATCAACAAACACTTCTTGACATAAAGAAATTTCATTAACACGTTTTTAGTAAATACTTTCGAATTAACATTTAATTTTCCTTTTTTTATATTCATGCATGAGTGTATGAATCAGCTTGAACGCATCTCAACAATTTTCATGAGACACTCGTCTCATTCCTATTACATTTGGTTGTCAAGATAGCTCGCAGGAGATTAAATTCTCGGTAAGTGATAATTGTAACTTGAACTCATTCTCTCTAAGTTTTTTTTATTATTTACATAAACCTCATTGACTGTTAACAAAATCCATGGTGTTAATATTTACCTACTGGTTTAGTTAACGATGTTATTGTGATTTTTTTTACCATTAAACTAAATAAAATCATAATTTTTGTGTGTTCAATTATAAGTTTTGATCCTTGAATTTTCAAAATTGTCTCCATTTAGTTCTTGTATTTAAAGAATTTCTAATGAGTATCTAAACTTTTATTGTGTCTACTATCTATATGGTCTAAGTACTCTAAAAAGTTTTTAATAAGTCAACACAACATGTAATTTTGGTGTCTAATAATTCCTTACTATTAATTATGTTAGATTAATGCTTACACAACACACTAATTATATTATTTAAAGACAACCAAAACCGACTTGTTACATGATTTTTAAAGTCCCGTATGATAATCATTTGGTTTTTGAAAATTAAGCCTTAAAATAGTACTTCTACAAATAGATTTCTATGTTTTTTTTAAAATGTAATTTGTACCTATGTTTTCAGAAAACAAACTAAGTTTTAAAAACTAAAAAAAAAATAGTTTTCAAAAACTTGTTTTTGTTTTTCATTTAGCCAAAAATATAAATAGTACTTCAAGAAATATAGAAATTTGTAGAGAAGATGAAAAGAAATTGTGAAAAAACAAACATAATTTTAAAAAACCAAATAATGATTATCAAACAAAGCCTAAATAATATACAGAGACTCAATGCCATGATAGTATTACATAAACCAATAACAATAAATTTTAGACAGAAAATTAAAAGTTTAGGATCTGTTTGGTATGCAATCCGAATTCTGTTTTATGTTTTCAGATTCACTGAATTTAGTGAATATGTGTTTGGCAGATGTGTTTTCGAAAACTGTTTTTGGATTCTGTGATCCAAATGGTAGAAATTATGAAAACAAAATTTTTATGTTTTCATTGTATCCAGATTCTGAATTTAAAATTTTAAAATGCAGAATTATATTAAACAAAGATAAAAATCTTAATAAATACAATGTTTCATGTTATAAACTTAATTTATTTTGTTAAATTAAAATATGTATAATATAATATATTATAAATTATACAATATTATATTATAAAATGATAATTCTATACCATTTATAAAAATCATGTTTATAAATTAATTAATAATGATTTATATTCAATCTAATAATTAGTTTTGCAACTACAACTAATTTTATGATCTATAAATATGTTATAGGACACACTTTAAACAACTGTTTAGAATGGAATCAAATTTTTAAATCTGCTACCAAACACATTTCTGAAAACTTGAAATACAATTTTGTTTTCATTGAATCCTCTGTTTTCAAATTTATGTTTTCAAATTACGTACCAAACAAACCCTTAGAAACCGATTAGAAACCAGAAGGTTAGAAACACTAACAAAACAAAGATTTCTCTCTCTCTCTTTTTTATCACTATTTCTTTTGAATAATAAAGATTTCTCATATTTTGCTACAACTTATTAAGGACATATATATTTTGTTTTAAAAGCAATAGCTCGGAATAATCCATACTAGTTTTGTAATAATTTTTAATCTTCCGACTATTTTATTAAATACTTTCCAAAATTAAGGCTTGGATATATATACAAATCCCTGTAACGTGAAATTAAAATCATGGGCTTAGAATAAATTTTGATGGGCCAAAAAAATCCATAATTTAGTTCACTTAAGTGGGCCTAGACAAAGCCCACACAAATATTGAGCCAGCCCAGACAAAAAATCCAGGAAAGTGACCAACGAACCGGCAACCGCCTTTGACGACGATGTTTCTCCAAGCGATTAGAATTTAGAAGTAACAAAAGTCAACGGAAAATTTCAGCCGTTGACATGGACTGGGACCCACAGAAAAGCCAAATATTACAAAGTTTTAAAATGAGAACGGCGTGGAGGATTTCGATTTTTGTTTTTTTTTTTCAAGAGGATTAAAGCTTACTCAAAATTGCATTTATTATTGCTTCGCAAAAAAAAAAAAAAAAAAAAAAAAAAACTCTTACCGGTTGATTTTCAGACAATCTGTCTCGTCTCTGAACAAACCCATTTCTTCGTCCTCTAAAGCGGAAATTTCACCAATCCATACAAGAAGAGGAGGAGGAATTGGAAAGATTCGAGAAGAGAGGATTCGATTCGCAGAAATTGGCCCCTGTTTTTGTTTCTGATCGATAAATTCATGTCCATATCCATGGAGATGCCTAGCTCGTGGGATGCCCTTCGCAAACAAGTTTGAATTCTCCTCAATTTCCTGTTTCTTTTTGGTTTTTTGATTCTGTTTGGATTACTGTCCTCATTTTTCTCGATTTGGTTGTACCTTTGGCTCTATTTCTGATTGTCGGTGACCTTGAATCTTTTCGTTTCAAAAAATGATGATTATGAGCGGCTTTCGTTGCGTGTGATTCGAGGAATTAGGAAAGATTGATGGTTTTACTTTTAGGTTTTGATCTATAGCTGTTTAGGTTTGAATTTGGAGGATCGGGATTTTGGAATTTGAGATGTAATTTTCGTCTTGTTTGCTTGCGCGCGTTCTGTTATGATGATATTGTTGAAGGCGTTAATCTCGGGATTGTAATTGTCGGCGTAATTCTTGTATGCTTCTTTGTGCTCTCTGTGTTTCTGGAAATGATAAGATACTTTGGAAATTCTATACACATGGATGAGCTTTTTTTAAAGATTGATAGTCCAGGTCTATCGCTTTATCGTCCTCTTGGGGTTTTCGAATTTTGGTCGTGTGGAAAGATCATGAAATTGATTTATTATTCATAATGAAGATCATTTCGAGATTTTCATTTCTTTTGCATGTATGAGAAAATATGTTTTTTCATTCTACATTGTCTCATCTCTTCTATGTGATTTGATTTTATTATTATTTCTTTTGTTGTAGTGATAGTGATAATGTTTGTTATGTGCTGACAGGCAAGAAAACTTGAAGCTCAGTTGGATGAGCAGATGAATTCTTTTCGAAAACTGGTTTCAACAAAGGTTTCTACAAATGTTGATACTGCAGAGAGTGATGTTGAATCTGGGATAGAACGTATGTTAAAGCAGCTACAACAAGTGAATTCACAGATGCAAGCTTGGGTTTCATCTGGGGGTTCTGAAATGGTTTCCCATACTTTGACTAGACATCAAGAAATTCTTCAAGATCTTACGCAGGTACTCTGCCTTTAAAATTTTTCTCTAGTAGTAATGCCAATCCTTCAACACTGGAAGGGGAGAAATGCTATTAGACCCTTGGTTTTGTTTTTTTGGGGGGGGTCTCCTTCCTATTCATTCTATTGATTATCCTTATGCACAATTAACAACAGTGAACTCATGGATTTGGGTTGGCACCTCTGTAATGGTAGTATAAGAACAAAACTTTAGGGTGTGTGTGGTAGGTGATTCAAAAACAAGATTTTAAAACACAAGAGATTTAATGGAAATAAGAATTGTATTCCATGTCTTCACTTTTGTTGTATATGTGTTTGATTGCAAATTTGGAATTTGAAAATATTAAAAAACATATAAATGTTGTTTTCAAAATTTTCATTTTCTGGGTCACAGGATACAAATGCAATCCAAATACTATTTCAATGAATTCAATAAATTTGAAAATAAGAAATTGAATTCGGATAAGATACCAAATAGGCTCTTGTCTCTTTATATTTATTCCATGAAAAATCTCAATTCTTGCTTAAAAAAACCAAATAGACTCTTATTTTCCCTTATTTTGATAATCTCTCTCCTCTAAGTAATGATATTTTTTAATGTGAGGAGTGTTGAATATGAGGGTAACCATTGGACCTCTTTAGGCCAAAGAGAGCACAACTCAACTGTCACGAGGAATGTGTTAACTACGAGGTCTGTGGTTCGAAACTCCCAAACTCCAATCATACTAAAAAAACCATTGAACCTCTTTAGGCTCATTTCTGAAATCTGGTCTATAATTATTCTATAGGAAGTATCAAGCTAAGCCGACAGATATAGTCCAGCTTCTGCAATTTTTTTTGGGGGTCTTCATTGTTTTACTAGAAGTCTGTTGTGATTATGTTTCATATGGAATCTAAGACCAAGTTTTGTTGATTTAGTGCAGGAGTTTTATCGTCTTCGCTCCGGCCTCCGAGCCAAGCAAGAACATGCTTCACTTCTAGATGACTTTAGGGAGTTTGATCGTTCAAGACTTGAATTGGAAGATGGTCTAGGTACTGCAGAACAAACTCTTCTAAAGGAGCACACATCTATTAGCCGTAGCACAGGACAGGTATCTTTACCTATGTCATAATTATTTGCATGAATAACAATTCCATTACATTCTACTTAAAGGTTTGGTTTATTGATATCTTTGACAGTGTTTCGTTTTCGGTTTATTGACATTATTACCATATTAGTTACTGTAGGAATGAGAAACTTGTGTATACTATCATGTTCTGCAACCTGTCATTTATTTTGATGTTAGTAACCAGCTACTTGCATATTGGAATCCTGCATCTGGATTTTTACTGAACTTTTGTATTACAGATGGATAATGTGATTTCACAAGCTCAAGCAACCCTAGGTGCACTTGTCTTCCAGCGATCGACCTTCGGTGGCATCAACTCAAAGCTTAGTAACGTTAGCAGTCGCCTTCCATCGGTAAGTGGATTTAGTTATTTATTTTTTGTTTTTTGAAATTTTCAATCGGTAACATAACATAACAATAGTTTTCAACTCAAATAATTGCTAAAATGAGATCTCATACATGCATATATCTGGTGGGGAGAATGTCCATTCCAGATAAAATAAGACTGTGACGAATTAAAGACACTTATTTTCACTGAATCAAAAAAATCTTACACATATCCTCTGTTTTTTTTAAGTTCAACATGTGGGGTGTGGGATGGGAAGACTTAAACTTCTAATCTCTTAGTCCAAGCTATATGCTTTAACCAGTTGAGCTAGCGTAGATCCCTGTTACATTGCATTCAAATGATGAATGAAATTGAATCCATTTCATTGATATAATAATGTCAATGACGGACCAGGTAAATCACATTCTTGGAGCAATAAAGAGGAAAAAGTCAATGGACACAATCATACTCTCCCTTGTTGCGTCCGTATGCACATTTCTGATCTTTATCTACTGGTTGACCAAGTGAGTTGTGATTATGTTCTGTTGAACTTGTTACGTGCTGCTTATTTTCATACTCTTTTACAGGGTCCAGCTCATCTTTTCTTATTGACTCTCTTTGTAACAATTTTTTCCTAGTAATTCATTAAATATTTTTCGCCATGTCGCTGAACTTTAATCCCTTGTCGGGGCGGGGTGGCCTGGCTGGGAAACTAAAGTTGGTTCTGTCTAGTTACTGTCATTTATATTTAGTCACATCACCAACGATTGAGATAATACCGAAATTTTTTCTGTCTCGTGATCGGGGGCGGGGGGGTTAAGAATTTTGTGTATAGGTATTTCTCCTGATTATTTTTCTGATGTTTTGTAAGAACAAGGTTGCATCGGTTATCTAGCATGTGCAGATGTTGCTTCTGCAACACCTTATTGACTTGACAATATTTTGTAGGAATAAATTTTCTTGTTGAAAAATTGGTTGGTAGAACTGTGATAGGATTGATGAATGACATAGGATTTTGATTCTGGAATAATGATCTGATTGATGATATAATGTAGCAATATATAATTTTGTTGCTTTATTTTGTAGCTGTCTATCATAGAAAATGACATATCAGTTATAACATTTACCAAAGTTCGAACCTCCACGTCACATTTGTTCAACTAAAAAAAATTATGGAAAATCTAATGGGACTCTAAAAAATTAAAATTAAATTGATGAAATTTTGGTTGATTGATGATATAGTGTAGCAATATATAATTTTGTAGCTGACTATAGTAGAAAATGACACATCAGTTATAACATTTACCCAAGTTCGAACCTCCACGTCTAAAAAAAATTATGGAAAATCTTATGGGACTTTAAAAAATTAAAATTAAATTGATGAAATTCTGGTTAACTTACTTTGATTTAGAAATAATATGTTTCAACCATATTCTATTAATGGTATTAACAACAGGCTTATCCTAAAAAAAATAAAAAATAAAAATAATTTGAGCGTAGTTTAGTGAATGAGGCATCAATTACTATTTCAAAGATAGATGGTTCAATCATCCATCTAAAAGAATTGGTGTTAATAATCGGAAGTTAACTGCATTTTTTTTTGAGTTCAACAACATTTGAGAAATTGCAACGTGTAACTTTTTAGGTACATGTTTATGCTCATTTTAGCCAGAAATGAATTGACTTAAGTGTGGTAGAATCTTCCATCTATTATTGAACTAAAAAAAGAAAAAAAAATGTTTTTCTATGATAAAAATGGTTTGGAAAATTTAACAAAACCAAATAGATCATATTTGAAGCTTTTGAGAATTAGATGAATGAAATTGAAATCACCCTTTCTTTGTCTTAAATGTTTTTTTTTAAACATCAGCATGTTGTTGAAGAAAAAAGAAAAAAGAAAAAAAATCTTAAAAAAGTAATTTAAGTCGATTATATTTTGTAAGTAAATTGATATATGTCATTTATTATTATTATTATTTTTGTTTGCAAATGCGCCTTATAAAGTCTTAAATTTAAAAATTTTAAAAAAAAGCGTTGAACCAAAAAAACCAGAGCGTGAATGGACGACGATGAAGATCCATGGTTAGCTCCCGACAAGCTCTACCATTTTCTTCTCTGTTTCACTCTCACTATCTTCTTCGCTGCATTGGCCTTTCAAGTGCGCTATCCATTCATCCGTCGCCACTCCATTCTGATCGGATCCGTCCTCTCTCTTTTCGCCGGAGCCGCCAAAGAGGTCGCCGACGAACTCGGCTTCTTCAAGTCCGCCGGAGCCTCAACCAGGGACGCCGTCGCCGATATGATCGGCGTCTTGATCGCTTCTTTCCTTCTTCACGCCCTCAGATTCTCGATCCGCGGCGGCGGCGACAAAGAAGCCAGCCCTAATCGGGACATTTCAATGGCCTGAGAGGCTTCACTTTTGACATCGATTGAGGTCTTGGTCGTTGAGGCGATTTTGAGAAACGGAGGGATTCGTTGGAGGTGGTGCTCTGTTTGAGAATGTGGTTTCATTTTCTTTATTCTGATGAGAATGTTTGATATTTGGTTATGAATTATACATTAACTGAGATTCCATGGCATGATTGGGGTTGGGGTTACTTCTTTTTAATGGAACTGGTGAAGAAATATTCGACTTCATAAGCTGTATTATGATATGATGAACATTTGTAAGTGAAAAATGTAAATTAGAGAAAAAGGGTAGTTTTCTACTTATATTGTATTACATTTCATACTGGTTTAATTGCTGAGTTAGCGATGTGTTTGATTAGATTTTCTGAGGTGATTGATTGCAATATAGAATCAAAGGATCTTCATGGTTTTAGCTCATTTTTCCTTCCCATTTTTTCAGAAATCCCACTCGTTTTTTGACCGGTAGTTATTTTGTGAGATTAGTCAAAGTGTATATAAACTTATCAAGAACTTATGTATACAAAAGAATCTAGGTTAAACTATTATGGTTGGCTTTTAGTGGTCAGTAAAGGCCATGAGAATAATAAAGGGTTTAGAGGGAATGAGTTCAAGCTATAGTGGCCACCTACCTAAGATTTAATATCTTTTGAGTTTCCTTGGCAACTAAAGGTACTGGTGAGTTGTCGTCCCGTAAGATTAGTCGAGGTGTGCACAAGCTGTCAGGAAACAAAAGTCAAAAACAACAAAGATTATGTAGTTTTCTGAGTGTTGCCCCCCATTGATTTTACAAGTCAACTGCTATTGCTTCGTTTTAGATTACAAGATATTGTTGCGTGTTTCTTTTTCTTTGTTAAAAACTGGAAATCCTTTGTATCTTACACAAGACCGATACCCGCAGCCAGTCTGTCGACATTGTTCTGTCATGTATTTACTACAGAGAGGATACAATTGGTTTTCCATCTTATTGATCTTTTCTGATTTGAAAGTTATCTCAACAATCTAATGATCAACATGTTTTTCGGGTTATTTAGGTAGGTCGAGGGATGGAGCAATCGTCATCTTCGAAAGCTTCTTGCAGTAGAAGGCAAGCGTGCATCACCATCTTCATCGGGCAACTTAACTGCAGTGTAGATTCCAGCTCCACACAATGTCCCTAGTATGGGAGCTGTGAGGTAAATCCATATTGCTCTAAAATTGTTTGCAGCAATGGCTGGCCCCAGTGTTCTCACTGGATTCATTGAAGCTCCAGTTGTTTCTCTGTACCATAATCAAAATGAAAAGCTTTTAGTTTGTTTCATGTTTGGTGAAGGTGAAGTTGTTCATAAGATGCTCTAAATTGAAGCAGGAGTCATCTAGTTGACATCTGTTTAACTTAAGTTCTAACTGAATTATAGAGGACCATCCACATTTTTTCTTTGCAGAGCATAAATGAGTAGATGATGTACTGAGAAATCTGTTATTTTGTGTTGGATAAGTTTCTGCAGGTTATGTAAAACGAATAGTTTTTTTTTTTTTTTTTTTGACTTGGTTAATGAATTATATTTCAATATCACATCATCTATTTATTATTAATTATTGTTAAATTACATACTATGTCTTTGTACTTTTAATTATTGTGGCTGTTTATTCTGTGAATTTTAAAAAAGTTTTAATTTGATTCTCAAAACTTTAAGGGGATGTTTGGGGTGCTGAGTGAGTTTTAATAACATGAGGTTGGGTTATTAGAACCTGTGAAATCATATAATATTATTTAAAATTTAGTGTAGTATAATTTGAGATTATAATAGTTTATGTTTGGGATATAGAGTATTCAACAATATATAATAACACATGTTATTATAACCTTTGTCCCAAACCGACCCTAAATTATATATTTCTAGTTTATATTATTGGTCTAGCGATTGATAATGAACCAAGGTAAATAATAAGGGGCCGTTTGGATTGAGAAGTTGGGAGAAGTAAGAGTAAAGAAGTCTGGGGAGGTATGAAGTCTATTTTTGGGGTGCAAAGTTGTTTACTCTGATGTTCTAAGAAACTATATTCGGGGCAAAAAGTTGCAGGAAGTAGGAGTTGGAAAAGGAGTTATGGAGAGTTGGAGAAAAAGTTAACAAATCTGTGGGGCCCATAAGAATGAGCTGGGAAAAGAGTTAATAAATCTGTGAACCCACAAAAAGGAGTTAATAACTCCTTGGGCCAAACAAGGAGTTGGGGAGACTTATTAATTCCTCCCTTCGACCCTTCCACTCCCCCCAACTCCTCAATCCAAACGGCTCCTAAAGGGTTAAGAGGGAATGAGTTGCGACTTACTTAGGATTCAATACCTACAAGTTATCTTGGCAACCAAATGTTGTAGGGTCAAGTGGTTGTCCCTCAAAAATAGTTGAGATGCGTAAAAAAAAATTCACAGTTTCTTTTGAAGTTTGGATCCGGTGACAATCTCTAGTTAGATAGATTAGACTTGATTTTATGAAAACTAATGGGTTGGTATTTAGGAGATTGACTAGTTTTAGGGTCGGTTTGATAACCATTTTAGTTTTTAGTTTTTCTGCTTTTTATAAACAAAAACTGTGTGTTTGGTATTTTTTTTTCTGTTTTTTAAAAATTAGAGAGATGAAAAGATATTTTAGAGATAGAAAAATGTGTAGAGACATAGAAATAAAAATTGAGAGATGTATAATTGTTTTAGAGAGAAAAGTTAAATATGGTAAATTGAGAGACATAAAAAGAAAAATATTTGAAGACAAAACTTAGAGAGTGGATATTAATTAAACACCATAAAAATATTAGGAAAAACTAGATAAATTTTAGAAGAGAAAAAAGTTAAATAAAAAGAGAAATTTTAGGGAGTAAAATTAAGAGTAAAAGATATGCTAGAGAAATAAAAATAAATGAGGAAAAAAAGTTCTAGTGTGAGAAAATTTAGAGAGGCTTATTTTTAAGAGAAAAGTTAGAAATATACTTATTAGAGAGAAAAAAAAGTTAGGGAGAAGTTTAGAAATATATAAGTTGAAAGATAAGTTTAGATACAAAGTTAAACCAATATAAATATTTCCGAGAGAGAATAAATAGGAGATGAAAGTCTTAGAGAGAGAAAGAGAAATAAAAATTATATAGAAATGTAAACTTTAGAGAGAAATTTAGGAAAATAAATTCGTTGGAAAGAGACATGTCACAGAGGAAAAAAATGGGTTTTTGAAAAAACAGAAATATGTTTTTAAAAAACTACTTTTTTTCCCACGTTGTGGAAGATGAAGATGAAAGTTAAGGTTAGGACCGGTTTGGTAAGCAATTCAGATTCTATTTTATGTTTTCGGATTCACTGAATTCAGTGAATATGTGTTTGGCAGATAGTAGAAAATATGGAAACAACATTTTTATGTTTTCATTGTATCTAAATTCTGAATTTAAAATTTTAAAATGCAGAATTATATTAAACAAAATAAAAATCTTAATAAATATGGTAGGTTATGTTATAAATTTAATTTACTTTTGTTAAATTAAAATATGTATAATATAATATATTGTAAATTATATAATATTATATTATAAAATAATAATTATACCATGTTTATAAAAAATATGTTAAAAAATTAATTAATAATGTCTTATATTCAACTTAATATTTAATTTTGCAACCATCACTAATTTTATGATCTATAAATATATTATATAACACATTTTAAACAATTGTTTAAAATTGAATCAAATTTCTAAATATGCTACTAAACACATATCTGAAAATATGAAATATAACTCTGTTTTCAAATTTCTGTTTTCGGATTGCCTACCAAATAGACTAAGTTTTTGTTGTTGTAGATTTGACACAGAAGAGTCAAAACCCTTGATCAGATCTTGGCTAGAGGTTCTCTTTGGTTGGAACTTTTTGTTGTATTCTTTGCCGGAGCGATTCTGAGGACCTGATCCATATCCTTTGGGGGTGTGATTTCGCGTGTGGTGTTTGGAGCTATTTTTTTAACGAGTTTGGTTTTAGTTTTGTTAGACTTCAGATTTATGAGTTGTTTGTGGAGCTCATTTTTTTTGCCTTTCCATGAGAAAGAATTGTTTTTGTGGTAGATTGGGTTCTGTGCTATTAACTAGTGCCTGTGGACTGAGAGAAATAGGGTGAAAAAGAACGTTTTGTGATGTTTGGCCCCTTGTTAGATTCTATGTTTTCCTTTGGGTTTCGGTATCAAAAGTTTTTTTTTATAATTATTCGCTAGGTCTTATATTCCTTATTGGAGCTTATTTTTGTGAGGGATTCTTTCCTTTTTCTTTTCTTTTTTGTGGGCTTTCCTTTTTTTTAATAGGCTCGTGTATTCTTTCTTTTTTTTTTTCAATGAAAATTCGATTTTTCATTTTTTTTTATTTTTAAAATTTCCATATAATTATTTTTTTTTTGAAAAATAGAAAACAAAAACATTAGTTATTAAACAACTTTGTTTTTACAAAATGAAAAACAAAAATAGAAAACAGAAAACGAAATGGATATGAAAGGACCCTTAGGTAATTGGGTCAAAGGCACAATTGGTTTGAGTATATTAAAATAGGCCTAAAGTTCGATTATTGGTGTGTGAAATGAGAATGAAGGGACAATTTATCTTAAATTTTTAAAGGATAAAAAACACTTTTTTTTGTCTCTACACTTTCATATAAAAATAATAAGTTAGCCTCTACTTGATTTTTGAAATTGTGTTTGTTTTCCTATCAATTTACAATAAGTTTAATATTTCTTAATAAAAATTTGAATTCTTAGTCAATTTTTTTAGTACATTTGGGAGGATTGGGGGATTTGAACCACAAACCTTGTGATCGTTAATACATTTAAGTTATGCTCTCTTTGGCAAATTCTTATTCAAATTTCAAAAACAAAAATAAGTTTTTGAAAACTATTTTAAAAACATAGATAAAAAGTAGATAATAAAACGAAGGAGCTCATAAGTGGAACCAATATTCATAGGGTTAATTTTCAAAAATCTAAAACAAAAAATCAAATGGTTATCCAATAGAGTTTCAGTTTTTTTTTAAAAAAAAATTATTTTTGACTTTTTTGTATTGGTTTTTTGTTTTTTGTTTTTAAAAAACAAAAACTATATATGTTGGGTAACTGTTTTTTTTTTTTGTTCTTAAAAAACAGAAAACCAAATATATTTGATAATTATTTTTTGTTTTATATTTTAAGAATTTAGAGAGAGAGATGTTAAATATAAAAAAAAGTATTAGGAGAGAGAGAAGGGATAGGTTTGAAGAGGAGGAAATGTGAAGGCGAAAGAAATGAGAGAAAAGGTAACCTAATTTTGTAGTTTTGAAGATTGTGAGTACAATTTTTCGAAGTTTTGGAGGTTTAATTTTTACCATTAAAAGTGTGTGAATGCAATTATAATCGTCACTCGTACAAATTTGGGTATTGTATTAATTAATTTAATTTTTTTTAGAAGTTTCATTTCAATCCATATAGTTTGGACTTAATTTTTATTTAGTTCTCGTGATATTAAAAGTTTCAATCCAAAATACTAAGTATTAGATCAGACCACATAAAAAAATGTCAAAATTATCGGGACTAAATTGAAAATTTTAAAATTATAAAGACAAAAAAAATTAAATGAAGCTAATAAAAGCATAACTCAACTGACATCAAGTAAGATTTATAATCAGAGATCATGAGTTCAATCCCCCACCCCCAAATGTTGATGTCTTAAAAAAACAAAAAATTAAATGAAGACAAAATTTAAAAAATTGAAGAAGGAGATTAAAAAATAACAGTAAAGAAATAGTAAATTTAAAATTTTAATTGTTTGGACATACCCGGCGATGAGTATATTGAGCATGACTGTTGCTCCAACCGCGATTCCCGCCAACTCTCCCACCTGCATTTCCAATTTTACATTCATAATTCTTTATTTATATATATATATATATATATTATATTACATTCATGATTTGAATTTTACAATATCAAAAAAAAAAAAAAAGAGTATGCTTTATTTGTTCATGCTTATAATAGGTAACTTTTGAATAATATATTTAAGGGGCACTCAACAAGGATTTGAGATGTTTGAACATAACTTTCTTCAGGTCTAACCTTAGATACATTAACAATTTTTTAGTCGTGACAAGGAAGAAATTGTTTGGCAAATCCAACCATAGCTCAGTGAATCATAAGGCATTATTACTAGGGGTGTACATAAGTCGAGTTGGGTTGGGTTGAAGGAATTTGTTGCACTAACCTAAAAATTCGTTGGTCATTCCTTCAACCCAACCAACCCTATTCATGAGAGCAACCCAACCCAACACAACCTAATATTTTCGGGTTGAGTTGGGTTTGGTCATCGGGTTAATTTTTTTTTATTTTTTTAATTATTTAAAATATTTTTTCTTGAATTAATAACTAAAATCACATAAAATGCAAATATAAAACTTCAAAATTCATAACATCTCAACATTTGTGAGAAATATAGAAGAAAAACATCAAAAATTGACAAATAATTCATTTATAAGTATATATGTAATTAAAATAAAATAAAAAATATAAACTTTGGGTTGGGTTGGGTCAACCCGAGCCTAAAAACCCCAACCCAAGAACCGATCCGAACTTTTCATTTCTTCAAACTTCTAACCCAACCCAATCCGAAAAAAAACCTTACGGTTTGGGTTGGGTAGTCCGAATTGTTTGGGTTACCGGGTTATTTGTACACTCCTAATTATTACCATCTTAAAGTGTTGATGATTCAACCTCTTACCTTATAATTGTTGAACTCGAAAAAAAAAAGAAAAAAAGAGAGAGAGAAATTATTCTATGTTTTAATTTTTCTAAAGATTATTACATCTCAAACGAATTCAAACTTAGAATCTTGAAATGATTTATTAATGTGTTGTCTAGTTGAATTATTTCTAGGTTAGGTTGAACTTTAAAACAAATGTCATATCATTAAACTTATTTGCTACATATATAAAGAGCTCATCGATGTGTATTACCCCTACACAACAAAGCGTAATATTAAAACATAGAGGACTAAATATAAAGTTTATTTTTTTCGTGGTTCTTCTAAAAGAAGAGCACAAAAAAAAAAAAAAAAAGGAACTCACAGCTCGAGTATCAATGGCGACCGCAGTGATGACGAACATGAGGTTGAAGCTAATGATAAACTCAAGAGCAAAAGCTTGAGCATATCCACATGAAGGAACAGTCACTCCTCCACTCATTATGGGATCAAAGATCCATTTTAATGCAAATGAAGCACATAGAGAAGCCACCATTTGAGCTCCAATATACAATGGCACCTGCAAAAACACATACCAAAAAATTAGCTCAAACTTAGAAGATTGAATGCCATGGAGATGGAGATTATCTCTCATGGTGACTACCTGCTTCCATGGAAAGTGCTTTAGTGCAGCGAAAGCAATGGTGATGGCCGGGTTCAGATGGGCTCCGGAGATGTGGCCGGTCGACAAGATGACGACCATCACTGCAATGCCGGTGGAGGCCGCTAGGCCGATGAGCGTTTCGGTTCCTTGCGTCTTTTGGTTCACGATGGCGGTGGCCGTTCCAGCGAAAATGAGCATCAAAGTGCCAATGAACTCCGCTCCTACCTACCGATAAGGCGAAAAGACACAAAATCGATATTCTTACTTTTTATATATATAATCTCTTGATTCTAAATGCAATCTGAATATAGTTCAACTAGTTAAGACATATATCATCGATCAAGAGGGTAGAGGTTTCAAATCCTCTCATCGCACTTGTTAAACTTTTTTTTAAAAAATCTCTCAACTCTTTGGAAAACACAAACGAAAGGAACTCTTTTGAATATCAATTTGTTTTATGTATCCTTTTGAATATATAGGACATATTTAAGGGGGTGACAATTGTCCTCTTCTCCCATTTTTGCACCATCCAAATTGTAAATGCAAAATTAGAGGGTTAAAATATAAAGAACCATTCAAAATGAGATGTGGGTAAGTGTAAAGTTTTAAACTTTAGTTACCAAAATGCAAAATTTAATTAATTAGAGGGTTAAAATATAGAGAACCATTCAAAATGAGATGTGGGTAAGTGTAAAGTTCTGAACTTTAGTTACCAAAATGCTCTTTCTTTGTAGGGTTACCTTTCTTGCAAGTGAGACAGGAGGGGGTGGAAATGAACAAGAGACTTTAGATAAGCCTCCTTCTTCAGTGCCCCAATCATCAACATTGAAGGAGATGCAACTTTTAAGAAGAGATCTTTTACCATTCTCACTTCCATGGTGATGATTTCCCTTGTGTCCTCCAAAAAGCGGGGCTCCGGGCGTCCCCGGCGTCACCGGAGTCGACGGAGCTTCCTCGGTGTCCATAACTCGAAAATTTTGAAAAGAAGAGAGACAGAGAAAATGAGAGACAAAAGAAAGGTTAAGGTTTTTCAATTTGGTGTTTTGGGGTTTGTCCCTTTGTCGTTGGAGAGTGAACTAAGCTGAATGATTGATTATTTATGGAAGAAAATTGGTTGACTTAAGAGAATCCCAAGACAAAAAAGAGAGAGAACACGAGTCTGTGGCTGTTAATAAATTGTAAGTTTTTATTTATTTTTAGTTCAACAACATACGTGGTACAAATTTGAATCTTTTCAACTTTTGGTCGAGAATAAAATATCTTGATTAATTAGTTAAGCTATGTTTTAGACTGTCATTAATATTTTTTTATATTTAATAATCATTATTATCTCTCAAATTCCACTTCAATAATATGGATCTACTAAGATCACTTGCATACTATTTTTGTGATCTGATCCTCTGAATCAATATGATAACATGATGGAAATGTTGGTCTAAAGAAGTCCTTGGATGATCATGATGGTAATGATTGGTGATTGTATATGATTTTGGTTGACAAAGTTGCTATAATTTTTATCTTTTAAATTTGTTCTTTAATTAGTCCTATGAATTTGCATAATTAGATTTGATTTTGTGAAAATATTTTATATGGTATAAATCTCATTTTGATTCCTTAATATTTTAACTACATTTTAGCGTTGATTTTTAGGTCATGTCATTCCATTCGTCAAATAATTGATGGTGAAATAGTCATATGATGAAAATAATTATTTTTTTGAAAAATGGAAAGACGACTAAAATATAAATTTCAAAGTTCAAGAAAAAAATGAAACTTAAACCTTATATATATATATATATAGTTTTGTTCTTTACCATTAAAGTTTTGTATTGTGTTTAATATGAATCTTAATCTATCTATTGTGTTTTCAAATCTCACTACATTTTGCCATATATCAAAGGCATGTGCCTTCTGTTTTAGAAAATGAATACATGTGTGTGCCTTGAAGTGTAAGAAAAACAATACATGTGCCTTTGAAGTATAACAAATCAGATGTCTCCCTCTCCTTCAATTCTTAAATCACCAATCAAAGCTAAACAAATGGAATCAATATTAAATGGGGAAAAAATTGACTTTGCATGAATTTGAATACATGATCTCATGAACCACCCATTCTGATACCACCTTAAATCACTAATCAAACTAAAAGTTTAAGTTAAGAATTTGGAGTAAATTTAATTATATCAACATAAAAAACACCGTTTATTCATCCAATCACCTCCCTCATCAATGAGAGGAAATTAAAGCTAACTATCAATACTAGAAACTAGGGCAGCTAGGAAAAAATTTCCTTTGGGCGACCGAAGGATCGAAGAAAACGACGTTGTTTAGGTCGGGATGGTAACTCTAAGGGATATCAGAAAGTATCATAACAGTATGAAGCCTCTGATTCATAAGACCCTGTTTGATAACCATTTGGTTCTTGGTTTTGAAAATTAATTAAGCTTGTTTTCTTTCCAATTTATCTATAACGATTTTCATTCCTCCTAAAAAAGCATTTAAACTCTTAGTCAAATTCCAAAAATAAAAACAAGTTTTTGAAAATTACTTTTTTTAGTTTCTCAAAAAGTGGCTTAGCGCTTTTTAAAACATATGTAAAAAGTAGATAATAAAACAAGAAAATTTATAAGTAAAAGTAGTATTTATAGACTTAATTTTCAAAAATAAAAACTAAAAATCAAATGATTATCAAACGAGGTCTAAAATTTCCATTTCAAAGTTGATAAAAGTTTGTCCAATGTAATTTCAAAAAATTGTTCTTTATTTTCTAGGAGTGTAGTATTGTAGTTGCCCTACGAGAAGTCGCCAAGAAATATCTTGTTGGGCTAATAGAGCAATAATCTAATTTTAATGCTTTTATTTCAATTATTCAATTTTCAATGGCATTATTGGGTAGGATTTTGATTCATGAATTTTAATTTAGCCAAACATTTAATCTTTTGATACTAAGATAACATTATCTTATTAAACAATAAGTTAAACAAAAGCATATGGCTTTGTGACACATCTCAGTCACACGATGAGCTGGCTTTCAAACATATATTATAAAATTTAAAGACCAATCCAACCATTTATAACCAATTATAAGCCTTAAAATATTGTCTCCAACACATGATTGGTGATATGATTAAGGAAGTATCCTTGAAGGTCTTTAGCTAATTAGTATTTTAATCCACTATTTATTTTTTTTATAAAAATGGGTATAAGAGTAATAAACTATCAAAGATGATGCAGAGAGAATCTCTTAAATTAAAATTAAACTATTCATATTTATTTCATAAATTTTGTTCTAACTAAAGTGGGTTGGTTTTAGTCCATTCTTTCTAATTTCTATTTATTCTTTTGCTTTTTCTTTCTTTAATCATTGTGAGAGAAAAAAAAACCCAAAAAAGGTTAAGATTAAGATTGATTATGCCTTTGTTGGTAGGCATATTATATATATATATATATATATATATATATTTTTTTGTGAGGCTAAAATGGTTCTCTTTTTGCTCTAAGTATATGCTTCTTTAAAGTGTTGATGAGTGTGTCCAATACAAAAGCATCAATGTTATAGATAATTAGCCCTTCAAATTCTACATTCAATAGAGATTATTCCAAAATTAAAAGCAAAGTTCTGCCTAGCTATCTACTCCCTAGCGAAGTATATATTTATTTTTTGAATGTATGTTGTCAATATTCAATAGTAAATTGAAATATGATTAGATTTAAATTTGTTCTTTACTTTATTTTACTCCCAATTGTATCATCAAAAAGAAAAAGATCAAAATCAAACACACTATGTAACATCAAATTTGTTTGAGTTTGAGTGAGAAAAATGCTAAATAGTAGAGAATGTAATGAGTTTTGTTTCAATGATACCCCTTTAAAGAGTTTTAAAAATACCTTGATCTTTCAAAACTGTTCAACAATATCGTTACTGTTAAGTTTTAGATGGAAAATGTAAAGTTTGTTTTAATATATACCCCTGAGCTTTTAAAAGTTTCAAAAATACCCCAAACCTTTCGAAAACGTTAAAAAACACCCTTACCGTTAAGTTTTGGATGAGAAAAGTTAATTTAAGTTTCATTTCACAATAATACTTGATCTTTCAAAAAAATTTAAAAAATACTCTCATTGGAAAATGTAGTGAGAATGAACCGATTATTAGCATTTGAAAGATTGTAGTAACAATTTGACAAAAAAAAACTCAAAAAACACAAATCCCTAAGCATAACCTTTACCTGATAACTCTCCAGAGAGAGAAAAATGGCAAAATTGTTGTTGGGATGAATTTTGAAACCTAAATGGGCAAAATCGTTGTTGGGATGAATTTGAAACCCTAAATGGGGAGTTCACGTAGGAATTTATTTAATTCTTCAAAGTTGAAGGATATTTTGTCGTTGTTTTTCTTTGTGGGATTGATTTCTAACTTAAATTCATTTAAAATTTAGCTATCCAGATGCTTGAATTTGATGTCAAGTTGTGGAAATGAAAAATAAATTCTCGATGATCCACCTACGCTTCTATCTCCAGGTTTATTATTTCTCATTGCATCAAGATTAACATTCGAATCTAAAGATCATTTGTGACTCTGTCTGCTTTAAACTTCTAGGTTTTCCTTTAGCAATTGTTAATGTAACATTAAACTTAAAAATTTAAGGTGCGCTACAACTATAACCAACCATAAAATGCTAGTTATAACTAGGTTATCATGCAATGACTTTCTCTGCATTGGTGTTGCGCAAAATTATTTAATTCAATATTGCAAGTCTACGGGTCAATTTTTAATATAGTGTAAGAATGCCAGATATTGTCCATATGATTGATGTTCTAGTTCACTTAATTACCATGAATACAATCACTCAATTTAATTTATTTAGAAAAATAAATAGAGATCAAAACACACCATGAAATTAAAACATGAAATAAAAGATGAAAACAATCTCGAGAGAAATATATCTTAGAGAGTTGATTTCACCAATCAGACCGACGATTTAATTAATTAAACAACAAAAAATGACCTGCAAATAATCCATAAGTCAAGAAGATAAAGGTACAAATTGCCTCTTACGAGCACAATTAAATGCCAATGGTTGCGGAACTTTAATATTTTCCATCCAAAATTTAATGGTAATGATATTTTTTAATATTTTTCATAAAGGTCAAGGTTATTTTTTAAAGTTGAAACTTTTTAAAGCTCAGAGGTATTATGAAACAAAACTTTAATGTTTTTCATCCAAAATTTACGATAAGAGTATTTTTTTTTTATGTTTTTTAAAATATTAGGGACATTTTTTAAACATTTTAAAGGTTAGGAGTGTTTTAGAGGTATTTTCTATAATTTAGCACAAGAATAATTATAATCAAAATCAAACTAAGAAAGTGGGGAGGAACCCTAAAACACTAGAAGCTATAGGTAGAATATGAAATAGGTGGGTACATAATTTTTGTCTTACTAATCAATGGTGAACAATCCTTTTCAATCAAACACTCTACATAATATCAATATTTGTGACCATAAAAAAAAAGTAAAAAGAAGTAAAAAGAATATTGTTCATAATCAAATTGAGAAAATGGGGAGAAACCCTAAAAAAAGTTAAGAGTAGGGTAGAATATGAATAGGTGGTACAAATTTGGATCCTTCATGAGACCCTAAAATTGCCTAATTTTTCTTCATACCTGTTGGAAACTTCTCTCAATTGGGTGACAAAGAATTTTCACATCTTTCAAACTTTATGTCATCAAGTTTTCAAATTCTTATTGAATCACTTTTTGAACTTATGCTAAAAATTTGAATGACCTATTATTGTAGTAGAAGCTTGAAGCTTTATGTGAGATAATTAATTTGGAGAAATAGATGGAATGAAAAAAAGAAAAGAACAGAAAAACATTTCAAGGAATCAGTTTGAAATGGGTTATAATGGTGCTAACTCTATAATGGCGAGAGTTCGAAACTGATATATTTTGGCACCATTTCGAACTGATATATGTTGGCACCATTATATCACCCTCATCATACTAACGACAAGTTTGTAGAATTGTATCAGTTCGAAATGGGTTCTCACAACATTCTTATCTTGTTTGATGTTGTGCGAATAAGAACGATGGTTACAAGGTTTATAAGTCAAGCTCAGTATTTTCGAGGGTCACCGAAAAAGTCTTAGGCTTTTCTTTATGGATTTGCTGCCAATTTAATTGTGAAAATTTAGGTATATACCCTTATAATACATCCTTTTAAAATGATACAATCAATGTACTGATATCTACAAAATTGGGTTGTTGGGGTGTTTATTACTAATTACTAGCTTTTGCATTAGGGTCATTACGATGATATACCGTCACATGGATTTTTGTGTCACAGGTATACCATTGGCCATTGGGTAGGTATTTATGCATATTTATACTCATTTATTACGGTAAAAAACAACATATATACTAAGTTGGAAAAATGTGAGGGAGTTTTAGGTGAAGTGAATAACTATAACTATTTACCTTTTTGAATGGTGCACGTGTGTGAAGATTATTTTTTTTCTGTTTTTTCTTACACAATGGATATTTACCATGTATTTCTACTTATTTATTACTAGAGTTATATGTTCCAGTGTATACATAAACTTGGAGAAAACTAAATGAGAAAACTAAACGAGTTTTAAATTGTGTATTATAGCATTAAGTGAATAATTACACCTATTTACCTTGTCTAATGGTGCATGTGGATGAAGATTGATTTTTTAGTTTATTCTTGCATGTTGGGTAAATAGATATCCACATATTATATATATTGAGTGGAGAAATGAGAGGAAGTTTTAGGTGGATCATTAATGGTGTCAAGAAATAATTAGTATATATCTTATCTTAATTTAATCTTTTTTAAAATTTTCAATCCTTAGATTTTATTTCTAGATTTTTTTATTTTAAAAATCTAACGTACTTTCCTCACTCATTTTTTTTTTGTCACTTTTTTAGATAGAATAAATTATAAATATTCAAAAGAAGTATTTTTATTTTAATTCAATTGGTAGATTTTAGTTAAAAATGGTTTTAGTCATATTTGCAAATTAAAATTTGTTTAGACATTTTTCGAATTAGATTGGTTAAATTTAGACATTTTCTTATTGCCCCTATAGAATATGCAACACTTCAAATTAAAAAAAAAAAAAAAGTGATCGTATTAAAACTTAAAGATACAAGACACTTAATTTTGGATACTCGACCTATAAAATATGTCACCCTCTCAAAATGAGAAGAATATATGATACACAATCGTTCTAAAATTTGGAACAACAAAAAACTTTCAATCTAGACATAGGCATAGCTTGCCAACTTGAACATAACTAGTTTACCAAGAGATCAAACGTTCAAATAAAAAAAAAAACTTGTTCTCAACTTTTAGAAAGAATGTTGATGCCATTTCGAAGATCTCAGAGCCATCCAAGAAATTAGAGATTACTATGTGGTCGTGTTCTTCCTCGACTTCATCTTCTTTCTGTTCCTCCGTTATCAAATTGTGAAGCTTCCAGCTTTTCGACCATGAGAGGAAACTGAAAATTCGAATTCATAGAACAAAATCGAAAAAGAACCAGGTTCATTTCTTCAACAAACTGATTAAGAAATTCAAAGTGTTAATGACTTTCATCAAATTAATTGATTCTATTCCTTTCTTTATCGTCAAACAAATGAAAACATAGGCTGATTTTTGAAGCTCAATTGTTAAAATCCCGTTTGATAACCATTTTATTTTTCGTTTTTAGTTTTTGAAAGTTAAGCTTATTTTTCACCTAATTTCTGTACAATGGAGATCATCTCCCTTAAGTAAGCATATGAACTCTTAGCCAAATTCTAAAAACAGAATCAAGTTTTTGAAAACTACTTTTTTTAGTTTTCAAAAGTTGACTTAGTTTTTGAAAATATAGGTACAAAGTAGATAAGAAGACATATAAACTCATTGATAAAGTAATATTTTTAGATTTAAATTTCAAAAACAAAAAACAAAAAACAAAATGATTATCAAACGGTGCCTAAGTTAATGGCTTACCCTTCTTAAAAATCATTAAATATTTGGAATTAACATGAAAAGAGTGAGAGGAAGAAGAAGCATTACTAACAATAAGGGTAATTTTAAAACTTTTTGAAAATTCAATGCATGTAACGATAAGGGTAATTTTGAAACTTTTTGAAAAATCAATGCATTAAAGTTTAAGAGTATTTTTAAAACAAGTGCAAATTTTTTAGGTATTTTTTATAATTTAACATTCTTTTCACATCATTGAAATTTGCATAAAAACTAATTTAGTTCTTACTCTTATTTATTTTTCCTTGATCATTTAACGAAAATTTAAATTTTGCTTAAACGCAATATGAAAATCAGACTTAATAATTTAAAAGAGAAAATCAATTTTTACCCTTAAACTTATTAATATCAACTTTTACATTTTGTTCAATTTCTTTATTTGCAGAGGATTTTGTTCAATTTTCGATAATTTACTCACTAATTATAACAAAAACAATGTAAAAATACAAAGAGAATCACTAATTTTAATGGAAAAATTTGCACAAACAGATTCAACCATTGAATAACTCAATCAAAACTAAAAAATTTTAACAAGGATTCTCCTCTAATTTTGATTTTCTCTAAAATATTATCAATTTAATACCATATATGTGTTTAATAATTCATTCAACATACATGAAAATACCTTTTTTAACAATCATTCGTATGAAAATTTGTCAAAAAATAAAATTACAACACTAATATAGAAGTTTACTCACTTATGTGCAATTTGATGAAACTAAAAATTGTAAAAATTGATACATCTCACCCAATTTAGGTACACTAATATTTTTCCTACCTTTTTATACAAAATTCAAAAATGAAAAAAATAGAACAGTTGAAAATTTAAGGACCAAAAATAGATAGGTGTGAAAGTTTGGTTACAAATTGGATTTAAATCATTATAACATTATAACACAGTCTAAAAGAAGCAGCAGCAGCCAAAAAAGAAAAAAGAAACTTGCTAGAGCTTAATGCATCTTCATTCCTTTTAACAGTACTCCAGACTCCAATATCCAATGTTGAAAATTTTGTATAGCATACAAAAAAACTGATGACATATGTAAAAACAGATTGAAACTCAATAAGTAACACCTCAAATTTCTAAGGTTCAGAAGAGAAAACAAATTACTGTTTCATTTAATATGGAAAGGAAAAATGCAGTCTCTCTCCCTCAAATCCCCACTTATCAGAAAACTTGCCTTTTATTTTCCATAATAAGCAGGTAAACCACAGCTAGAGTTCAGAGATAAACAAACTGCAAGAGCCCAGAAGATCATGTAAATACAACAAAGCAAAGCCAAAATCGAAATGACTCTGCTGCAATTCGGTAAAAGCTAACAATTTCTACGTCACAGTACACGAAAAGAAGATGGAACACCCTCAGTAAATGGTTAAACAAAACCTATTTAAATCTAGACTACTTCCTTCTTTGAAACAATAAAATTATAATTGGAGGAAAAGCGACGAATAAGACCTATATTAGCGATGTCAGCGGATCACGCTGCTTAAGTACTTTCTGTTGTATTGATCTGCAACTTTGGACAAAGATTGTATTGTAACTGGGAATCCGGGACCCATCTGCACATTAAAAGAACAATGAATTACTTTACCATGTATTAGACATTTAGTAGTTGCAACTAAGAGGATTAAGATCACATAAAGAATAGATATGAATCTCAAAAGTCAGCAACCATCACTTCGCAGGGTTAAAAGGAAATATTTACACTCTACATCAACTCATAAAGAGCCTACAAATTACTTGCACAGAGTTAAAAGGAAATATTTCCTGTCCTTTACTCAACTTTTCAGACATTTTATAAGATTTATCATTTGTCAAAACAGTCAATCTTCCCAGAGCTCTTTTAAATATGCATGCTATAGATGAATTACTCAATACCCTTTTAGCAAAAGAGTATTTTTGAGATTTGTTGGAGCCATTCGACTTCTTCGTTTGATGCCAAGATAACTAGATAACTAAATAATACAGATGCACATTTATTCTCAGCAAGAGTCATAAGAATTTGACATAAGGAAATGCTAGATAACTAGCTGCAAGTAGCATGAAATAACCAGACCGCCTAAACATCGAAATAAAATCTTAAAGTTGCAATGAAAATAAGCCTGTGATCTTTTATTGCAATTTTTGTAGCCAATAAAACCTACACGATCCATGTTCATCATGTTTTGAATTAGAAATTAGTGTATGATTTAGTAATTTTGAATATTGTATAATCCAAGTAGATTCCCAAGGGATTTTGACACAATCATTTTAGTTGAACTCAACGGTTTATCACTATGCCCCATATTAAATGTGGATATTGCAATGAATGGAACAAAATTTATAAGAATTACCGTGCTACATATGTGGAAGGAATTTACATATCCAGCATATTTTGAGGCTGCAAGTAATACCAGGTAATTTCAGTTAGGGAACCAAAGAAAATGCCATAATGACTGCCACAATAGTCGTTCAGTTGATGAAATAAATATTAATTTTCCCAGCAGGCAAAAACTTTGAATTATGAAAATATTTTTTTCCCACGCAAGTAACGGAAGCACTTAACTTCAATGACGAATGAACTTGCACTGATAATTGGATATTCACCAACCACAATTAACAGAAAATAAGAGAGAGAACTTGCCTTTTTTCAAGCCTACAGGCTTTGCAAGCAAAAGAGCATTCACAAATGCACCAACATTTTCTCGTAAGGACTCTTCTGAATGACTCACCTGCAAGAAATAGTTTATGCTACTTAGAAGGGTTCATTCCTAGAAACTTTCATTCAGCTTCAGTATGTTGAGTCCTTATAAAACCAAGCAATATACGTTAAACTAAAGTGATTTTACCTTCCCAAGCCCCACATGAACAATAGACGTGGAATCCATTTTAAAGTGCATGTGACCTTCTCTTGCTTTCTTTAAGGCCCCTTTGATATCACTGGTCACAGTACCTAGCTATACAACATATCAGCACATCTGAGTTGATTTCAATCTATATCAAACAAGCACCATAGAAACAGAGGATTATGGGCTCACTTTAGGATCTGGCAGCAATCCACGCTGTCTCAAAATCTTTGAAATCTGAACAGCAGTAAGTAAGATCAAACTTTGAGTAAACTTTGTATAAAAATATTCAGCTTGAATAAGCAGCCACCAGCGTAGTACAGTACAATCCACAAAAAGTTAAAATTCCATAAACCTTGCCAATGCGCCTCATCATTTCAGGGGTTGAGAAACACTTATCAACATTGAATTTCCGACTGGCTGCATACATAGAGATAGAGAAATGAAGTCCCAAACATTGATAAATTACAAATTAACAGCCGTCTAAACTAACAGGACTACCTTGATTTTGTACAGCTTTTGATCATTTTTGTTGGGCCTTGAACTATATTATACTGCGTGAAGGATTTAGATTCAACACGAAGACATGGATGATTGGGTGACCGTGCCCCAAAACTTTTAAAACTACTATTTTGGCAATGACAATCCTAGAGGATATATAAAGGCCTTAAAGGGGGCTAATTTCACCCACATATTCAAGTTTAGGGTTCAATTTGGTGAAATTAAAATTTTGAGGATTTCGATCCATTGAGTCAAGTATAAGTACAAGAATCAAGAATGAAATGAAATTTTTCCTAACAAAAAGAAAAACCAACAGGGTCAAATTCTTACCTGCAATTTCCCCTATAAGTTCAACACCGCCTACAATATCTGCTCCAGCAGCCCTTGCTTCCTCAGCATCAGCCCCTTCAGCAAAGAAAGCCACTCTGACAGTCTGAAAAGTAATATAATTTTTTTTCAACAAATTAACTATAATATTGAGTTCCAATATGACTCGTACATACAAACAAAGTTCAGATGCTACCTTTCCAATGGAATGGGGCAGAGTCATGTTACCCAGAACTTGCTGCATTTCAGAAAAAGAAAGCAATGAGTGCAAACAAGATTGTAGTAGTTAAAAATACTCAAAATTTATGTTGAAATACCACAAAAGGTAAGGGTGTAAAATTGTGCACAGAATCAGCACGAGAAATGAAGAAATCATTTTTATCTCACATTCTAAAAAACGGATGTGGATAACTTTATATATATATATATATATATATATATATATATATATATATTTGTGAGTGTTCGAGCCAGCTTGCGTGCAACACAACTATTCTCCCAGGACGCCTAACCTTACTACATTTGGTTGTCAAGATAACTCATAGGATATAAGATCCTAGGTACGTAGTCAACATTCCTTGAACTCATTCACTCTAAACCCTTTATTATTTACATGGCCCTTATTGAACTTTCCGAAGTTATATAAAATGGGTAACGGAATAAACAACAGATTATCCAAACAGTGAATCAGACAACCAAATCATTTGTATATATGCCGTGTAAAGCTACTTCGAGAACTGCTGCAAGGCCAGCTTTAATCGAACCAACAACAGGTACCACATTCCAATCAACCAGTGAGTAAGCAAATTCTCAGGTTTCCATTCTCCCCTAAAACTCCATTGTTTCTAGGCTAGTAACTGAATCATTCAAACTCAATTCCTACTGAGAGAGAACAATCCACAGAGTACAGAGGTAATAGACACATTTACCATTTTCCTAGCATCAACCCCCAATCTTGCATGTGCTTCAACAGTCTCATCAAAATTTCGCTTGGCACTGGCCTGAACTTAAATAAAAATAAAAACAATGAAGATTAAACAGTGAGATTGTCAATAACCATTTCATAAGTAAAAAATCTAAAAAAGAACATTCATTTGACCACACTAAAGATCATGCATACAGATACTCTACAATCAATCTCTTTACTATTTACACTATCCATCATTGATATAAAACAGCTTTCAGTTCTACAAAAATACACTCAGCAGTGAAATTTCTCATGAAAACTTAAAAAGTCACAATCTTCAACACTGACCTTCACTTGCCGGATTGCGTCCATCAAATCAAGAACCACCTTCTGCTCTTTCTTCTCAACCTTGATCAGCATTGGAAATGGAGCAGTAACTTTATCCTCTTCCGCAACCCTAAAAACCCTCCTCCTCCACTGCTTCTCCGCTTCAATTCTCTTCCTCTCCTCCTCCATTTGCGCACTCTCCACACCCTCTTCTCCTTCGCCCGAACCCGAAACCCTATCTTCTGGAAGCGGAGCAACACGCGACGGATAAGACACTGGAGCTATAGATGGAGTATCTTTCATATAGCGAATATCCTCGCGAGTCCACGACCTCCGACCATCCGGGCTCGGCGGCGGCCGTCGTAGAGGCGGAGGCGGAGGCGAAGACTGGGATGATTCTGGGGAATCGAGGTCCTGAACGGATTGGGGCTTGGGCTTGATGGCGTAGGAGACGGGCTGAATGGGAACGGAACGAAGGGTGGGTGTTCTTGGAGAGGATTCATTGGGGGAAGAATCGGGATCTGGGTTGGATTCGAGGGATCTGTGAAATTGAAGAAAGTGTGGAGCTGAAAGAGAAGGGGGTTTGGCGAGGCAATGGCGGCGAGATTGAGTGAGGATGAGCTTGAGCACTGCCATTGCTGGATTGAATGAAGCTCGAGAAAAGGGAGAACAGGGGACTGTGGTTTTAGAGGTTTAAGTGTGTGTCTTTTTTTTAGAAACGGGTCGGGGTCGGGGTCGGGGTCGGGGTCGGGTCAAATGGATGTGTATTTGGTTTCCACTCTCCCTTGCTCATTATTATTAGATGGACTCTCAATTTTTTTGTTTAATTAGTTTTTATTATTTATTTGTTTTGGAGTTTAATAATATGTGTGAACTGCTAATTCAAACTTTTAATATTTTCCTCGATCATATAATATAATATAATATAATATAATATAATATATATATTCTTAACTAATTAAGACTAAATATCTTAACTAGTTGAGATATGTTCAAAATTGAATCTTTTATTATTATTATTATTATTATTATTATTATTATTATTATTCAATAACATATAAGGGTGAAGATTTAAACCTCAAACATCTTGGTTGAGAATACATGTTTTAACTAGTTTAGTTATCATTAAGTTGGTTGGTTGATATTTTTTTTTTAAGTTCAACATGTGAGATAAGAAAATTCAAACCTCTAATTTCTTAGTTGAGAATATATGTCCTTAACTATGCTCGGATTGATAAGTTGACTTATTGTTAACTTTATTAGTTTGATGTTTATGCACATTATTTAAGGATGGAAACATTGTAAAAATCACTCTTGAATTTTGGAGTTTGTTACAATCACACTTAACTTTTAACTTGATCAATCAACTTCTGTATTTTGTATTTAATCACACTTATTTCTTGTTAGTTAGAAGAATTTTATGTGTTCTATTATTATTTTTTAAGGATTCGATCAATTCACATGTTTTGGAGAGCTTGCAACATTTGAGAGTTAATTCATTCCAGGTTCAGAAAGAGAGAGCAAGACGATGATGGCAGAGAAGAAGATGAGGGTTGCTAGGAGAATTCCCTTTTCTTATTCTCTCTACTATCTTTCACCCATTTTACAGAGAGGCAGAGCCCGAGCTTTATACAGCAAGAATAAGGAATAAAAGAATACAACGATAAGGACAGGTGCTCATTTACAGAGAAATAAAAAGAACGCCAAGGGAATCTTCAAGTAACCGAATTTGTTGTGAAAATGTTCTATAAGAGAGGTGACTCTCTCTTGACATGGCATTTGACTAGTCTTCTCAATAAATTCAAACCAAATTGGAGTTGATGCAAGCAATTGAATTTCTATACCAATTTGATCGATCATATCATAACTTTTTGAGATGCAAATAGATTCAAATTCAGTGTCAAATCAAAGCTTATTGTATTATCTTTCCAACATATAAGACTCATTGTATTCCACCAAGTATTATGAAAGTTACGACGTCTTGAGTGATCGTTGCTCCTGCTAAAAAATTGTTGTACCGGAGAATGCTTTGTGCCAATTTTCGTTCTTATTATCTTGTTGATCATGTTTGAGAATATAACTAAATTAGATACTATTTTAAAGATTTTTTAAAGAACTTTTTAGCCATATAAAGATCACTCAATCCAATTCGTTTATTGGCAAACTACAAGAACGAGTTAATAACTTCTTGGGCCAAACAAATAGTTGGGGGAGTTATTAACTCCTCCAACTCCCCTCCCCCAACTTCTCAATCCAAACGACCCCTAAATATTGTGCAATCCAACAACTTTCCTTATTTGCAAACTTCTATATTTGTTTTTGGAGATTTATGAAAGAATTTTTTGTTTTTGGATGTATTTTTCAGCATTTTGCAATATAGAAAATTATTTATTTTATTTTATTTTATTTCGAATATTATTTCATAATTATTTTGGAATTAATATCTTTCTAGAATTTAGGTTTCTTACTTGTGCAAGTTGTTTACTTTTAAGACTATTTAAGTCTTCCTTTGGACATTAACAAGAGGGAGCCTCCTAGTGTAGGCAATAATTTTTAGAGTTTTTCTCCATTTTTTCTTTACTTTCTTTTAACACTATATCGAACCAATGACGAATCTTGGCTACATCATCACGATTCACAATGAATGACTAAGGTAAGTGTTCCAATTCATAGGTTAGTGTAGTTCAATTGCAATATTGCAAGGACTTTGAGTTGTATATAGAGATGTCCATGGGGCGGGGTGGTCGGGGACTGGCTCCCCGTCCCCGTATCCGCCCCCATTTCATTCCCCATCCCCGCAAAATTCTCCATTTAATTTTGCGGGGAACGAGACGGGGATTCCCCGCGGGAAATTCGCGGGGATCGGGTTCCCCGCAGGGAATAATTTTTCGTTTATAATTTTATTTTTTTAAATTGTATTAACTAATTTCTTTTTAAAAAAAAATTGTATTTAAATGGTTAATTATTCTTTAGAGATTTCTAGTTAAGAGATATTTTTTCAATTTTTCTAGAAAAATAAAATTATATTTAATAAAATTTTAGACTTATGGTTTATTAGATGTATAAAAATATATATATTTAAAATTAAATAAATTAATCGGGACGGGGACGGGGGGCGGGGCGGGGACAGGGTCGGGGACTATCCTCGTTTACCAACGAAGAAAGTTTTGTCCCCGCTCCCTCCCCCGTTAGGCGGGAATTCCCCGCCCGTTAGGGGCGGGTCCGCGCGGGGAAACTGGACACCTCTAGTTGTATATTGAATTTTATTCTCTTAACCTAAGTATATTCTTGTTTCCTATTTTAATCTTTGTATGTATGCATTTATCGAATTGATAACTTGATTGTATGTGTTTATTTACAAGTTTGCTATGCATGAAGATTACAATCTGTCATTGTTGTGATTGATCACTTAATTAAAGTAGCATTAGGATTGTTTATGTGGGTGTATCTAAGGATTTTGTCTAAATTACATAGCTTGTATGATAGATCCTACGAAACAAGACAGATTGATTAATTGATTTATGCTATCTCAAAATTCTCAATTGATTATTCAATTTTAGTCCTCCCATCATTCTTAATGTTATTACTTGATTTGTATAAAACAATATCGTATCCATTAAATTAAGTAATAAGTTTAATTGCAATGCTTTGTGGAATTAATAGACTTGGCGAAATAAAATCTAATTTAATTTTTCCAATTAGGTTGACTAACTACTTAGATTCGATTAGTTTATTTGTGTAAGTCTATGATTGACATTGTAATTGAATGAACCACACCTATGGATTAGACATTGGTAAGATTTGATTCATTTTTATTTAACTGCGTATGTTTTATTTTATTCACAAAAAACAAAAAAAAACTAGTTTAATTTTCTTTTGCAAATTTAATTTGAGAAATTTATATTTGGTTTCTCAGATCAACTCGATTCACCCAATGCTACATGTAGCTTAGGATCCATTTATAAATTGTAATTTGATAAGTTCGCGACAAGTTTGTTGGGGTTTTGACAATATATTAGAAGTGAAATTGTCCCACAACTGAAACGTGCAAGGAAGTGATGGACTCCTGACACTATAAACAGAACCTGTGGCTTTGGTTTCAAAGCATCCAAGTTAGAAACACTTTAAGCTTGGTGTACTAGCTCTAGTTAAATTCCCTCTTTGAGAGTATTTTTGTAATTGGGGTCGGGGAGAGAATTTTATGTGATTATAACAATTTTTCTCATAGTGGAATTTCTTTCTGTTCGTGATTTTTTCTCTAGGTTTGAAGTTTTTCCACGTAAATTCTTGTGTCTCTTATCTTGCCGTTTCTTTTAATTTCTTAGTTATTTCTACTTATTCCTAGTAGTGGGAGGTTTTTCCCAACAAGTGGTATAAGAACTTTAGGTTTGTAGTTTATTGAGTTTTTTAGTATGCTCTGTGGTTGCAGCATAGTCTGAGCTTCCACATCAGAAAATATTTCTTGAAACGGGCTATAGTTGTTCACTATTTGCAGATTCGCTAGGAGTGAAACAGATATGTCAAGCTTTATAAGTCCAGTATGCTCTGTGGTTGCAACATTGTCTGAGTTTTATGAGTTTAGTAAAGATTGATGTGGAGAAATTTGACGGAAATATGAACTTTGACTTGTGGCAAGTGCAAGTAAAAGATGTGTTATACAATTTGGGTTACACAACGCTTTGAAGGGAAGACTGACTAAAAAGTTAAGCGGTGATGGTGATCCAACGGGGTCTAGTGGTAGTTCCAGCAGAGGTTCTAAGAAGTCCAACATGAGTGATGAAAAATGTGATGAATTAGATTTGAGAGCTGCAAGTGCAATTAGACTAAATTTGACTAAGAATATTCTTGCAAATGTGCATGAAATTTTGACAACCAAAGAGCTTTGGGAGAAGTTTGAAACGGTGTATCAAGCAAAAACCATCTCAAATCTCGGTTGTACCTGAAAGAGCAGTTACACACGCTGAGAATGGAGGAAGGTATGAAAATCTCAGATCATCTGAGTGTTCTCAATGGCATCATCTCTGAGTTGGATGTGATCAGAGTGAAGATAGAGGATGAGGATAAGACTCTCAGGCTGATCTTGTCATTTCCTCCTTCTTACGAACACATGAAGCCAATCTTGATGCATGTCAATGAGACTTTGAATTTTGCAGAAGCTACTAGTAAACTTTTATCAGAAGAAAAAAGGCTGAAGAGTGGCAAGCGTACTTCACAGGAGGATTCAACACTAGTAGCTAACAATTGGAAGAAGAAGAAAGACTTTGTGCAAAAGAAAGATTGCTGAGAATGCGAACAGTCTGGACACATGAAAAAGAATTGTCCTAATAGATCAAGTTCGCCAAAAGGCTCTGGGTCGGATGCTAACGTGGTCTCTCTTTAACTGCGTCTGAAGAAAAACAGAATTCATTTTCATGGTATGTTCGCTTTGCCATGGTAGAGGATGTGATGTTAGCGGTTCCACAAGTTTGCACACGGGCACTGACCTGACAGTTATGTAAGGTGTGTGGTGGAAGTTATGTTGATGCCTGAAGAAATTCCGGGTGAGCCAAGTAAGTGGAAGTTACACCATAAATTTCAGCAGAGTTTATCGACATGTGACGAAAAAGGAAAGTCTTGGAAGGTGATATTCCAAGTGGTCTACTTTTATGGTATAGTAGGTTATAGTTCTATGAGTTGAGTATTATGATTGTTGGTAAAGACAATGATACAACAAGAGATGTGGATTCTTCAAATATCTTGTCAATGTGGAATTCGTTGGGTTTTTGGAAATATATTAGAAATGGAATTGTCCCACATCTGAAAGGTGCAAGGAAGTGATGGGCTCCTGACACTATAAAAGGAGCTTATGACTTTGGTTTCAAAGCATCCCAATTAGAAACACTTTAAGTTTGGTGTACTATCTCTAGTTAAATTCTCTCTTTATATTCTCTGGTCTGATAGTGGGAAGAAAGGTGTGAGTGGTATAAAACTTATAAAGTTTTGGGAGAGTATTTTTGTAATTGGGGTAGGAGAGAGAATTCTATGTGATTGTAACAATTTTTCACATAGTGGAATCTCTTTCTGTTCGTGATTTTTTTCTCTAGATTTGGATTTTTTCCACGTAAATTCTTGTGTCTCTTATTTTGTTATTTTTTTTAATTTCTCAGTTATTTCTACTTATTCCTAGTAGTGGGAGGTTTTTCCCAACAAAGTTCACGTCACAACCTCTATACTTTGTTAAGTGTTGTTGCTGCCATATTGCTACACGGAGCGCCTGACATCCCTCTAAAAGATGATCTTTTAGAAAAGTTATAGGAGTTGCCACCAACCATTGTATTGTGGTGTGATTGGTCACCCATTTTTTTTTTAAAAAAAGAGAAAAATGATCTACAAAATAGAGTTTAGGCTCGAGGTTTTTTGTGTATAGGAAAAGTATTAGCACCCTACAACACTTGTAAAAACGGTTTCTAAAATCAATCTCTTGGCTCATGTTTTTTTTTTTTTTTTAATTTTAAGAAGAATTCTTTAGGGTTCTAGAGAAGAATATATATTTTTATTTTTTTTTAATGTCTCATTTTGTCATATCTTAAACTTCAAGAGTGAAGTGAGCCATTGACTTTAATGAATGAGGTTATTAACCTTTAATTGTTGGAACAATATTGAATTGTTCTTATAACATTGAGAAAACTCTTCACCTGAAGAATTTGAGAAGGTTTTCTTTCTCAAATCCCTTTGTTGTGCAAAAATTCACTACGCAAGCATACACCATCATAGATAGTAATTGGTGAACAAGGTCGATCCCACGGGGACTAAAGTTTGCAAAAGTTTGTAAAGTTTAGTAATGTTAAACTAGTTTTAAAGCGCCTAAACAACTTAAAAGAAAATAAAACGAGCTTGACACAAAAGAGATAGACTCTAGCAACTTGAGAGCAACAAATAACTCAAATGAACAATAAACAAGTTGAGAATTAAGCGATTAAAGCGTTGAAATTTATGGAAATGAACTTCTAACTTCTGTTGTCTAATGTTGTAGCAATGCTACCATATTGTTGTCACATTGATGTACTGTGTAGAAACGGAAAATTATGAAATAAACTCCGAAAAATATTTCTAACTTGAAATTCCCTAAGTTTACAAGCCAAAAATATATGTCTATACATTTGGAACCTTTTCTTTTTCAAGACAAAGACCTACTTGCATTGCTTTTGCTTTTTCCATTCATTTTAACCTTTTCAGAATTAAAACAAACTAATATTCAATCCTAAGGTGATCAATCTTAAAAAGAACTTCAAACAATAAACACCCATAAGCAATCTACACAAATATATCAATTCTCCAACAAAAGAACTTCAAAATTTAGAGTTTCATTCCATAAATTCCAACTTAAAATAGTTAGTTCATGGTTTCCACAGAAGAATCCAACACAACAAGTCTAAAGATCATAAACATCATGAAAATAACACAAACTTCACAAGAAAAGTGTCTAAAACAACTCTAAATCAAGTTAAGCTAAGAAAATGTGGAACAACAGCTATACAAAGGGAAAGATAAGAGAAAACAAAGGCAAAAGGAACGGTTGCAGCAGCTTTTGATCAGATCTTCTCTCTTCTTCTGCAATTTTCGGTCATCCAACTCCTCCTAGCTGCCTCTTTCTTCAAGAACAACCCCTTTTCCTCCTCCTCCAATCGATTTCTCCTCCCTTTCCAAATTAGGGTAGGACTTTTGTTTCGTTTCTTTTGCACCCAAGCCCCTAAACCTTCCTGTTTTCCATAAAAAGACAATCCTAATCTTTAAAATTAGATTTTTGCCTCAAAATCGCGTCACTCCGAGAGGTGGGCCCCAGATTTGACTTTTCTGCTCGAATTATATTCAATGCTGTGACATTGCTGCCACATCGAGCCTTCTTCTTCTTTTTAAAACTACTGTTGTAGTGGTGCTAAATCAAAGGTGCCACAACCTTCCTTTTCTTCCTACACACATCAAACAAAACTAAAAGCACAACCGACCACAAAACACGATCACGAATAATAACTAAACGCACAAAACTCAACACACAACAAACATAAAGCAAACAAACTCAACAAAACAAATAAGACACAAAATACTAAAATTAACCTAACACAACTAAGAAAATAAACAACTAGACACTAAAATTACTACACTCCAAAACTCAACAAAAACACGCTAAGAAAACGACTAAAACAGTTTAAAGACAATAATACCTTTTTAAAAAAGTATAACTTGAAAAAATTTATTAAAACAAGTATTAATAAAGTATGACTGATTGTAACACTTAACAAAATACGATGGATTACTAATCAAATTAAAAGTTCAAGATATGTGATTGTAACCAAATTCATAGTTTGTTTAATAATTATAATTTGATAGGCTGATTTTAGGAATGTTTAGGCATTTGGTGGGCAGGTAAAAGAATGGGAGGCGTTTTGTTTTATGCAAGTTAGTTTTGTATAGTTGGCTCGCTGACTCAATGTATTTCTCGCAGAACATTGAATTTGTGGTTTCACAATCACATAATATTTAAATAGTACTTATTTAATAAGTCTATAGAGTATCCACGAGACAAGGCTGGAAATGATTTTCAATTTAGATTAAAATATCATTTTAGTCCTTGTATTTAACTCTCATTCTATTATAGTCTTTTTACTTTTAAATGTCAAAATTAAGTAAAGTAAAGCTTAAAATTGAGGTTTTTTTAAAAAAATTAATATTGTACGCTTACAAATTTATTATAAAAATATAACATGTTTCAAACTATTTAGAAAAATATTGCAATTTTTATTAGTTGGATCAAGAGACGGTCTTTTGCACGTGATTGAAGGTTATCTCTTGAAGAGACGACATTGTACACGTGAGTCGTAACTGAACGTTATCTCTTGAAGAGAGATCTTGTACACGTGTGGTTGTGGCTCGACTGAAGGTCATCCCTTGAAAAGAGACCTTGTACATATAGCTGAAGGCCAGAGATGCATTTAGTTTACATTCTTGAATTCTTGACTTCGAGATGAGATCTAGTAAGTTATTTTATTTTATTTTATTTAGATTTTTCCTTAAATTATTTTCTAGGACGATTTTTTTATTTTTCTTCTTTAAAAAATTGAAATTAAAATTAAAATATTTTCTCTTCTCTTCTAAAATAAAATAATTACTAATATAAGTACCTATAAATAATATACCAATTCATTTTAGAATATATATTAAAAATTATTTAATAATATTTATTTATGATTGATTATAATTTTTTTAGAAGTGTTTTTTTTTTATATTTCATTTAGCTTTTTCTTTGAGTATTTTTTTAAGACAATTTGCTTCTTTTTTTTTCTGAAAAGAATTGAAATTGAAATATTTCTTCTTTTCTTATAAAATAAAATAATTACTAATATAAATAGGTAAGTACCAATTTATTTCATAACATTTATTTATTAATATTTATTAATGATCGATTTTTTTAGAATACTAATTATTTTATTTTAGTAGTTAAAATATAACTAATTATATATTAATAATGTATGTACACAACTATTATAATAATAAATAAATAAATATTCTAAAAAACTTAAATAAATATTGACATAAAAAAATTATAAAATAGATTCGTACATTAATTATAACTATTTATATTAATCATTATTTTATTTTATTAGAAAAGAGAAAAATATTCAATTTCAAATTTTTAAAGAAAAAGAAAAAAGAAATAGTCATGAAAATGAAAAAAAAAATTCAAGGAAAAAACTAAATAAAAAAAAAAACTATCCAAGGATACTAACCCAAATACTCAACCATTTTTCCACCTCACGTTGGCCAATTGGAAAGAAGATCTTCAACCACGTGTTGAAGGTGGTATTTACAATATTTTCTTAAATAGTTTACAACATGCTATATTTTTATATTAAATTTGTAAACTTACAATATTAATAATAAAAAACTCCTAAAATTGGTTCCCAACTATTATTAGTTTATTGTTAATTTTTTAAATAAAAAAATTAGTATGTATTAACCTATCTTCTATAAATTTTAAAAATATGTTCCTATTATGTCTTTTCTTGCATAAAAAATTTATTATTATTTAACCAATCTTGATTAAAAAAACTTCAAACTAATTGTAGAAACAAATTTTAAGATCTATGAAAAATACGGAGTTTAAATTTAGACATTTGAACAAAAACTAAAATTGAATGAAACTCAAAGTATATACATCAAAATAATAGTTTTTTTTTAACAAAATAATAGTAATTTTTTTAACGTATAGGCTAGACACATACTGAAATTTTAGAAATCTATAAAAAATTGTTTAAACATGTATACGGATTATTAAATGGACATAAAGCTTAAATAATGTTCATAGATCAAGAATTATAATTTAACCTACTCTTATTATATTTTGGGGTGTCATCTTTTGTCTGTAATTATTTATTTTTATATTCTTAATTAACGCAACATTAAGTTTTTAATTAAAATATTCATTAAGTATCTGATAATTAAAAAAATTATTGTATTGAAATATAGATAAGTGAATGAAACCGTAACAACTTCCATATTCTCCCAAAATTAAAGGTAGTCAAATTATTTTTCATTCACATGCTTGCACTATTACAACAAAAATTTTAATATCAAAGACTTTAATCTTTATAATAAGATACATATAAGGACCAAAATATCAAAAAAACTCAAGACAACTAAAATTTTTCTTTTACAACCGCAAATAGATAACAAAATCCCTCAAGTCCACCATTAAACATTGAGGTCCTAATTTTCATTCTCATTTGATAACTTCCACTATGCTTTGTTTGTATGCATGGATCGTTGCTCTTATTTGTGTTTGAGAGTGATAATCTCCACCTGCTTAATTTGGAAGGATATCTCAAACTTAGACATGACTCATGTGGCACTTGAGTAGAGGAATTATACTACATAAATGAATCGAGACCACATCTGAATGAATGAGATTTTGAGGATATGCAAAGTGTAGAATCGAGACCACATCTGAATGAAATAGATTTTGAGGATGTGCAAGTATGGTGAAGAACGACATAAAAGAATTGATAGTTTACTACCTATACCAACAAGATAAACAAGTTGATAGTTTACTATCTATACCAACACGATACCCCTCCCTTTTCGGTGGTTCAATCATAAGAACTTTAAAATTAAGCGTGTTGGTTGGCCTAGAAACATTTCTTTGTTAGTTGGGGGATCTGTCTTAGAAATTTTTCTTAGGAAGCATTGTGAGTGAGGACAAAACAAGTTGAAAAGAACTAGTGTTGGTTTGTAGGGATAGTTTTCATTTTCGCAAGTAGGGATGACAAAATTACCCGCATGCATGGGTTGGTTTGTAGCGGGATGGGAAGTGGGAGTCATGTTGGGAAAAAACCTCCCACCACTAGGAATAATCGAGAAATAAATCGAGAAATTAAAAGATACCAACAAGGGATGACAAAATTTACGTGGAAAAACTCCAAACAGGAGAAAAAAACCACGAACAGAAAGAAATTTCCACTATGTGAAAAATTGTTACAATCACATAGAATTCTCTCCCGACCCCAATTACGGAATATAAGAGGGAATTTAACCTGAGGAGTAAAGTATTTCTAATTGGGATGCTTTGAAACCAAAGCCATAGACTCCTTTTATCCGATCACTTTCCTAAACCTTTCGGTGTAGGACAATTCATCTTTTCCTAAACCTTTGGTGTAGGAATTCATCACTTTCCTAAACCTTTCGGATGTAGGATAATTTTTTTAATATATTGTCAAAACCCAACAAGTCAAAAAGGATTTTATCAGGGTCAAATGATATCCTCAAACCCGCCTGAATAATTATTTTATATATTTTAAAAAAATTTTCAAATGATATATATATTATAATTATTTATAAGAATATTATTATGTAATATTATATATATTACTATATATATATTAAAAAAAATCTTTAATGAAGTAACTGTTACTTTTTTTTAATATATTCATAACTTTATAAATTTTTATATTAAATATTTTTGAAAATGTGATGATTTAAAAACAAATAAAAGAATAATAATACTTAATTTATATATAATTTTAATATATATATTTTTTTAATAAAAATAATTAGAAAAGAAAAAGAAGGACCCGATTCCCGATCGGGGAATTCCCACCCCCGACCCCAATTCTCTAAAACGGGAAATGGGACAGGGATGGGAATGAAAAATCTCCACGGGAATGGAGATGAGAATGCATCTCCGATCCCACTCCACCCTGTTGCCATCCCTATTCACAAGTCATTCGAGACGACTAAGGTGACATGGCTAGGTCACAAATGATGTTAGAAAAATATCGGAGTTGTGTGCCAAATATGAAATTCCAAATCTTAACCCTGAGCGATATAATTCCATTGGTCAAAACATTTATAAACTCCTAACCAACATCACAAATGGAAGGAATCTTCTAGCTTAGTTTCACAAGTAAACAAGTAAGCAACTTCTTTTTTTGACTTTGAGAGCTTCCTATAGTCTCCCTTCTTGGTAATGAAAAGAACAGTTAGAAGTGGCTAACTATAATGTATTCCATGATTCAAATTCTTTATTTCTTGTCTAATTATTTTTTTTCTTCAATGTAATAATTCAACCTTTGTAGAACTCTTTTCCATTCTTCAATTTTCATAATCTTCAAAGCTTGTAGACTAAAAATGCATTGGTTTCTCTGTCAACATTTTGTCAGTACTCTAATTTCACTATTATAACTTACTAGTTTTCTTCAAATTAACTTTAATCTCCTTGTAAAAAAGAAAAATATGTCTTATAGATTGATCAAAGTTAATTCAGAATAGTTTGGATCGGTTTAGAATACTTTCTAGTTTAAACACTTAAAAAAATAACAAATTTATTTAGTTGTACTATATTTATATTTAAAAGTGATACTATTAATTATAAATTTTGTATTATTTTTTATTACATATTTCAAGAATTTTTGGTTCATTTTAAAGTCATTTTTTATAATCCATCTCTAAAATATTTCTTAAAAAAAGTTTTTAAATTAATTCAATTTTTTAATCACTTTCTATTTATTAAGAGTTTTTTTAAAAAACCACTTGATCCTCTAAAATCAATCCAAAAATTATATTAAACATAAACTTTGAATTATGAATTGTTTCAAAAGTGTTTATAAAAAAATAGATTTTATTAAAAAAAACATTTTATCACAAATTATTCACAATAAAAAGTTTCTCGTTATTTCATTCATTTAAGTCATTGAAGTGATATTTTCATAAAATACACTCTTAAATGTATCCATTGTTATTCTAAGTTCGGCGATTCCCCCACGATTGTTGACTATAAAAATCGTAAATATAATAGAACATTATAATCACTAATTTTAATTCAGTTGTAGATAAGTCTTTGAAGATCAAATCCTTTCTAAACTTGTTCTATACTCTTCTCTCTCATTCTTCATTAAAGCCTTCTGCGTAAAACCACTGGAGTCTCGTTATTAAATATTCCCTTATCTCGTTAAGTAGAAAACATCCATAGGATCACTGCCGGTGTTTGAAGGAATACGTACAAAATCCTATAGTTCTAGTGAGGTTTAAAAGTTATCCCAATCCAACCATTGAACAATGTTGGGTATGGAAATCCAAATCATTCACCCAATCCAACTCCAACGCCAATTCCAACTCCAACTCCCACTCATACCTCCCTACTCATACTCCAATTCGTTATCCCAACGCAAATCAAATCCAAATCCAAATCCAACATCCAATCCAACTCCATCTCTAAATCCAACTCCATCTATAAATCCAACTACAACTCCAACTCCAACTTCAACTCCAACTTCAACTCCAACTTCAACTCCAACTCCAAATCCAATTCCAACCTCAACCTTAACTCTGATTGGACAATCTTCATCCATTAATAAGCGCCAGAATGAAGATGTTGGGGTTAGTCGAGATGTTTGTAAATAAGAAAGAGTGGTCGGATGTTTGTAAATAAGAAAGAGTTGAAGAAAGCGAACTATCCATCTACGCTGCAATGAATAATAATTTTGAATTTAGGGTTAAAAATCAACGAAGGATTTGTACACGGTTGGTTGTTTGGAGAAGACTTGCACATGGAGGTTACGTGCGATGCAGGATGGAAATGATAATAAAAGTGGTCGAAGACTTCGCTCGATACAAATATCGCCGATCGATATTTTCATAAAATACACTCTTAAATGTATCCATTGTTATTCTAAGTTCGGCGATTCCCCACGATTGTTGACTATAAAAATCGTAAATATAATAGAACATTATAATCACTAATTTTAATTCAGTTGTAGATAAGTCTTTGAAGATCAAATCCTTTCTAAAAATTTACAAAATCCTATAGTTCTAGTGAGGTTTAAAAGTTATCCCAATCCAAGCATCCCTGGACGATGTTGGAGCGACTCAAGTCCACACAGTGGTAGAGAGGGGAAGATCATAGGTATATAAGTGAGGGATAGTATCTCCATTAATATGAAGCTTTTTGGGTGAAACAAAAAACAAAGCCATGAGAGTTTATTCCTAAATTGGACAATATCATACCAATGTGGAGATATGTGGAGGGTTGTTGTCCCTAACAGATAATACCTATAAACACTCCAACCAAGTACTATATCAATTTTAAAGTCAATTAATTTTTCAACAATAATACCATTTTGAAATACTTGAGAAATGATGTAGTGGGTAGTTAAGATCTGTAGATTAATATTGATATTTGATGTTAGATTTGTTTCCCTCATCTCATCTCATCTTCCTTCCTTTTTAAAAAATTGAAAATGGGAGAATTTATAGCTGAACAACATAGCTCAACTGACATGATCAATGTGTTAACAACTTTGAGATCTATGATTCGAATTCCCTAACCTCTAATTGTACTAAAAAAAAATAGAAGATCCTATAAATGCAAGCTTTTTATTGGAGTATATAAGCACTACAACAACTTAGAAAAAAAATCTTAAAGTTGGAGTTATTTTTGTTGGAGAAAATCTTTATATTCTCTCATATCTTTGTATCACTTAGTTTGCACTCTTTTTCCACTCTCAAATAAGAGAACACAAGGAAAAAATTAAACTAAAATTAGTACACCAAAGTTTAAAATATTTGTAATTAATGAGACAGGTAAAGAATAAAGCCATGAGTCCCTTCTTATTTCTTGCAGAATTCAATCACTTCATAGTAGCTTTCAAATGTAAGATTTATTTGATTAAAGAGTACATATATGGCCCAATTGACATATCGAATATATTAATGACCATGAAGTCAGTTGTTCAAATCTGTCTGACCTTTATTATATTTAAAAAATATATGTTTTTGTTTTTTCTAATAGGCCAAAAAATGTACTCTTTTCAAAAATAAAATTTTGTTCCGGGGAAATGTGAAATTTTGTTTGGTACTTATTTCTATCTATCAAACAAAATTCTAAATGTTATTTATTTTTTACTTTCTTTAATTTACTTTCAAGAATAACCTAAGATTTTAGAAACCCAAACTTGTTCTTTCTAAATAATAATTTGGTTGAATTTCATTCTATTTTAGTCTGCATGCTTTCAATGCTCAATTTTAGTCTTTATACTTTAATTAAACTTAAAATTGTTCTCTAATATTAGTTTGAAGTTAATTTTGAAACTCCTACTTCATTTGGCAGGTACAGGACCAATCCTAGAGTTTTATCTTTATATATATACCTTTCCATTATGGTATTTAATTAAAGAAATTATTTTTTTACTTAATTGACTCACTTTATCAATAAACCTAAATATTAATGATTATTTTATATTTAAATAAAATCTAACATACTCTTCTTAAACCATAGTTTTAAAACTTGAAAAGGATCAAATAAAAATAATCAAATCCTAAACTACAAGAACAAAAAGTATATGTACACGTTTGAAAAGAAAGTATCTATTATTTCTCGATGAAAAGTGGTTAATTGTGAAAAGTGGTAAAACATTTAAGTCAAAAAACGAAGAAAATGAATTTTAAACACTTTCAACCTTGTCAAAAAAAAAAAAAAAAATCCAAAAAAAGAACATAAAGCAAGATTCTATGATTTCGCACAAATTCTCTCCCATTAACCTTCCACAACTACCAACATCCTTCAATGTCAAATTTTGATATTTTTTTTTTCAAACTAGTTGAATTATTGTTAATTTATGGTTAATTTACCAAACCCTTAAACACCCAATAAATTATTGTCCTTTATGATGTCTCTAGATTTTACGACTTGTCGAATTGTAAACCGCATTGCCCGACAACTAGTTCATTACAGAGGAAAACATCTACCTAGATTTTTGGGAAAAAAAAGTCAATGTATCGTGAAGTTTGGTGAGAAAGACTTCAATGTTGGAGTCTTGATCTTGACGACACCTACCACATTGAAGTTTTTAATGTCGTATGTGGCTATTCTCTATTGGTTAAATTAATTAAAAACACTCGTGAACTTCGAAGTTTAATTTTTACTCTTAAACTTTGAAATTGGGTAAAAAATATATTTCGATTAAAATGAAGGATGGAAATTGACATAGCATGTGATGTTGTGTAAAAATTAGAAGATGTATCTTATATTATTTACAACTATGTAGAAGATAAAATCATTGTTACTATTTATTTCATCTTAAAAAATATCGTCAAATCATTTATATAATCAATTTTTACGTATCGTCACTATCGTTAATTTACGTAATGATGTTTTAAATTATTGTCACCCGTGCCCTCCAAATTTTACATATTAGGCATCCCAACAATTTTTGTCTTATTTTAATGGAAAACCCCCTCCAAGTATATCTTTTGGAATAAATTTCAAAATTGAAGAGTAAAAATGAAAATTTTCAAAGCTTAGATGCATAATTTAAACTTACCTCAAAGTTCAAGGATACTTTCAATCATTTAACCTTCTCTATTTAAACAAAAAATTGATTCCTTTCCCCACACAACACACACAAAAAAAAATCCCTTTTATATTTTCATATACCCTTTAAATTTATGATTAGATTTAAAATATATATAGGGTCAAAAGAGTGAAACAAATTTATTCCTTTATGACAAAGTTCATCAATCATAGGTACTTTTGAGCTTCTTTTCATCAACATTATGTAAATAGATATTGTTGGGAGTGCGACCAAAGTCCCACATCGACTAGAGAAGAGAAAGATCATGGGTATATAAGTGAGAGATAGTATCTCCATTGGTATGAGACCTTTTGGGTGAAATAAAAAACAAACCCCAAGTGGACAATATCATACTAATGTCGAAATATGTGGAGAGTCGTTGTCCCTAACAGTGGTATCAGAGCCATGCCCCTGAGTCGTGATCAGTAAAATCTTCGGCTGCCGAACAAAGGAGGCGGGCCTTGAAGTGTAGTCATGGTGGAGATCCGTGGTAGAGAGCTCTATCGGAAAGAAGTTGGCTTGGGCTGGCGGTGTGCTTTGGGTAAAGGAGTTGGCTAGGATTGATTATTTGAGGGGGATTGTATGTGGAGATATGTGGAGGGTCGTTGTTCCTAACATATATTATTGAGATAGTTAATTTGAGCATAACTTAGTGGTTGGGACCTGATCTCTACCTCTTTTAAAAGGTTGTTTGAATTCTCACCCCGAATTTTTTAGGAAAAAATGTAAGTAATGGCTAAAAAAAATTAACGATAATGAAAAATGACTAAATATATTCCATATTTGGAGTTTTAGGCAACTTAATTTTAGGAGAAGAGAGTGAAGAATTTTAATTTCTTTCCATTTATATCCGTGTATTTACCATCAAACTGTAACAAAAATTGATATATTTTTTTATATCGTTTTTAAAACGCACGGTATAAATTTTGAGAATCTAATATTTATCTGAAAAATGATATATATATATATATATATACCCATACATATATACATACACATATATACATACACATATATATATATATCCTTTTTTGAGTTAGTTATGACTTTTTCAAAATCTAATATTTATCTTTTTAAATTGTAATCGTGATTGTAACCTATAAAAAGAGTTTAAGTGAAAATTATAATCGTACCGATCTTCCGACGAGACAATGAAGAGAATAAAAATTTGTTCTCAGATAAGACCTATAATCGATTTGTTGGTTGCGATTAGGAGAAGACCTAAATACTTCATCGCCTTGATCTTCGACAGAGGCAAAAATTCATAGCAAGCATGAGACACAGATGGTGTCTAAGAGATTGTAGATGGAGAAGAGAAAAGTGGATTTACAAAAATTAGAGTTTCATTCTAGAATTTAAATTTGAATATGTGCCTACCATATTTATGAAATAAGGAAAAGTACATGGATGTAGAATCATTTTTGGTGGGGATTAAGACATTTTTCATGCAATTTGAAGTTGTATTTATGTTAAAAAAGATTCTGGAAATTTTAGACTCCTACTCTATGAATTGTCTATCTACCATTCATAATTTTGATAATCTTCTAAGTTTGGTGTAAGACTTGACACTGATGTTTGAAGAAATTTTCTCTTTATGATGTGTTGTGAGCTGTGAAATGGGATAAATAGATCTAATATTGACTAATTGCAACAGAAAAAAGAGGTTCACTTGGGACAAAGTGTGGAGGAGGGAGGAAGAAGTTGTAACCCTAATTAGAGGTTCACCTAAAGAGTTGTACATTTTTTTTCTTTGATTTGCAACTAGTTTAATTGAAAAAAAAATCAGGTATTTACATTTTAAGTCTAATATCTATCACTTTATACATCATGTATATCTCATATTTAAGACTTTTTTTTTTTGCTGGAACAACTTAGCAACATTCATAAAAAGGTAAAAATACATTCATCAATGTTACAATGAGAGGTTTTCAAGTATAGAACATCTACTCATTTATTACGTTAAATAAAAAAAAAAAAGAGATGTATACCGTATATACATTAAGTTGGAGAAATAATAATGAATTTTAGGTGGAGCATTAATTGTGTGAGGTGGATAATTACACCTATTTACCATCTCTTATGGCGCATGTGGATGAAGAGATTTTTTCATTTATTTTTGCATAGTACTGGAGGAATATTTACACATATTTCTATTCATTTGTTACGTTAAAAAAATAGAGATATGTTCCAGTATAAATATCAAGTTAGATGGTCGAGAGAGTTCATTATTTTCATATTTGATCTTCTCTCATATGTGTAATTTATTCATTTTAGTTGTCTTCTATTCTATTTTAGTATTCTAGTTCGATTCATATTGATTGAAGTGTTAGATTAAATTCACGTTGGATGGGTATTTACACATCTTTCTATTCATTTATTAGGTTAGAAAAACAACTGATATGTATACTTCAGTATATACATTAAGTAAAACGGTCTAGAGAGTTCATCATTGTCATCAAAGTTTCTCTCGCATATGTGTAATTTATCAATCTCACATGTCTTTTGTTCTATTCAAGTGTTTTAGTTCAGTTTTTGTTGATTAAAATTATTAAATTAAATTCAAGATTGTTAAATGGTTCTAATTGAAATGATTTCTCTTCCTTGATGCTCTTTTTTTTTTTTTTTTTTTTACCTTTTCTTATAAATTTTCATTTGAATTAAACTAACAACTCTCCTTTTTTGTAGCATTTTTTTTAATCCATAGTTTTGTAGTTGTAATTTTGTCTCCGTAATACGTTTTTTTGTTAATCTAGAATAAACTCATAAATATCTCGTATGAGTATTTTCGTTCTAATGCAATGAGTAGAAATTAATTAAAAAACGTGTTAGTAGTATTTGCAAATTAAAACTTGTTTAGACTATTTCAAGTTGGAGAGTTTAAATTTAGATATTTTTTTTGTTGCCCGGTAAATTTTAGGTGATGTTTGTAAAAAAAAAATACTCAACTTGTAAACTCAACTAGATATTATTTTAGAATTCAATAACCAAAATATTAAGAATGAGTAAAATGAATTGAAACACAAATTAATCATTTTAGAAAATACCAATTACATGATAATTGCTAAACGAATTCTAAAGGTTATTGATATCATATAATGACAAAAATATCTAAAATTGATGGAAAAAAAGCTACTAATATTTGTGTATTATTTAGTTCGAATATATGATTTTTAGTATTAATAATTAATCTAACTATAATTATAGTTCAATCGACTAAAATATTAGTAATCTCACTTTTAGTTAAGGCATTAATAATCTCTTTTGAAATTATTAGGTTCAATTTTTTACCGATACTTGAATTTCAATTTTTTTTCCTAATACCATCCCTAACATATTTTTCATCATTGATATTGATTCCACCAAACGAATATAATCTATCTAAAGAAGAGCATGGTCGAACAACAATGACATATTTTGATTGATTTTAGACACATAAAAGAATAGAGGCACATAGAAAAATTAATCGTGATGATCAGAAAGATTGGGAGCTTTGAAATCAAATCCTTTTCCATGAAGCACAAGAGCAACATATCTTTTAAGTGTGGTAGTTTATTTTTCTAGTACAAGAAAGATACCGTATGATGATTTGAACTGATGACCTTAATCAGAGTTCATGCCAATAATTATTGAGTTAGGCTCTCTTCGACTCGAGTGGGATGGTTTCTTGCCCAACACATTTTTTAGCAGAATAATTTCGTTGATGACTTAGCACGAAATGGTTTACATAGGGATCTATCCAATTTTGGATCATGATGAGATTTGTAGTTCCTTTTGTTTGTTTACTTTCCTAAGAAAAATCATAATCACTCTCAAATAAAAATGAAAAATGCATATACAAGCAATTTTTTTTATTATTATTTATTTATAAAAAAATTAATTTTGTTGATGGAATGAAATTAAAAAAGAGGTGATAACTCGTTCTAAAAAAAGTTACAAAACACACTTTATATGCAAGAAATCTTAAAGCACACTCCATAAAAACGTGAATAATAATATAAAGTCATTACTAAATTAGTATTTCTTTTAGTTAAAAGACTCCTATCATGATAAATAGGGGTATTCATTGGTCGATCAGGGTCAATTTTAAAGTAAAATGGTTGCCAACTACTAACATGTCAATTTTTGTTGGTCGATTTTCGACGATTTTTAGAAGGTTCATGACACTAACTGACCAACTACACTAGTTTTATGAGTCTAGCGAATTGAATAAAAAAGAAGAGAGGGAAAGGAAAAAAAAAAAGCAAAGGAGAGAATAAATGGAGAAGAAAACAATAAGAAAAAAAAGTTTAGATTGATAAGGAAATGAAGAAGAAAAGGGAAAAAAAAATCTAAGATAGAAGAAATGAGGAGAAAAGAAAAAAAATGAAGAAAATGGTGCACACAACAATAATGATAATGATAGCGATGTCAATGGCCGATGTCGGTGGTAGGAAGGTGGGAGGTCGTCTCTCTTTTTTTCCTTTTTCACTTCCATGGTAGAGGAGAGAGAATAAAAATGAGCGGTGAGGTGGAGACGAGAGAGGAGAAATCATTCAATGAGGCAGCCACATTGTCTCCTAATATTTCTTGGATATAAATTCACAGCATTTCTCTCTCTCCATCCGAAAGTGAAAAACTATGGGTCACATTGTGACGGTCTCACTGAATAATTTCTCTTAGAGATTGGAAAGAAGGAGAAAAAGAAAATCTAAATTTGGAAGTTTGTGTAAATGGAGAGAGAATTAAAAGAAATATTAAAGTCTATTTGATGGGTAATCTGAGAACAAAAATTTGAAAACAAGTGATTCAATAAAAACAAAATTATATGTCATGTTTTTAGATATTTGTTTGGTTGGAAATTCAGAAATTTGTTTCTAATTTAAGAAATGATTGAAATTAGACGAAATTAATGGTAGTTGTAAAACTAAATATTAGATTGAATATAAACTATTATTAATTAATTTAGGAACATGTTTTTTTGTTACATAATTTTTGTATAATTATTATTTTACAATATCATATAATTTATATTATATTATACATATTTTAATCTAAGGCTAAATATAAACTATTATTAATTAATTTATCAACATATTTTTTGTTACACAATTTTGTATAATTATTATTTTACAATATCATAGATATTTTATATTATATTATACATAATTTAATTTAGAAAAAATGAATTAATTTTATAACATGAAATATTATATTTATAAAAGTTTTTGTCTTTTTTTTTAATATAATTCTCTATTTTAAAATTTCAAATTTAAAATCTGGATACACTGAAAACATAAAAATGTTGTTTTCAAAATTTTCACTATTAGGATCACAAAATCCAAAAATAGTTTTCGAAAACACATCGACGTTGAGATGCTAAAAAACAACGTTAATGCTGCAAGCACTATCGAGGAAAGGCGCCTGATGCTTGCAACGTTGAGATGTTGTGCATGACGTCTCAATGTTGTGACAAATTTTTCAAAAGTTAGGTCGGTTCAAACTGGTTCGAGAGGAAATGATCAATTTTAGTTTGATCCGAGCGAGTCAAGGTGTTTTTGGACCAGTTCTCTCATAAAATTATTGTAATATTATTATTATTATTATTTACACTTTAGGGGCCAAATTTCTAGTCTATTAGCCATTTACAACTTTATAAATGTCATCTAGTTAAATCCCACCCTAGGATAAGCATTAACATTCATTTTAATTAGTATAATTGTTATATTAATGATTGAAAATGCATGTTACTTTTCATGAGTAATTTAGTATAAGTGTTATATTAATTACTTGACAAGTAGGAAATAATGTCTTTCTTATTTCAACCTTTCTTTCACTAAGAACATGCAAATAAAAAATTGCACATTTTGTGCTCATTTCCAAATTTCTTTTTTGTTATTCCCACCATCCGGTAACACCACAGGATGATCCACAAGAAAGGTGGCAAGATTCGAACCTATGGCCGACCTGCCCTTGACCTGCTGGGTTACGTGGTCAGGTTAACACCCCTCGTCGCCTCTGTACCCAAAACAGATGCGTTGCACTACCCAACGCGTAACCTTGTTTTCCCTACCCCTTTCTAGTTATGCCATTACCAATAGCGGGTGCCAGATGTCATGGTCGCACCTTTTAGAGGGTGTCGACACGACCGTGCGACACATGCTCTCACCCACAAGCAAGTCAGACAACTCTAATTCGGATCGCCAGTGGCACACAAAGCCTGTCTCGCAACCTCCACCCCCGTTCTTGAGAAAACGGTTTTAGAAAATGGGGTCAGAGAGAATTTGTGAAAACATTTGGAAAACATTTTGAAGCATTTAGAAAGTTAGTTATACAACTGATAAACAAATAAATGATAGTTATACAACTGATAAGCAAATAAATGAAAGTCACGCTTAACTAGCATACAACTCTTGGTAGGGAGAATTGATGAATGGTTGCATCCCCCTCTAGTACATTCTAGAATATTTGGCTATGACACCCTTGCACGTCATTTGTGAAGAGTCATACGCCCACGAAAATACAAGAAAATAAAATAACAAAACTAAATAAAATACATAACATGATAACATGATGAAAAAGGATGGGGACGACCATGCGGCCATGGGCAACACATCCTGGACAAGCATGGCCGTGATATTCTCTCCCACTTAAATGGTTGACGTCCTCGTCAATCGACACTCTTCAAAGACGATGGCCCTAGATCAACAGTCTTCATGTCTCCAGCTCGATCCCAACAAACTTCTGTGCCCAAGGCTTCCTACCACTTCTGCAAGAACTGCTGCACATTCTCATATGGGTCAACATCTGATTTCGTCCCTTCAGTTAGGACCTCAAAGGAATTCTTCAATTGGATTTGCGGGCTTGTCACTTCGCTCACCTTCGCATTACACTATCCTTGTTTCTTCCAAGCCCCAGGGTAGCCCGATCTCGACACTACAGGTTTCGTCACTTTTTCTTCAACTCTAGGAGGGACAAGTCTCTAACCGAGCCTAAGCGCTCCTCGCGTGCACTCTTGCACTTGAACTGTTCTCTCCCTCCACTCCCTCGGGGAGGTATACACTCGACCGCCACTTCTCCTGCAATGATAGTTAGTTACTCGTGGCACCTCGCCACGGCGTTCGCTTCGACCCACCCTCAACTGCAAGACCGATATTACTCTCGCCCCACTAGGCTTCTTTAACTTCGCATGCACTACAGTAGGGTTTACCCCCTGTGATTACCAAACAATTTGCCAGGGGAACATGTATGACTTTATGTTGAAGAAGGAACGACTCCATTCCTAACACAACATAAAAGTCATCCATCATAACGACAACAAGGTCAACCCGACCACTCCAGTCTCCTACCTTGACTGTGACTCCCTTCGCGATTCCTGAAATAGGTAGGGCAACTGAATTAACAGCTTTCATCCTTCTCGGATCTCGGTTCCACGATAAATTTAGCCGCCTTGCTTCTGTCTCTGATATGAAGTTGTGGGTGGCTCCTGAGTCAACCATGGTGCTCCTGGTTGATCTATTATTGATCCATGCATCAACGTACATGAGACCTTTAGTTGACAACTCTTTTGTTTCTCCCGTATTCTTTTGTAAAGCCTGTAAAATACAGAATTGAGAAAGAATAATAATTCGTTCTATTCACATTTGAGCTCTATGACAAATATATATAGGTGTACAAAGAAACCCTAATACTAAAAGATGTACAATTACGATAAAGGACAACAATATATATATTATAACACTCCCCCTCAAGCTGGAGCAAATATGTCAAACATGCCCAGCTTGTTACAAGTAAGTGTCGATTTTTTCGTTCAGCAACCCCATTTTGGGATGGAGTATCAGCGCAAGAGGATTGATGAAGAATGCCATGTGTACATAAGTAAGAACCCAACATGTTAGAAAAATATTCACCCGCATTATCGGTTCGCAAAATTTTAACAGAGGTATTAAACTAATTCTGAATCTCAGCATGGAAATTGCAAAAATGAGTAAATAACTCAGATCGACTTTTCATTAAATATAACCAAGTCGGGCGTGAAAAAAATCGACAAAAGTAACAAAATATCGAAATCCGGTTTTGGACATTACAGACACGGACCCCAGACATCAAAATGGACTAATTCAAATGGAGCACTAGCTCGTTTATGGACCCTAGGACTCAAACTAAGACGATGAAATTTTGCAAACTGACACGACTCACAATCCAATGAAGACAAAGAAAGAAACTCTAGATACATTTTCTTCAACACGGGTAAGGATGGATGACCTAAACGACAATGAACCTCAAATGGGGATGCAATACCAGAGCATGCCACAACTTTTGGTATCTGTTGATAAAAATGTGAAGGCCTTGGACTCATATCCTTTACCAATAATCTTCTTCCGTCATACGATCACGAAACAAGCAATAACCGGGAAAGAATGAGATAAGGCAATTAAGGTCATGAGTGAGTTTACTACAGAAATCAAATTAAATGAAAGTCAAGGCAAGTGTAAGACAGAAGATAAAGAGAGTGAAGGCGTGAGGTTAATGGTTCCAGATCCAAGAACAGAAGACGTCGAACCATCTGCTAAAGTAACAGATGGAAAAGGTGCAAAGGACATAGAGGTACAAAATAGGCTAGAATTACTTGTCATATGAGCTGTGGCACCAGAGTCGATGACCCATTTGGTGGAAGATGTAAGGAGACAATGATTTTTACCTGAGTCAGCAATAGTTGTAATAGGATTCGATGAAGAAGATGCTTGTAATGAGTCCTGGTACAACTGGAATCTATCAAAGTCATCTGCAGAAATAGTTACCGTTCTCTCAGGTGTATCATTTGTAGACCCAATCCCGAGCCACTTCCAGTCTTTTGCCCCTATTCAACAACTTCCAATGATCCACGTTTCAAGTGACCCAGCTTACGACAATAGTTACATATAATCTCTTGTGGCTCTTGTCGTCGATGATGATCAAAACCAGGTCTCTGATGGTTCCCAGCAGTGAACCCATGTCTCTGATAATCAGAACCAGGTCTTTGATGACCTGACTTACCATTCATTCCTTTAGTGACCTTAGGATCATTGCGACTAACTAAAGCACTGTTGGACTGAGAAACAGAAGAGCCAGACGAAGAATTTTCTGTAAGGAGAATTCTACTAAAAACTTCATCCAAAGTGGGGATCTTGGAACTTGAAAGAATTTGTGATTTGGCCATATCAAATTCAGAAGAAAGCTCATGACACCCATATTTTCTCTTTGAGCTTGTTGAACCTTTATGTCTGTACTAAATGGGAGTAAAGTGTTCAATTCGACACATGTCTTATTAACCTGCATAAAATAATTCATGACAGATCAGTCTCCCTGTTTCGCCTGATAAAGAGCTGTGTAGACTTCATACATTTGGTTAACTTGCTCTTTTCCTGAGTATAAGAATTCTAAAAATTCGAGCAGTTCTTTTACAGAGTCACAATGATTACCAATCCAACTACCTCACCCTCAATTGAATTCTTGATTTGAATATACAAATGAGCGTCATCACGCAACCAAGTCCTCCTTGTATCATCCTCTGGTGGATCCTGATTGAGTGATCATCCATCTCAGTGCTTCGTAAATAGAGCCTAATTGTTCGACTCCAATCATAATAGTTTGCACCATTCAACTTATGCTCCGTGATCTTTGACGAGAGGGGAACCAAATTAGGTATAACTATAGGATTCATCTCAACCATTGTTAAGACAAAACAGTAGGTTAATCTTCAAGGAAACAGAAAATCAGATCTGAACAGTACCAAAAAGTGCCATAATCTCACCCAAATGAAGAAACCGAGACAAACCGAGGTTTGGTGTCAAATCCGAGGTGACAGACAGGCCGGAAATCATGAACGGAGACAAACCCAGGCGACGGCTCGCTGATCGGAGCTCCCACGCGCCGACGCGCGCGTGGGCGGAGGCGAGAATGCTCAAGGCGCGCGTGAGCCTCACTCATGGTACGCCGCTTTGCGCGACGCAGCACGACGGTTCTTCTTTTACGCGCGGCGCTCCTCCTCGCCAGTAGGTGGTGTCGACAAACTGCCACCCTAAGATGATGACCCAAACTTCAAACCCTAACCTTACTTGGGAGGAAGAAACCCTAATTTTCAAATGCAAACCCTAAACTCTAGGGTTCTCTGATACCATGTAAAATACAAAATTGAGAAAAAATAATATTCGTTCTATTCACATTTGAGCTCTATGACAAATATATATAGGTGTACAAAGAAACCCTAATACTAAAAGATGTACAATAACGATAAAGGACAACAATATATATATTATAACACGACAAGAACTTCAAGGCATATGCGAATTCTCATAGTCTTCGTCCCGCACGGACTCGACTTCACACGCAACAACTTCCTTCCCTTTGTTTGCCTCCAAGGTCGCTTGCAACGCCTTCAAGGTCGCTCGATTCGGGCACTCACGCACACGATGTGACCCATCACACCAAAAATACCCTTGGTGATAGTTATCCTGCCTTTGTGGCCTCTGCCACGAACTTCCACTCCTCTGTGGGGTCCTTCTGCTGTCCCCTTCTTCGCTTCTCGACCCATCCCCTCCCCCACTCTTGGAAGAGTTAGGCTGATAAGATCGATTATCTCCCCGTGGGGAGGTTTTGTTCGGTCTCGCCTCTTGAGACGGTTCACCACTAAATCCACTACTCAAGTCAAACAGTCATTACGCTTATCGCATACACGCTTGGTCAAGCTTTGCTTTCATTCTTTGCTCATACAACTTAGTCCTGGCCCATGGTTGTAACCCTTCGACAAAGCTGATATGAATCGTACAACGCAAGTCAAGACTAAAGAAGAGCTAAAAATGGAGTTGCATTAAATGCATCAAGGCTTCATTCATGATAAACTCAAGTTGCATTAATGTTGAAGTCAAGTTGCATTGAAAGAACTTAAGTTGCAATTAAATGAAATTTAAATGCATCTCAAGCTTCATTTAATGTAAGTTAAGCATCAATTAATGGGACTACACTTTAAATTACTTCAAGTGGAGCTTCATTTACACCTTGAGAGGTTACAAAGACTAGAATTGTTGTTAGAAGATTAATTCTCGGATTTATACCCCATTTACTTGTAATTTCAGTTTTAAAGTTTCTATTTCAATGTTTTAGGTTACATTTGAGTAGTGGATGGTTATGACATTAAAGTTAGGGAAGTTACATTCTCAAACATGTCATGTTAGCTTAGTTTTAGGTTACAATTGGAAGGCTATATAAAGCCATCTAAGATGTATTGTAAAAAGGAGTTGGAATCATGTTTTGAATGAAAAGTTACATATTTTACTTCTTAAGCCATGAGCTTGTTTTTTTTTGCATATCTTGTGTTTAGATTTGCATTCTAGGATCATTCAAGTAGCGTTGATCAAACTACTTTTGGAGTGATTCGAATCTTGAGTTTAAAAACAAGTTTTCTCTACTCTTGATCTTGATCATCAAGGTAAATCCGTTTCTATCTTTTTCCTTGGGTTGAAATCATCTAGATTTGGGGTTTTTGGATTTTAGATCTAAAGGTCTTCTTTAAGAACAAGGTTGTTAGATTTAAATCATCAAGAGTTACTTATCATTTGGTATCGGAGATTTAGGTTCTAGATCGGATATATGTTTGCATTTTTTTTATTCTTTTCTTCATTTTTATTCTGATTTTTTTATTCCTTATGTTCATCTCGTCAGATTCTGTCTTATCATAAAAACTAAAAAATAGTGTCATTTGTGTCAATATTTTGTTATTTTTTTCTTTTGCAAAGTTATAGTTCTCTGTCTAAACTTTAAATTTGTCTCTCTACAAGTTCTTCAAATTCAACTTTCTTAAGGGTGAAAATGCTTCATTTTGATAATCTGTTCTGGAAAATCGAGAAAATCGAGAACATTAGTTTTCTTTGATTCTTGATGTTTTATGGTGTTATTTGTTTCTATCTTTCATTTCTTGAGCTTAGATCTGATATTTCCATGTTAGATCTGAATGTTGTTGTTTGATTTCCCCATATATGTTACAACAATAAATGCATGTCGATTCTGATTAAAAGTTTGACCATAAGCTTATAAATACATTGATTATTTCGTGTGTAACTCCAATCTGTTTTTCATGTTATAAAATCAGATTGTAACTCCTTTCAATTACACATTGACTATAAATCATTCAATTTAGAAGAGTTATTTGTTGGAATATTGCATTAGTTGTTGGTGTTTAATATTGTAATTCTACCCTTGGTCCCATTCCATCTCTTATCCTTGCATTTTTTTGTTACAATTCTGTCATTTTCTTTCTTTCATAACTTGTTTCTTATTCGATATTCGTTTTGCTCCATATTTATGCTATTTTATTTTCTTAGTGTGTTGTCTATCACTTGATTGCAAACTTTGCTTATTGGCTCATGCGAGTGAAATTGTGAGTTTGTTGAGAGTGTTTTTCTGTTTTGAGTGTAAACACGAGTGACTATACCTTAACGAGTGAAAACACGTGAGGGAGTGCTTGTGAGGTCCATTTTTGTGTTACTTTTTTTTTTAGTTTTGCAGAAACAAACCAAAAAAAAAACATGAAGCTGAAATTTCCTAAATTTTATGGAAGTACAAATCCGACCAAGTACATTCAATGGGAAAGAAAAGTTGATCATGTCTTTGATCATGACACTTTGAATGAGGAGAAAAAGGTAAAACTCATTGTTTCTCATCTTAGAGATTATGCCATTACTTGGTGGGATAAATTGTTTGTGAGTAGGAGGAACCTTAACCGTCCAATTGAATCATTGAATGTTCTTAAGCAAATAATGCGGGAGCACTTTGTTTCTAAGTTTTTCCATAACTTGCGAACTTTGAGACAAGAGAGCAAAAGTGTGGAGGCTTACTACATGGAGATGCAAACGTTGCTTGAAGATCTCGAAATTTATGAGGATGAGACGGTTACAATGGCTCGATTCTTTAGAGGACTTAACAAGAAGATTGCAATCCAACTTGATCTTCAACCTTATGAGGATTTGGAGAGGATGGTGCACATAGCCATAAAGATTGAAAAACGTCTCCAAAGGAAGTTTACAAGGTACACTAAACCTAAACTAATTTTAAATGTTAGTTCAACTTTGGAAAGGGTTAGTTTACCTACTGAAAATAAGTCTATTGTTGAGGCATAAAGTGGAAAAATTCAAAATGATTTGCTTTGTAATTTAGTGTCAACACAGGCTAGTGAGTTTACTAGGAGATTAGATTGCAAAGATTTATTTGTTTGTAACACTTCTACTATTGTAACACCTACTCTTGATGAGGTACATGTTGATGTGTGTGAGTTAAGGGAAAAGACAAAAAAGGTCGAGACAAAAGCATGTCAATTGTTTGAAAAAAAATCTTGTGAGAAAATGTGTGAGAGAGAAAAGCATGAGATTAGTCTATGGCCTATAGAGAAAAAAGAGAGAAAAGCCAAGAAAGTGAGCTTGTGTGAACGATCTTGTGAGGTTAAATATATTTTGTTTTCAAAACAAAATATTTTTGATCTTTTGTATAAAGAAACTTGTTTTCTAACGGGTGAGCTCAAACCATGTTTTTCTAGTTTTTCTTTTGAGTTCTTACAGGATGCCAAAGCACTCATTAAGAATCTTGATTCAAAAGTTAATGTCAAAGCATTTATTGGGAGGCAACTCTTCAAAATTGCTTCTAATTTCATACATGGCAGCAAACATAAGGTGTTAAAATCGGGTGATTGGGTTTGGAGACACTTTTGGAAGGATCGTTGTTCATTTCACAAGAAACCTAAGTGGAATTCAAGACACGATATACCTATGACGTCCCATGACTACAAAATTGCTCTACAAGGAGAGGAGGATGTCAATTACATTTATAATGTTGTTGATTTTCGTCCATTTGATGTTGGAGACCCTTTTGATTCGATGACGAATCCTCTTGAAGAAGGAGAGGATGATATGAATCATACAACGTAAGTCAAAACGAAAAAAGAGCTAAAAATGGAGTTGCATTAAATGCATCAAGGCTTCATTCATGATAAACTCAAGTTGCATTAATGTTGAAGTCAAGTTGCATTGAAAGAACTTAAGTTGCAATTAAATGAAATTAAATACATCTCAAGCTTCATTTAATGCAAGTTAAGCATCAATTAATGGGACTACACTTCAAGTTACTTCAAGTGGAGCTTCATTTACACCTTGGGAGGTTACAAAGACTAGAATTGTTGTTAGAAGATTAATTCTCGGATTTATACCTCATTTACTTGTAATTTCAGTTTTAAAGTTTCTATTTCAATGTTTTAGGTTACATTTGAGTAGTGGATGATTATGACATTAAAGTTAGGGAAGTTACATTCTCAAACATGTCATGTTAGCTTAGTTTTAGGTTACAATTGGAAGACTATATAAAGCCATCTAAGATGTATTGTAAAAAGGAGTTGGAATCATGTTTTGAATGAAAAGTTGCATATTTTGCTTCTTAAGCCATTAGCTTGTTTTTTCTTTTGCATATCTTGTGTTTAGATTTGCATTCTAGGATCATTCAAGTAGCGTTGATCAAACTACTTTTGGAGTGATTCGAATCTTGAGTTTAGAAACAAGTTTTCTCTACTCTTGATCTTGATCATCAAGATAAATCTGTTTCTATCTTTTTCCTTGGGATGAAATCATCTAGATTTGGGGTTTTTGGGTTTTAGATCTAAAGGTCTTGTTTAAGAACAAGGTTGTTAGATTTAAATCATCAAGAGTTACTTATCAAAAGCAGAAGAACTTGTCTTTCTCGGACATGTCTCGAATGTCCAACATCAACCCCACAAACTGTTTGACATACTCTCGAATGGTCCCTTTATGTTTCAGCTCTGGGAGCTTACGTCTTGCTATTATCTCCACATTCTCAAGGAAAAACTGTGAGCGTAACTCTTGTTTCAACGTATCCCATGTGTCAATGGTACATCTCCCATCTTGGATGTCCATATAACGGGTCCTCCACCACAATTTGGCATCCTTTTCCAGATGCATCGTTGCCAAGGTGACTCTTTCCTCTTTAGCCACCGCACATGTCGCCCGAAAGTACTATTCCATATCAAAGATAAAGTTTTCTTGCACTTTGGCATCTCGAACCCCACAGAAGGGTTTCTGTTTGGGAATCTTCTTCTTCCCCGACTTGGTCGCGCCCCCAGGTGAGGCTTGACTTCCCATCGTACCATGGAGATTTAGCTTGGCGACCATCTCCCTCCTCTCACCCCTACAGACCTCAAGGGCAGTTGTTACATCGTCAGAAAGGCCGACAACCATCTGACCTAACATTTTTTGGAAACTGTCCAGATCATCGACACGTTCCTCAATTTGGGCAACAGAGCCCGACGAGCTATCACCACGCTCGAAGCTTCCATGTCGGTTTACTTTATCCTCGAGGGTCTTAACCCTCCCCATCAGCTCTTTGATGGACATTCCATCGATGTGGCCAGCTATCACATCAATCATGTCGGTCTTGGCTGCAATCTCTACCAAACGAGATTCTAAGAACCGAATACTATCAGGGACTTCCGCCAAGAAGAGCAATTGTTCTTCGATTTCGGTCAACTGCTCTTTGTCTGATTTGTTCAACTGTTTCGCAGGCATGATTACTGTATCTTGCCTTTTCGGAGCCAACTTGGCTCTGATACCAACTGTCACGGTCGCACCTCTTAAATGGTCTCGACACGGCCGTGCGACACTTGCTCTCGCCCACAAAAAAGTCAACCAACTCTAATTTGGATCGTCGGTGGCCTACAAGGCCTATCTCGCAACCTCCACCCCCGTTCTTGAGAAAACGATTTTAGAAAATGGGGTCAGAGAGAATTTGTAAAAAAATTTGGAAAACGTTTTGAATCATTTAGAAAGTTAGTTATACAACTGATAAACAAATAAATGAAAGCCACGCTTAACTAGCATATAACTCTTGGTAGGGAGAATTGATGAATGGTCGCATCCCCCTATAGTACATTCTAGAATATTTGGCTATAACACCCTTTCACGTTATTTTGGCGAGGAGTCATACGCCCACGAAAATACAAGGAAATGAAATAACAAAACTAAATGAAATACATAACATGATAACATGATGAAAAAGGGTGGTGACGACCATGCGACCATGGACAACACACCCTGGACAAGCATGATCGTGACACCATACCTACTGACCCTAAAGACAAGGCTCAACCATTTGAAAAGTAGGAGCAACTGAGCAAATGCTAAAATTAGAATCACGCGTAATGAAGCGTTTGTCTTACTTATCTAAAACATAAAAAAACACTGCTACAAATGAGCGACCTATGAACGGAATGGGACCCTTCGAAAGACAAGACTCCGATCGGGGATAAAAAAGCCTTTTCTTTATGAACTATTCATTTGATGATTTAGAAGATTTTTGGCGAACACAAAAAGCCTCTTTCATTATTATTAGATAAAGAAAGGGTAAAGGAGAAAAAACCAAACCTAAGGAGTTGTCAACTGCGAGAAACGTCGAATAGGAAAGACTTGGTATATAATTCGTGACCTCGTTCTGGGTATTGTCCATTAGCAAGCGATCAGTAGGGAACCAGTCCTTTCATTGAGTAAGGTTAGAGGCTAATTCATTCACGATTCGTAGGACCAACACCATTCGAAGGTGGATGACTCACCTCACCTAGAATAGTCATCTTTGATTAGGATTACACACATTCATTCACTTACGTTGTCCCCCCTCAACTTACCCTAACCCCGACCCTTTTGCTGTAAGTCCAATAGAACCTAGTTTCCATCTCTATATCTAGTTTACTTGTCAGTTTTACTAGATATGCCTTATATACTGCTTTTGAGCAACACTTTTGATAATTCTCATTTGTGAGGGTTATTTAATCTTTAAACTAGCTTATTTTTGTCATTTTTGTATGTTCATTGATTAACGAGTAAGCGAGAAATAACATCAATGAGTAAAATTCTCGAAAGCTTGCTAAGAATGGTGAAACGTGAAAAATAGTTGAGTAAAGAATGAATTTGAACTAATTTTATTATTTTTGTGTAGATTTAGAGCAAACAGTAAAAATGTAAGAGAAAATGCAATTACATTTTTACTTGCAGAGCAGAAGAATAACAAACCAGAATGCCAGACAGAATGTAGAATAAAATGAAACTGCATTTTGCGATTTTCAGAAAAACGCCTTTGGGATTTCAAGATTTTTGGAGACATTGCTCATTTTTTGAAAGTATACAAACTAGAATCATGCCAAATGATTGCCCATGGATTGGGGATGTATTTAGAAGGAAGGGTCAGGTTGTCGAAGCCCTCCAAAATATTTACTGATTTTCTAGATCTAACTTGTAGAAATAGTGGACCAGGTCAAATCACAAGGGAACCAATCAAATTAATTTCTCAAGGTTAAAACTAATAATGATAACAAAATAAATGGGGGGAGAGATTGAATTGTCGAACAAAAAATGAAATTAAACAACAAATAGAAAATAAAAAGATAATTTTATGAAACTTCCCATTCAAGGATGTCAATTTCATCCAATTGTAATCTTGATCATAGGCTTAAAAAGAAAAGAAGAAATCAATTTCAATTTTGCTAATTCAAGAACTCAGTCAATTTACTTCGAAAAGCCACAATAAATATAAACTCTCCTAATTTAATTGATTTTAACCCAGCATCAAAACCAAAACTTATAACTTAATCAATTGGGTACGATAACGTTCCATATTGATTAAATAATAACATTAAAAACAATTAGATTACTAAACCAAAATGAACTAATTAAGGTAACTACAAGTTAATTAATTTTTTTTGTCTCCCTAAAGTCTATTATGCAAGCTATGTAAAATGGAAAATCAATTAATTACACACACATAATCCAACCCCTTGCTACATTTTTTTTTCAATCATTTGTGACAATTACGGATCTCAAAATCATGAATAACAATAAATTGATTGAAACTAAATTAAGGTGTCAATTTAATTAGTAACGATCAATCATAAAAATAAAACAAGAAACAAAGAATTCTTAAATTAGAAAAAAAATTTAAATTAGGTCTAAAGCCTCACAAAATTAAGATTGGAAATGAAATGACTTTTGAATAAGAAATTAAAACTTTGCCACATATGGTGGAAAAGCAAGAATAATTGTAAAAGTGAGAAAACATAAAATAAAAAGGCTAAAAACAGAGAACTATTACACTCTCTACACTTTTGTTTTTGTAGAGAACACTAAGGGGGTGTTTGACCCATTGGTTTGGGTTAGGGTGGTGTTGGTGTTTGGTACAAAGGGTTTCAAAACCAAGGGTTTTGAAAACACAACCCCATGGATTTTGAAACACAACCCCATGGGTTTTGTACCATGTTTTCCATTTCTATTTGTCGTTTTTCATTTTCGATGACCATTTCAACAACAATTCCGATGACAACTTCGACAACAACTCCGACGACTACACGGTGACCCGACCAACTCCGATGACAACTTAAGCGACCACCAACAAGCGACAACTCGAAGCGATTACATTGGCAACTCAACCATAACTTTCGGATGAAAACCCGATAATCACACCGGCGACTCGACCAACTCGATGAAAATTCGGCGACCACCGGCGGCCGACCAACTCGGTGACAATTTTGGCGACCACGCTGCGACCCGACCAACTCCGATGACAATTTCGACAACCACCTGCGACAACCCCGACCAACTCCGATGACAATTCCAGCGACCACACGGCGACCCCAACCAACTCGATGACAATTTCGGCGACCACACGGCGACCACGAGCAAACTCGATGACAATTTTGGCGACTACACCGGCGACCCGACCAACTCCGATGACAATTCCGATGACCACACCGGCGACCCCTGAACAACTCCGATGATAATTTAGACAACCACACCGACAACCCCGACGAACTCCGATGACAATTCCAACGACCACACCGACGACCCCAACCAACTCCGATCACAATTTCGACGACCACACCGGCGACCCCTCGACCAACTTCAATGACAATTTCGACGACCACACCGGCGACCGACTAACTCTAATGACAACTTCGATGATTGCCTGATCACTATCGGTAACGAAAACTTCAACGACCACACCGGCGACCTGACCATCGCGACGATTACCTCCATCGATAACTACAATGAAAACTCTATAAATTAATTTAATGATCGCCCCTGTGACTCGACCACCCAAACAACTTGATACTTTGATGCCCCAACCACCGTCAATCCGAAAGAGTTGTTCAACATGAGACATTCATCCGCTCGAAATTTCATTGAGAGAGCATTCGGTATGCTGAAGGGTTGATGGGCGATATTATGAGGAAAGCCTTTTTACCCAGTAGAAGTCTAATGCAGGACTATAACTGCATGTTGTTTGTTGCACAACTTAATTATACAAAAGACGAATCCAGATCCCACATTCGAGGAGGCACACCCAAGTGACCCCGATTCAACTGGGATGAACCAAACAATGGATTTGTAGAGACAACATATGTTTGGAATGAATGGAGGGAACATCTCGCAAACTATATATGGATGAATTGGAATGGGAATTGACGATTGTTGAATTAAACATATATATATATATATATATATATATATATATATTGATTAGATTTTGTATATATGCACTACATACATTGTGGTGGATAATATTTTTGCGTGTAAATATTATTAATATAATATTAGTATCTCGAGTAAACGGACTATATGCAAAATTGAAGGCAATCCCAGGGATGACAAGGCAGGATTGCATGGTTGTTGCAAAAACGCTTCTCTTGAATAGTATGATGTTGAACTATTTCTTTGCATGAACCACCCCAAATTGGAAGTATGATTATTGTGTGGAAGTTCTGGGAAAAGCACCTGAAACCTGATTCTATTTCCATCTACCAATCTCTATGATTTTTTTAGAATTTTATGTTTAGCTGAACTTCATTGGACAACTATCTCTATTTTTTTTTATTATTTATTTCAGTCAGCGTAACATGTTTTCTTTAACCAACATATTTCTATGCATCAATTGTTTTACTTTATCATTGGCGCCACAGTTCTTACATTACACATTACAATATATAGTTAGTTGTTTTACTTTATGTCATCATAAGTGAAGTGCATTATAAATATAATGTATACTCCTACAAAGTATTATAAACTTAAATTGGATACATTAGATAAATTGTTGATAGGTAATTATGTAGTTATGAAGTTAAAAAATAAAGTAAGAAGACAAAATTACTATATTTAAAATATATTAAGTATTTAATTTAGAAAAAAACAGACTGCACACACCTAACCCAACACAACAACTGCACCTCAAACCTTTGTTTTATGCAACCCATTCCAAAGACAACTTTTGCACCCCAAACACGGTTTTGCACCTCTCAAACAAAACGGGAGGTTTGTTTTTATGCAACCCATTCCTTGAAAATGAACACTTATATGTGTCCTTTTTTGCACTCCCAAACACGGTTTTTCGACGCAACACAACCTAACACATCACCTGCGCTCCAAACACATGTTTTGCCAAGTGGTTCCATGGTCTTTGATTCGACCACGAAAAAGAAAAAGAAAGGGGTTTCGATTCCAACACAACGCATAATGGGCAAAGCTTGACCCAGTCAAACTCTTTACATTAAATTTAGTCTTTAATCCATATTTATTTATTTTTGCTCAATGCATTGCCCTCCTTTTATACTTGAAAATGAACAAAAATAGGTCCCTTATATGTGTCCTTTTTTGCTCCACAATGTGTGCCAAGCCACAAGACAATTTCTCCCTTGCATTTCTCATGGAAGACTACATGCATGTATGCCACCTACACAAAGAACAAAAAGAAGAAGAAATAAATTAGATACGAAGCTTTCCATCTTTTTCCTTTCCATTTTTTTATGTTCTTTTTTTTTAATTTCTTTAATTCTTTTGTTTTCAATTTTTTCAATTTTATTCCAATTTACGAATTTGAACTAAAATATGCTTTTTAGACTAGTTCCACTAAATAATCGATTATTTGTCACCTAAACTAAATTGGATACAATTTTAACAATTAAACATATTATTCACTTAAAATATAAGAAAATTAGATATAACAAATGTAATTAATTCATACTCATCAAGGAAACACTAGCTTGCACCACCTATAAAAAGATGATGTTTTATGGGTTTTCAATTGCCTTCGATTATTGTTTTTTTTTTTCATTATTTCTGTGCAACTTCGTCTTTCACATTCATATTTGGACAGTAGTTGTTCTTCAAGTTTTCCTTTAAATTCCAACAAATTTTTTTCTTCTTCTTTTAGCTTGCACTCTCCACAGTTGGTCATTCTTTTATGAAAATATAGGAGGTGAAGATCCATAACTCTCATGTGGGTTTTGGAATCGACTAACAAAAGGGAGTTTAGGGTTTTCGTTTTAGTTGTTGATTACCTTTAAGTTTGAAAGCTACTGTACTTTGGCTATTTTGTTTTACTTTATGATACTATTTGTATTTTCTTGTTAGCCTTCAACTAAAGTTTATGCACTGCAATTTTTCTTCCCATTTGAATAAAAGATCCAGAGCCCTATATCTTGTTTTCACGTGTTAACTTCTTCTTTAGTTTACTGTTCTCGTTATTTTATTTTGCAAGTAGAGTTCAACTTAATAAGGAAAATATTCATTGTCATTTCTTTTGAGTTGTTTTTATAGTTTCTCGAATTCCATGAAGTTTTCAATAAATAAAATTCAGTTGTTCGTAATTCCAATTATGAGCTAAATCCTCTTTAGGGGTTCAAGTTTTGAATGTCGTAGAAGAGAGATTCCAAGCTTAAATTAGCAAGGTAATTGTGTCGGCACCTAACTCTAAGTTTGTTTTTATTGAATATAATTTGGGCAACCCTAATAGATTACTAGGACTTGCTTATCAAGCTAGAACTTGATACTGAAAGGGTCAAAGGAAAGGGGACCTCATAAAAAAAAATGGAGGAAATGACTTAGATATAAGATTCGAAACTTCGACCCTAGACATAGAGCGAGACTCCAAAACCAATAGGGTTGTGCACGGAATAATCTAAGTTCAATTAGCCATAAACATATAGGCTTAATTGCTTTGTAACACCCCGTAAAATCATATGCATTAAATTGTATTTGATTTAAATTTGAATCTTTGGATAATCAGATTACGATTAGGAAAGGTTGTTTCAAAGTTTAAAAAAAGATTAGGATTTCTGTTTTAAAAAGATTTGGATTCCTTCTTCTAAAAAGGATTAGGATTTCTTGTTCTAAAAGGATTATAACTTTTTGGTGCCTATTTAAATTAGAGTATTTGCAACTTAAGAGGTGCACTTCAAAACTTTCCTCTTCTTCTCCTTTTTCTTTTCTCTCCTTCTTCATCTCGTCGGACCACCACCGGGTCGCCGACGGAGTTTCGCCGGACCGTTGTCAGAAAGTCATCGAACCACCGGCAGACCGCCTTGCCGCCGCCACCACCACCGTGTCGTCGCTGCTCGTCGGAGTTGATCTAGCCCGCTCAGTTTTGACTTCTAAGTTTGTTTTAGATCTTGTTATGGTTGTTTAGGGGCACACATTCTTTTTCTGAATCTTCAAGTATGAGGTAAGTATTATTTTGGATTTAAGTCAAGCTCCTAAGTGAAAGAGTAAACTGATCGACATTTACTTGTGTTGGGATATGTGCCCTAAACTTATGTAATTTTAGTCAGATAAATAAAAAGTTATTTGATTTGATAAAATTATATTCTCGCTTTATAAATCCAATAAACTAAACTCTAAGGTTATAATAGATCTTGAACATCAGTGTAGTAGACACTAATTGGATTATGTTCTAGAGTATAACCTAAATGGTCTATGGTAAATGTATAAGGTTGGAAACCTTATTCTGGTAACACCATGGATGCGACCCACTTTGTAGTTAGTACAAATGAGGTAATCCAACTCATTCATGTGGATGACATGCGAGTGGGGGCATCCTATATGATGAGTTCATAAGACCAAACTGCAAATTATTAGTTTAACCAATATAACACCGTTAACAGGATAAAACTAATAGTTTATAGATGATCATTAGTGATTCGACCTGAATCCTGAGCAAGTTAAAAACTCTTGGTTATAGGGGTTTGTCCTTAAACTAGTATGGGTGAGAGTGACCTGTAGCCGACTCATTATGCCTACCTTCTCAGGGACAAAACCTCGTAGGTAGTTGTGGACTTAACTCTACAAGATGGAATTCACTCATTCCTAGACTAAGGAATTAGATAGGTTGTTCTCTTAAGAACTGAGTTCAGGTCTTGAACAACGGGGCCCCACTCTCTAAAATAGCTTAAGAGGGATTAGTTTATGGTAGGATCATAGACTTGTTGTTCGTTAAAGGATCAGTAGTGCTTAAGGAGCGAGAGGTAATCACAGGAGTACAACGGTAATTTGATCCAACTGTGATTACAAACAACCTGTGAAGGGTCGCGCATAGGTAGTGATTATATCGATGGACACCATATAATCTACAGTGAGGAGAGTGCAACTGAAAGTCTATAGTGGAACGACTTGTAGTTAATGAAAATTGATTAATCAGATCAAATAGTTTGATTAGTTAATCTCACATCATTGGAGCTCATTAACTGTAGGTACATTAGGTTCCTCTGTTGGCTCAATATGGTAATTGTAACGCCCCTACTTTTCTAAGACCAAATCCCTAGGGACATTACTACACATGCATGCATTTATAGGCCGAGACTTAAAAGAACTTAAAAGAAATTTCCATTTGACTTAAATAGTTCCAGGGATCCCAAACAAAAACAAAACATTCAAATCATTTAAAAACATCACATCAGCTTGGCCTATCCAAAAACTGTAAGTAAGTTTAACTTCAAAGGAAAACATAAAGACAACAATATTTCAAATCATGAATATGCGGAAATCAATGCTGGTTCCCATGGTCCAAATCACGCTTTCCCGTCACACGCCCTGCACGTCCTTCCCTTTACCTGAAAAACATTTTTAAAAGAAAGGGTGAGTATTGCATAAACAATACCCAGTAAGTAACCTCGCTACCGAGGTTTGGGATATGCATACACATACAATCATGATCTTTAAATTCATTCATAACATACATAGATGGGAATTAAAACTTTCTAAGTTGCCAGGTCTTTAATCCATGGCTGCATAATTAAATGTCAGGCCTTTAATCCATGACTGTTCATTAAATTGCCAGGTCTTTAATCCATGGCTATTCATTCAGTTGCCAGGTCTTTAATCCATGGTTGCTCATTCGATTGCGAGTCTTTAATCCATGGCTATTCATTGATTGCTGTGTCTTTAATCCATGGCCATTCATTCGATTGCAGTCTTTAATCCATGGCTATTCATTGATTGCAGTCTTTAATCCATGGCTAATCATATAATTGTGAGGGCCAGTGGTCATCACGAGTCATTCTGCGATCTCGGGCTAACCAATGTCCACACTATTCAATAATTCATTTCGTGACATACAAAATCATGCATAAGGTCCCATCAGTCACACAATCATGGTGTACATATCATAAATATCATTATCAACATATCATTCATACTTTCTCATGGACAGGGTGATAAATCATACTTTTGTAATAAACATGAAACATTCTCATACACCCTACTGTCCTGTTTTCACATGAAATAATGGGATCTTTATACTTAACATGCAAGAGTACTTTCACATAAAATAATAATTTCCTTTTCACATAATTCATCGAAATATTGCACATAAAATGTCACGTATTCTCAAATAATATCTGTGGATTTTCATGTGGAAAAATATGAACTATTTCACATAAAATCATGAAAGTCATTTTCATTTCCTCCCATTTAAAAGTTCGGCACGAGGTCCCTTACCTCGAGCTTCGACTTTAATTCCAAAATGTAATCGAACTCCCTGCCTATTCTCCTTTTAGCGAAACCTGATTCACATCATAATTTCCGAAATTAAACTCCAAATATTCACCCTTAAACCCTAATCGTGCGATACTTAATCTACAGTATTAAGATATCCTATCCATTTTACCTCGGTTTCAACTCGAGAACTTGATAATCCTTAGTTTGCTTGGCAATCGACCTCCAAATCCGTTCCACGTTCGGTTTCTACAAAGGTGTGACCGAAACCATAGCTTAAATTCTCAACCGAACATTTAATCCAATCGATAGGTCGCAATATTACTAATTAACTACGAAACTTCGAATTAAAGCGCTCACACGACCAACAACTCATTCTTTGTAAAATTAAGACGACGGTGTAGGAGGTGACTCTCGGCGCCGTGCGAGTTCGTCGGCGAGTGCGTTGTGGAGATTCGCGGTCGGTGGCGAGATCCGATCTTCGGCGGCGGCGGTGGTGTTGATAGATCGAGCGAGTCACGATCGGCTGCGTGCGGCCTCGTTCGGTGGTTGCGGCGGCGGAGCGTGAAGCGGCAAGGGTTAGGGCACTTCCCGTGCGGTGGTGGCCGGGCGACCGGCCGGCGGCGTGATCAAGCGGCACCGGTGGTTGGAGCTTGATCAAGGCGACCTCGACACCTGGCGGCGGCGTGGCCGGTCTTGGTGCGGGACCCCCGCCGCTCGTGAGCGGGCATCACGAGGATCAACTCTTCGGCGGTGGCGTGGCTGTGAGTCGAGCGTCGATACCTCGCGCAAAACCTGTGGCTGTAGGGTTCGGTCGGCGGTGAGCACGAGGCGGATTTGTAGCTACCTCCGCTTGCGGCGAGCACTCGGCTAGGGCTTCCTTCCTCGGCGTCGGGTGCGGCTAGGAGAGCGTATTGGGTGGCCGTGGTTCGTCGGCGGCGGCGGCCAGTGTGTGCGCTCTTGAGTGGTTCGGTGTGAAGGTCACGGTGGTTGGATGGAGGCTCACGGCTAGGGCATAAATTGTGATGGAGAGAGAAGCGGTAGGTCTTCTTCCTCTAGGATTAGGGTTAGGGTAAGATGAAAAATAGTGTGAGAGAGAAAGTTAGGGTTTGGGAAAGTGTTTAAGATGGAGAGGATGAGGAAGATTAGGGTTAGGGTTTGTACATGTTGGTGGTTTCACTTAAGGAGGCTTATATATCAACAATTTAGGTTAACTCCAATTGCTAAAGTAGCCCTCCATTACATGTTAATAACCAAAATGCTCTTGGACTTCCCTTTTCTTTCCATTTCATATCTCATCTCATTTTATAGGGAACCATTCATTTAAACTAAACAAAATTTAAGGTTTCACTCTCCCCGAGCTTGATTAGAACTCCAAAACGACTAAATACAGCGGCTAATAGAGTGTTAATTAAAGTAATTAATAGTACCCGAGATGGCGGTCGTCACAATCTTTCCTCGCCAGAACTTTCGTCCTCGAAAGTTCCTATTCTTGGAATAGTTCGGGATATTTAGCGCGTACTTCCTCTCTCGCTCCCGGGTAGCTTCCGGTGCGGTGGTTACGCCTTGACACTTTAACCAAGGTGATCTCACGGTTACGGAGGGTTTCGATCTCTTGCGATAATTTGTACCGGTCGTTCACCATAACTCAGATCTTCTGCTAACTGTAAAGGTTCGAAGTCTATGACATGAGTCGGATTTGGGACGTACTTCCTCAACATGGAGACATGGAATACGTTATGAAGCTGCTTTGAGAGGAAGCGGCGGCGCTAATCATGAGGCCACCGCACAATCCTCTCTAAGATCTCAAATGGTCAGATGAATCGCGGACTCAACTTCCCTTTACGGCCAAACCTTAGAATTCCCTTCATTGGGGCCACCTTAAGGAACACGTGGTCCCGACCTCGAATTCTAGGTCCGCCGTCTCGTGTCGGCATAATTCTTTTTATCGACTTGGCGATGTCTGCATTCGTGCCACGATCTTTTGCATTGCCTCATTAGTGATCTGTACTAGTTACGGACCCAACAAGCGGCGTTCACCAACCTCCTCCCGAGAACTGCGGAGTTACGCAGCGTTTCCCATAGAGCTTCAAATGGAGCCATTAGATGGTCGCATCGATAACTATTATTATAAGCAAACTCCATCGGATGCAAATGAGTGTCCCAGCTGCGGGAAATCTAAAGTGCAAGCTCGCAACATATCCTCTAATATCCGATTTAATCGTTTGCATGCGCCCATCATGCACGTGGATGAAAAGCCGTCTTGAAGTTCAGCTGCGAACCCAAAGCTCTCTGTAAACTCCTCAGGAAGTTGGAGGTGAAGCGTGGATCCTACTATCGAAATAATCTTGGTATTGGGATTCCATGTAAGCGGACTATCTCTTCGAGTAAAGGTGTGCCCACTTATACCGTAGAATAGGTGGGTTTCCACAGTACAAAATGTCTTGACTTTGTTAATGTCCCACTATGACCCAAATCAACTGTGTAACCTCGTAAAGTTCTAGGCAATCCAACTATAAAATCCATGAGATCTCCTCCCATTTCCACCGAGGCACATGTAATGGTTGCAGCAATCCGCGGGCCTCTGTGCAGGTGCCTTCACTGGCGACAAGTCAAACACTTGGCGACAAACTACGCCCGCGTCGCGCTTCATGTTGCACCACCAAAGCGGTATTTGGATCTCGGTACATCTTGAGTGCTTTGCCGGGATGCATAGAAAATGGCGAGTTATGGGCCGTTCAAGATCTCGGTTCTCGGCTTGTCGTCGTCGCACACACAAGCGTCCCACGAAATAGCAATCTTCTTCATCGTGGATAGGGAAAACTCATCGCAACTCACTGTAGTTACTGCATGTAAGTTTTTCCACTAGCGGGGGTCCACTCTTTGAGCCTCTCTATCTGTTTGCCTTAGGGTCGGTTGCTTTTAAGCTGGGCTAAGCGAGTGTGGTCTTTCCTACTAGCACTACAATTTGGCTCGATCAAATGCTGCTGTAACTCTGTAACTCTGTGTCACATGCACAGTAGCTTGCGATATCATGCAGCTTCTGCGAGAGGCATCGGCCACTACATTAGCCTTACAGGGATGGTGCGTATGTCAATATCATAATCTTTCACCAATTCCAACCATCTGCGTTGCCTCATGTTCAATTCCTTACGAGTGAGCAGATACTTGAGACTTTTATGATCTAAAAAATCGAATTTTCTGCGCCATACGGTAGTGTCTCCGGATCTTTAGCGCAAATACCACTGCGCTAATTCCGGATCATGAGTTGGGTAATTCTCTCGTGCGTCTTCAATTGTCGGGATGCATAAGCTATTACTTTACCGTCTTTGCATCGATACGGCCCAATCCTTTCTTGGAAGCATCTTTGTAAACCACAAAGCTCCCTGTTCCTCTCGGGGAATTTGTAAGAATCGGGGCCGACACTAATGTCATGTGCTTGAGTTCACGGAAACTCGCGCTTCAAGCATCATTCCACACAAAAGAGTTTCACTTACGCGTCGGTGAGTCATAGGCATGGCTATCTTGGCAAAATCTGTACAAAGCGCCTATAGTATCTGCAAGAGACCGAGAAAACTACGTACCTCTGAATAGCGTGGTGGGACGAGGCCCGCTGCGTGGCGGCCTCCACTTTCGCCGGATCAGCGGAGACTCGACCGGACACCACATGCCCTAGAAAAGATACATGCGAGCCAAAATTCACACTTGGAGAATTTTGCATACAACTTATTCTCTCTCGGTGTGAGTAAGACTTTCCTCGGGTGCATTTCATGATCTTCATCACACGGAGTATATCAATATATCATCGATGAACACAATCACGAGCGTATCAAGAAACTCCTTAAACAAGCGGTTCATCAAGTCCATGAAGGCGGCGGGAGCATTGGCGGAGCCAAGCGGCATCACTTTGTGAACTCGTAATGCCCATGCGTGATCCGAATCTTTGTTTTAGGGATATCCCTTGCGATCCTCAATCGATGGTAGCGATCTCGGATCGATCTTAGAGAACAACGTCGCTCCTTGCAAGTGATCGAACAAATCATCTATACGGGGAGAGGATATTTATTCTTGATTGTAACTTTATTCAACTCCTGTAGTCTATACAGGCGCATGGATCCGTCTTTCTTTTTCACGAAACGATGCAGGGTGCTCCCCGGGTGAGGCGGCAGGCGTATAAACCCTTTGTCTAGCAAGTCTTGTAAGCTGTACTTTTAGTTCTTTCGACTCTCTTTGGTGCCATTCTGTCACGGGGCCTTGGATGGCGGGGTCGTCCCAATTCCAATCAATGTTAAAATCTACCTCCACATTTGGAGGTATTAGGGAAGATCCTCGGGGAAGACATCGCAAACTCATTCACCACTTGCTTGATGTCACTTTGAGATCTCTGTGCATCTTGCATCTAATATGCGAGCTAAAACGCCTGAGGGCTCCCCGATGCAATAATTTTACGGCCTTAAGAGCGGTAATCACCTTAGGCCTACTTCACGCTCATTGTGCCTCTGAACAACACCTTGGCAGGTTGGTTAGGAGGAGTGAACACTACCTCTCCTTCCCCGAAAGCGATCAATACAAGCATGGTTTCTGCGCTAACGGTCCATGCCTAAAATTACATCAAAATCAAACATATCTAGAACCACTAGGTTCCTTTGCTAACTCATGGTCGCGATGGTCACACTACCATCCTTGACTTTCATATTAGCTAACAAATTTATTCCGCGAGTGAGAGAGCAGACAGGGGGCATCACATAATCATTGTTCTAGTTCTAACTCGGCTTGACTTACAAATGATGCGAGAAATAAAAGAGTGTGTGTAAGCAGGAATCAAATAGTACAAAGGCGAGGTGCCCAAGTAATGGAAGTGTACACTGTAACCATTTGAGTGCGAGCCATAGATGTCTCATTGGTGCTTGCATAGGCTCTCCCACGATGTATCATTTGGTTTCCACCCAGGCCCACTACTCATAATCTGTGGTGGCTAGTCTTTGGCTTGATTCGAGCGGATATTAGCTCTGTGCCCTTCCTTTCCACACTTGAAACATGCTCGGACCGGGCCATACATTTACCCAGTCTGATTTACCACATTCCTTGCACTTTGTGGCCTATCTCCCGCTTATTCCACGATCTCCATTGGTGGTGGTTTCGATTTGGAACTTATGCGGAAATGCCCACAGTCTATCACGGTGTCTGTTGGGAAGCGCTGTGAGTGGAAAAGTGGTCCCACTTCCTCTTATGGTTCGCTATGGTTTGCCAGGCTAACCACCACACATTGTGTGATCCGAGCTGCACCCAATCGATTCGCCACTCTCTCGCTGCGGAGGCGTAATCGAAGTGCTAAAGCTTGAATAAAGCCTCGAACATTCTCATCTAGCCCCATGATGAAAGCGCTCAGTCTTTTTTGCTTACGTATCCACTAGCTCGGGGGCAAAGCGGGACAGAGCGGGTAAATTCCTCTCATATATCTCCCCGCCCTCGCATTGCAGCACATTTGTAAAATTCTGCTGCTTTACGTAGCAGTGCAGCGGGGATAAATTTCCATGAGAATGCTTCCTTGAATAGATTCAGTGTCGTCTCTCCACTTTGGCAACAATGGTTCCTTGGCGGACTCACCACAATGCGCGTCGTCATCCTCGGCATGAAGGTCGCTTACAGGGGACCCTACGGTCCTCGGGCGGTTCATCGATGCGAAGATGGTCTCAATGGAGGGCGACCACAACTCGCCACGGTGGGGTCGCTGGAAGACCCATTGAAAGATCTCGGATCATACTTCACGAAGTCCCCGGTGCGGGACTCGGGTTGCGTCGTTTCGCCCACGATTTGCTGGGCCAGCCGGGTGGCTACTGTGGCTCGCCTGAGGCTCTGCATGGCCTCCACCATCATAGTCATAACATTCGCGTTCCCCCAGTGCGCCACGGGGGCAGCTGCAGTACATTCTCGGCGGTCGGGCGGGTCACGGGGAGGTCTCGAGCGGGTGGAGTAATCTCTTCACGATCGGGGGTAATCCGGTTGGGCGTCGATGTTTTCCCTTGCCTCAGGCCCCTACCACGTCCCCTACCTCTCCCTCGGCCTCTAGGTGGCATTATGTCAAAACTACAATATAGAGAGTTTCTAACTTTCGGTTTCTTTTACTTTCAAATCATAAGATAGAATCACCCTTGGGGCTTTTAAGGTTTTGTATGCATAAAACTATATCATATCATAATCATTTACTTTCTTAATAAAACATCAGAACGTACCTGGCGGTGACTGGAAGCGTTGTTAAACCATGGGAACTACTCTGTGCTTACTCTGTAAGCAAGTCTCTGAAACCCTTAAACCTAGGGCTCACGATACCAGCTATAACGCCCTACTTTTCTAAGACCAAATCCCTAGGGACATTACTACACATGCATGCATTTATAGGCGAGACTTAAAAGAACTTAAAAGAAATTTCCATTTGACTTAAATAGTTCAGGATCCCAAACAAAAACAAAACATTCAAATCATTTAAAAACATCACATCGGCTTGGCCTATCCAAAAGCGTAAGTAAGTTTAACTTCAAAGGAAAACATAAAGACAACAATATTTCAAATCATGAATATCACGGAAATCAATCTTTGGTTCCCATGGTCCAAATCACGCTTTCCGTCACACGCCACTGCACGTCCTTCCCTTTACGAAAAACATTTTTAAAAGAAAGGGTGAGTATTGCATAAACAATACCAGTAAGTAACCTCGCTCACAGAGGTTTGGGATATGCATACACATACAATCATGATCTTTAAATTCATTCATAACATACATAGATGGGAATTAAAACTTTCTAAGTTGCCAGGTCTTTAATCCATGGCTGCATAATTAAATGTCAGGCCTTTAATCCATGACTGTTCATTAAATTGCCAAGTCTTTAATCCATGGCTATTCATTCGATTGCAGTCTTTAATCCCATGGTCGCTTTCATTCGATTGCAGTCTTTAATCCATGGCTATTCATTCAGTTGCCAGGTCTTTAATCCATGGCCATTCATTCAGTTGCCAGGTCTTTAATCCATGGCTATTCATTCAGTTGCCAGGTCTTTAATCCATGGCTAATCATATAATTGTGAGGCCGACTGGTCATCCTGAGTCATTACAGCGATCTCAGGCTAACCAATGTCCACACTATTCAATAATTCATTTCGTGACATACAAAATCATGCATAAGGTCCCATCAGTCACACAATCATGGTGTACATATCATAAATATCATTATCAACATATCATTCATACTTTCTCATGGACAGGGTGATAAATCATACTTTTGTAATAAACATGAAACATTCTCATACACCCTAACATCTGTTTTCACATGAAATAATGGGATCTTTATACTTAACATGCAAGAGTACTTTCACATAAAATAATAATTTCCTTTTCACATAATTCATCGAAATATTGCACATAAAATGTCACGTATTCTCAAATAATATCTGTGGATTTTCATGTGGAAAAATATGAACTATTTCACATAAAATCATGAAAGTCATTTTCATTTCCTCCCATTTAAAAGTTCGGCACGAGGTCCCTTACCTCGAGCTTCGACTTTAATTCCAAAATGTAATCGAACTCCCTGCCTATTCTCCTTTTAGCGAAACCTGATTCACATCATAATTTCCGAAATTAAACTCCAAATATTCACCCTTAAACCCTAATCGTGCGATACTTAATCTACCGTATTAAGATATCCTATCCGCTTACCTCGGTTTCAACTCGAGAACTTGATAATCCTTAGTTTGCTTGGCAATCGACCTCCAAATCCGTTCCACGTTCGGTTTCTACAAAGGTGTGACCGAAACCATAGCTTAAATTCTCAACCGAACATTTAATCCAATCGATAGGTCGCAATATTACTAATTAACTACGAAACTCGAATTAAAACGCTCACCGACCAACAACTCGCTGCTGTAAAATTCCGACGACGGTGTAGGAGGTGACTCTCGGCCGTCTGAGTTCGTCGGTTGCTTTGTGGAGATTCGCGGTCGGTGGCGCGGATCCGATCTTCCGGCGGCGGCGGTGGTGTTGATAGATCGAGCGAGGTCGCGATCATTGCGTGCGGCCTCGTTCGGTGGTTGCGCGCGGCGGAGCGTGAAGCGGCAAGGGTAGGGCACACTTCCGTGCGGTGGTGGTGGGCGACCGGCGGCGGCGTAGATCAAAGCGGCACCGGCGGTTGGAGCCGATCAAAGCGACCTCGACACGGCGGCGGCGTGGCGGTCGCCGGTGCGGGACCCCGCCCGCTCGTGAGCGGGCATGCACGGATCAACTCTTCCGGCGGTGGCGGGCGTTTGTGAGTCGAACGTCGATACCTGCAAGAGCCTGCATTTGTAGGGTTCGGTCGGCGGTGAGCACGAGCCGGATCTGTAGCTACCTCCTTGCGGCGAGCACTCGGCTGGGCTTCCTTCCTCGGCGTCCGGTGCGGCTAGGAGAGCGTATTGGAGTGGCCGTGGTTCGTCGCGGCGGGCGGCAGTGTGAACGCTCTTGAGTGGTTCGGTAGGCGAAGGTCACGGTGGTTGGATGGAGGCTCACGGCTAGGGCATAAATTGTGATGAGAGAGAGCGGTAGGTCTTCTTCCTCCAGGATTAGGGTTAGGGTAAGATGAAAAATAGTGTGAGAGAGAAAGTTAGGGTTTGGGAAAGTGTTTAAGATGGAGAGGATGAGGAAGATTAGGGTTAGGGGTTTGTACATGTTGGTGGTTTCACTTAAGGAGGCTTATATATCAACAATTTAGGTTAACTCCAATTGCTAAAGTAGCCCTCCATTACATGTTAATAACCAAAATGCTCTTGGACTTCCCTTTTCTTTCCATTTCATATCTCATCTCATTTTATAGGGAACCATTCATTTAAACTAAACAAAATTTAAGGTTTCACTCTCCCCGAGCTTGATTAGAACTCCAAAACGACTAAATCTGGCTAATAGAGTGTTAATTAAAGTAATTAATAGTACTGAGATGGCATGTAAATCACGATAATATTGAGGGTATAAAGTTAGGAATGAAATTGAAGTTTTCAATTTCATATATGAGGTAATATATCAATTATATGTGATATAATTGATATAATATATAGTTTTAATGTGAATTAGAATCATAACACACTATATAATTATGAGAGAATGAATGAGGGACATGATGGTAATTTCCATCCTATTTTCCTATAAATAGTTGCATGGGATGCAACTTTGAGCAATGCCTTTGGTGTAACCCTAAACCTCATTCTCATTGTGTTGTTGGAAAAGTTCCTAGACACAACTCTCTCAAATTCTCTACATCTCATTCTAAAGGAACTCACCTTCCTCCCTCACCTAGAGAACAACGGAGAAGATCTAGTGGTAGATATTTGTACGTGTCGGGTTCGGATCGTAGAGATCGCGAGATCGTGAGCAACACCTTGGAGAAGGAATACAATAAGAAAATCGTTCTTCACAGGTAAATTCATGTTGTCCTAATCTTCTTGTGCATGCTTAATCATAGTTTTATGTTCTTGATATGTATCTATATAATAATATTAAGAACACGTGATTCGTAATCGCTTCTGCTGCGATATTCGATCCCTTCAACTTGTTTGTGTATTCTTGAGCTGTTGCTAGCTTTAGACCTTAGATTAGTTATCTAAGTGCTTATGGAACTTGTGTAGTATATGAGCTTTATACTTGGCATGATTATGTGAATGTTACCCCGAGTTTGTGAATCATGTTTGATCGTATTTATCTTATATTTATGGACTATATGTCTTGTTATGTGAGGTGAGGTTGATTGTTCGAGTTTATACCTAACATTCCTAATAGGTGATTGGATTGAGTTAAAGCTTGGTTAGTGTGAGAAACTAGCTGGATATGAGACCCTTGAGAATGAGTCAAGGATATTAGGAATGCGTAGTTAGAACCCCTAATAACCTTATAAAGTGCGAAACTCATCACTTAAACCCAGAGTTACGCCTGAGCGAGTCAGAACCTCTGGATTGATGATATTTCGGTAGTGATCCTGGAGTATGTCCCCATTTAGGGAGTGGTTATTTTCCATTGTCCCGTGTTAGTTTAGGGTGTATCTCCATAGAGTGTGTTGAATATGCGACTCTATGCTAGCGTTGAGGTGAGCCTGGGATACGTCCCCGTCAGGGATTGGTTACGTTCCATTATCCCGTGTTGGCCTAGGGGTGATTCTCTATAGGGTGTGTTGGTTCGGACCTTCACTACTTGATGCCAACGTGTTGTGGCATGAGAGTTGCTTTTTCTCATAGCATCGTAAATCAAGTTCCAGGAGTGAAGGTAGAGCTTGAGTTATTAGCACAGGAGGCTCAGGGTTAAATGTGCTAAATGTGAGACCTTTTTGGGGTTGGAGTTGAGTTTAGTAGATGAGTTTCGTTGTTTCTTTATGCTGAGATAGGTTTGGACGCAAGTGAGCTACTTACTGAGTATTTTTATACTCACTCATTTCTTTTTATGTTTTTGTTTGCAGATGAAAGTTAAACTGTGGGATGGATGACGATGGTGGCAACCTAGCGAGGCTATGTGGATGTTCTTTGGTGTCTTTTAGCTCGTAGTAGCTATTATAGTACTTTATATTTTTTCGTTGTACCTTCTTAATAGATTGGACTTTACTTATGTTGTTAAGTTTCCTTGTTGATTGACTCATATGATGTTTTAGGGTCTGTTATTATTTTGTTCATGTTGTTATAACTGTTGTGAATTTCTGATCTGTTGGGAACTCAATCTATTGTTGATTGTAGTTTGGAGGAGGTTGAGTGTTTTGTAAATATTTGGAGTGCTTTTATGCTTTAATCGTGTCAGAAAAAAATGTGGGTTTTGTCTTAGCAGCGTCGTTGCGCTGCCGAAGTTTTGGCATAAACAATGCTACTTAGTAACGTCCCTAAGAGTTATGGGTTTGAAAAATTGGAGTGCTTTTATGCTTTAAACATCTCGACAGTCATGATTTTCACATTTATTAAATTTATCATTTTTTGAAATATTTTTTTTCATTGTTGGATATTATTTTCAAAATAAAATTGGCCTCCAATTTCAAAATAAATATTATGACTATTTTGAAATTGGAGGCCAAACTTTATTTAGGCATTTTAAATATTTGACTTTAGGATCCCAATAAATTTATCCAATTAAATTTACTTATTTTTTTTTTTAGTGTTTTATGGTCGCATGAGTAGTAATGACCTTAGGGAAATGAGTCCTGTAGTGAGGGTCGTTAAATTTTTACCCATGAGTTACATCTATGACCTTTAGTACTAGTGCTGCTCTAATGAACAACTTGTTTAAGGTCCAACCATTAAACATAAAATTCCTATTGGGACAATGAGACGGTAGGACCCTTTGTTCAAGTCCCAGAGACACCAGTTAAGGGAACACTCATTTACTTTTCCATAAAGTAGGGAAAAAGTAAATTTCATCTCGTGTAATTATGTTCCTAGCTCCCCACTCGGTCTCGTCCCCAAAATAGTAGGCATATTGAGTCGACAATCTGGTCACTCTCACCCATACTGATCAAAGGACAATCTGTAATGATTAGAAGTTCATTATACACTCATGATTAAGACTAAGTTGTCTTGGTCATTCTATTGAAATAGAAATCTTAATAGTTAACGAAATTACATCTAGTGGTTACTATTTTGCTATCCAGTCTTGTGTTAACTCATTATATGTAACGCCCCAGAACATCAAGCACCTTTTAATTTGTGACTAGGATTAAGTTATTGGAGATTAAATTAATTGGGCCTTGGGGCTTTGTAATTTATTGAAAAGTTATGTAAATTAAGGATTTGTATAAGTAAAGGACCTTTTGAAGCAATCAAATAGGATTAAGGGCTTGTTGTGATTAAAAGAAAGAGAAATGGACATACTTGTAATTTTATGTAAATTGATTTAGGGTTTTGTTTTAGTAGGCACGCACTTCAAGGATGTTGAGCTCCTCATCCTTCTCCTTCCCAGCCGACTGCTAACCAACGCCGTTTTACGTTTTCTTCCGGCATCCGGCGACGAGGGACGACGCACCTTGCTGCAACTCCTCCGCCAGAACCGAAGTCGAGCCTTCATCTACCCGTCGATATCCCTTGAAGCCAAGTCGCTTCGCCGCGCGCCGCCAACAACCCCAATCGAACGCCAAAAAGTGCCACACGCCGACCACCGAGGCCGGAGCCTTTCATCGCCGGCCAAGACGCCCGCCATCACCGTCGAGAAGCGGGCCAAGAGTAGACGATGTCAATCGCCTACGCAAAGACGAACCGATCGAGGATTTCCATTGCAGACAGTCATCGTGGCCCCACCGGAGTTGCGTTGATGGAGGGCCTTCAAGCCAAATGAGGTTTGGTTCAACCGGTTCACGATCTTCCCGACCGATTTTTGTTAAACCGACACCGGTTCTGAGTAGATCGGCAAGTGGGCATCCTAGATCTGACCTCCACGCGCCGCCAAAGACGCCGCCGCCGACCGCCGCGCGCGCCGCAACCGTCTGAAAGAGGAAGCGCGCCGCCGTTTCGTCGGCGTTCGAGCGATTCGCCCGCATTTCGATCGGTTTGAAGTTTCAGACCGGTTTTGGATAGATCGGCTCACGACGTTCCACAGATTCGACGATCACGCGCGCAGACGCGCGCGGTATCGACACCACACGCCGCCGCCGCCGCGCCACGCGCGTCGTCGCCGAGTCAACCCAACTCGATCAATTTCGTTTCCTGAGTTCGTTTTAAGCGTCCGTTTGTGGTAATATAGCTTGACTAAGATCAGATTCGAAAGTAAGTTTATGTTTATGTGTTTTAATTAAGAAATTGATGAATCTAATCTTAGGGGATTCGAGTGCCAAGCACGATTGAGAAGAACCCTGAGTTAGGAGCAGAGTTTTAGAGTTTCAGCTAAGTTGAGGTAAGAGATTTTCTACAAACGATCTTAAAAAGGGAAGTGAATATGATTTCTTGAAAGATGTATTTTTAAAAGATGAAATTTGAGGACTTATTTCAAAAAGGCAAATTCCCGAAACTTACACTCATGAACTTAGAAAAGTAACATTTCAAAAGGTCTTAAAGGACCTCGAGTAAATGATTTTCTATAAATAATTTTGAAAATGGGAGTTAGCGTATTTTATGAAATATTTATTGCAAAAGATGAAATTCAAAGGTTACTCCAAAAAGATATTATGATGGATTTATTTCAAGGAATGGTTTGCAAGGATTTATGCTTAAGACTTGAACCTAGAAAAGAGATATTTCAAAGGGCTTGAAATAACCCTAAGTAAATGATTTCTAAAAGATTTAGAAAAGAACTTAACCTTGGATTTGAGAGGGTTCCAAGTGACTTAAGGGTCGGAGTGGACCCGAGTAGAAATGATTTTTAAATTATTTGAAAAGGAGTTTCTTTTACACTGTTATGTATCTTTACATCTAGTGAGCTATTCAGTTTTGTTATTGTGATGAATACGTATTTAAGAAAAAGGTAAATGTATTTGTGCTTTAATTTATGATTGATTGACTTAGGTTTTGAATTAATGAAAGTTATGCCATGATTATGTGATTGTGCGTCATTATGATCGCTATATTTGTGTGGATCGACTTATGGGACCCCATGCATATTGTGTGAACATGAACATGTTATGTAGGTTGTGGCAATTGTTCTCCTGAGAATTTGTGCATGGTAAAACATGCATCAGAGACCCTATGGGTCAAACTTATAGGAGTCTGTGAGGGACTCAAACTTATAGGAGTCTGTGAGGGACTCAAATCTTATAGGGGTTTGTGAGGGACTCAAATCTTATATAGGGTCTGTGAGGACTCAAACCTATATAGAGGTCCTGTGAGGACTCAAAATGAAAAGACTCGGGTAGACTCAATTGACCACGCATAGCCAAAGAGAAAAAGTCATGATTTTATGAAAGAAAGTTTTAGGTCCCACTCTGAAAGATTTATGATTTTAAAAGTCACAAATAATAGTCATGTTTAAAAGTCAGTTTGAAGGAAAGTCATATGCATGTGTTTGCATTTCCGACCCCTACTTACTGGGTATTTTATAATACTCATCCCTCTACCTTTGTTGTGTTTTCTCTGTTTTAAAATGTTTTCAAGTAAAGGCGAGAGCATACAAAGTGAAGTAGTGGGTGGATGTGCTATGAAGCCATGGGAACCGAGTCATGAATTCGATCCATGATTTAGAAAGAATTTTTAAATGATTATTGTCTTCCGCTTATGTAACATAAAGTTTTGAAACTAGAGGCCGAACTTAGTTATGTTTCTTGTAAACGTTTTGTATTTCTATGGGATCCCAAATTAAATTGATTTTTATTTATCAACTTTTACTTATTTAAAGTCAGTTAGGGCCTCGAATGCATGCATGAGTAGTAATGTCCCTAGGAATTTATGTTATAATATTAGGGGCGCTACATTATATAAGATACCCCCACTCGCATGTCACCTACACGAACGTGTTGGATCATTGTGTTTGTATCAAATACAAAGTGGGTCGTATCCAGTAATATCACTAGATTAAGGTACCCAACCTCATCTCTATACTATAAACCCTTTATGCTATTTCTTGAACATTGATCCATGTATGTCTCCACATACTGTTCTAGACACATAATACAATATAACATGTTAGTTTATTGGATATATGGTTAATTTTAAGTAAAAAATAATATAAAATTCAACACACATTGTGACGACCACAACCACAGGTACTAACTGTTTATCTTATTTTTGTTCTAGCACCCTTTTTGGTCGGATCGGTTTAGTAAATTCGGTCAGGCTCGGTGTGAGTGAAAACCGTAATTTCAGGTGGGTTTAAGTGAATTGTTTCTCCTTGAGATGAAATTATTTATAAAATTAGAGGAAGAGGACGTGTCAATGGCACTTTAGTTATTAGTGCCTAAATGAGGGTTATATTGGACATTTGAATTTTAACCTAATTCCTAGTATTTAACCTCCTTAAGTTGCAAAACAAAAGAAAGACCCTAACCCTAATTCAATCACCATCTCCTCCTTCCTTTACCTCATGCCCTAGCCGACCAACTCTCTCCCATTTGCCATTCAAACCCTCCCGCCGGCGGTTCCACGAAGGAAGCTTGGTCGTTGTAACAGCGATTCGCGCGAGCAAGCCTAAGTCGAAGGCGTGCGCAAGCTCTCCGCCGGCAGATCAACGAACGAGGCTTGTTCGTTCGGCCCCGCCACGCCGCGAGTCTTCGCCGGACTTCACGTCGTCGCCAAGCCGCCGCCACCGAGAAGACTCGTGGCGCGCGCGCCGCACCGCAAGTCGAAAACTCACCGCATCGCCGCGGGAAACGCCGAGCGGCCGTTTCGCCGCTGCGCCGGACTTCACGAAACGCCCGCCGCGCGCGTCGCACGCCGAGACCGCGACGAGGTTGACGCCGCCACGCGAAGCTCGGCCCGCGGCCGTCCCTTTGAGTCGCTCGTCCGATCACGATCACAGAAGAGCAGTCTTGCGCCGGACTTCACGTAAGCAAAGACCACGCCGCGAGCTCCTCGCTTCCAACCGCCGCCTGCTTTGCCGAAACCTACAACGCCGCCGGCATGTCTTCACAGCCACAGAGAATACAGACCGGTGAGCGTTCGGGTTAAGTTTCGAATTTAATGAAGAATTATTCGTGACCTATTGACTATCTAAGCGTCTAATTGAGAGCCTAAGCTACTGTTTCAACGCTAATTGTAGGGACCAAGTTTGGAGCGGAATTGAGGGTCAAACGTCAAGGCGAACTAAGGAATATTAGGTATTCGTGATCGAACTTGAGGTAAGCGGGGCATGAAATCTTAAGAACGTAATTTAAGTACCCTTACGATTATGGATTTGGTGAATGCTTGGAGAATGAACTTGGAATTGTGGTGTGAATCAGTTCCACTAAAGAAGAGTACTCGAGGAGCTCGGGTTAGGTTTTGGAGTAGAATTCGAACTAAGGTAAGGGATCTTGTGCGAATCTTTTAAATTGGGATTAAAGAAACGAATTTCATTATTTTATGTGAAATTAGTTAGTCATTTTACTTAAAAGATTTAATGATTTTACACGAGAATAATTCAAGTATTTTATGTAAGAATATTTTAATATTCTATGTGAAGATATCTCAATATTTTATGTGAGTATAATCTAGTATTTTATGTGAGAATATCTTTGTATTTCAAGTAAGTATATTCCAGTATATCAGGTGGAGTTATTACAAGATTACTTTATATGAGAATATTTCATGATTACATACAAGAATGTTATTTCTAAATTGTTGTGAAAAGTCATGATTTGCATATCAATGATAATGTTTGTGGCATGTACACTATAGTTATGTTGAATGATGGGACCTCATGCATGTATGTATGCCATAAAATGATTTGATGAAAATTGTGGAAATTGGTCTCCGAGTGCATTGTATGCATGGTCAAACATGCATTAGAGACCACATGGGTCAAGTTTCTGAGGGTCCTGTGAGAGACTCAATCTATACAGTGGGTCCGTGAGGACTCAAACCATACGAGGGTCCATGAGGACTCAAATAATTACAAGTGCTGTGAAGGACTCAAAATGAAATGACTCGGGATGACCAATTGACCACTTAAAGAAAAAGGAAGTCACGGACTATAGTCATGATGATATGAGAAAGTTTTAGGTCCCGCGTATGTACATTTTTGAACAAAGTTTAAAAGTCATGATTGTATGTGTTTGCATATCCCAAACCTCGGTAGCGAGGTCACTTCATCTGGTATTGTTTTGCAATACTCACCCTTTCTTTTCAAAATGTTTTCGAGTAAGGCCAAGGACGTGCAGGCGAGTGAGGGAGGCGCGTTGGATGTAACCATGGGAAATGTCATGTTTTCCCGCATATTTTTCTTTAATAACCGATGTTGTCGTTTTATGGTTTTGAAGTTAAGTTTAAATTTCCGGATTTGTAAGTAGGCCATGTTTAAATCTGTTTCTTTTGCACGTTGTTGAATGTTTTGTTTTGGGATTCCTAAAGATGATTTAATAGCAGTGGTGGTTTAAAAATCGTTTTAAATCCTTTGGCCTAAGAATGCATGCATGAGTAGTAATGTCCCTAGGAGTTATAGTTAGAGAAAAGTATGGGCGTTACACACATGTTAGAGTGCAATCTATTCTTGCCGAATTGCTACTTGAATTGTGCAATTTTAGAGAGATTTTGCATTTTTATTTTACTAGATTCTACACATTAAACTTTGCAAATTGCATAACGCAATTTCCTTCCAGCAACCTGATTTTGCATTTTGTTTAAGTTCAACTTTAACACTTCACAAGCTCTACCCCCACAAAATCTTTTTTGCATTTCATTTTCCAACTTGCAATTCTTCCCACAACTTTGTCTAGCGAAATTCTTGTTACTTCATTCCCTTGAGAGACGATAACTGAGATATTCCCTTATTACGTCGATCGTGTGTGTTTGTGCATTAACTGCTATCACCCTCTTAAGTCTAATTTGATAGTTTCGAAAAACCTTATGCACAACGAAAGCCAATTAGATCCATTAACTCGTTTTTTATTTGGCAAAAGAAGAACTAGTATATTGGGAAAAATAAATCGATAAGCAATTATGGCATGGATTTTTAAACAGAAGCTTTTAGAAACTTTTCCTAAACTAAAAGGAAAAAGAATTTTACCTTTTTGAGTTATGGTGAATTGGATGGTGTGGTGATTATATCTAAGATAAATGCAATGATAAAAAGAAGGGATTCAGAATGTTGAGTCCACTAATGAAATACAAGGCAACTCGAGGCAATTGCCTCACATAACAGTTACACCTTGTAGCGTGGGGCGATAATGACACGACAGTCGGATATGCTAGCTCATAAAGGCAAAATCGTGCTTGCCTTGCGCTGCTTGGCTGCATGACTGTTTTCTCCTACTGCCGCAACGCAATTGCCTTGAACTGCATCAACGATTGACTGCCAGCGATGTAATTTGGCTAAACTCTCCCAACAAGTAAACCAAGCCCTACTCTCATTTGACCTTTTATGAAGTATCGTTAGGAGGCTGAGTGATTGCTCCTATATGTCTATGGTCAATCTATCTTAGATTTTCATAACCATGGCTCTATGGTCTTGAAGTCTTGCCCTATGTCTAGGGTCAACGTTCGGGTCTTATGTCTAAGCCCCTTTACTCCATTACTTTTGAGAACTCTGTTCTACATTGATCCTTTCGGTACTGAACTTGAGCATAATAGGTTACCTTAGATGGTCGGCTAAGGCTTCCCACAATAAAATCACCAAAAGTAAACTTACTTTGAGGTCTAACGAAATTGTTTTTGCTTTGGAGTTTTGTTGCCTTCTCTTAGGGCATTCACATTTCAGATCCCTAAGGGAAGTTAGCTCCTCATGAATAAAATGATAAATGACATCTTAAACGTAACAACATAAAATATAACACACAAATCAAGGCTCCAACTGACCTCTCGATCTACCACAATTTAGCAAGAACTGAGGTGTAGTTGCAGACTTTGATAAATGTGAAACCGTAAGTGAAAATAATACAAAAAATTTAGATTCGACGGAAGAGTACTTGTAAAAGGGAAAGAAAAACAGTAAGCTTTTCTTGCTCGTAACTTAAAGTATCTTGCAGACAGAACAATTAAACTGAATTGAAATACAAAACGTCAACCAAAAATATAAAACAACTACAAAAGAAACTTAACTCTGTAATAAAACTAAGAAAAGACAGAAAACGAAAAATAAAACTTGTAAACCGAGCTCTTAGTTCTGCTCCACCAACAACTTTTGTTGAGATGAGATCGAAGAAGAGAAACGAACTGAGAAGTAGAAGAAAATACAATAGAATCTGAGAAGAAAAAGTTACAGATCTGAAAGAAAAACCCAAAAATGAAAAGTGGAATCTCCTCCTAAGACGAGCGCCCTTTTGACGGCTCCTTCCTCCAAAATATATTGGGTTTACATTTTAGGATTTCCATCATGGTGGGTCAACTTATCTTGCTAAATTTGTGAAGAAAATCAGAATAAAATCTAAAAAATCACGGAATTCTGAACTGTCTGTATTTTTTCTGCATTTTCTAGATCTGCATGCTAGACAATTGCCTCATTTTGTGTGTAGCGATTTGTTCTTCAACGCACGCATCTTTGTGCAATTACGTCAGTTTTCTTTCATGCGTTCAAAACTAAAAAATATGAGATTTTTTTTTTTTATTTTTGCTTATTTTCTCTCATTCTTCAAGAATATTTGTCTCTTCCTTCATTATATGCAATTGACTCCACTTTTACCTAAAGAAATGAAGAAAACATATAAGTATAACTAAGTTTTAAAGGCTAAATTCTCATATGAGAATTATCACCAACTAAAAGAACTTCCTATTCTCATAATTCTTTTTATACAGATTTTTTGAGAAACCTATCTCAAAACTATTTTAGGAATTTTAGAAAGAAACTTTCTTTTCAAGTAAAAACAACAACTTGTTCAACATACACAATCGTTCCAACCTTTCTGTCCTAACTCCCCTCTGTTTTATCGATAGAGGAAAGAGAATTAAAGGGAATGTTCCCTTTGATTAATTAATTAATATAATTAATTTAATTAACCATTTAACTAAATTAATTTACCTCTAAATCATATTTAAATGCATATCTCTCATAATTTATAGTTTTAATTATTTTAATTAAACCAAATTTAATTAAATTAACTAAACTTATAAATTAATTAATTCTCTAATTAATTAATTTATAAATCAAATATCATATATTTAATTTAGGTTATTATGATTAAATCACATTAAATCATTCTCTCTTAGTTTATAGTTTTAATGTACATCTTATTTGTATTAAAGTTTAATCTATAGTTTTTAACATGAATCCTATTCACATTTAAAACAATAATTGAACTCTTTCACAAATTTAATTCTCTCAAACTTAAATTTTGAATCATATCCAAAATTAAATTTATATAATAAAGTTTTAATCAACATAAAAACTTTATATTATAATGTATGTAACGCCCCTACTTTTCTGTAACTATAATTCCTAGGAACACTACTACACATGCATGCATTCTTAGGCCAAAAGTACATAAAACAATATTTAAATTGCCATTGTAACAAAATTATCTTTAGGGATCCCGAAGAAAACGTCAAACATTGAAAAGAACATTTTAAACTTGGCCTACTTAAAATCCTGGAAATTAAAATTTACACTTCGAAATCATAAAACGACAACATCAATTATTAAGGAAAAAATGCGGAAAACATGACTATCCCCATGGTTTGACAACGTGCCTCCGTCACTCGCCCCGTACGTCCTTAGCCTTACCTGAAAAACATTTTAAAATAAAGGGTGAGTATTGTAATACAATACCCAGTAAGTGACCTCACTACCGAGGTTTGGGACATGCACACACATACAATCATGACTTTTAAACTTGGTCAAAATATTCATATGTGGGACCTAGAACTTTCTCGTATCAAACGTGACTGTAATACATGACTTCCTTTTACTTTAAATGGCTAATTGGTGTAACGCCCCTACTTTTCTATGACCAACTCCTAGGGACATTACTACACATGCATGCATTTATAGGCCAAGAGATAAAAGATCTTAAAAGAAAACTTCCAAATATATGTAAATAGTCTTTAGGGATCCCAAGTCAAAATATTTAAAACAGATAAAAGAGTCGATTTATCATGGCCTATTAAAACTGTAAATAAATTTAACTCCAAATAAAACATAGAGACAACATCGATTTAAAACAAGAATATGCGGAAAACATGTCTGGTTCCCATGGTTTTAGTAACGCTCCTCCGTCACACGCATACGCACGCCCTTTCCTTTACGAAAAACATTTTTAAAAGAAAGGGTGAGTATTGCAAAACAATACCAGTAAAGTAACCTCGCTACCGAGGTTTGGGATATGCATACACATACAATCATGACCCTTAAACTTATTCGTAATATACATATGCGGGACCTAAAACTTTCTCACGTTGTCAGGTCTTTAATCCATGACTTCCTTTTTAATTGTCAGGTCTTTAATCCATGACTTCCTTTATAATTGTCAGGTCTTTAATCCATGACTTCCTTTTTAATGGTGTGGCCGATCATTGGTCATCCCGAGTCATTTCGTTTTGAGTCCTCTGCATGCACTCTGTAATAATTTGACCCATAGGGTCTCTATTGCATGTTTGACCATGCACATGCGATCTCGGGATTCCAATGTCCACACTTTTCATTTGTTCAATTCATGACATACATAACATGCATGAGGTCCCATCATTCTCATAATCATAGTGTACATGTCACAAGCATCATTATCACTATGCAAATCATACTTTTCTCATAGACAGTTGAAGATCATACTTTTGTAGGAAAACATAAAATATTCTCATACGAATTCATCTTGTCATATTCTCACATGAAATCTTTGGAATACTTTTACATAGAATACGAGAATATTCTCACATAAAATAATAGTTTATTTCCACATGAAGCATTGAAATATTTGCACATAAAATATTAAGTATTCCCACGATAATATCCGAATATTTTCATATGAAAATATAAACCAATTTCGCATGAAATCATGAAAATCATTTTCTTCAATCCCATTAAAAGTTCGGCACAAGGTCCCTTACCTTAGTTCCGACTTCGCTCCAAAACCCAATCGACCTCCTTGTCTACTCTTCCTTTAGTAAAACCCGATTCACACCACAATTCGAAAATTATTCACCGAGCCTTCACTAAACTCATAATTGTAGAAGTACCTAAATCAAGCCCTTACAATTTCATGCCCCGCTTTACCTCGGGTTCAACGCGAGGACTTAATATTCCTTAGTTGGTTTTGGTGTTTGACCTCCAAATTCCGCTCCAAGTTTAATCCCTACAATTTGAGTTGAAATAATAGCTTAGGCCTCTGTTATAAGCTTAGATAATCAATAGGTCAAGAATAATCCTCAATCAAGAACGAAACTCAAACCGATCGCTTCACCGGGTGAACTCGTAGCTATCGTGACGATTGTTGGCGGCGTTGTAGATCCGGCATGATGAGCCGCGTACCGTGCTCGTGGACGGACGATCACCGGAGTTTCGGGTTCTTCGCAGTGTTCGTGAAGTCGCCAAAAAACCGGACGTGATTTAAGCGGCGCGGACGCGCGATCGATGCTCGCGCTGTCGAACTCGGCGGCGAGTTGAGGCTCGTGGAGCGCGGCGGTCCTCGGGCGCGCGTAACGGATCCCGACTCATCGGAGGTTTCGGCTCAGAACCGCGGCGGCGTGCGATCTCGAAAGCAGCAACTCGGCGACGAAGCTCGGCGTTCGTCGTGTCCGTGGGTCTTCGCCGATGAGATTGGTTAGGGCTTCGCGGGTCTCCCGGTCGATGCAAAGAACGGCGGCCTCCACGACAACGTCAGCTTCAACGTACGGCCGTGGCTTCTTCAGAGCTTCTCCGTTCGTGAGCTTCGGATGAAGTGGCCGCGGCTTGCACTTGCAGTTGGTTGGCGGGCGACGCGACAGTGGGGTGAGGTTCCGCTAGGCAAAATCACGAAGGAGAAGGGCAACCAGAAATGTTTAGTTTTTCTTCTAGGGTTAGGGTTTCATAAGATGAAGATGATGGGGAATTAGGGTTAGGGTTTGCATCCTCTTGGTGGCTTCACTTAAGGAGGTTATATACCATCAATTTAGGTTAAATTCCAATTGCCAAAAGTAGCCCTCAATTAAACATTAATAACCAAAACGCCCTTGCAATTTCCTTTTCTTTTAATTTCATAAGTAATCTTATCTTAGAAGGAACCATTCACTTAAATCGAACAAAAATTAAGGTCTCACTCTCACCGAGCTTGCTTAAAACACTAATCCGACTAAATACAAATGGTTAATAGAGTGTTAAATAATATAAATAATAGTACACGAGGTGGCGGTCGCCACAATCTTCCCTCCTTAAGAACTTTTCGTCCTCGAAAGTTCCTATTCTTGAAATAGTTCGGATATTTAGCTCGCACTTCCTCTTCTCGCTCCCAGGTAGCTTCTTCCGTGCGGTGATTCTGCCACAACACTTTAACTAGGCCGATCTCACGGTACACGGAGGGTCTTTCGATCTCTTGCAATAATTTGAACCTGGTTGTTCACGTGTAACTCGGATCTTCTCGCTAATTGTAATGGTTCGAAGTCTACGACATGAGTCGGGTCTCGAACGTACTTTCTCAACATGGAGACATGAAACACGTTATGAACCGCTGCAAGAGAAGGCGGCAGTGCTAATCTGTAGGCCACTGCACCAATCCTCTCTAAAATCTCAAATGGTCCGATGAATCGCGGACTCAACTTCCCTTTCCGGCCAAACCTCAGAATTCCCTTCATTGGGGCCACCTTAAGAAATACGTGGTCCCCAACATCGAATTCTAGGTCCCTTCGTCTCGTGTCGGCATAGCTCTTCATCTGCTTCGCTTGGGCGGTGTCCGCATCCGCGCCTCTAATCTTTTATACCGCATCATTCGTGACTTGTACCAACTCTGGACCCAATAGCGGCGTTCACCAACCTCCTCCCGAGAAAATGGGAGTTCTCGCAACGTTTTCCATGAGAGCTTCAAATGGAGCCATTCCGATGGTCGATCGATAATCGTTATTGTAAGCAAACTCCATCAAATGCAAATGAGTGTCCCAACTACAGGGAAGTCTAAAGTGCAAGCTCGCAACATATCTTCCAATATACGGTTTAAGCGTTTCCATCTGTCCATCCATCGTGGATGAAAAGTCATCTTGAAGTTCAAGCGCGAACCTAACGCTCTCGTAAACTCCTCCGGAAGTTGGAGGTGAAACGTGGATCACATCGAAATAATCTTAATCGGAATCCCATGCAAACGGACTATCTCTTCCAGTAAAGCCGCGCCCACTTATCAGTAGAATAGGTGGGTTTTCACAGTATGAAGTGTGTTTGACTTGGTTAATCTGGCCCACTATGACCCAAATCACCGAGTAACCTCGTAAAGTTCTAGCGATCCGACTATAAAATCCATAGAGATCTCTCCCATTTCCACCGAGGTACATGTAAAGGTTGCAGTAATCCTGCGGGTCTGCGCTAGGTGCCTTTACTCACGACAAGTCAAACACTTCACGACAAACTCCGCTATGTCGCGCTTCATGTTACACCACCAAAATGACTATTTGAGATCTCGGTACATCTTGCATGCGCCGGGATGCATAGAAAATGGTGAGTTATGGGCTTCGCTCAAGATTTGATTTTGATTTGTCGTCGCTTTGCACACATAATCGACCACGAAATAGTAATCCTCCATCCGTGGATAGGCAAACTCGTCAACTCACACCAGATTCTGCGCAGACGCTTTTCTACTAAGCGAGGTCCACTGCCGAGCCTCAACGATACGTTGTCTCAAGGTCGTTTGCATCGTTAATCGGGCTAAGCGAGCCGTGGTCTTTCCTACTAGATCGCAATTTCGGCTCGAGCAAACTCGCTGTAACTCGCTGGCTATGCGTCACCACGCGCTGGTAAGTATGCCTGCGGCTTCGGCCGAGGGCATCGACCACTACATTAGCCTTACCGGGATGGTATTGTATGTCAATATCATAATCTTTCACTAATTCCAACCAATCTGCGTTGCCTCATGTTCAATTTCTTACGGGTGAGCAGATACTTTGACTTTTATGATCTGTAAAAATCTGAATTTTTCTCATACTGGTGTAGTGTCTCCGGATCTTTAATGCAAAACCATCGCCGCTAGTTCCAAGTCATGAGTTGGATAGTTCCTCTCTCGTATGCGTCTTCAATTGTCGGGATGCATAAGTTATTACTTTACCGAGTCTTTGCATTAGCACACAACCCACCCCTTTCTTAGAAGCATCATTTGTAAACCACAAAGCTCCCTGTTCCTCGGGAGGCGTAAGAATCGGGCAGTGACACTAATCTGTACTTGAGTTCTCGGAAGCTCGCCGCCACAAGCATCATCCCAAACAAATGAGTTTCCTCTGCCGCGTCGGTGAGTCATGGGCATGGCTATCTTGGCAAAATCTCGCATTTAATCGCCTATAATAATCCTGCAAGACCCAGAAAAACGTACCATCAGAACGGTGGTCTGGACGAGGCCACCGTGTGACGGCCTCCACTTTTTTGGCCGGGTCAACAGAGACTCTCCGCCTTTCTGACACAACATGCCCTAGGAAGGATACCATCGAGCGAATTCACACTTGGAGAATTTTGCATACAACTTATTCTCCTCGGCGTGTTTAAAACTTTTCTCAAGTGACTCTCATGATCTTCATCACACTTGAGTATATCAAGATATCGTCGATGAATACTATCACGCGAATGTATCAAGAAACTCTTTGAACAAACGGTTCATCAAGTCCATGAAAGCCGCGGGAGCGTTGGTCAAACCAAACGACATCACCGTGAACTCGTAATGCCCATAACGTGATCTCGAATGCCGTTTTAGGGATATCCTCTTCACCGATTCTCAATCGATGGTAGCTTCGATCTCGGATCAATCTTAGAGAACACCGTTGCTCTTGCAATCGATCGAACAAGTCATCTATTCCGGGAGAGGGTATTTATTCTTGATCGTAACTTTATTCAACTCCTCGTAATCTATACACAGCGCATGGATCGGTCTTTCTTTTCACGAACAACACAGTGTGCTCAGTATGTAAACGCGGCTTGGGCGTATAAACCCTTGTCTAGCAAGTCTTGTAAGCTGTACTTTTAGTTCTTTCAACTCTGCGGCGCCATTCATGCAGGGCCTTGGATATCGGGGTCGTCCCCAATTCCAATTCGATGTTAAAATCTACCTCGACGGAGGTATTATTTAGGGAGGTCTCTCGGGAAGACGTCTGTAAATTCATTCACCATCGGGTAATCGATGTCACTTTGAGATCTCTGTGCACCTTGCATCTAGTATGCAAGCTAAGACGCCCAAGCTCCCCGATGTAATAACTTTACGGCCTTAAGGGGCGTGAATTACCTTAGGCCTACTTCCCGCTATCGTGCCTCGAACTCAGCAGTTGGTTGGTCGTGAGGAGTGAACACTACCTCCTTCCCGAAACAATCAATGCAAGCATGGTTCTCGCACTAACCGATCCATGCCCAATATAACATCAAAGTCAAACATGTCTAAGACTACTAGATTCATGCTAACTCATGAGTGCGATGGTCACACTACCATCCTTGACTTTCATATTGGCTAACAAATTTATTCCCGCAGGAGTGGAGACATGCAGGCATCATCAGAATCGTTTCTAGTTCTAACTCACTTGACTTACAAAGGATGCGAGAAATAAAAGAGTGTGTAGGGGCAGAATCAAATAATACAAAGGCAAGGTGCCCAAGTAATGGAAGTGTACCAGAAACCATCGAGTCCGAGCCATAGATGTCTCTCACTGGTGCTTGCATAAGCTCTCCCACAGTGTATAACCTGGCTTCACAATGAGCCCACTATTTATAACCCGAGGTGGCTAGTCTTTGGCTTGACTCGGGCAACTATTAGCTCTGTGCCCTTCTTTTCCACACTGAAACACACCCGGGCCGGGCCAAACACTTACCCAGTCTTCGCACACACGATCTTTGCACCGTGGCTTATCTCCACCGCTATTTCCGATCTGTTGACTTGTGGTTTCGACTGAACTCGCCCGAAAAATGTCCGGCCTATGCGGTGTACGCTGGGACGCCTGTGAGCTAGAATTTGGTGGTCCCACTTCCTCTTATGATTTGCCATGGTCGCCCCGGGTTAATTCATTACTTGTCGTGCGATCTGCGCTGCACCCAAATCATTTCGCCACTCTCTCGCTGCGAGGCATAATCGGGAGGTGCTAGTGCTTGAATAAAGCCTCAAACGTTCTCATCCAAATCCCATAATGAAGCGCTCTGTTTTCTTTGCCTCTCAGATCTACCAACTTTCGGGAGCAAAAGCGGGACAAACGGGTAAATTCCCTCTCATACACCTCCATCGCCTCCTGCTTTCGACAAAGTGTGTAAGAACTCGCCGCTTCTCACGTAACGAGTGCAGCAGGATAAAATTTCCGCCGTAACGCTTCTTTGAGCATTTCGTGTGTCGTTTCTCGGTGGCGACAATGGTTCCTCAGGCGGACTCCCACCATAAATACGCGTCATCCTCAAAGATAAAGGTAGCACGGGACACCCTCTCGGTCCTCGGGCGGTTCATCAATCGAAGATGGTCTCAATGGAGGGCGACCACAACTCAAACCACGGTGGGGTCACTGGAAGACCCATTGAAAGATCTAGGATCATACTTCTCACGAAGTCCCCGGTATCGAGACTCGGCGTTGCATCGTTTCGCCCGATTTGCTTGGGCGGTGAGTGGCTATCGTAGCTCGCACTGGACTCTGCATAGCCTCCACCATCATAGTCATAACGTTGGCGTTCCCTTGATGCGCCACGGGGGCAAGCTGCGCAGTACATTCTCCGACGGTCGGTGGTCCCGGGGAGGTCTCGAGCAGGTGGAGCAACCTCTTCCTGTTCCAGTGGTAATTCCGGTTGGGCGTCAACGCTTTTTCCCTTGCCTCCGGCCTCTACCACGTCCCCTACCTCTCCTCGGCCTCTAGGTGGCATTTTGTCAATACTACAATACAGAGAGTTTCTAACTCGGTTTTCTTTACTTTCTAACCATAAGGTAGGATCACCCTGGGGTTTTAAGTTCATGTATATGCATAAAACAGATTATCATATCATAATCATATACTTAATTAATAAAATCTCGTAACGCACTGGCGGTGATGGAAGGCGTTGTTCAACCATGGGAACTACTCAGGCTTACTCAGTAAGCAAGTCTCTGTAACCCCTTAAACCTAGGGGCTCGATACCAATTATAACGCCCCTACTTTTCTATGACCAACTCTAGGGACATTACTACACATGCATGCATTTATAGGCCAAGAGATAAAAGATCTTAAAAGAAAACTTCCAAATATATGTAAATAGTCTTTAGGGATCCCAAGTCAAAACATTTAAAAAGAGAAAAAAGTCGATTTATCATGGCCTATTAAAGCTGTAAATAAATTTAACTCCAAATAAAACATAGAGACAACATCGGTTTAAAACAAGAATATGCGGAAAACATGTCTGGTTCCCATGGTTTTAGTAACGCTCCTCCGTCACACGCCCTGCACGTCCTTTCCTTTACCTGAAAAACATTTTTAAAAGAAAGGGTGAGTATTGCAAAACAATACCCAGTAAGTAACCTCGCTACCGAGGTTTGGGATATGCATACACATACAATCATGACCCTTAAACTTATTAAGTAATATACATATGCGGGACCTAAAACTTTCTCACGTTGTCGTCTTTAATCCATGACTTCCTTTTTAATTGTCAGGTCTTTAATCCATGACTTCCTTTATAATTGTCAGGTCTTTAATCCATGACTTCCTTTTTAATGGTGTGGCCGACTGGTCATCCTGAGTCATTTCGTTTTGAGTCCTCACGGATGCACTGTAATAATTTGACCCATAGGGTCTCTATTGCATGTTTGACCATGCACATACTGATCTCAGGATTCCAATGTCCACACTTTTCATTTGTTCAATTCATGACATACATAACATGCATGAGGTCCCATCATTCTCATAATCATAGTGTACATGTCACAAGCATCATTATCACTATGCAAATCATACTTTTCTCATAGAGATAGTTGAAGATCATACTTTTGTAGGAAAACATAAAATATTCTCATACGAATTCTTGTCATATTCTCACATGAAATCTTTGGAATACTTTTACATAGAATACGAGAATATTCTCACATAAAATAATAGTTTATTTCCACATGAAGCATTGAAATATTTGCACATAAAATATTAAGTATTCCCACGATAATATCTGAATATTTTCATATGAAAAATATAAACCAATTTCGCATGAAATCATGAAGATCATTTTCTTCAATCCCATTAAAAGTTCGGCACAAGGTCCCTTACCTTAGTTCCGACTTCGCTCCAAAACCCAATCGACTTCCTTGTCTACTCTTCCTTTAGTAAAACCTGATTCACACCACAATTCGAAAATTATTCACCGAGCCTTCACTAAACTCATAATTGTAGAAGTACCTAAATCAAGCCCTTACAATTTCATGCCCCGCTTACCTCGGGTTCAACGCGAGGACTTAATATTCCTTAGTTGGTTTTGGTGTTTGACCTCCAAATTCCGCTCCAAGTTTAATCCCTACAATTTGAGTTCGAAATAATAGCTTAGGCCCTCGGTTATAAGCTTAGATAATCAATAGGTCAAGAATAATCCTCAATCAAGAACGAAACTCAAACCGATCGCTCACCGGGTGAACTCGTAGCTATTATGCGATTGTTGGTGGCGGCGTTGTAGATCCGGCATGAGCGGCCGTGTGCTCGTGGGACGGACGATCACCGGAGTTTCGGTTTCTTGCAGTGTTCGTGAAGAAGGCGCGAAAGCAAACCGACGCGATTTAACGGCGGGGCGATGCGATCGATGCTCGCGCCGCCGAACTTCGGACGGCGGCGAAGTTGAGGCTCGTGAGCGCGGCGCGTCCCTGGGCCGCGTCGCGGATCCCGACTCATCGGAGGTTTCGGCAGAATCGCCGTGGCGGCGTGCGATCTCGAAAGCAACTTCGGCGAATCTGAAGCTCGGCGTTCGTCCGTGTCCGTGGGTCTTCGCCGATGAGATTGGTTAGGGCTTCGTCGGTCTCCTGGTCGTGCAGCAACGAGCGGCCTCCACGACAACGTCGCCTTTTCGGCCGACTGGCGTGGCTTCTTCAGAGCTTCTCCGTTCGTGAGCTTCGGATGAAGTGGCTGGCGGCTTGCACGGTTGACTGGACGGCGGCGACACGGTGGAGCTGGGGTTCCGGCTAGGGCAAAATCACGAAGGAGAAGGGCAACCGAAATGTTTAGTTTTTCTTCTAGGGTTAGGGTTACATAAGATGAAGATGATGGGGAATTAGGGTTAGGGTTTGCATCCTCTTGGTGGCTTCACTTAAGGAGGTTATATACCATCAATTTAGGTTAAATTCCAATTGCCAAAAGTAGCCCTCAATTAAACATTAATAACCAAAACGCCCTTGCAATTTCCTTTTCTTTTAATTTCATAAGTAATCTTATCTTAGAAGGAACCATTCACTTAAACTGAACAAAAATTAAGGTCTCACTCTCACCGAGCTTGCTTAAAACACTAATCCGACTAAATACAGCGGTTAATAGAGTGTTAAATAATATAAATAATAGTACCTGAGGTGGCGGTCGTCACAATTGGTCACCCGAGTCATTTCATTTTGAGTCCTCATGGACCCTATAAGTGTTTTGAGTCCTCATGACTCTGTATGGATTGAGTCCTCATGCACTCTATAAGCTTGACCCATAGGGTCTCTAATGCACGTTTGACCATGCATACAATGAACTCAGGAGACCAATTTCCACGTTTTAGTTCGAATCATTTCATGACACACATAATATGCATGAGGTCCCATCATCTAGCGTAACTATAATGCACATGTCATGAAACAGTGACACTGATATGCAAATCATAACTTTTCACAACATGTTGAAGATAATACTTTTAAGCATGATCGATTTCAGACTTTCAATAATGAAAAAAACTTTCGTATGAAATTATGAAATATTCTCACATAAAATAATAGACTATATTCGCATAAAATACAGATATGCTCTCACATAAAATCATGAAACATTTCCATGTAGAATAACGAACTATTTTCGCATAAAATAATGAAATTCGTTTTCTTTAATCCCATTTAGAAAAGTTCGGCACAAGGTCCCTTACCTCAAGCTTTGATCCCACAACTTTCCTTCTAATTCTTAAGTTAACGGTCTCTTTCAAATAACCTGTAAGTCAAGAATTCTTCTAACTCGTCATCCTACCACAAAATTCATCTAAAATATAAGGGTCTACGTACATAAATGTCTATGATTCCTACTTTGCTCCAATTACCTTAACTCTGAAGTATAAACCGAACGTCAATTCGCTTGCTCCAAATTTTGGAAGTTTTGATACCGAACTTCGGCTTGTTCCTACAATATTTTCACGTGATTACGATCCAATTAATTCTACACCTCCAAAAACAGAGAAAGATTTCGCGTGGCTCACCTAATCAACAACCTCGACTTCGAATAACCCTTGTCGGCAGCGTAACCACGAACTGAAGTCTGCTGGTCGGATGGCGTGATGGTTAGGAGCACGCGATCGTGGTTGAGCTACGCAAAAACGTGGGTGAACTCCGACCGGCAGACGCGTGAAGTTCGAAGATTCTCGCGAATCGAGCGGACTTGACGGCTCCCGCCAGCCAGACGTCAGGATGCACTCGACGGCGGACGAGCGTGAAGCTTCGCCGCGGCGGCGGCGGTATTAGCGGCGAGGCGATCCACGGCGGCCTGGAAGCGTGAGCTTGCAAACGGCGGCGGCGTGGCCTTCAACGTGTGCTCGACGGCGGCGCTTCTCCTTTCGTGGACTCCGGCCATGACTGAAGACGTGGACGACTGCCTCTCGTTGCCGGCCGACGGAAGTTGCAGCAGGGGGGGGTTTCGGCTAGGGCAAGGAGAAGAAGAAGGAGGAGAAGTCTAGGGTTTGCTTTTGTGGTTTGCAAGACTAACTGAAGAAAATATAAAAAACCTAGGTTATTTCCAAAAGTCCCAATTAATCCTTGACTTAGGCACTATTTACTAAAATGCCATTGTCACCTCCTCTTTCTTCATGTATTCACATTTGTATATAATTTTCTAAAAGAAATCAAATCACTTTAAACCATATAACATTAAGAGTTCAATCCTACCGAGCATGATGAAACTTCACTAATCCGACCCGACCTAAAGATTGTTCGAACGTTAAATACAATAAAAAAAATTAGTACCTGTGGCTGTGGTCGTCACAATGTATGTTCTACATTAAATTAATTCTCCAAGTGAGTTTGAACATTTCAAATTCTAATTAAGATCTAACAATCTCAAAACCTTTTACGAGCTAAGAAGTGAACCTAATGGACATGCGAATCAAAAACTCCAAGATAGCTAATCTCATTAGTTGCTTAATCGACATTCTTTAATTGCGGGTACACTCCACTAAAGACCTACAATTGCACTCTTCTCACTGCAAATATTTTTATGTGTCCATGGATAGAAGACCAGTATCAACAAGTCAATCCTTCACGAGTATTCGCAACTATAACTAGGTCAAATTATCGTTTTACCCCTAGGTTACATCTAAGGCTTTAAGTACCAGTGCTCCTCTAATGAACAACATGTTTCTAGTCCGACCAATAAACATAATTTCTTCTCAGGGCAGTGAGAGGGTAGGACCCTTTGTTCAAGTTCTGGAGGTACCACTTAAGGAAACACTCATTGTTGCTCGATTTCGCAAGTACATGAATCTTTACAAATAATATAGTAGTGTGAGTACTATTATCGTTCTCCATAGGGAGTGACGAATCCTACCAATTACTGAATTCTCTAGTCTTAATTTTATCTAAGAATCAAATTATCAAGATGAATGAAGTTTAAAATGCAAAATAATGTAACTATTTCTAGGAAAGTAGAGAATAAAACTCAATGATAAAAGCTCTAGAGCAATGATTTCACCATTTCTCCTCATACTCTTTGTTCATAATAGTTAATGTGTTCTATTTCTTAAGTTGTTGGTAAGTTCCACTCTTTTAGGCTTGACATTCTTTCTCAAGCTATACGATATTCGTTAAATAATCAATTGCCTATATCTCTATGACAATTCAAACAATTCACTATTAAGCACGTAGAACCTAAGTTACCACAAAACCCACAAGGATATCTCTATCTCAAAGTGTAAATCAGGGAAAATAATTCAGTTCATCAACAATTTGTTTCTCTCAACCTCAAATTATTGACATAATATCAATGTAAAGAATGATCAGATCTAAACATTCATTAGGCTCAGAAAGATTCTCACAACCACAATTGAAATAGAAACATCAACCATTAACAACGAAAAAGTAAGATTCGAATGTCGGCTACATCAAGCTCTAGAATGAAAATTTAGTTCATAATGAAAATATATTGTAAAACCAACTAAATCTATCAAAGAGATCATTACAAGAGAAAAAGAGAAAGAAAAAGGAAAAAAAAACTAATCTATGTGATTTGACAAGTATCCAAGCGTAGCTCTCGCTCCGTTTGATGACTCTCGTCTTCCCAGTGGTGTTTTCAGAGTTTTCCTCTTTGTTTCCTCTCCAAAAATTGATTTTCGAACCCTAAAGACGACTAAAAAATCAGAATTTAAAGTTAGGGTTGTCGAAATAGCGCCTAGGTGCCCTAAAAATGGCAGAAAACCCAAGCTGTAGTACCTGTTCTTGGCGCCTAGGCGCTGCCTAACAGACAGCTGCAAACAGTCCAATGTTTTTGTTATATCTCTTCGCTCGGGTGTCCAAATGACCTCCATTTGATGCGTTGAAATCGTGATTCGATGTAGAATCTCTTTGAATGTGTCTTGTTCTCAAATGACAACGCTATTTTTCTTGAGTCTTCAATTAAACTCCAAAAAAGGTTCCAAACATCACCAAAATACTTACGAACATTCAATTTTGCTCTTCAAGCTCGATTTTCTACAAAATTAAGAGAAATATGCATAAAGGTTCATAAAATCATAATCAAAATTTGATAAATAATAGAGAATAAGATAAATAATTACATGTTATCACTCATCTACTTATCCTAAGTTTGAGAAGAAGTGAATTCCATCTTACTAGGTTAAGTCCCTAGCTACCCACGAGATTTTGTCCCCAAGAAAGTAGGCTTGTTGAGTCGGCGTCATCTCATTCACACTAGTCAAAGGATAATCCCTCGCAGACAGAAGTTCGTAACCTGCTCAGGATTAAGATCAAGTTGCATAGATCATCTTATTGAAATAAAAACCTAATTAGTTAATGAAGTTACATCTATCAGTTACTATTTTGCAGTTCGGTCTAATATGTGAACTCATCACATAGGATATTGATAACGCTACACACAAGCACACGTGATCGAAATAATATAAACTGGAAGTATTCCAGAGTATCAAACCCAAGGGAACGAATTTTAATAAAATCAATTGAGAAAAACACAACTTGTTGACAAATTGCAATTAAGAAGTAATCAAAGATAAAATGATTGTGAGGTGGTTTTGACTAAAATAAAATGACTTTTAAAACAATGGAGGTTAAGGGATTCAAGAATGCCCATGCCCTTTTTGGAAAGACAATGCAACTCCAATGCAATTGCAGTACAATTGTAATTCTAACTAACTTCAAACTAAGTAAACCGAGTTCTATTCTTATTCGACCTTCTCTGAAGTATCGTTAGGAGACTGAGTGATTAAACCTATATGTCTATGGATAATCTAACTCAAGTGAATTGGCATACAACTCTAGGGTTTTGGAGTCTCGCCCTATGTCTAGGGTCGAAGTTTCAGGACTTATGTCTAAGCATTTTCCTCCATGCTCTTGTGACATCTGCTTCACTTAACCCTTTTGGTATTAAGTTTAAACTCGACAAGCACTCTAGATGCCCGGCTAGGGTTACATTAAATTCACCAAAAGTAAACTTCATTTAAAAGTTAGCTGAATTACTTTTACTTTGGAGCTTTATGTCTTTCCTTTAGGGCATTCACATCTTCAATCCCTAAGGAAAATTAGCTGCTCATGAGAAAATGAATAAAATAAAAGGAAATTAATTCAAGGGAAACCATTGACACAAAAAAAAAAAAAAATAATAAACTTCAACTTGTCTCCAGAACATATATTTATCAATTTCTCAAACTCTATTATGTATTGAAGAAGAAAAATGAAACTATGATATAAGGGGGCACTTGGATCGCAGAGTTGGGTTGGGTCGTGCAGAGTTGTTTTGTCAGTGAGTTTTGGAAATGAGTGTTTGGGGTGCAGAGTTGAGTCAAAAAGTCAGTGTTTGGGGTGCAGAGTTTAGTTAATATGTCAGGGACATCTGGTGCAGTTTTTTGTAAAATGAATAAGTCTGATTTTTTTGTCGTTTTTTTTCTTACATTTTTTGTTTCCACCAAATCAATTGCAACACCTATTTGTCTACAATTTCAAAACTTTATTATGAGATCAACTACAAATTTACCATATATATTACCATTGGCAAGATTTATGGGATATTTAGAAAAGTACTGAATATTGGGATTGATATCAATTTATTTTTTTGCAATAAAATTCATTTTTATCTTATGTTATTGAGAACATATTCTTCAATATGAAGGAGTGTCTTCTTTTTAAGCACATGTGAATAAAAACTCCATTTATTTTAATGTACTTATGTATTAGTATTAATACTTTGCAAGAAAAACTTGTGTTCATTTGATTTATATGAAATTATGCTAGTAGTTTATTTTGGTCAAGATGTTGAGAAGATAACAACATATTTCAGTGTCATGTATTACTTGAATATCACAAAATTTATAAGATATCAATTCAATGGCTTATGTGTATAATGTTAACAAAAAATTAGTTAGAAGCCCACAAAAAGTACAAAGTAGTAGTAGATGCAAAGTAATGTCCACAAAATACAACAACAAAAGGAGCAATGTCTAATCATCCCGTCCTTCCCGGTAGACGCATGCAATATGTCCTCCTCGATTGAGGTGGAACCTGTAGAAAATAATCAGTCTTCTAGATATCAGTCACAAGCAAGTCTATCAATGAGACACGATCATGCTCAGTCAATCCTTCTATTTGATACAAGAGATCGACTACTTCCTTCCTTCGTGCAACCTCCAACTCATACTTCTCCTTCTGCTAGGATAGAAGTAGTATCAGAGCATGGCTTTTAGATTCTGCATACTCGCCTACATCGTAGGCAACGATCCTTATAGCCTCTCGCAGGAACTCGCCTCGTTATCTCCAGGTTTGTTTTTATTTTGTAAAGTAGTTAAAGTTATTTGAGTTGCTTGTGTGTTGACATTTGTTATGTTATGTTTTTGACTTCTTTGTTCTTGTGCTAAGGTAGTTTAGAGTTTAAGTTTAGATTATGATTTGAAGAAGTGACCATTGTAAATTTCTAGCAATTTTCGAGGACGAAAGTTTTTCTTATAAGGTGTGATGCCCCGTAAAATTAGGTGGTTTAATTGTATTTATTTTAAATTTGAATCTTTGGATAATCAGATCAAGATTAGGAAATGGTGTTTCAAATTTTAAAAAATGATTAGGATTTTTGTTTTAAAAAGGTTTAGGATTTCTTTTTCTAAAAGGATTATAATTCCTTATTCTAAAAGGATTATGACTTTTTGATGCCTATTTAGACTGGAGTATTAGCAATTTAAAAGGACCACTTCAAAACTCTCCTCGTTTTCTTCTTTTCTCCACTTTCTTCATCTCGTGGGAAAGTCGTCGGACTGTCGTCAGAGAGTTGTCGGATTGTCGTTCGAGAGTCGCCACAGAGTCGTCGGATCGTCACCGAAAAGTCACCTGATAGCACACAAAATGTGTTATCCTTAGGATTAATTATTGCTAATTTTATGTTAATTTCAGGACTTTTATGTGTGCTAATCATTGAATTTCAGGTAAAAAGCATAAACAAGACATGTGGAGACATTTTGGATCACTCGGGATCGAAACGAGGCTTTTTGGAGCTAAAAATAACATCAATTGGAGGAAGGACAAATCCAAGCTAGAAGACCCGAGGTGATGGCGTTGCAACGCCATGCAGAGCGTTGCAACACCGAGCTTGCAGTTTTTAAGCATAAAAGAACATTCTCGATAGCGTTGCAACGCTATCTCGATAAGAAATCCATGTTGAAGACCCGTGTAGGTAGCGTTGCAATGCTGCCTTGCAGCGTCGCAACACTACTTCGATAAGGAAGAGCGCACGCTTAGGGTAGCGGTGTTGCAACACCATTGATATTTTCCTTATATGCCAGCCGCCTAGGGCACAGTGTTGCAACGCTGTGCCGATTATTCCTATAAATACAACATTGCATCTTCTTGCAAAGGAGAACCGAATTTGATAGAGATTGCACCCTAATTTCGAAATACACCCTGTAAGAAGAGAAAATAGAGCAATTCTTGGGAGCCAAAGCATTCGTGGAGGTTCGAGATCGAGACGGGAGCTCGGGGACGAAGGGTCGACATCGACACATAAGTTTATTTTCTCTTTCTTTCAGATTGTAATATCGTTCTAAGACGTTTTCTACACTTTTAGTTTGGTTTTATTGTGATTTAGAGTGGCTAAAAGTTGTAGCTAGGATTTGATTTGCTTGTTAAAGACTTATTTGCTTATGTTTTGTTGTTTATTTTTTACAATTCGTTCTTGAATTCTTTAATCTTGTTGGTTTAAGTGGACTCGATAGAAAAAAATTAGATTAGAACAAAATTGTCAAAACTCTTAGAAGTTTGGCATGAGAATGACCTTGAATTCTAAGAGAAACACATAAAGAAGTTGCTTAATTAATGTCGTGTATGTTTTAGATTCGTATGGAGACTATAGAATTTATTGCGTGTGCGAGGCTCACTAAGAATCGAGAGATTTTCTTGAGTATTCCACTTCTTGCTTATAAATTCATCACATTAGTTCATTGCATGTGTTAAATAAGTGTTAACTTGTGAAGTCAATTCCTTCTAAATCTATCATATTCGTGTCTCCACTTGTTTGTCTATTGTTATCTTTACTTTCAATAACTATCCATGTTATGTTTCTTTAACTAAAATTGAGAAATAGTATCTTGGTAATTAATTAATCTAGAAACCCATTCCCAAAAACGATATTTGGAACTCTAAAATCACTATACTAAAACTTGACCCGTACAACTTGCGGTATTGCAATATTAATTTTACGCAACATCGTCGGACCGCCATCGGAAAGTCGCCGGAAAGTACTGTACGGTTGAGTTAATAACTCAAGTCCATGGGGTTGGGTTATTAAGTCACCGGTTATAATTGTTGGTGAACCAAACAAGGAGTTGGATTACTAACCCAACTCAACCCAACCCAACACCATAAACCAAACTCCCCATTAAATGTGGAAATAAAGTAAGAGAAATGAACAAAATCCAAAGATGACTCAATTCATTGCCAAAATTAAATGACAAAACAAAATCCAATGACAGATTTATAATAAAAAAAATACTCCTTGCTGAAAATGAACTATACGAAACTATATGGAAAAACCCCTCAACTTCATGTCATTGAACAAGGTTGTTCTTTACAACTTACAATCTTCATCGAAGTCAGTTTGATGAGAAGAATTAAGAGCTATGAAATTGAAGAACAAAATAGAAAACTAATGAAAGTAAAGAAAAATAGAAACGGAAGGTAAACTAAAAACCCATAAACATAATTTAACTTTTCTCCAAAATCAAGGCCCTAGTTCAAAACGACCATCAATATTCATGATGAAGAGATTGAAGAGAAGCTCAAGGCGGGATAAAGAAGAAAATACAACAGATATAAAAGTAAAAAAAAGAAAATAAAATACAAACGGTAGAAAAGTAAACAAAAACTCAATAATGAAATTGAAATTCTCCTCCGAAAAGGTTGGGAGGAGAATTATTTGCGATAAATTAATAATTAATAATTACTTTTTTAATAGATTATATTCTTTTTTAAAAAAATTACTTTCTATTGTTCATTAATAATAGATAATAATTATATAATATTTATATGATCAATCTCATAAAATAAATTTGTACATTATTTATCGAACGTAATTTCCTATTTATTTATTTTTTGTATTTGAAACATACCTACAAAATATTGACCTAACATGTTTATTGTCTAGTTCATCTATTACTTATAATTAATTAAATTATATTGTAATTTTTAGTACAACACAAATAGAATATGAAAATTTGAACTTTCGACCTTAAGGAAAAAAGTACATGTCAATTAAACTATAGTTTGGGTACATTGATTGAACTATATTTATTTATTGAAATATTTATTTATTATTTAATGTATCACAACTACATAAAATTTATATATTAATTTATAAAAATATGATAATATTTCCTGTAGAACTAATTATAGTCTTCTTATTCTCACTCTTTTATTATTCTCATACATCTATTACCCATAGAGATGTAATAAAATCTTAAACCAAACCCCTCAATTTAAGAGTATCATATATGGAAATTGGCTGGTTCGAAAGGATGAATATGACATCCCAACAATTTATGCTTATTTTATTTGAACTACCAATAAGTTGTTTTCGATCTTTATTATTTTGAATATTACCTTACAAATGAGTGTGAGAGTTGAACATAAATTAGCTACTATCTATAACATAGGAATTGAGAAAAAGATTTATAGCAAACTTTATACCTACCTATATATATATATATATATAAGATTAGGTGTTTATCATAATTTAGTATAATTGTAAACATGAGCATAACTCAACTGGTATCAAATAAGACTTATGACCAAGAGGTCATGAGTTCGAATTCTCCCACCCCAAATATTGATGTACTAAAAAAATAAAAAACTTGAGGTATAATCTCTCTCTTTCCTTCTTTATATTTAATGGAAAAAATATATATATTGTAGCTAATTTTAAAATTTACTATTACAAATGAGACACCCTAATAAAATTTCCCTTAACCCTGAAAAAAAAATCTTAGTATGATTTCAAATATCATCTGATGTTATAATAAATAGCAGGATTTAGTGGCTTATTGCACAGTTTTTTTTAGAATGTATTTTTAGTACAAGTGTAGGGTATGTGAGATTTGAATTTCTGAACTCAAGAAAAGAAGTATATGTCAATCATCGTTAAGTTATATTCATATGTTTGACAATTTTTTATAGAAGTTATTCCATATTATTCAATAAATTACTAAAATGATATAATTTCAATAATTTATTGATTTAATTCAATATATTAATGAATTATAACGAGGGGATTATTGTGAAACTAAGATCTTATTTGATTTTTGATTTTTGATTTTTACAATTTCTCTACAATAGTTTTTCATATTCTCTATAATGATTTCTATTTGTCTTAGGCTAGGTTTGACAAATGAATTTGGTAAGAAATGATTTCAAATGCTAGGATTTTTTAAAAGATAGAAATCATTTAAAATTTTTCTTTGTGTTTGAACAAAATTGATTTGAAATCACCGAAATTAAAATTTTTTATTTGGGTGCTCACGTGAAATGAAAAGAAAGTCTAACATTGTACTGTTATGCCCTTATTAATTTTGTAAGAGATTATTTTAATTAATAACAAAATATTTTAATATCAATAAACTATCAAATACATATTATCATGAAAACATACCAATAATCAAACAAGTCAACTTATTAAATTAAAATTTATAAATGTTGCAAATATTGTCAAAAAGGAAAATAAAAATTACAAATATCTCAATTTAAATGAAAAAAAAAAGATGATCTAAACAAAATCTATCAAAAGTCGATTTGCTCTGTCCAATAATGGAGAAAAAAAGATTTTTTTTTTTTGTTGTGGTTTCTACTTCAACCGAATGTATGAAAAGACAAAACTAAATAAATATATACAAAAAATCGATTAAATCAAAAAATATATAAAAACGAGAAAAAAACGAATTATTCTTATCAAATCAACAAATAAAAAAAGTTTAAGAAGATGGAGAAAAAAAAAAAAACACTTCTAGTTTGCTTGTCTATAAAAAAAAACTTGTTGAAAATGTAAAAGTTGCATGAAAAATTTGAAATTATTATTATCAACTTAAAAAAAAATAGAAAAATACAATGGATGAACAAAATAAAAACCTAACCTTGAGTTTGCTTTTGGCGTTGAATTTAAATATAGAAGAAATATTGATAGTTTAAGGTTGAATAGAGAAAACCTTGAGTGGTATGATAGGTGGGGTAAAATTGGAAACAATTTTTTTTTAAACTTAAAATCCTACCAAATCCTACTTATTTGGAATGATTTTTTTTTTTTTTGAAAAACATGATTTGAAATCCTCACTTTTTTGTGGTCTTTCAAACACATGAAATAATTTCAAATTAGCTATGATTTGAAATTATCCTAAATTCAGAGGTTCCAAATAGGGGTTAAGGAAACATTTGAGTTTCTAGTCAAATTTCAAAAACAAAATAATAAAAACTAGATCTCGTTTGATAATCATTTGGTTTTTAGTTTTTGATATTTTAAAATTATGTTGGTTTTCTTTCATAATTTCTCCCCATCTTCTCTAATAATAACTTTCATCTTTCTTGAGATACTATTTAAATTTCTAGCCAAATTTAAAAAACAAAAACATCTTTTTGAAAACAACTTTTTTTAGTTTTCAAAACTTGTTTATTAAAACATAGGTACAAAGTAGATAAGAAAACACATAAAAACATATTGGTAGAAAATAGTATTTTTAGGCTTAATTTTTAAGAACTAAAAAATAAAACCAAATGGTTATCAAATAAAGCCTACTTTTTTTGTTTTCAAATTTTGGTTTGGTTTTTGAAAACAAAGATAAGATATAGATAAGAAAACATGAAAACATATCGATAGAAGTAGTATTTATAGGTCTAATTTTAAAAAACTTAAAACCTAATAACAAAATAGCTATCAAACAGAGCCTATCGCTTGGAGAAATTATTCAATGATCCTGGTATGGTACAGTGAGGCGCTTTCCTATTGTGATGACACGTAGTGATTACTTAACCACAAGGTAATTAACTTTTTCTTTTTTAAAAGGAAATAAATAGCTTCCAAACGTTACGTCACTTTCTCACCTTTTTTTTATTTTTTATTTAGTTTTTTAGACCATTAGCCTTTTTAATTTTTTTTTTTAAATATTGAGCTTCTTTTCGAAGTTTTTTTGCTTTTTTGTTTTATCCAAAATTGTCATGGTTTGTTGAGATCTTTATTTGATTTAATTGGTATTATTCCCCTCTTTTTTTCTTTCCCTTCAAAACTTTTAGGTTCACTATTTAAGCTTTTTTTTCCTTAAAATTTGGGTTCTCATCTTTTTTAATTTTTTGTTTGAGTAAGCTATTTTTTTAAAAATATATATAGTCATTGTTAAGCTAGTAATCCATTTTTAGTAGCATGAAGCCATTTAAATATCATTCTAATGATTGTAATGTTTGAATTTTGTCAACTAAATAATTTATTAAATATTATTTTTATTAGATATAACATTTAATTTATGAATCTTGAATTGATCTAATAAATTTAAATAGATTAAAAGAAAACATTTATATTAGTTTAGCTAATCAAATATTTTTTTCCGAAAAGAGAAATAGTAGACCAAAATGAAAATTTTAAAGGAAAATGAAAAAAGAAAGATAAAACGGAAAAAAAAGAAAGAAAATCATTGAAAAAGAAAATAATAATTATATTGGTCAAGAAAATCTTAACCAAAAGAAAAGAAGTCTATAAATGACAATCTAAAAATTAAGTTAAAAAAGAAAATAAAATAAGTAGCTGAAGATTCTATACATGCAATGCAATCCAAAAAAATGAAAATTAACTAGATAGTTAATAAAATAGTTAACCACCACACGTGACATCAAATTAGAATAGAGCCTTAATGTACAACCTCCCCCAATCATTTCTCTTAAACTTGCTTGGAACAATATAATGAGTGGTCAATGCAATTACCACCTAGTTGGGCTTATGTTATTAAAAAATAATATACACAATAATTAAAGATTTTTAAAATAAAATTAACTCATTTTATGTACTAAAAATATTTTTAGTATCAAAAGATTATTGTACAAATAAATTAAAGTGTAAACTTTTTCCACGCTTTAAGAACCTTTTTTCTAGTCAAACACAACACCCTTATATTTGTCACGATATTTATAATAAAATAATAAATTATGACACTTTTTTTAAGCTAAAACAGTCCGATTTACTATGGGTCGAGGAGGCTCGAACCCTCCTTAAATTTTTCTACCATATTATTGGTTAATAAGTCATCAGCTTTCCTTTAAGTTCTTGGTTTCAATCTCTAGTTTTTACCGTTTTAAATATTTTTTTCAATTTCATATTCAAGCTCCCTTCATGCAAATTCTGGATCCGCCACTGAATATATATTTTTTATAATTATCTCTAAAATGGTTCGTAAATGAAAAAAAATTGGAACCCCCAATTCTTTAGTGGTTGTTTGTGTACCAATTTTATAATCTTAAAAAAAAAAAAAACTTGTGACATTTTTTATTTTTCTCCCTTTTTTATAACACTTATTTTATTATAATAGATGCAAGCTATGCTCATATAAATGTGTAACAATGGATCATATTGAGCTAAATGTGTATGCTCAATACGTGGGACTAAACTCAAATTCCATCCTTATCAAGAAGGACAAGCTCCTAATTTACTTGTTTAATGTGTAGTTTATTATTATTATTTTTAATACAAGTATTATAATACTTGTATAGTATCATCTAATTATTGATTAAGTATAATTAAATAAAAAAGTCATATTAATTAGAAACATACCACAAGTTGTAGTTCCTCCATATGATCAATTGTGAGCCAAATAATGTCACAAAATTAAATGGAAGCATTACTACAACTTTATTTCATCCATTTATATGGTTTTCAATTTTGCCCGGCCTAGTACTAGACTAAACATAATATATATGAGATTGCAATTTTGCATTTTGAGTTTTTCTCGATTAATGCAACTTTATAAGAATTATTATCTTGGTTCTTGAACTATATATATTAGTATATTACCACGTGCACGGGTATCTTTTTTTAATTTTTAAATGATTTAGATAAAATGTGTTACTAAGTACTATTAATTACAATTGAATTAAAATTGATTTTAATATCATCCTTTTTAGTATGATACATTCTCATGTCTTTTAGTTTATTTTTGTGAGTGAAATAATTTTATGTTTATTAATTAAATTAAAGTTAATTTAAATCCTCAATATAGAGCTAAGTTGTTAAATCTAAACCTTAGTGAATGAGACATTTTTTATTATTTTCAAAATCAATAGTTTGATATCTATGCTCTTATAATTATTGAACTAAGAAAAAAAAATGATATGGTGAAGTTTGGTTAACAAAATTTACTCTTTTATTGTAAAATAAATTTAACTTTACATCTGAATATAAAATTGTTTTGAGATCTTAAGACGAAAAAAAAAAAAAAGGTTAGGTGTATTTTAGTTTTACATATTTGTTGAAATTTGAAATATAAGACTATTTCATAAATAGCTTAATCAAATAGGTTTTGAAATTATTAATTTTTTTGTTTTTATTTATATCTATGTAATTGCTTAAGGCAGATTTTTCATAATCATTTTGTTTTTTTTTTTCCTTTCTAGTGTAAGCTTATAAACATTTTTTTCTTGGGTTTTTTTTAATCTACATTAACAAAAAATATTCAAATTTTTAAGTCATATTTTAAAAATCAAATTAAAAAAAATCAAAATTGGTTGTTTTTTCTAAAAAAAAAAATGGCACAGAGGAGGAGGGAGTCATATCATAAATGTTATTTAGTTCATTTCTGAATTCAATAACAACAAAGGAAAAAGAAAAAAAAAAGATATAAAAAGAGAAGTTCAGGAAGTAGTAAAATCGTGGCTTAGAGTCTAATCAAACTTGAATTTATTATTAAAGTTGTATCTCGGCAGTGACATAATGATTAACAATGTTAAATGTGTACATTATCTTGTTAATCTCTCACATGGATCTCTTTCTTTACTTTAATTACTTATCATATAGACTTATAAAAAATTGATGTAAATGTAACTGTTTAGTAAATAAGAAAACTTTAACTCCCCTATAAATAATGCAAAGATGACATCTTAATGGTTTAGTAAAAAAATGGATGTAAATGATGTAGTGACATATTTGCAATTCACTTAAAATAAAAGAGATAAAATTGTCTAAAAATATTTTTGATAGATACTTACTTTTTAATATATTATAGAATATAGATTTCCATTCCACACATGGTTATTACTATATATAGAGTGACTTTGAAATAAAAAATATAATAAAGAGTATATTTGAAAGTTTCAAAAAGATTTAAATCCCTATATTTTAATTCCTCAACTTTTATATATTTATTATACTTCAATTCTAAACTTATAAAATTTTTTGTTTTAATCTCTAAACGTTGAATTAAAAAAAAAAAAACCTCTTTAGTTGTCCTTACTCTTAGTTTTTTTTTTTAAAAAAATAAAAACTAAAACTTGACATAAACACATCTTTTGTTCATTTACCCAATAAATAAAATTAACGGCATAAATAAGTGTTTGAAGCTATAGGTCATGTTTCAGAGTAGGGGTGTTCAAAAAAACCCGATAACCTGACAACCCGACCAATCCAACTCAACCCGACAGATTGGGTTGAGTTATAAATTTATTTAGGTTGGGTTGGGTTCAAATAAATTAAAATATATGAGTTGAGTTGGTTCGTGGGCTCACCAAAATTAATTTGGGTTGACCCGACCAACTCGAACTTATTATTAATTTTAAAAATTATATTTTTACCTACCATACAACTACATATACATGTATTCATTTGTTTTTATTTAATTTTATAATTATTTATTATTTAATAACTCTTAAAAATACATTTTTGAGTTCGTTAGGGTGTAATTTTTCATAATATAAATTGAAACTAAGTGACTAATTTTAATTCAATCTTTGAAAAATAAAAAGTCTTTGTTTTAAATGATGACGATTTATTTAGAAGTTTCTTGGGTTAATTGTAAATTTGTATTAAAATATTTAAGTTTTATGGTTGTTATTTAGTATAAAAACATTTGGAATTCTTTAATTCTTGATTTTTTTATATTTATATTAATTTTAGATTTTTTAAATTTTAAATTTAAAAAAATAATAAAAAAAGCAAACCCGAACATTCGAGTTGGTCCGAAAAACTAGCATAACCCGGCCCAATCCGGCTTATGTACACTCCTATTTCAAAGTTCAAAACGGACTTGAAATTCTTATTAAATAATTAATATGAAACAAAATTATAAGTAAAAGAGTTTTAATTTATGCAAAATTTAAAAAACAAAGAAAGGTTAAAACTTGAACGATCAGACCAAATTCAAAGTATGAAAGTTTCTTACATAGATTATATAATTAAAACCCGTTGATAATTTTAAAAAGAATAATTTAGGACAAAAATAGGTTTTTATCCTTTTGAGTTTTGAAAATTGTGTTTTTTTATCACATCAGTTCTCCACAATGAGTTTCATTTTTTCTAAGAAAACATTTGAATTCTTAGCCAAATTCAAAAAAAAAAAAACAACATTTTTTTTAGTTTACAAAACTTTGCTTGGTTTTTAAAAGTATAGATAAATAGTAGATAACAAAGAAAGGAAACCATACGTGGAAGCAATATTTATAAACTTAATTAATTTTCAAAAACCAAAAATCAAATGCCAACAAGAGTGTAACCTTTCTCAAAAAAAAAAAAAAAAAAAAGATAGCTCAACTGACATCAAGTAAGACCTATGACCAAGAGGTAATGAGCTGGAATCCTCTCACCCCCAATTGTTGATGTACTAAAAAAAAATAATAAAAAATCAAATCGTTAATTAATAAACAGAGTCTAAGTTACAAGTTTAATCTCTAAACTTTCATAATTATATTTAATAGATCATTAAACTTTCAATTTTACATCTATCTAATCTAGTAAGTCTATCATATTCGACATTTTTTTTAAAATTCAAGAGATTAAACGATCAAATGGTCTTATCGGAAACAAAATTCAATCTAACCTAATTCAATTTAAAAGGTTAGAGACCAATTAAGAATATAGAATTAAAACCTTTTGAAAACTTAAGATAAAAATTGAAAAAGAGTTACAATTAAGACAAAAAGAATATTAAACCTAAACAAACCTAGAGTCTAAAAATCAAAAGAGAAAAAAAGAAAAGATAAAATAAATAGGTAGTAGTAGGTGGATGAAATGAGAGAGTTGTTCTAGTAAAGTCCTTCCTTTTTTGCCTTATAAAAACAAACCAAAATGCTTAGTCATTTGTTGTGTGTTCCATTCTACCCTACATTTGGCTCTTCATCCATCTTTTCTCTCACCCACTCTTAACCCCCTTATTTATACCATTTCCACCCATTCCAAAAATGCCCCTCGCCGCTGCCGCCACCGCCACCGCCACCGCCACCGCTGCCATAGCTTCCGGCCAAACTGTTTGTGTCACCGGCGCCGGTGGCTTCATTGCCTCTTGGCTTGTGAAGCTCCTTCTCCAAAAGGATTACAACGTTAGAGGCACTGTCAGAAACCCAGGTTGGGTTTTTAGTTTGATGTTTTTTTTTTAAAGTTTTGTATGCTCAATTTGAGAACTATTTCATTTTTCATTTTTTGTTTTTTTGAAAGTTGTGATTGTTTTCTCACAATTTCTCGATGATTTTTCTTCTTTATAATGCTTTCCATTTTTATTGAAGAAATACTTGAGTTTCAAGCCAAATTCGAAAAATAAAAACAAGTTTTTTGAAAACTTGTATGTAAGAAGTGGATAACAAAACAAGGAAATATATAGATGTAACTAGTATTTGTTAGCCTAATTTTTGAAAACTAAAAATAAAAAATTAAATAGTTATCAAACGAAATCATAATTTTTTTATCTTTTTTTTATGATTATTTTTTTTAAAGATGATAGGAAGAATGCTCATTTGAAAGAGCTGGATGGAGCTAAAGAAAGGTTGGCGTTGTACGGTGCTGATCTTCTTGATTTTGAGAGCCTCAAAGTCGCCATTATCGGTTGTGACGGTGTTTTTCACACCGCGTCTCCGGTGACCGATGATCCTGTAAGTGAAAAAATTATTTAATGAAGTCGCTACAATATGACCGCTTCTTTGTGTTTTCTTTTTCAAATTTATCCTCTTAAATTAGAATTGATTATCCCTCACTAATTTTTTTTGACTTTGCCTCTGCCTTTCCCTTGGTATTCGTGTTTATTTATGGGATCATTTGACTAATTTTCAATCGACAAGTGAGAAGTGTTAAAGAATATAAATAATGATTAAATATATAAAATCATCTTTTGTTTAGCTCAATAATATTTGGGATGAAGGAATTTGAATCTCGTCCCTTAGTTGAAAAGTACAAATCAATTATCGTTGAGCTATGCTCACTTTGACAAATATATAAAACTATATATTAGTTTAAGTTTTTGAATTGGTTAAATTATAAAAAATACCCCTAAACGGGTTGATTTCAATTATACCTCGAACTTTGAAAAGTTTCATTTTAACCCTCAAACTTTGGAGTTTATTTCAAAACAACTCTCAAAGGTTTTTTCCTTAAATTTTGAACAAAAAATGACGTATTTGTATATGTTTTGAGTTTTTTTTTCAATGTATAGTTTAAATATGTTCACAAAAGTAACAATATAAATGCAAACACAAAGTTCTAGGTTTAAAATCACACTTTTCAAAATTCAGGAGTATAATTAAAACCAATTTTATAATTCAGGAGTATTTTTGATAATTTAACTTTTTTGGATCAATGGTAGTTTAACATAGTCTCGGAACTCATACGAGGCCTCATGTTTCACCCATTGTAATATCGTATCATTTCTTCCCTTTGCTTGCGTGTGGTCGTCCAAAATTAATATTAATAGTTACTAATTGGGTCTTTTACTATATCATAATGATCTATTGACTTAGGTTCCATTCGATTACTTTTGTTTTTGGTTTTCTATTTTTGAAGGAGGAAATTATACTTACTATATCATAATTGATTTAGGCTCCATTCGATTACTTTTGTTTTTGGTTTTCTATTTTTGAAGGAGGAAACTATACTTACTATATCATAGTGATCTATTGACTTAGGCTCCATTCAATTACTTTTGTTTTTAGTTTTTTGTTTTTAGTTTTCTATTTTTGAAGGAGGAAACTATAGATCTATTGACTTAGGCTCCATTCGATTACTTTTGTTTTTAGTTTTCTATTTTTGGAGGAAACTATACTTACTATATCATAATGATCTATTGACTTAGACTCCATTCGATTACTTTTATTTTTGGTTTTCTATTTTTGAAGGAGGAAACTATACTTACTATATCATAATGATCTATCGATATTGCTATCGTTGGTTTACATCACTGATTTTAGTTTTTAAAACTTGACTTGAATTTTGAAATTTTTTTAAAAAGTAGATAATAAAACAAATAAATTAATAGATAAAAATAGTATTTATAAGCTTAATTTTTCAAAAACAAAAAACAAAAAACTAAATATGATAATCAAACTTAGTCTTATTTTTTTTGAGTTTAGTGGTAGTTTAACATTTACATTATTGTGAATCGATAGGAAAAGGTGGAGCAAGCAATAATCGGGACGAAGAACGTCATAATGGCAGCGGCGGAGGCGAAGGTCCGACGGGTTGTTTTCACATCATCGATCGGAACTGTTTACATGAACCCTAATCGGAGCCCTGACACGGTGGTAGATGAGTCTTGTTGGAGTGACCTTGACTTTTGCAAAAACAGCAATGTAAGTAATATACCATTTTTCACTTTGTTGAATTTTTTCCCCCTCTTTTATTTGAGTCTGTTTTTCTATCTTTAAATTTATTGACTAAATTTTTATTGAGTTAAATGAGAGAGCTTCCAATTCTTAAAGAAGTGAGTGTCGTCCTTTATATTCGACCTATCACTAAAAATGAAGTGATGTTAGACATCGACCCACTAAATATAATAATAGAAGTTTAAATTGGCTAACTTTTTTAAATATTGAATTTTCATGTTCAATTGATATTTATACTTTAAATAATTTATTTTAATTTTTAAACCTTTTTAAAAAAAATTATTTCAATTTTTTTAGTTAAAACAAATGTGGAAAAAATTATTCGTGACATCTCAATAACCATTAGATGTGGATTTGAAATTTTGTATACTCCATAATAGTCATTAATACAGCTTCAAAGTACTTTTGAAGTTTTTTTTCTCATACGTCCAACGATTCAAAATTACTAGCCACATTAGTGATAGACTTCCTCCAATAATTTCTCGAAATATCAGGTGAAAATTTTTGAATTTTTTACCTCAAGGGAAGAAAGTGGTGTCTTAACTTCTAGTCTATACCCCATATTGACCAATTTATTTTATTATTATATTTTAGTTCAACAATATGTGGAGGCGAGAATTCAAACTTCACATTTTAGTCGAAGATATATATGTATTAACTGTTGAGTTATGCCTCACACTAACAAATTTATTTCAAATTTGATACACTTAGAAAATGCAATTTTACATGAAGTTATACAAATTTTTAAAAAACTATATGAAAATTTAGTTGCAAAAGATTTTATATATACATATTAAAGTTTAGATACGAAGGTAAAATATTAAAAAATATAAGATCTAAAATATAGAATAGATATGTGAAAAGTCAGGAGTCAAAATAGATTTAAATTAAGTGGTGATTAAGCTGATGGGTTACAATACTTTTAACATGTACTCTTTTTTTTTTGAGGTCGAAAGTTTAAATTTTCTTACTTCACATTTGTTGTACTAAAAAAAACATTTATGTCTCGCATCAATTTTTAGAAACAATTTTAAAATAATAATTAACTAAGAAATGGGAAAATTATGGACAGAATTGGTATTGCTATGCAAAAACAATGGCAGAGCAAACAGCATGGGCAATGGCAGAGGAGAAAGGGGTGGATCTAGTGGTGGTTAATCCAATGTTGGTGCTTGGACCATTATTACAAGAAACAATAAATGCAAGTGTAGTTCATATAATGAAGTATTTGACAGGATCTGTCAAGACATTTGTGAATGCTGTTCAAGGATATGTTGATGTTAGAGATGTTGCCAAAGCTCATATTTTGGTTTATGAATCTCCTTCATCCTTTGGTAGATATATTTGTGCTCAAAGTATGCTTCATCGCGGAGAATTGATTGAAATTTTGGCGAAGTTCTTCCCCGAGTATCCCATTCCTATCAAGTAAGTTTAAGGGTCTGTTTAAAATGACTTTTTAAGTACTTAGAAAATCATTCCAAACAGACCCGAAATCTCTCCCTTTCTTTGATCTCTTTTTTGTTTCTCTTTTTCTTTTTAGGAAACAATTTGATAAAAAAAGTATTCAAAATGAAGTCGAAACTTGAATGAGTGGAGAAAATTTGAAGTTGTTGAACAAACAAAAACGTGTAATTTTATTCCTTCATAACATTATATTCTCATAAAATACTACTTTAGTTCTAAATATTATTTGATTTCAAGTATCCCGATTCTATTGCATTCTAGTACCATAAACATATAGGCCAATATGAACATATAGCTTAGCGGTAATTGACATCTACGATACTTTGAGGTCGGAGGTTTAAATCCTCATGACCGAGTACCCCACATTTGTTGTACTAAAAAAAACTATAAACATGTAGAAAATGGGATCAAATACACTTGTGGTCCTCAAAATGTGTAGACTTAGTTTTTCTATTTAATTTAGTTTCTTCTTGATCTTTGAGATTTTCAAAAGTAACATGTTTAGTCTCTAAAACTAATTGATCTTTGAAGTTTGAAGTTGATTTCTAATGGGTCCCTAGGATAAAAATAGAAAATAAAAAATTTCCAAATCATTTAAAAATGACATGTTATCAAAGTTTAGTTAGTATATGTTAACTACCACATCTCATCATTTTTTTAAGTCAACTAATAGTTAACTCTATTTAGGGACTAATTAGAAACGAATCTCAAACTTCAAAGACAAATTAAAAATCAAATTCAGATCTCGAGAGCCAAACATGTCACTTTTGAAACATCAAGAGCAAAAAAAAAAAAAAAAATTCAAATCTCAAAGACCAAAAGTGTTAGTTTTGAAAACTCATAGATCAAATAGCTAGTGAAATTAAGTTAAATTTAAAAACAAAAAATAATGTATTTTACCGTAAAAAAAGATAAAAATAAAATGCACTGAGAAGATCATTATTATAGACTTTAGAAAAATCATGCAATTATAGATGTCAATATTAATTTAGTTGTGCTTTAACCTTCATTACATTTGTTTAGAAATATTATATCTAGAAATTAATTTCGATAGTTAACAAAAAAAAATGGTGGATCAAATTAAAATAATCAAAGGTAAAGGGCTAAAATGAAAACTAGAGCTAAATTCAAAGGATTCAAAATTATTGCCATATAACATAAAGTTAAATATTTTTTGTTCAATTTTCAGGTTTTAGTTGACCCATAAAAAGTAGGCAAAGGAATGTAGAATTTCTTTTGGCTTTTGTCATGTGTGTTTGGTAAAGAAAAAAAAAAAAAAAAAAAGAATTGACTATATGACTTCTTGGTGCAACTCAACCACCCCTAAAAGATTTAGGTTGGATAATGACTTTTAATAAAAATAAAATACCTTCCAAAATTCCACAATGATGTCTCTTCAAATGAATAAAATAGCTAGTTGAACTCCTATTTATTTTCTGATCATGTAATTGTAGTTTTTTTAATCAGTAATTTACTTAATTATATTAATTCTTAGTGTGAACATGAATTGTTAAATATTTCATTTTTATTTGTTTTTCTTTCTTTTATATTTGTTTTTCTCTTTTCCTTTTTTTATTTTTTATTTTTTGTAATTGAAAAGGATTGATAAGGAACAATGTTAAAAAAGATCAACAAGTTAGATGTACTTAGACTCTTATATTGACTAATGTGAAAACTTGAATGACAAGAATATAGACATGGTTGATTTCTAGTATAGGGGGCTTTTATATCTTTGACTATTTTTCTAATTTGTTAGGAATATAAATTTGAAATACATATTTAAAAGCAATTGCTATACATGAGTAGTAATCTATAATAAAAAAAAAAAATTGGGAATCTAAAAACATTATAATGAAAATAAAAAAATATATATTTTGTTAAAAAAAATGAAACTCAATTCAAAAGATATGTATGATAAGATTTTCTTAAATACTTGATGAATTGCTTATTATAAAATGTAATAGTTGATATTTGACTCTCTTCACAAATTTTTTGAAATTGAGATATTGATTTTGAAACGAAAACTAATTTTTTGAAAATTTAATAAATATATATATATGAGCCTACCATATTTATGAATATCACTTTGTTATTCAATAGAACCAAATAAAATCAAAATTAAATTAGAACATGTAATTTTGTTCTTATTGAAAATGATTGATAACTCTAACATAGTTGGAAATAGTCAAAATGGTTGAATATAGTTCAATTTTTTTTAGTACAATGAATATGGATATGAGAATTTGAACTTCTAACCTAAAAAAAAGTAATATATGTCAATTACTATTGAACGATTACTCATGTTGACGAATATACCTGTTTAATTAGAACTTAATTTAGAAATATTGAACTCTAAAGGGGTTGTTTCAGGTTCTGGATGAGTTATAACTTATAATAACATATAAGTTATAATAATCTGTGGGTTATAATCTGTAGAATCATATAATGTTATTTAAAATGCAGAATTATTTACGGGTTATTATAACTTGTGCTCCTATTTTATTTTATTGTTTTTTTGGGTGATATATTTGACTTCTTTTTATGGATAATTTTGTAATTGTGTCTTGATATGGAATGGTAGGTGCTCTGACCAGGTAAACCCTAAGAAAAAACCTTACAAATACAGTGTCAAAAAGCTCAAGGATTTGGGCATGGAGTTCATAGCTGTGAAGCAATGCATATATGAAACTGTGAAGAGTCTTCAAGAGAAGGGTCATCTTCCACTCCCAACCCAATCTTAACTTTACAATTAGTACCAAAAGCTTGATTATAAAGCCAATTAACTTTAAATAGATATTATCTTAGAGGGGAAAATATAGATCTTGATATCCCCATCTCTTATTATATAAGAAATATAAATATATTATGCAAATGTATTTAAATTAGTATGTAGATCTTGGGAATCCCATTTCCTATATGTATTTGATATTATATAATGCATATGTATTTAGTCTAAACTCTCCCTCTTGATGGATATGACACACACTCAAATTCCATATAAAAGTTTAAATCTTATATATTTTAGAACTTGTCTAATAACTACTATTTAATTTTTTATGTCTGAAAATACAGTTTTCTCACCATTTTTTTTATCGTAGTTTTCATTTTTTCCTTAAAAAAACAGTTGGGTTCTCAGCTAAAATATAAAAGAAACACAAGTATTTAAAAAGTATAACCCTATTTGATAACCATCTGATTTTTAGTTTTTAAAAATTTGTATTTTGTTTCTTACATTTCTTTACAATAGTTTACAAATTTTCTAAGCAAACATCTGGATTCTTAATCAAATTCCAAAAACAAAAACAAGTTTTTTAAAAACTACTTTTTTTTCCTCCAAAACTTGGCTTAGATTCTAAAAATATTGGTAAAAAGTAGATAACAAAACAAAGGAACCCATAGGTGAAAGTAGTGTTCATAAGCTTATGTTTCAAAAACCAAGTCAAATTTTAAAAACAAAAATAAGTTTTTGAAAACGTTTTTTTTTTAAAAAATTCAAAGTTTAGCTTGGTTTTTTAGAACAAATATAAAACGTAGATAAAAAAAACATGAAAATCCATAGGTGGAAATAGTATTTATAGATTTAAATTTCAAAAACTAAAAATTTAAAACTAAATGGTCATCAATTTAGTTTTATCAAACAATGTCTTGATAACTATTTGATTTCTGATTTTTTTTTTATATTTTTGAAAAGAAAGTCTATAAATACTATTTCCACCTATAGATTTCATTATTTTGTTATCTACTTTTTACATATATTTTTAAAAACCAAGCCAAATTTTAAAAACTAAAAAAAGTAGTTTTCAAAAACTTATTTTTGTTTTTAGAATTTAGCTAAAAATTCAAATGCTTTCTTAAGAATTGATGAGAAAAACTGAAAAATTTTCAAAAACTAAATTTTGATAACCATTTGGTTTCTCGTTTTTGTTTTTGAAAATTATGCTTGTTTTTTTGCAATTTCTCTAGGATGATTTTCATTTTCTTAAGAAACATTTGAGTTTTAGCCAAACTTTTGAAAACTTTTTTTTATTTATTTTTTCAAAACTTTGACTTGATTTTTGGAAACATATGTAAAAAAAGTAGGAATAAAACAAGGAAACTTATAGATGGAAGTAATATTTATAGATTTAATTTTCAAAAACTAAAAATAAAAAATGAAATGATTATCCAATAGGCCTAAATCGTTATCAAACGGAGTTTTAATAATAAGAACTAAAATAAATGTGGAGGTAGTTTTATAACATTGAGAAATTCAAGGCTAGGAAAACTTGAATTTAGAACTCCCTTTGATACCCCAATATTTTCTTATATACCCAATGATTCACAAATATATTACTATATGATATAAGAGTAGAGATAATAAAAGAAAGGGAAAAAGAATTTTTGACCCCTAAACTTGGTATGGTGTATCAATTTTAACCATGAACTTTCAATTTCATCAATTTAAACCTCAAACTTGACAAATTGTATTAATTTTAACCCTAAACTTTCAATTTAATCAACTTAAACCTCAAACTTGGAAATTGTATCAATTTTAACCTTAAACTTTCAATTTCATCAATTTAAACCTTAAACTTCAATCAGTGTATCAATTTACCCATCGATTAAAACTTATTTGCAGAATATTTATTCTCAATATTGATTTTTTTAAATTTCAATATTGATTTTTAAATTTCTCGAGCTTGATTTATCCTCCATTCACCAAGCAGGGATTTCAAAATCACCCTTGTCATAATCTTTGTTCATTTTCTCTCCCGCATCGATGTCACTTTAATCCTTCATAATACTATCAATGAGATCGACAAGGTCATCTATGACCAATTCATTGTGTTCATGGGTGTTTCACTTTGTCCACCACCACCTGTTCTCTTCAGCATTTTAGTCAAGCTCAAACCCCCCACCACCGAGGTCAACGAAACTACCATGGTCATTGTCGCCTTCATGACATCACCCGTCTGAATCTTCTTCACACTTGTCGTTGTTGGTATCGATACCAAAAGCAAGAGAAACACAAGAGTCCATTGGTTTTCGTGTGGACCCTACTTTTGAGAGTCGAGGTAGTGGTTTTCATGATAGTGGTAACCCAATTGGATATGATTTAATAATTTTTAGTATTTTTTTAAAAATAACAAACAAGTACATATCATAAAGGCAACATGTGACTTTGGGCATGTGCGTGAGAAACCTTTCTAACGGTGATGAAAATGGAAACTTAATCGAAAGTGTAAATTGGTACACTTATTCAAGTTTGAGATTTAAATTGATAAAATTGAAAGTTTATGGTTAAAATTGATACAATCTGCGAAGTTTGAGGCTTAAATTGATTAAATTGAAAGTTTATGGTTAAAATTGATACAATCTGCCAAGTTTAAGGTTTAAATGGATGAAATTGAAAATTTATAGTTAAAATTGATACAACCGGCTAAGTTTAGGGGTCAAAAGTGCTTTTTTCCCCCTAAAAGAAAAAAATAAGTTACTCCCCAAAAAAAGTAAATAATCATCAAACTAGCCTAAATTACCCTATTTTATTTAATTTCTTAACGTGTATCTTCGTAAGTCAAAATGAAATTATACGAAGTGGGATAAAACGCTATATTCCAAACTCCAAAGAAATAAAAATCCATTCATATTAAAAAAAAAAGAAATCAATTCATTAATCATGCGAGCATATTAAATGCATTTATAAAAATTTTGAAATGTTATAAACTTTCCGTGTAAATTCGTATTAAAAGTGGAAACAAAAGTCTCATATTAGCTCGAGAGAGGAGTGATTCATAGGTATATAAGTGAAGACAACTATTTTTATTGGTATGGAACATTTTTTTGAATAAAACAAAAAATAAAGTAGAAAATATCATATCGTTGTTCTTAACCATTCATTCAAACTATTTATATTAAATTAGTACTTTTCAGTAGAAAATTAATACGATGTATACATCATTAAATTTAGTAAAAATAGCACTATACAGTCCATGTGAGAGACAAATCATCTTTATGTCATATTAACATCATCAAAACTCACTATTTATTTTTTCCTTTCAATCAAGCAATAATCCAACAAGAGGGACTTTGTGTCTGAAAGCGATCTAAAACCCTAACAAAAATGTCAAAGTATTAAAAATATATATATCAACATTTGGACATATATATATATATATGTGTAACCATAGGGTTGATGAATAAATTAATAATGTGGGCACGTTTATTAATTAAGAAAATATATAGTATTTTGTGTTAAAAAGTTGAAAACTCCTTTCCCAAGAAAACATAATTCAACTAACATCTTAACTATATTAAAACAACGAAATCAGTAATTTAAATCCCGTAACTCCTTATTGTACTAAAAAAAATTAAAAATTTCTACTAATATTTTTATTTTTTAATTTCATCCCTATTTTTTTTAGAACTTTCAATTCTTTTATTACATCAATATATTCCAATTAATAATATAAGGCGACAATAAAAATAAAGTTATTCAAAAGTCTATTCACACGAAATAGTTGATGCACATTCACCCCATATAAAACAACTTCTATGTCCCACCAACTTCACTCAAGCTTCTCATCATTTTAATACAAAAAAGCTTACTAAATGTCTCTTTCCCTAATATATTTTTTTAAATTATATATTTTAAAAGATATTATTTAAATACATTTCATTAATATATTTCGAACTGCGATTTTGTGGTCGTTAATGTTAGACTATGTTGATATAATTAAATTTACTTGAACTATCAACTTAAACTTTTAATTTGATTGGTGATTTAAGATGGTATCAAAGCAGGTCTATTTAATATTGATACCACTATCTTGGAAATTTCTCATTTCTTTTCCATGCTATTTTTTACCATCTTTTAATCTTTTAATCTTTTTTCTTCGTTTATTAATATTAAAATCTATTTAACACTTCTATTATTTTTTATTTTCATCTTCTCTATTTTTTATTTTTTCTTTCACTATTATTTTAAATTATTTTACAAAGAATATTAGTTTATTTCATTTTAATTATTATATTTGTTTTCTAATTTCTCTATCTTATTTATTACTAAATTCATTTCTCAATATATATATTTTTTTATCTTTTTTATTAACTTTTTTTTCTTTCTTACCTATTATTTGGAAACTATACTTTCACTTTCTTCTTTTATTTTATCTATTTATTTTTACAGTTTATTACATTATTATATTTGAGTACAATAAATCTAGGGTATTTAACTCCTTAATGCATATAACTAATAAATAAAACTTAACTATAACACAATTAAAGTGGAATAAAATAATCTTCATATTCTCTATTGTTATTTCAAATAATTCATATTTTTTTTGTCTCACTTTGATTAATATTATAATTAAACTTTATTTCTTATTCATTGTGATATTTTATTTTTATTTGTAACTTTATTTTGGAAGAATTAAATAATTATTTTAATCCCACGTTTATTATATTATAATTAAACTTTATTTGTTATATATCCATTACATTTTGTTTGTATTTTATGATATTTATAAATTCTTAACGCATAAGACAACTAAATTATATGTAATAAAAACTAATTATAATATGAAAAATGTAAGATAAAAGAACTATTTAACTAAAAATAGAATTACAAATAAAGAAATATCATAATATATAATAAATTAATTATAATATTAATGAGAAAATAATTATGTAATTATTTGTTAACAAAAGAAATATAATAATTAAGTTCAAATAAAATAATAATGTTGCTTATTTATTTTTAATATGTATAAAATAATAGTAAAAGGAAACACATAAAAATATAAAAGTTGAAAATTATTTTATTCCACTTCGATCATATTTTAGTTAGATTTTATTTAGGGCAAAATACACTTTTGAAGTTTGAAATTGATGTCTAATTGGTCTCTAAAGTTTCAAAATAAACACTTTAATCCCTGAGGTTTGGAAAATAGTTCTAAATGGTCCCTGGAGTTAAGTTGATCGTTAGTTGACTAACAGAAAAAGGATGTGACATGTTGAATTAACAATTTTTAGATGAGGTGTTAAAATTTATATTATTTCAACATTATGTGGTAATATTTTTAAATTTTATTTTTACTTTTTTTTTTCATCTTCTATCTTCTTTTCTTTTCCCTTCTTCCTCTATCTCTATTTCTTCTTTGCTTGTCTATTTTTTATTCTCTTTTTATTTCCTTGGCTCCAACACCAATATCGAAAATGACGATGAGAAAAAAGACTTTTTCGTCGCTTTGATGTAGCACCTTACTCAGTCCACCATTCTTAATCTTAAATAACGTGTCTCTGTCCACAACTTTGAAGTACCCATATGTTATTTTTTTAATTGATTCGATTTTTGCGATGAGTTTCTTTTTTTTTGTGGTTCTTTATTATGTAGAGTTGTGGTTTGATAAAAAGAAAACAAAAATCATAGGTAAGAAATGGAATACCGGAAAAAATGCACATGAGAAGTCTCAAAAAAGAAAGAAAAGAAATAATCTTAAATATAAATAAATTAAAAAAACTACATAATCTTAAATATAAATTTTGACACATGATCATTTTTTTTGTTAGTCAACTAACGATCAACTAACTTCAGGGAGCATTTAGAACTATTTTCTAAACCTAGGGACTAAAATGTTCATTTTAAAACTTTAGAGACCAAATAGACATCAACTTCAAAGCTCAAAGACCAAAAGTGTATCTTACCCTTTCATTTATTAGTTATATGCATTAAGGAATTAAATACCCCGCCTTCGTTATACTCAAAATATAAGATAAAATAGAAAAAAAAAAGGTAAAAGTTTAGTTTTAAAATAAAAATTAAGAAAGAGAAAAAATGAATGAAAAAGATAAAAGAAAATATATTGAGAAACAGATTTAGTAATAAACAAGAGAAGAATTTGGGACAAAATTTAGGTGGTTTGAAGTGTGAGTTATAATAGTATGTGTTTGGAATACTGAGTATTCACAAACTATTACAACCATATTAAATAACTATGCTTCTAAATACATTATATAATTTCATAAATTATTAAATCGAGACTATTTTAATTCATTTAGGCTCTCAAACAACTTTTTAATGGCTCTACTTATAATAAATAAATATATATATATATATATATATTTTATTTACAAAGTAATAGACCACACTGCTAGAAATTTTCCCATTTAACATGTAGTAAGAAAAAATTTTAAAATGACAAGCTATTTATTGGTGCACTTTTTTTTTTTTGGATCAAAAGTTATTGTTGCCCTTAATTCAAAAGAAGTAGCGAAAACCCAACCAACATTAATGATCGTACTCCAAAATTGGATTAGCCCTAGCCCCTAGCCATTTTCTATTTAATATAATTAAGATCTTAAAATGTAAATCCGAGTTCATAATTTCTAATTTGAAAAAACAAAATCACACAATAAGAGAAGAGCTCTATCAACCACACGTTGATAGAAGATATTATTTTAAAAAAGCAGATGTTTTTTTAAAGATTTTTAAAAATACCCTCAATAAAAGGATAAAAGATGGTTTTTTAATGCTTCTTGATAAATATTTATCTTTTCCAACTTTTTTTAATAATCTCTAATATATATTTTTCAAAGGTTTTTCTTTTATACATACCTTTGGTAAAAATATAATTTACTTTTCAAAAGTTTTTCAAAGGACTTTAACGATAATCTTTAATAAAAAATATGGATATTGCCAATTTGAGTATAGCTAAATTGATGAAGACATATATTATCGACAGACATTAAAGATTTAAATACTCCACCCCACATCAGGTTATTATTGAATTTAAAAAATAAAAAAGGTAATTTTTAAAGTTTTTTTTAATATCTTCGATAAAATATAGTATTTCTTTTAGAGGTTTTTAATGTTTGCTGATAAATGTGTACTAAAAAAAAAGTTTGCTGATAAATATATTATTTTTAAATGTTTTTAATTATTTTTAATAAAAGGTGGTAAACTTTTAAAATTTATACGGTAGAAATACATTTGGTAAGCTTTATAAATTATAAGAACTAACTTATCTCAAAGGCCAACAATAGCATAACTCAATTGACTAACTCATGACGAAGAGGTCATGGATTCGAATCTTTCATCCCTAATTATTGATGTAATTAAAAAAAACCTAACTCAAAGCATTATTCTTTTGAGTTTTACAACATTATTGGAATGGAAATTTAAATTTCCGTCTTTTAAAGAGTATATATCTTGACCAATTAAATTATGTTTTAGTTAGTAATCTAATTAATTTAGAGCTTAAGTGTATATTAAATTATAGAACTCAATGTATATATGTTAAAATACTATTTGGTATTTGTACTTTAGATTTTATTTTATTTTGGTTCTTGTACTTTCAAATGTCCCATTTTAATCATAACACTTTCTATAAAACTTAAAATCAATCCTTACTATTAGTTCATTGTTAATTTTTCGTAGAAAAATTTATCTCTACTAGCTTTCACATTATACATTTTGGAAATATATCTAGTCTACATTGTATCTTTTCTTGTATTGAGATTATTATTATTATTATTATTATTTAATCAATTTTAATAAAAATTAACTTTAAATTTTTCATAAGAGACCAATTTTAAGTTTTATTGAAAGTATATATACTAAAATTAGATATTTAGGAATATGTAGATTAAAATGAAACAAAACTCAAAAAAATAAAATCTCAAAATAGTATTTTAACCTCTCTCCTATAGATATATAACAGAGAAGAAATTAAAAAAAGAAAAACAACAAAATCTAGCATATTGTTGATAGAGGCAGCAAAAATTGACTTGTATTATTTTAATGGATGACTTTACTAAAATGCACTGCAATTAGGTCTAGTTTGTCGTCTAGTACGGCTACTTGGGGCTGTTGTGTTCGTCAAATGAAGACTGCAGACCGTTGAAAAATTCCCTTACACAAACCTTGTTCCTAAATTAAAATCAAATTAAATTAAAAAAAATAACTATAGTTCTATAATATAATTGCTTATCTATTTGTTAAAAACTATTAGATTATATTTAGATGTTTTTAAGGAAAATGAAAATCATTAAAGAAAATCATTGTAGGAAAATGGTAAAGTAAAACAAGCGACAATTTTCAAAAACCAAATGATTATCAAATGATTATCAACTTTTAATTATCAACTAAATATTAGGTTGAATCTGAATTCTTATTATTATTTAATTTATAAACATGTTTTAATGTTATAAAGTTTTTATAATATCATAATTTTTAATAGGTTAGTTTTTACATATTTTAATTTAATCATAAAGGAAATAATAGAGTTTATATCATCAAATACTATATTTATCAAAATTTTTAATTTTTAAATATAATTCTACATTTAAAATTTAGCTTTAAAATTTAGATACACGAAAAATAGAAAAATGTTTTTTTTTTTTTTTTTAGAATTTTCACTATTTTAAATCATGAAAGCCTAAAATAGTTTTTAGAAACAAATTTTTTAAATGGATATTTCCTGAATCCAATTTGATTTAGTGATCTGAAAAATCCAGATTGCAAAATAGTTTAAATTCAATTTGAGTCGCGAACAAAACTATACTCAACTGACATCAAGTAAGATTGTATTTTCATTTCTACCACTTTTAAAATTTCTATTTTAATATTTTTCATTCCTACAACATTTAAAACTTTTATTTTCGCATGTGACTTTTTAAGATTGTTTTGCTTTTGTTGAAACTTCAAACTATCTATTTTAATTTTTCAATTTAGAATAGACAATTATTTTCATCATTGACATTATATTACTTTTAATAAATGGATAATATGTTAAAACCAATATAATTGCTTAACTATTTGTTAAAACTATTAGATTATATGAGGTTTCATCTCAAAACCAATTGGTTATGAGAGGAGTAACCCACATATCTTATATATTGTGAAGTTTCTCTCCACTTTTTTAATGTGGGATCCTCAACATGCTCTTTCAAGATGGTGTCTTTTAATTTTTGGACCGAATACCCGTTTAGGTTTAATGAACTCTGATACCATATTAGATTATATGAGGTTGCATCTCAAAACCAATTGGCTATGAGAGAAATAATCCACATATCTTATATATTGTGAGGTTTCTCTCGATTTTTCCAATGTGGAATCTTCAACAAACACCAAGATAATTACTTTTGACAAATAGATAATATATGTGCAAAATAAATAAAAATAAATAGTTAATATAACTTTGAATATTTGTATTAATTTGCCGTCTTGGATATGTATTTGAGCGATATATAAGTTAGCTAATACAAATTATTAAGTAGACGAATATTTAGGTAACAAAATAATAGCATGTAGGCAATTTGATTAAAAAAGATATTTTGAAAATATTTAAAAAAAGATATTTCGAAAGTTGAAAAATAAAATTGGTTTTTTTAACCTTAAAGGATAAAAAGTTTAGAAATAAGTAAAATTACCTTGAAACATCAAGATCAAAATGATTAATTTCAACTGTAGCACCTAACTATATAGTTAGGTTTGATTTAACCAAACAATTTTCTTAGCCCGCGTTTGATAACCATTTGGTTTTTTATTTTTATTTTTTAAAAATTGTACATGTTTTCTCCCTATTTTTCTACAATAGTTTTCATCTTACTTTTAATGGTTCTCATCTTTCTTACGAAAAAACTTGAATTCTTAACTAAATTCCAAAAACAAAAACAAGTTACTGAAACTAATTTTTTTAGTTTTCAAATTTTGAATTGATTTTTTAAAACACAACTAAAAAATAGATAAAAAAAACATTGAAAACCATGGATAAAAGTTGTATTTATATGCTTAATTTTCAAAAACAAAAAATAAAAAACCAAATAGTTATCAAACGGGGTGTTAAGTATTGGGTTTTCTAATCGAATGGAAGAACTTTTTTTCTTGGTAAATTCGACAATTATAAGTCCTCAATTATAGTCGGGTCGATGCTTTTGAGCTAAATTCAGACATTTTTATAATTAAAATTGGAAGGAAAAAAAATTAAAAGAAGTACCATAAATGCGGGGTATGAAGATTTTGAACTTACCGACTCAAATGGAGGCGAAGAAATGGAAATATATATATATATAATAGATTTTTAGAGATAATTTAAGATAAACAACTACCTTATATCAAATTGATGAGTAACTATTTTAGGAGAGAGATTACATTCATTGAAGGTTGGCTCAAGGAGAGAGTAGATAGGCACCTTCCATGAAGCACGATGGCTTTGAAAGATCTCCACTTTTGACCCAAATATTCAAATTGAAAAAAACCCAATAATTAATGAACCGTTTAGAAATTTGCAAATTTTTTTTTTTTTTTTTAAAGTTGTGGTAGGTGAATTCTCTTCCCATTTGTTACTTTACTCCCTATAAAAAGAAGCCAAGCCAAGCCGCCACTCATTTTTGTGCATCCACACAATCCTTCTTCAACTTTCTCTCTTAATTCTCTCTTTCATTTCAAATTAATTCTCAAACAAACACAAACCCTTTTCATATTATCCACCATGCCGATCGATACCTCTGCAATTTCCGGCCAAATTGTGTGTGTCACCGGCGCCGGAGGCTTCATTGCTTCTTGGCTTGTCAAGCTCCTTCTTGAAAAGGGCTACACTGTTAGAGGAACTGTTAGAAATGCTGATGATCAAAAGAATGCCCATTTGAAGGACTTGGAAGGAGCTGAAGAGAGGCTGTCGTTGTTTAGTGCTGATCTTCTTGATTTTGAGAGCCTTAAAGCTGCCATTATGGGTTGTGATGGCGTTTTCCACACCGCGTCTCCGGTCACCGATGATCCCGTAAGAACTCTGTCCTTTTCTCTCACATTTAAATTTAGTATAAACTATCGTTGTTGAATTCAAAAACTTAAGCGGATGGGTTAGAAAAAATTTAGTGTTTGTTCGGATTCTAAACACTTTCGTCTTGGAAGAAATAATATATAACCGTAGTTTTGATTATATAAAATCATACTATATTAAACTATAATTGAACTTGAAAGCTTAAATAGATAGATTAGGATAAAACTAATTTTTATTTGTATTTTTAATATCCAAAATTTTCAGGAAAAGGTAGAACAAGCTATAATCGGGACGAAGAATGTCATGGCCGCTGCCGCCGAAGCAAGAGTTCGACGGGTGGTGTTCACGTCGTCGATCGGCACCGTCTACATGAACCCTAACCGGAGCCCAGACACGGTGGTGGATGAGTCTTGTTGGAGTGACCTTGACTTTTGCAAGAACACCAAGGTAATTAACACAATAACCCTTAATTAAGAGTTATTTTTCCTTTTGAAAATACATCAATTTAAGTTTGGAAATTATATTATTGTACAGAATTGGTATTGCTATGCAAAGACAATAGCAGAACAGACAGCATGGGAAGTGGCAAAAGAAAGAGGAGTGGATTTAGTAGTTGTGAATCCAATGTTGGTGTTGGGACCTTTGTTGCAAGCTGGTGTGAATGCAAGTGTGGTTCATATAATGAAATATTTGACAGGATCTGCAAAGACATATGTAAATGCTGTACAAGGTTATGTTAATGTTAAGGATGTCGCAAAAGCTCATCTTTTGGTTTATGAAACTCATTCAGCTTCAGGCAGATATATTTGTGTTGAAAGTATGCTTCATCGCGGAGAATTGGTTGATATTCTTTCCAAGTTCTTTCCCGAATATCCTATTCCCACCAAGTAAGTTTCCTCTCTGAAAAATTTCAACTTTCAAGTTTACTATAGCAACCTAAAAAGCTCTTCTTCAAAGAAACATCTTCAAAAACTTTTAGTTTTTCAAAAAGAATTGTTGGAATACTTTCTTGACCAAAAAAAGTTGGTCAAGATTGGTAGTCATTTTCCTCGAGTGGGAGGGAGAAAAAGCACTGCCAATTTTGACTCAAGCACCTCACTTTTTTCTTCAATAATTCAATTAAATTAATAATTAACATTCCACTATATAATATTTTTTAGAAGAAATTTTATAATAGAGGATAATGGGTTTTATTTAATGGAATTTTTATAGGTGCTCTGATGAGGTGAATCCCAAAAAGAAACCTTACAAATACAGTGTTGAGAAACTCAAGTCATTGGGAATGGAATTCACACCAATCAAACAATGCATTTATGAAACTGTGAAGAGCTTACAAGAAAAGGGCCATCTTCCACTTCCTTCCCAACTTCAACACTGATTTTTTTTTTTTTTTTACATGGCTTCCCATTGCCTTATATACATATTATCCAAAAGTTGTATTTTTTTTTTAGTCTTGTTGAGAAATTATTTTGGGGAATTAGAAAAATTTATGTCCCAAAGTTTGATTTATAATTTATATATACAAATATTTCATGATGCAAAACATTTATTATTCTTTAGTTGAACTTTGATTTGGTGTATTACTTTCACTCTCTTCTTCCTTTATACTTGATTACTGACAAAATCATCTCATGGAAAAAATTAAAGTGAAAGATGTTAGGATTAAACTTCTTGAATCATCATTATAACACAAAAAATTCTAGCACAATTATCTCATAACCCTAGCATAAATTGAAGGCATAAATTGAATAAAGTAATAATTTTACTTGCTTGAATCTTCGAGTACACGATGATAAAGAAAGAGAATTAGTTATTAGTCAATTAGGTCCTTAGACTTTGAAGTTGACTTTTGCTATTTGATTCATACCGGTAGAAGATTAATCAGATGTTGAGATAAAAATTAAAATTCTAAAGAACGAATTATCCTCTCTTGTATGAATTTAATAGGAAATCAAGTAAGTAGAAACAATAATAACAATCAAAGGATATCGATAATTTTGATATGAAAAAATCTCCTTAAGGCGAGGAGTAAAAAACTACGTACTAAAGTTAGAATCTCCCCTATAATAATAATGGGTAACGACGAGCTCTCCCTAGTCACAACTAGAGGCATACGATCACCGATATCTCAAGATATATATAATAAATCTCAGCAAAAATAACAATATTACAAGAGAATTAAATTAGAAAGATCTCACTCAAAGTAGAGAAATTATTCAATGATCTCGTACAATGAGACCCTCTCCTATTGTGTGACAAGTAGTGACTGCTTTACCAGATGGTTAAGCAAGGTAGCTAACTTTTTTAGTTTTTTAAAAGGAAATTAATAAATAGTAGTCAAACTAAAAAAGAGATACTAAATTTTAACCTAAAAAGGCATGGGTAGTCAAATTAGTATTGCTCTATGGTAAAAAAATAATAATAATTAAAACAGAATTGAAACAAAAAAGGAGAGAGTGATTATTTATGAGACCATTTAAATGTCATTCTAGTGATTGTAATGTTTAAATTTTGACAACTAAATAATTTATTAAATATTATTTTTAGTAGACATAACATTTTACTTATGAATCCTTAATTGATCTAATAAATTTATAAAAAAAAATAGATTAAAAGATAACATTTATATTAGTTTAGCTTAATAAAATATTTTTCTTTAAAAAATAGCTTAAAAATAAATCAAAGAGAAAAGAGTATACTAATATGAAAATTTTAAATGACAATAAAAAAAAAAAAAGAAAGATAAAACAAAAAAAAAATAAAATCATTAAAAAAGAAAATAATAATTATGTTCGTCAAAAAAATCTTAACCAAAAGAAAAGAAATCTATAAATGACAATCTAAAAATTAAGTTCAAAAAAAAAAAAAGAAAATAAAATCTATACATGCAAGGTCTCTTTCAATAATTTCTCATCTGGTTAAGTAGCCAGTACTTGTCATCACAATAAGAGAGTGTCTCATCAGACGAAATTTCATTGATCAATAATTTTTCTTAAGCGGTCTCAAAGTTAAAAAAAAATAATAAAAAATAATACAACCTAATGGCCCTTATGAGCCTTTGGTGGGCTTTTCCCATGAGTAAAAAAAATCTAACAAGTCTCTCACTTTTTACTGCGGGGAAGGAACTTGAACAACATAACAATAAAATTCAAGCTTTTTCTTTTGGTAGATTTTTAGTATCATATCGAAGCTGAAACAGATCAATATGATAATATGTATCTTCTCAAGCTCAAACAGATAATCATGATACTTCACATTTATATGTTTAATTTTGGAATGAAAGGTAGAGTTCTTAAGATGAAATAACACACTATAATTATTGTAGAATATCTAGTGAAAAGATCTATAAAGTCATATTTAATTACACTTATTATTTATTAGTTAAAATAATTCATATGTTTTATTTTTATTTTATAGGGATTCTAGCCATTCACATGTTTTGGAGACTTTGCAACATTTTGGAGTTAATTTGGACCAAATCATAGGTGATTCAAGTAACTGGAATTTTATACTAATTTTGACCAACCATATCATGACTTTACGAGATGTAAATATATTCAAATTTGGTATCAAATCGAGGCTTATTGAATTAGTATAATATTCATTGCATCCTACTAAGTACTATAAAAGTTATAACATTTTAAGTAATTACTACTCTTATTGAAAAACTGTTGTACCCAGAATAATTTGTGTCAATTTTTGTTTTCATTATTTTGATGATTATTTTTTAGAATATAGCTAAATTAGATACCATTTTAAAGCTCTCTGGACATTTCATCCAAATAAAAATCATGTCAATCCAAGTTTTAGAGAAGAAGTTATTAGTAAAATACTAAAGTTGTGTAGAAACTTTCCTTATTTGCAAAGTAAATAATTTTCTATTTTTGGATGTATTTTCTAGCATTTTGTAAAGGCAGTAAATTATTTTGTTTATTTTATTTTATCTTGAATATTATTCTCTAATTGTTTTGGAAAAATATCTTTATATAATTTATGGGTTTTTTTTACTTACAAGGCTATTTAAGTCTTCTTTTAGATAACTGCAGGGAGCCTCTTTTATCTAATCTTTCTAGTCAATAATTTTTAGTGTTTCTCTCCCTTTTTCTTTATTTTTCTTTTGGTACAATATCAAAACAATGACGAATCTTGGCTACGTCATCCCAATGAGCGACTAAGATAAGTTTTGTAATTCATAGGTCGGTTGTAAGCCAATTGTGCAATGTTGTGAGGTGATAATTCTCATTTATGAGAATTATTTAGCCTTTCAACTTAGTTATACTTGTATGCTTTCTTCATTTCTTTAGGTAAAAAATGGATAAAGTGGACTTAACTACGTATAATTAAGGAAGAGTAAAAGATTCTTGAAGTATGAGGAAAAATAAGTAAACATGAAACCAAAATCTCATATTTTTCAGTTTTGAATGCAGAATGCAAATGCAATTGTTATGCAATTGCATAACAGTTGCATACTTGCGCCAGACTTAGAACTTAATATAACAATGTCAATAACAGATTAAAGAGATGGAAGCGCCACGTGGAGCTAAAGTTAAAGTGCGATATAGGAAAACCCTAATTTTGGACATAATGCAAATGCTATGCAATTGCAATTCTGGAAAATTTGGAAAACACAGAAAAGGCAGAAAAATTCAGAAATTTCGTGATTTTGGGGGATTTTATGCCATGACCCATGAAGAGGGAAACCCTAGAATGTAATCCCTATATAGTCTGGAGGAAGAAGCCGTCAAAAGTGAGCTCGTTTTTTTAGGAGAATCCCATTTTTTCAGTTTTGAGTTTCTTTTTAAGTTCTGTAATTTTTCTTCTTAGTTGTTGTTGTAGTTTCTTCTACTTCTCATTCTGATTGTCTTCTTCATTCCCATCGCAACGAAGGTTGGTGGTGGTGTTGAATAAAGAGCTCGATTCCTAGACGCTTTTGTTGAATTTAATTTATGGGTTTTTCTTTTTTTTTAAGAACCTTCGATAAAAGGTTAAATATAATATACTATATCTTTATCAAAGGTTTTTAATAATCTTTGATAAAGAGTTTATATTTTTCAAAGGTTTTTTAAATACCTTCAATAAAGGATCATATTATTTTCAAAGGTTTTTAGTTACCTTTGATCAATACAATATCTTTTTCAAAGGTTTTTTAAATACCTTCAATAAAGGATCATATTATTTTCAAAGGTTTTTAGTTACCTTTGATCAATACAATATCTTTTTCAAAGGTTTTTAATAACCTTCGATAAATAGTTGATATTTTTCAAATGTTTTTTAAATACCTTTGATAAATACACAACTTTTTCGAAGGTTTTTAATAACCTTTGATAAAAAGTAGATATTTTTCAAAGGTTTTTTAAATACCTTCGATAAATGTATATATTTCTCAAAGGTTTTTTAGAACCTTCGATAAAAAATTGTCGAAATAGGTCAATTTTTTTGTAGTGGACACTGCATCACTTACAAATGTCATATAAAGTAGTCAAAATTAAGTGCGTACACTTTCGATTGTCTAAATCTCTTGCCATATTTGAATCCATGTAACCAACAAGCATGGGTTTTTTACTTCTAAAAGTGAACTCCAAACTAGAAGTATCTTGCAAGTATATGTCATGATGCAGTTGACATTCTCCCAATGTTATTTTTCTGAATTCGACATAAAACGACTAACACTACCAATAACATGAGCAATTACAACAATATTTTTATTGGCTAAATCAAAGTTGTTGTCGCTTGTGAATTGGTGTTTTAGTAGTTGAAGATTGTGATAATAGGGTCGATGTTCTAAAACATTAACAATTGCAAGAACTTGATCTGAAGTCTCCTAAATAATAAAATCAAGATTGACCTCTTGCACCCAATTTAGTCTTGGAGTTGAAGTAGATCAGTTTCCTTAAATCTCTTATAATGTTTGGTGGAACAACGGATCAATGTTAAATTGAGGATCTAAAACATTCTCATACTCGAGCCTCAAGCTTATTAAAAAACTCAGTATGTTTTGATGAAATTATTCGTGTTAAGTACAACGACTCTCCACATATCTCCACATTAGTATAATATTGTCCTCTTTGGACATATGCCCACATGACTTTACTATTGATTTCACTCAATAAAACCTCATACCAATGGAACACGTGTTTACACACTCGTTAGTAGAAGCTTGTACTAATTGAACTTATAATGTGTATTTTCATTAGTCTCTTTTTATTCCATTTAATTGAATATAGTAGATCTCTAATATAAATTTTTTATCAGCACTAAAAATACATTATATTCAAAATAGTATAAACTTCTATTATCTGGTAAGTAAGTAAGTATTTTTTTTCTTTTCAAAAAAATGTGACTATATATTTTATGTTCGAGTATCTAGCCCACCACACCTTTACAATTAATATGTTTATTTGTTCAATCAACTACCTTAATTAATAGAATTTGTCCTCTAATACATCTCACCCACTTAAAACTTCATTTTTTTTTAAAAAAAAAGACCAACTAATTTCAACTACCATCAAGTTGAGATAATTCTATATGATCTCAATTATTCACAAAGGAAGAGAGAGAAAAAGAGGGTTGATGATTTTCTTTGAAGCTTGGTGGGTTCAAAGGAAGCTACATATGCATCTTCGATTGAAGCATAATAGTTAGTGTAGCCACCTATTTTTGCCCGACTCATTTCTAATTAAATTGTTAGATCATAAATATCTATGATTTTTTTTGCTCACTTTGATTTTTATTTGTTATTTTCTAATTTCACTTTTCTTTTTAAAAAATGGAGAAATCATATTTTTTTGGAGAAAAGACAAGTCTTTGATTAAGTGGGTAAGTTTAGTTTTTATTTTGATTGACCAAAATGTTGTTGGTCTTTTTAACTGTAAGTTCTCTTTTGGCATTGGATTTTCAAATTTCAACAATTGTGGTTTTGGTTTTATAAACAAAAGAGTAATGGTTTTGGTCTTTATATACATCTCTTTCTCTTCTTCAAAAGGAACACTCACAAAAAACCCTACTTCTTCTACACTCCCACACATCATTCTCATACATTCTCAACTCTACAAAACTCCATAGCCAAATACCTTCACAACCATAAAGATGGAGAGTTTTTTTTTTTTTTAAAAAAAGATACTCCAAAATCCCATAGCACAAAATAACCCTAGCTTAGTTGGAGGTTGCATTTGGTAGGATTTTGTTCCAATGATCCACACCTCAAACAACAAGCTAGTTGGTTTGTTCTTGACACCAACTTCTTGATCTTCATCTTTATTTCGAAATGTCCCCGAAAAACAATAGTTGAGTAAGAGTTTTATGAGGTTTTCTTTCATTTTTGTTGTTCATTACATATTTCTTCTTTACTTTTATTACAGTGTGAATCTTTGTCTATTTTATTGTTATGTTTTGCTACTAACTTTATCTTTAACTCCATCTCTAAATATCCCTGAAAAACAATAGTTGAGTTAGGATTTTATTTTTCATTTTTGTTGTTTATTACATCTCTTTTTTACTTTTATTATCATGTGAATTTTTGCCCATTTTTTGTTTGCACTAATGTCTAACATCTTTTGTTATGTTGATTTTTACTAACTTTATTTTATGGTTTACTTCCCCTACTTATCTATCATTTTCCTTTCTCCATATTGCTTCTTCTTGGCTCTTGAGTTCATTGTACTAAAGGAGAGAGAGAGAAAAAAAAGAACAAGAGAAAAAAGAAGCAAAGTGTTGTGAAATTAAAAAAAAAAAAAAAAAATGGTTATGTAACATACCTTAGATTAGTTGAGTATGAGTGAATAGAGTTATTTCAATATTTTTCTTTCTTGTAATTGTTAGCATATTTGTGCACGATATTTATTTGTTATGATCAATTTGTTATGTTAAGCATCGTCTATCTTTAAATTGCATTTGTATTTTATTTTTCAAACTTAATTTATTTTGATTATCGTTCATGGTTTCAATTTTTTTTTTTTTTTGCAAACTTATTTTCAAACCTTAAAGTTTGCTTGTTTTTTTGGGGTTTACAATGTTTTATAACTAAAAAAATGTTATTTCCAACTTTTTTTTTTAATTTTTTTAAAACCATTTTTTATTTATAAAAAAAATATGCCGACGACGGAATCTAGAAATATTTGGGAGTCCGATTTTCTAGTTTTCTTGAGGTGAGGAATTGATTCTTTAGAAGTCCAAGATCAACTCCAATACGTTATTTTTTTAGAAAATTCAATCATATTTGTATATTATGTTTGTTCACTTATTTGCTATGAATAAATTATCATACATGCTCAACTTATCTTGTCATTGCATTTATTTGTTTTGCTTAACTTTGATTTTCTTGATTTTTCTTAGTGATTTCTATTTTTTTTTTTTTTACAAACTCTATTCTCATTTTTTGTAATATTATTTTTCAATTTCTTTAAAATTGCCCTTTTTGTTTTATAAAAGTTTGTTTTCAAAGCCAAAGTATTTTATTTTCTAAGTTTTAAAACATTTTTTAAAATGTGAATTTTCTTTTAAGGTTGTTTTTTTCCTAAAAATTCCTACGACGGAATCTAGAAATATTTGAGAGTCCGATTTTCTAGAATTCTTGAGGTGAGGATCATTATCTTTGGGAGTCAGAGATCTTGATCCCAAGAAAAATGAATTTAATTAAAACTTTTTTAAAAAAATATTTTATAAGAGGTTATCCTATGATGGATTTGAGAAATTGTAAAATTTTCTCATATTCTTGAGATGATATTATTTCTAAAATCTTGGAAATAATTTCAATGTAGCCACATTAATGGATTTTCATCCACTTATTTTATGGGATCATGACTCAAAATATTGGAGTAAATGAGGGTAAAATAAGACATTGTGTTAAATTTTTTTACCTAAATAAGTTTTTTTTCTAAATATTTTTGCAATTCAAGATTAAATTTGGTCACCGTTAAAAGCAGGTGTTGTGGAGTGCTAACACCTTCCCCATACACAAACAACTCCAGAACCCAAAATGCAGTTTTCGCATACCATTTTTTTTTTCATTTTTTTAAAAAGTTATTTTATTCTATTTTGGTGCCCAATCACACCATAAAAAAGATTGGTGGCGACTCTTTTTAAATATCCCTATTTCGAGGGCGTCGGTCGCTTCTGCGTCGCAGTGCGTGGCGACAAACTTGGCGACTTTGTTGGGGATATGAGGTTCTACCTCGAGAGTTAGGCCATTTTTATTATCTTGAATTGCGTTGTACTTTAATATTGTTCTTATCGTGTATATTATTTTAGTTATTTTAATTATTTCACACACACTATCACAAGCCTCCTACCCGGGCTTTTCCTAATAAGATTAGAATTGAGGATGGAGTAGTGTCGACCTTCGAGAAGCATAAGCTTAGTGTAGGCACACGAAAAATCCTCACTCAATTTAGTCATATGATCATATATGATTATGTTGACCAATTTGGGGACCTTTATCAGTTATGATTCCAGAGTCAACCTCACATGTTTGGAGCTTTTATGTTTTTTATTTGATTGTTTTGCTCACATATTATCACAAGTCCCCTACTCGGACTTTTCCTAATAGGATTAGAATTGAGGATAGAATAGTACCGACCTTCGAGGAGCATATGCTTCCGTGCAGGCGCACGAAAAATCCTCGCTCAACTTGGTTATTTGTCATATGTATGACTTTATGACCACTTTGAAGACTTTTGTTATCTTAGACCTTAGAATTAACTTTACTTGTTTAGAGCTTTTATTGTCTTGTGTGCTTACTTTGCTCTTTTTTTTTTTTTTTGCCATCTACTTATGTTTGTTTTCCTTGACTTTTGTATTATTTGTTTCTTTCTTTCATACATATACCCTCTCATTGGCATTTGTATGGCCTAATTAAGTTGAGAGTCATTTCATTAATTATCATGCCTAATCCTAGATTGGTAAGCACTAATTTACTTGTTGTGGCATCATTAGGCTATATAGTCATTAGTCATTGTGGTCTTTTTCTTTTAAATTCATCATTTAATATCCATCTTGAACTTTTTTGTATGGTCACTAAAATAAACATTAGGTTGTGAAACCTTGCATACATACACTTCATGCTACTAATAAGAAACTTGGAACTAATTCAATCCTTCTCTCTCTTTAAAAAAAGATTAAAATGTCAAAGTGTGTTACAAAATAGCTTGAATATATCTTCGCTCCACCATCATTATTGGATTAGAAGGAGACTAAGATCATGAAAGATCAGGTTAATGACCAAGTATAAGCAACCCAACCAAACATGGAAGTGTGTTAAAGGTGCAAATGGAAAATATTTTGGGAAACTCTTGCCACAATAAAGGAAAAGTTAGTGGCAGGGGCATTACTACAAGCAAAAGTGATATAGAACCAAGTATTGGATGATACCCTTCTTTGTCCTCTAGAATCTACACCTCATAAGTTATCAAATCCACAATCAGCAAGAGTGACATCGTACCCTACGTCTTTAAATCAAGATCATGATCGAACCCTTCAACAAAAAAGGCAGGAGAGTGTTTTAATGTCCACTCCACACATTGAGAACTGCAGTGGAAGTTCTGAAGATTTAGGCGGTATAAGAGGAGGTTGAGTTTTCTAGAAGAAATATTACAGGTAGTAGAAGACACCAATGTCTATGGAGATGTTGGCACAAAACAAGCGTGTTTGATCTCGGACATGGTTAATCCTCCCAAGTTCAATTTGCGGACTTTAAGCTATGTAATTGGGATTTCAAATAAATTGCCAATTGTCGAAGAAATGCAAGAATAATACCCCATCGATTGTGTCTAAGGTGGTGATTGATGCCTTTGTAATGAGGGCACTTTAATCTTTGATGCCTTTGTAATGAGGGGCACTTTAATCTTTCGCTTAAAAAGAGAAGTTTAAAGTCCGCATGATGAGTTCAATGATCGAGTCAATAGTTAGATTGAGGTTGTGAAGTTTGAGTACAAGCCAAACATTTTTATATTAAGTGCAAAAGAATGAGAACATGGGTAATAAGGAATGGTTGAGCTCCAACAAAAATTGAATGTCCGATAAACTAATATATTAGTAGCCACTATTCTGTAAAGGGTACATTAATATTGTGGTTATAATTGCGTATTCCTTGTGGCAGAATTTTGTAACCAGAGAGCGAATCTGGGGCATTGAATAAGAAGGGCATTATGATTGGAAATGACATCGATTTGTGGATTAATCTTTGATCTTAAGTGAAACATGTGATATGTTGCCCAAATAATCGAAATTAATAAACAGGAGGAAAGAAACCATGTCATGCTAGGAACTTACGGAAGTAGTTAAATTGACGTTTTGTCTACATAGCCTGTTTATTTGGGCCTCAAAACTCCTCTTCATTGAGTTCAAATCTGGATATATTGATTCTGAAGCATTGTTTCTTGTATACTTAAATTGAGTTGGTGTAGTGGGAGCACCTAAGCAAGTATCAAAAGATTTTCGTCGACAAGTGGCGGTCGTATAAGGAGTAGTATATGGCTAGTGTATGTCAGTTTACACGTTCGACTGGGGCAGTTCCTTTTTTTTTTTCCTTAAATGACATGAAAGTGGTTTCTCCATTTGAAGTTGAAGTATCATCCTTCTGAATATTGAATTGCCCTTCTAAATATGATTGTGTGGAGTAGAAGACAATTATATTAAAGGAAATTGACCCAAGCTTAGGCAAGAAAGTTTGAGAACGCGAGCGTTTAGAGTTTGAAGAGGGTCCCCCATTTCAAAATGATCATCATGAAAAATTATTATCGGGTGAAGTATTCAAGAGGACAAATCATCTAACTTAGAAAATGCAAATCTTGCTAATGAAGCATTATGCAACTGACCTGTTCCATCCACCATTTTACCATCAAGCCTAAGGTTTTGAGATTGTGTTTATATGGTCATTGTAAGAGTTCTTTGATAAGATTTATGGACTCTTATGTCAAATAACCACTCCTAGTCATGTCTTAAAGTTTTTGGAGAGAACACAAGTTAAATTCACAGTTCAATCACGATACATTTAGGGAGAAGTATAAACGAGTTATTTTTATACGCTTTAACTTTTTCTCTTTTTGAAAAGAAATATGAAAGGGATAAAGTTAACAGAAAGTGAACATATCAATCAATCATATACATGCATGCATGCCTTCATGTGTGATTTTCGTATGTATGCTTGATTTTCTATGATAGTGTTTGCATCCATCGTGTTTCATTTTCTCTGTCATGTGGTGGCGCTTTTTTTCACGACCATATTTGACACCTTTTTTGTTGCGATGACACTTTTTTTTTGTCATGTGGCGCTTGTTTATCCCTGGCCCTTGACACATTTTTTGCTGCAGTGACGTTTGTTTATCCCTGGTCCTCAGCGTGTCTCTTTTACTTTGTCATGTGGCGCTTGTTTATCCCTGGCCCTTGACACTTTTTTTTTTGTTGCAGTGGCGCTTGTTTATCCCTAGCCCTCAGCGTGTCTCTTTTACTTTGTCATGTGGCGCTTGTTTATCCCTGGCCCTTGACACCTTTTTTTGCTGCAGTGACGCTTGTTTATCCCTGGTCCTCACCGTGTCTCTTTTACTTTGTCATGTGGCGCTTGTTTATCCCTGGCCCTTGACACCTTTTGCTGCAGTGGTGCTTGTTTATCCCTAGCCCTCAGCGTGTCTCTTTTACTTTGTCATGTGGCGCTTGTTTATCCCTGGCCCTCAGCGTGTCTCTTTTACTTTGTCATGTGGTGATTGTTTATCTCTGGCCCTTGACACTTTTTTTGTTGCAGTGGCGCTTGTTTATCCCTAACTCTTAGCGTGTCTCTTTTACTTTATCATGAGGCGCTTGTTTATCCCTGGCCCTTGACACCTTTTTTTGCTGCAGTGACGCTTGTTTATCCCTGGTCCTCAGCGTGTCTCTTTTACTTTGTCATGTGGCACTTGTTTATCCCTGGCCCTTGACACCTTTTGCTGCAGTGGTACTTGTTTATCCCTGGCCCTCAGCGTGTCTCTTTTACTTTGTCACGTGGCGCTTGTTTATCCCTGACCCTTGACATCTTTTGTTGCAGTGGCGCTTGTTTATCCCTAGCTCTCAACGTGTCTCTTTTACTTTATCATGTGGCGTTTGTTTATCCCTAACCTTTGACACATTTTTTTGCTGCAGTGGTGCTTGTTTATCCTTGACCCTCAACGTGTTTCTACTTTGTCATGTGGCGCTTGTTTAACCCTGACCCTTAACACTTTTTTTGCTTCAGTGGTGCTTGTTTACCATTGACTCTCAGCGTGTCCCTTTTATTTTGTCATGTGGCGTTTGTTTATCTCTAGCCCATGACACTTTTTTGCTGTAGTGACATTTGTTTACCCCTTATCCCCAACATTTACCTATAATATTATACATAGTGTCGTTTGCATTCTTGACTTCTAAGAAGCTTTCCATTTCACACTTTCATAATATGGTCATGTATGCACCTAAACTTTCCCAAACAAAATTGTGGCTATACCTTCGTCCACCTTCTACTTCTACAAGGATGTACGAAGGGGGGCATGCTGTAGCCACCTATTTTTGCCCGGCTCATTTTTAATTAAATTGTTAGATCATAAATATCTATGATTTTTTTTGCTCACTTTGATTTTTATTTGTTATTTTCTAATTTCACTTTTCTTTTTAAAAAATGGAGAAATCATATTTTTTGGAGAAAAGACAAGTCTTTGATTAAGTGGGTAAGTTTAGTTTTTATTTTGATTGACCAAAATGTTGTTGGTCTTTTTAAGTGTAAGTTCTCTTTTGGCATTGGATGTTCAAATTTCAACAATTGTGGTTTTGGTTTTATACACAAAAGAGTAATGGTTTTGGTCTTTATATACATCTCTTTCTCTTCTTCAAAAGGAACACTCACAAAAAACCCTACTTCTTCTACACTCCCACACATCATTCTCATACATTCTCAACTCTACAAAACTCCATAGCCAAATACCTTCACAACCATAAAGATGGAGAGTTTTTTTTAAAAAAAAAAAAAAATACTCCAAAATCCCATAGCACAAAATAACCCTAGCTTAGTTGGAGGTTGCATTTGATAGGATTTTGTTCCAAGGATCCACACCTCAAACAACAAGCTAGTTGGTTTGTTCTTGACACCAACTTCTTGATCTTCATCTTTATTTCGAAATGTCCCCGAAAAACAATAGTTGAGTAAGAGTTTTATGAGCTTTTCTTTCACTTTTGTTGTTCATTACATATTTCTTCTTTATTTTTATTACAGTGTGAATCTTTGTCTATTTTATTGTTATGTTTTGCTACTAACTTTATCTTTAACTTCATCTCTAAATATCCCTGAAAAACAATAGTTGAGTAAGGATTTTATTTTTCATTTTTGTTGTTTATTACATCTCTTTTTTACTTTTATTATCATGTGAATTTTTGCCCATTTTTTGTTTGCACTAATGTCTAACATCTTTTGTTATGTTGATTTTTACTAACTTTATTTTATGGTTTACTTCCCCTACTTATCTATCATTTTCCTTTCTCCATATTGCTTCTTCTTGGCTCTTGAGTTCATTGTACTAAAGGAGAGAGAGAGAGAAAAAAAAGAACAAGAGAAAAAAGAAGCAAAGTGTTGTGTAATTAAAAAAAAAAAATGGTTATGTAGCATACCTTAGATTAGTTGAGTATGAGTGAATAGAGTTATTTCAATATTTTTCTTTCTTGTAATTGTTAGCATATTTGTGCACGATATTTATTTGTTATGATCAATTTGTTATGTTAAGCATCGTCTATCTTTAAATTGCATTTGCATTTTATTTTTCAAACTTAATTTATTTTGATTATCGTTCATGGTTTCAATTTTTTTTTTTGCAAACTTATTTTCAAACCTTAAAGTTTGCTTGTTTTTTTGGGGTTTACAATGTTTTATAACTAAAAAATGTTATTTCCAACTCTTTTTTTTTATTTTTTTAAAACCATTTTTATTTATAAAAAAATATGCCGACAATGGAATCTAGAAATATTTGGGAGTCAGATTTTCTAGTTTTCTTGAGGTGAGAATTGATTCTTTGGAAGTCCAAGATCAACTCCAATACGTTATTTTTAGAGAAAATTCAATCATATTTGTATATTATGTTTGTTCACTTATTTGCTATGAATAAATTATCATACATGCTCAACTTATCTTGTCATTGCATTTATTTGCTTTGCTTAACTTTGATTTTCTTGATTTCTCTTAGTGATTTCTATTTTTTTTTTTACAAACTCTATTCTCATTTTTTGTAATATTATTTTTCAATTTCTTTAAAATTGCCCTTTTTGTTTTATAAAAGTTTGTTTTCAAAGCCAAAGTATTTTATTTTCTAAGTTTTAAAACATTTTTTAAAATGTGAATTTTCTTTTAAGGTTGTTTTTTTTCCTAAAAATTCCTCTGTGGAATCTAGAAATATTTGAGAGTCCGATTTTCTAGAATTCTTGAGGTGAGGGATCATTATCTTTGAGAGTCCGAGATCTTGATCCCAAGAAAAAATGAATTTAATTAAAACTTTTTTTTAAAAAAAAATATTTTATAAGAGGTTATCCTATGATGGATTTGAGAAATTGTAAAATTTTCTCATATTCTTGAGATGATATTATTTCTAAAATCTTGGAAATAATTTCAATGTAGCCACATTAATGGATTTTCATCCACTTGTTTTATGGGATCATGACTCAAAATATTGGAGTAATGAGGGGTAAAATAAGACATTGTGTTAATTTTTTTTTTTACCTAAATAAGTTTTTTTTCTAAATATTTTTGCAATTCAAGATTAAATTTGGTCACCGTTAAAAGCGGGTGTTGTAAGTCTTAACACTTTCCCATACACAAACAACTCCGAACCCAAAATCGGTTTTCGCATCGCTTTTTTTCATTTTTTAAAAGTTATTTTATTCTATTTTGGTGCCCAATCACACAAACAACTCCGCGTTCGCAGGTACGTGGCGACAGTTAGTTCGAGTAGTCTCACTTTGACTCAAAATATTGAATAGGAGCCAAAAGTATTAAAGTCTTTTTAATTAATATAGAAATTAAAACATGTGCTACATTTTTTAATAGGTTGTCGTAGGTGGCTTTGTCTTCTATAAAAGCAGCCCCAAAAGGCCACTCATCTCTCCATCAAAACTTCAATCTTTTTCAACTTTCTCTCATAATTCTCTCTTTCATTTCAAATTAACCCCCAAACAAAACAAACCCTTTTCATATATCGACCATGCCGATCGATACCTCTGCAGTTTCCGGCCAAATTGTGTGTGTCACCGGCGCCGGAGGCTTCATTGCTTCTTGGCTTGTCAAACTCCTTCTTGAGAAGGGCTACATTGTAGAGGAACGGTTAGAAATGCAGGTGACCAAAAGAATGCTCATTTGAAGGACTTGAAAGGAGCTAAAGAGAGGTTGTCTTTGTTTAGTGCTGATCTTCTTGATTTTGAGAGCCTTAAAGCTGCCATTATGGGTTGTGATGGCGTTTTCCACACCGCGTCTCCGGTCACGGATGATCCCGTAAGAGCTTCATTCTGTTCTCTCCTACTCTTAAGTTTAGTATTAAGTTACCACTGAATTTAAAACCTTTAGCAGAGAGATTACCATTAACTGGACTTTTTATTCATATTTCTAACGTTTTGCTCTATCGGAGTTTTGAATATATATAAGATCCTTTGCTTTAATCTATATTTAACAATAATGAAATTCAAAAGTTTAAACAGATAGGTTGTAGTGAATTTAAGTTCAAATCTTTCAGGAAAAGGTGGAGCAAGCCATAATTGGGACAAAGAATGTCATGACCGCTGCCGCCGAAGCAAAAGTTCGACGGGTGGTGTTCACGTCATCGATCGGCACCGTCTACATGAACCCTAACCGGAGCCCGGACACGGTGGTGGATGAGTCTTGTTGGAGTGACCTTGACTTTTGCAAGAACACCAAGGTAATTAACACAATAACCCTTAATTAAGAGTTACTTTTCCTTTTGAAAATACATCAATTTAAGTTTGGAAATTATATTATTGTACAGAATTGGTATTGCTATGCAAAGACAATAGCAGAACAGACAGCATGGGAAGTGGCAAAAGAAAGAGGAGTAGATTTAGTAGTTGTGAATCCAATGTTGGTGTTGGGATCTTTGTTGCAAGCTGGTGTGAATGCAAGTGTGGTTCACATAATGAAATATTTGACAGGATCTGCAAAAACATATGTAAATGCTGTACAAGGTTATGTCGATGTTAAGGATGTCGCAAAAGCTCATCTTTTGGTTTATGAAACTCATTCAGCTTCAGGCAGATATATTTGTGTTGAAAGTATGCTTCATCGCGGAGAATTGGTCGATATTCTTGCCAAATTATTCCCTGAATATCCCCTCCCAACCAAGTGAGTTTCATTTTTCTTTGGGCATAATTGTATATAATATTATGTTAGAAGCACTTTTGATAATGGGTTTTATTTGATGGAATTTTGATAGGTGTTCTGATGAGGTAAATCCCAGAAAGAAACCTTACAAATACAGTGTTGAGAAACTCAAGTCATTGGGAATGGAATTCACACCAATCAAACAATGCATTTATGAAACTGTGAAGAGCTTACAAGAAAAGGGTCATCTTCCTCTTCCTTCCCATGGCTTCACATTGGTTTATAATCCAAAAGATGTATTTTTTTTAGTGTTGAGAAAATTCTTTGGGTACGAAAAGAACTTATATATTCCAAAGTTTGGTTATTGTAATTTAAAAAATTAGAATGAAGAAGAATTATTTATAATCCAATGTTTGATTGTAATTTAAATATATTATTGCATTCAAACCGTTTATTATTCTTGTTTTTTAATATAGAAAAATGGGAGGATATGTTAATTTATGCCTAATTCAACTAAGCTAAAACGTTATAGATGTTAAAATTAGAGATTCAAATCTCTACTTTAACGGTGGAGAAATTCACACTTATAAAAAAGAAATAAAAACTAAGTGATAAGTTTTTCCTCAACCATGTCATTAAAAAAAATTTAATCCCACAAAACATTGTGTTTGGAATAGCTTTTTGGAAAAAAAAAATCTTTTAAAATCAAATCATATTCTTTATAAGCACATGTACTATAACTAATCTATAATATATTAAAAAGTAAGGAGGTTGAAAACCCCTTTTTTAACACTTTTGTCCCTTATTTAATCTATTAATTTACGGAATATGTCATTATTATTAAATTATAAATAAGACATAAGAAATTGATAATTATTAATTAATAATTAATTATCAATAATAAATGTATAAAATTTAAAAAGTTGGAACGTAAAAGGTTTTCCTACCACTTAAATTTTTTGATTTAATTATAATTCATAATAGAATTTAAAAAATTAAAGAATTCAAAAAGGTTTTTTAACTTCTCATCTTCTACTACTATAAATAATGGGGGGTTTCACCATTTTTTTTTACTAACCTTAGAGTCCAATTCTTCTTCTTCTTTTTATTTGTCATCTTCCTCCATTGTTCTCTCTAAGTTCTTTTCAATGTCTAAGACACTTTAATGTTGAAAGCATCTAAATCTATTGTGAAGATGGTAGTGGTACATTCAATCTCCAAGTCTCTTCATGTGGCGTGTTGAGTCGTTTCGGATCTTAGACTTGCAATTTTGCATAGCTCTAATTTAGATGAAATTGAACAATAGTATTTGTTTAGCAATATTGTTATTATTATATATTTTTTTTATCAAGTAGCACAATCTATTTTAAGGCATTTAATACGTAAATGTCTTGTACTTTTGTTACTTTTTTTTTTCTTTTATTGTTCTCTAATAAATAGTGTATCTTTATTTTATTTAAAAGATTTTTTAAAACAATATATATTGATGAATTAAAGCTTGTATGTTTTTTGTTGTGGAAAAAAAATTATGGAGCCTTATGTTTCACAATAATTTTAATACATTATATATAGTAAATTAATTCATGTATTCTTTATCAATAATAAATACTTTTTTAGTTTATCAATAGTAAATTATATTAAAAAATCTATAATCCACAATCTATTAAAAAACTACGATTTTTTAAATCTTATTTGGACAATTATGTTCTTTCTTTTATTTATATATTTACAAAATATGTACAATTAATTATAAATGTTAGATTAATTAATTAAATATGATTTATAAATGAATAATTATCCACAATAATAGATATATAAATAAAACTTAAAGTTTAATTACAAAATTTTATCTTTGTATCCTCAAGAAGTTATAGATTTTGAAATTAAATTATTAATAATCAATAATTAACTATAGAATTTTAAGAGTTTGTAAAATTTTAAAAATTTAGAAACTAAAAAAAAGTTTAAATTAATACATAGTGGAGTTTAAATTAATGAAATTTTAGAATTTCAAAAGTTTTATAACTCTTCATTTGTCTTATATAACTAAAAAAAACTTTAAAATAATATATAGGGAGATAAATGACTCTTTTATTATTATTTTTTAATAAAAAAAAGAGGTTAAAAATACTAAAAATTAACTTTATAGTTTATTAAATCTTATATTAAAAAAATTATAATTGATTGAAAATTATAATTGATGAATCAAATTTTAATGTTCATGATGTAAACTATAAAAGTTTTTATAAAAAAATTAAATATACATGGCTTAGAGTTTAAAATGGACCGTCAAATTCAAGACATTGTGAAACTTCTCAACTTACTACAACTATGATAAAATAGTTCTTTTTTCACCGATATAAGCACAACTCAATGGAGAAGACATCTACCCTCACATAATTTAATAAACTGTAAAAGTTAAAAGTTCAATCTCTCAATACTTCCCACATTTAGTGAACTATATATATTTATTTAGTTTTGTTTCTCTCAATACATTTATACTAATAAATTTTGATTCATCAAAGTTGCAAAAACAATATGAGTTGAATTATATTTTAAATGAATTGTGTGATGTATAAAAGTTGATCATATTCCTCCTTCTCCACTATTAATTTTTTTTAATTAATTTACTTTGCTATTAAGGTTGTTATTTTTTTTTGCATGATTTTTAAATTTTAGCTAATTTGATTTTCTATTTGAAAATTTAATTAAAATCAACAGTTTTAAGTTTTATCTTGATTTTCCATTAACGATATTAATAACAACATTGAAACCAATATGTTACTATTTTTTTATGTTTACTTATAAAGTTATTTTAATTATATATATATATATATATTAGCAGATGGCGGATCAGAACTTTCAAGTTAGGGGGACTTGAATTCATATCAAAATTAGTTTGAACGCATTAATATTGGTTGTATATAGTCTCATTCTATTTTTATGGTTTATTAAAATTAAGAAATTAAACTTTGAAAGTATAGAGACTAAAATAAAACAAACCACAAAGTACATGAATGAAAATGAAATCTTAATATAATAGTTTATATATTTTGATATAAAAAATGATTAAATTTGTTTAAGTAAGTATATCTTTGTATATGAGAAAAAATTACAAATAATAAGATTTTTTTTTGTTTAATAAGAATTCATAAAATCATATTTTCTTTTATGCAATTAACTTTTAAAAATAATTTTATAGAAATTAAAAAATATTTGCATTTAATTTTATTTATATTTGATACTAAGAAGAAAAATCTTTAACAATAAATATTTTTAAGAATAGATTACAACAAAAGGTATGAGGGAAAGAGAGCATAACTCAATTGACATAAAAAGGAGTAAAAAAATCAAGAGGGGCTTGCACATTTGAGCCAAGATAAAATTTGTATACTAATATAGTATTTTTATATACAAACTAAATTGTTCAAAAGTTGAGGGGGCTCGAGCCCCTACAGAGCCCTTCTTAAATCCGCACTGTATATAATAGTGCAATAGGATTGGGGATTCGAACTGCAGACTTTGTGGTCATTAACACATATATTTTATGACATGCAAAAGAAATCATATGATATATTCCATTTATTACTATTTTTTATATAACTTATTTTATCAATAATATAATAAATTTCTTATTATTATGTAATCAAGTGAAATAAAAATACTTTGTAATGTATTAACACTTTTTAATTTATTAACGGATTAAAAAAATGTATTAGCCAAATGAAAGGTATATTATGCTTCTTTTTTTTTTTTAACATGTTCTTATGCTTATTTCCATTCATAAATAAAATAAAACTAACCTATACAATTCTATAATACATCAATCATCTGCATATAGACCTAAAGATATTATTTTACTAATTACTATAAATTGTATAGGTTAAACATACACGTGTTATTATAAAATAAATAGATATAAAAAATAATCTTAATTAATTACAAAAATAATCCTATACAATAACAATTTTTCAAGTTTTTAATAATTATAAATTATATTAGAATTAAAAAAAAAAACTACACGTTGCACGTGGTAACACACTAGTAATTTAAAGTGGGGTTAATATTAGAAAGAGAATTATCTCGTTGGCTAATTTAAATTCTTGTATGGGTATCCAAAAAATTAGTTTTTGACCAAAAATAGTCCATCTTTTCAATGTGGGACCGAATACCCATTTGGATCTCATTGGGCTATGATAGCCTATTAGAGAAATATAGAGTTACAACTCAAAATCAATTAGGGATGAGAGAAATAGTTCATGTATTTTATAAACTGTAAAATCTCTCTTCATATTTCTGATGTGGGAACCTCAATATGCCCTCTAAAGATGACGTCCCTTTGAGTTTACCATTCTTTGATTGAATCCCAATTTTTAGACTAAATACTCGCTCATACTTTATGGATGTTGATACCATATTAGATGAACATGAGGTTCTATCTCAAAACCAATGGTAATAAGAGAATTAACTCATATATCTTATAAATATTGTGAGATCTTTTCGTCTTTCCTCAACATGTCTCAAAACCAATTGGACTCTCATGTCTATCTAATATGGTATTAGAGTACAAGATTTTGAGTTAGAAGCTATATATAATATCATTTCCTCATCAATTAATGTTAATTTCACTTGTTGGGTGTTCTACAAATTTCTAAGTCTACAAGGGGGAATGTTAGAACGCAATTGATATAATAAAATTTAAGTTAAATTATAAAAACACCATTAAACTATGGGGTTGGTTTCAATTATATATCATAACTTTGAGAAGTTTTATTTTAACTTTTGAAATTTGAAGTTTGTTTTAAAACAATGCTTGAAGGTTTTTTCGCTAGATTATTTATGGACGAAAAATGATATATTTGCATATGTTTTGATTTTTTTCAACGTATATGTTCAAATTATGTTTACATAAGTAATAATATAAATGCAAATATATAATTTTTTTTATCCATAGATTTAACAAAAAAAAAAACTTTCCAGAGTTGTTTGAAACAAACTAATTCAAACTCCAAGAGTTAAAATGAAACCAACACTATAGCTTAGGAGTATTTTTGATAATTTAACTTTCAATTTACCATTACCTATAAGCTTAAGCTTTTGGGTTGCAATTAATTGGTGAGGTAACAATCAATTAAGTATTTGGCAATTAAAGCCGACAAATAAGGAAAATCTAAATGCATTATCTAAGATCGTCCTATTTGAAAACTATTTGATTTTTAAAAATTGTGTTTTTTTTCTTAGAAATTTTATGCAATAAGTTTTGTTTTTCTCAAGAAAACATTTGAATTCTAAGCCAATTTTTAAAAATTAAAAAGTATTTGAAAGCTACTTTCTTTTCCTTTTAGATTTTAAAATTTGACTTGGTTTTTTAAAATATAGGTAAAAATAGATAACAAAAAAAGACAATCTTTGGATTAAAGTAATATTTATAGGCTTAATTTTCAAAAACTAAAAATAAAATACCAAATAGTTATCAGGGTCTCAACTTATTCTATTTTTGGTCCATGATATATAACTTAATTAGAGTTATGCTTAAGTTGGCTACACTATATAGTGTAGCCAACTTAAGCATAAATCTAATTAACTTTTATCTCTATGTATCACGAATATATTTTTAATTCTACGTCTATGAATAATTTGTGAATTTAATTTTGTTTTTCTTTTAGTTAGAAAATCCAATTTCTTCATAACATTTATAAATACTCAACCATACGTACATAACACATTAAAATATAGAGTTAAAGTGAGTCTAACTCAGCAATAATTGACACCAAGAGGGTCAAAAGTTCGAATTTTGGTCCCCAAATATTGTTAACTAAAAATATATAGTAAAATATAAGAAATATAATATTAAGGAAGACAACTATATTTCTTTTAACATTTATCAACGATAATTGACGTATACCTTTGATCAGGTAAAAGGTTCTAATCCATCCTCCTATATGTTGTTCAACTAAAAAAAATCTATTTCCTCTCTTACATTTGTGAAATTAGAAAAAAAAAATACAATTTAAATAAAAGAAAGAAACCTTTGAAATAATTTTTTTTTTTAAAAAAAAAAACAAGAAAAAAACTGGTTTTTTTTTTTTTTTAATTTAAAAGTGAACTTTGTATTGATACGAGAACAAATTTCCGAGACAGTAATTGACATATAGTAGAAACGATAATAATCTACATGGACAAAAAAAAAACTAAAATTGGGCTATATATATTATTTTCAAAAGATATGACCATATTTTAGACATGTAGAGAGACAAAAAAAAAAAAAAAAAAACTCTGTATAATTTATGGTCACACATTACCCAGATAATTAAAAACATTAAGAGCACACTACTCAATAAACAAACTAAATTTAATTAAATAACCTTTATTACTTAACAATTTCCTTTCAGTTGGTTACCTACTAAAAAAAGATTAATAAGTTAATCAACTCTAATGAAAAATTGATAAGAATTTAGTACACTGACCAAACTACGCTCAACGATTAAAATATTGATATTGATGGACCTTTCTTTAAATAAAAAATTTTTAAAAAATAATTAAAATTTTTCACATCTTCTTATTAGTATATATAAATATATTGGAGTTAATAAATGACATGTTTTATAAGTATTTATAAAAAGATATTTAGATATAAAATATCAAACATCCAATTTACGGATATATCGATCGATATTTCATCCTCATAAAATTCGTGAAAATTATTGAAGGAAACTATAACATTACCATTGATTATTCGAGAGGATGTACAAATTTTAAATCTGTATTCAATGGTCATTAGGAACAAAAGTGGGGCAGCCACATTCAATACATGATTTTGAAATTGATATAATTACACAAAAATTTGAGAGAGAGAATATTCGTGGAAGTTTCGTGAACTTATAAAAGAGAGAGAGAATTAAGCAACTTGGATGAAGCATGGTGGTTGTTAAAGTCTTACTTTGACAAAAAAAAAATATAGTCAATAGTTGCCAAAAGTAACAGTACTCAATGAACATGAACATGTGCTAATTTTTTTTAAGTTATGGTAGGTGAATTCCTCTCCTTTAAAACCAGCCAAAAGTTGCATTCTTTTTTGTGCATCTATCTGAATCTAAATCTTCTTCAACTTTCTCTCATAATTCTCTCTTTCATTTCAAATTAATTCTCAAACAAACACAAACCCTTTTCATATTATTCACCATGCCGATGGATACCTCTGCAGTTTCCGGGCAAATTGTGTGTGTCACCGGCGCCGGAGGCTTCATTGCTTCTTGGCTTGTCAAGCTCCTTCTTGAAAAGGGCTACACTGTTAGAGGAACTGTTAGAAATGCTGATGATCAAAAGAATGCCCATTTGAAGGATTTGGAAGGAGCTGAAGAGAGGCTGTCTTTGTTTAGTGCTGATCTTCTTGATTTTGAGAGCCTTAAAGCTGCCATTATGGGTTGTGATGGCGTTTTCCACACCGCGTCTCCGGTCACCGATGATCCCGTAAGAACTTCTTTCTTTTCTCTCCTACTCTTAAGTTTAGTTATCCAAATTACCACTGAACTCAAAAACTTTAGTGGAGAGATTACCATTAATTGGACTTTTTATTCATATTCCTAACATTTTGCCCCAGAGGAAATCGGAGCTTTGAATATATATAAAGTCCCTTGCTCTCATGCTATATTTAACTATAATAGATCAGAACTCGAAAGCTTAAACAGATAGGTTATGGTTGAATTTTAAGTTTTTATCTTATTTGTGTGTCATCCAAATTTTTCAGGAAAAGGTGGAGCAAGCCATAATCGGGACAAAGAACGTCATGGCCGCTGCTGCCGAAGCAAGAGTTCGACGGGTGGTGTTCACGTCGTCGATCGGCACCGTCTACATGAACCCTAACCGGAGCCCAGACACGGTGGTGGATGAGTCTTGTTGGAGTGACCTTGACTTTTGCAAGAACACCAAGGTAATTAACACAATAACCCTTAATTAAGAGTTATTTTTCCTTTTGAAAATACATCAATTTAAGTTTGGAAATTAAATTATACAGAATTGGTATTGCTATGCAAAGACAATAGCAGAACAGACAGCATGGGAAGTGGCAAAAGAAAAAGGAGTGGATTTAGTAGTTGTGAATCCAATGTTGGTGTTGGGACCTTTGTTGCAAGTTGGTGTGAATGCAAGTGTTGTTCATATAATGAAATATTTGACAGGATCAGCAAAGACATATGTGAATGCTGTACAAGGTTATGTTGATGTTAAAGATGTCGCAAAAGCTCATCTTTTAGTTTATGAAACTCCTTCAGCTTCAGGCAGATATATTTGTGTTGAGAGCATGCTCCACCGTGGAGAATTGGTTGATATTCTTGCCATGTTATTCCCCGAATATCCTCTCCCCACCAAGTAAGTTCATTGAAATCTCATCTAATTTTCTAATATATAGATCTAAATTACAAGTTTACTCTATTAACGATTAAGTTGATGTATATTTGGTCTTTGAACTTTAAAAAATATCCAAAAGAATCAGGTGTTTGTATCTATTTGGTCGTCCCTCAACTTTAAAAGGTGTTCAATAAGTTCTTAAACTTTTAATTTTATATCCAATAGATCTTTAAATTTTCAAATAAGTCCTCGACCTATTCGACGGTTTTTAAAATTCAGAGTCCTACTAGACACAAGATTAAGAGTTTAGGATTCTATTAGACATAATTTAATCTTATAACCAATAGATCAGTTAATTTTTTAAAAAAATCAATATGTTATAGTTCTATTAGACATAAAATTAAAAATTCAAGAACCTATAGTTCAGAAACCTATTAAACAAAAAATTGAAGGTTTAGGCCCCGTTTGATAACCATTTTGTTTTTTGTTTTTAGTTTTTGAAATTTAAACTTAAAAATACTACTTGTACCAATGAGTTTATATGTTTTCTTATCTACTTTGTACCTATGTTTTCAAAAATCAAGCCAACTTTTGAAAACTAAAAAAAGTAGCTTTCAAAAACTTGATTTTGTTTTTAGAATTTGACTAAAAGTTCAAACGTTTACTTAAGGGAGATGATCTCTATTGTAGAGAAATTAGGTGAACATATAAGCTTAATTTTCAAAAACTAAAAACCAAAAATAAAATGGTTATCAAACATGGCCTAGAGATTTATTAGACAAGACTTGAAAGTTTAGAGACTAAACTAGTAATTTAACTAATAAAATATTATTTTGTTATAAAGGCACTTTGATATATGGAGAATAATGTGTTTTATTTGATGGAATTTTGATAGGTGTTCTGATGAGATAAATCCCAGAAAGAAACCTTACAAATACAGTGTTGAGAAACTCAAGTCATTGGGAATGGAATTCACACCAATCAAACAATGCATTTATGAAACTGTGAAGAGCTTACAAGAAAAGGGTCATCTTCCTCTTCCCTCCCAACTTCAACAATGATCTTTCTCATGAGGCTTATATCAAAATTTGTCATTTTTTTTGTGTATTGGGAAAATGGGGACAAAATTTGTATACCAGGGTTTGATTTGTAATTTAGAATTTTAATTACATTCAAACTCTTGTTATTGATCTTTAGTAATTAATTATATGATAATTTCAAGTATTGCTTTGACTTTGCTCTCCCTTTTAAACTTGAAATTATATAAAATAATATGTGAATCTTATTTAATTATGTATTTGAATAAAGATGAAGGTCCCTTCAAATATAATGTATATTTTAAATAAATTGAACATGTGGAGTGAGAGATTTGAACTTTTGACCACTTGAGCATCTAGAGTATATATCTTATTGATGTCAGAATTTGAATGGTCGGATCAACGGTGAATTTGTATTATTGTTGGGAACCGTAATCTCCTGCAAGAAAGACCACTAAAGCCAGTGTGGTGCTCTGCCACACGCACTCCGACGCTCAAGTTAGAAAGGATAACTCTCTTTCGTCAAATAAGTCTCAAGCTAGAACATGGAAAAATGATTGCTTACCTTTCCTAACTTGTGGCGACGCATATATAGTCTGTGTGACTCGTAACGACTGATTGGGGTTTAATGACTATTATCTCGTCATGATTGCCCAACCCATAATCACAACCGTTACACGAGCGAGAACGTTAAACAACGACTCCTCTTATGTCTCCTTCCAACCGTTGCGGAAGGCTAAGGGACTGCACCCGTTTGGCCTACCCCCTCGTCTTCCTTCTGAGCTTGGGCTGACCCCACGGAGTCAACACCTCAAACCGGGTCGGCCTCCACGGGCTCATGTCGGCTTGGGGCGGACCCCTAGGGGTCCGCTTCCCGAGCCGAGCCGACCCCTTGGAGTCAGCCTCCACAGGTTGGGGTCGGCCTACGTCGGCTCGGGGCAGGCCCCTAAAGGGCCCGCTTCTCGAGTCGGGCCGACCCCTTGGGGTCGGTCTCCACGGGGTCGACTCCCTAAACAGGGCCAGTTCGGCTCGGACTGTCCTCATGGGGTCGGTACACATGGACTCAGGGTCATCCTTAAGGAGTCATCTCTGCTGATAGGTTTGACCTAGCAGACCTTTCGGGTATAATCGTTTTTTACCCGTAACATATCTTAATTAATTGAATTATATTTAGGCCAACTGCATTATGCATAGTCATATATATGGCTAATAATTTAGCATACCACAAACAAAAGGTTAATTAAATTTTACTCGGACAAAATATAAAAAATGAAAAATTTAAAGTATTAATCCTACTTTCTATGAAATATGATGGGAAATTCAAATATTGTAATGTAGGATCATGATATTAAATTTTTGTTGACATGTCGACAATTCCATCGACATTTCTACATGTCCATGGGTTTGACATCAAGGAGGAATCGACATTTCTACTATCATACAAAATTGAAAAAAATATTTAAAAATAGCACGAAAATATAACTTAATGTAAATATAATATTGTAAAGAGTATTTTAATTCATTTAAAAGGTATAAAAATGTTTATTTATTGATTTAAATATCTTTTTTGCATTCTTTTTAAAAAAATCTAGAAATATCCATCAACATCCATATTTTATCGATATTTTCATCGACATTTTTACAAAATTGAGACTACGACATTTTGGTTGACACTGAGATTTTAAATGTTAGGTAGGACGTGGTTCTTGACCAAATAAAAGAAAATACAATTTTCTTTTGAAATGCGTTACGCCATTTTTGACTAGTGCACGAAATCAATATCACACCCATTTCCCACCAAAGAAAATGACAACTAATTTTATAATTGAAATTTGTCTTTAAGAAGTCTTCTCAAAGTCCACACCACGCAAATAAAGAGACCTCAAAATCAATGTGACGTGCTTTCTTACAATATACCAAATATTATATAAGTTAGGTCAATCCGAACATAATTTAAGTATTTATTGTTAATGTTTATTTTAATGCATTAATTCTAAATATGTTTCTCAAAATGACGTATTTAATATTGATCATATTTAGTTATATGGATATAAAATATTATTTTTAAATGTATTTCAATTAGTGTTCTGGAAAACACCGTGTTTTGTAAGAGTATTATGTAGCGAAAATCTTTCATTCTTTTAAAAAGAAATTTCTTTTTAATGGTGTGTTTGAGAATTTCTTGAGAGATAATATATTGGAGGTATCACTTTATTTCTTTTTAGAAACTATATCAATCATTTACCAATCATGCAATGTTTAATCAACTAACATTAGTCTAATAAACGTGATGTGTTGTCGTTTAGTTAATGATAGCTATAAAAGATCAAGATTATAGAGACAAAATTTAAAATTGAAGTATGATGCATTAAAGTTTATAGAAATGAATTTGTAAATTAACTTAATTAGTGGTGATTTGACTAACTTGGGACAAAAAGTTTGTAATCATTCACCATGATTTTAAAACAAATTAAGGATATCAGTTGAAGTAATAATCCAATGGAGGAGATATAAATTATTTGAGAGAGTAAAAAATAACAAAATTGGCTTCATTCTTCAAAAAAACAAAATTGGTCAATGTCTCTTATTGACTAAATTAAAAATTAAATTTATAACTAAAACCTAAACCCACTTACCCACCACGTGATAATTTAGTTTTTTTTTTTTTCTTTGAGTCAAATTATATTTATTTTTTTTTCAAATTCCTGTTTATGTCAGTTTTGTCAATACATTTTAAAATTTTATTAATCTTTCTCTTTCACATTTGCTATACTAAAAAAAATTGAAATATGGAGAGGAGATTATTTATAATAGATATTTAGAGAGAGATAAACTTTAACAAAATTAAGTGGAAAATATAATATACAACCTTTTAAAAATGTAAAAGGGAACTTTCCCTTGACTAAACCAGTCAAGTCTTTGGTAGGTGGGTCAGTTAAGGTTGGCCAAGTTTCCACCATAAAGAGTTGGTGGAGAACAATCTTAAACTTATTTTTTATGTGTAAACAATGGGATTTTAAAAAATGATAGAAATATTCTAATACTTTTTTTTAATAATGCATAAGTTTTGTTCAAAAATCTCACCTCTTATCTGAAATGAAAATTGATACTTGCCATGTAACTTAACTATATTTTAAAGCTAATTTTTCTATCTTGGTGAAGAAAACACATGATAAAAATTTTATTATATTATGTTAAGTTAGGAATTTTTGTTTTAAACAAATGGCTTATCTTGTAAAAAGTTTTACCATTTGCTGTAATTTATCGGGAAAAAAAATCTCAAATTTAGTATAGCCGCATAATCTAAGTAAATTTTATAAAACAAAAAAATTCCAACTCATTTCCTCCTTGGGAAATTGTGACCAATGTCTAAAATAAATAGTATATAAGAAAAAATGTCTAAAAATATTTGATATTGTAATTTTGTCTACCTATTTTTTTTAGGGAGAAGTGTGAGGAAATGTGACGACCCTACAACTAATTACACAGGATATATGCCCTGTGGTTAACGCTCTCGCTATGCCCCGATAATTTCAACAGCACAACGGCGCAACTAGAACCAACGCAGAATTTTCTTATGATCTGAAACTCATATAGAACTCAAACACACTTTTATAACATGTACACATAACGCAAGGGTCATGTTTTATCAATAAAACTCATGTTCAAGCATAAAGGAAATTGTTCTATAAAAAAGAATATTTATTAAGAGACAACAAGCGCAAAATTGAGGATAATAAAAATAGAGTAAAAATAAGACACCCTAAAGGCTCTAGAACGAAAACTGTCTCCATAGCCGTGACAACGAAGTACACTCCAACGTCACACACTCAGTCTTTACCTGCAAATAATCACACAAATAGCAAATAGGGTGAGTATGAAAATACTCTCAGTAAGTAACCCACTCAAAGATGATAAACAGTTAATCAAGCAAACAAGCCTCATAAGCTAACCAGACTCCCACTTTCAGACCATACTCAGCTAGACGACTGACCTAGCCTTACCCCAAGCCCACACAGGATTGCACAGTTCCTCGTTGTACGTAGAGATACGCCTCCCTAACTAGCATGCTCATAAAGTACATAGCTTAGACCCGCCCTGCAGGACGCTCGTAAGCTATCTCGCCTCGAGACTATTATTGCACACGCATTGTAGCTCACCTCGAAGCACTTTCATCCCTGGATTGTTGTCATGTCTACTATGGCTACCACAGGACATCATCGCCCCTGGACTGTTGTTACACATACTGTGACTCACCACGAGACGGCTCCGGACTAGCTGTGACTCCACCCTAGGACGCCGAAGAACTAGCCCGCTCAACACGTGTGTTCCATGCTAGTTTCTCGTCACACAAGGCTACAGGACAACGTTCCTTAATAAGGGGTAAAGTGGGGGTCACTAGCCTAATGAGTCCTAAGGCACACCCCTCTCAACTTGGTACCAAAGTCATACTCAAAGATACATAATAACAATCATATGAACAATACAAGCTACATAACATTTGTGATCCACAATCACACATGCATCAAATAAAACTCAAGTCAAACAAAAGTTGACTATCAGCCAAGATTCACAGTCATACTTACTTTGCACATTACTTCATAGTTAAGATGCGAGGAATAATCCAAATGCCTACTTACCTTGGTGCTAAATTCGAATAGTGCAATTTTTCTTGTTTTTTCATTTCTCCAAAATTTCGACAACCTCATTACTATCATGAACGAGAGCGAGATTTGAGTAAGAACGAGTCTTGAGTGAGAGCGAGAGAACTAGAGGCAGAGTACTTTTATGGTAATTTGGACGGAATGCACAATACAAAAAGAGTCATATATCATTAATTTTAGAATATTGGTCAAATCACATCAATGCGCATAACATGAAAAAGAGTCTTTCATGCACATTTCTCAAAACAATTATGATATTGGTAGTTTTTTAAAATCATAATAAATTAAAAAAATGAATTGGAATTTGAATTATCGTAGAAGAATGTTGATTCATGAAGTCATAAAAAATTTTAAATCACCCCACCTTCAAAATAATAATTATTATTATTAAATAAATAAAATAATCAATCCCTTGGAGAATTTTTTTAGTTAATAAGTGTCGGGTGGGGGAATCCTAATGTTCAACCTTCATGAATGTAAAATAATTCTTTTAATCCATTTTTAAATATAAGAGTGGGTTTTCGGAGATTATATTAATTTTGATATTTTCTATATTATTTAAACTATGTGCTTCAGTATAAATCTAACCTAATTTTTTAAAAGGTTGAGTTTTATTAGGACGATGGACTATTTAAATCTTTATACTTTATTTTATTCATTTGGCCGCATTTTTTAATTTACAATGGGCTCATATAATTATTTTTTTTTATGTATAATATTATCTAAACTATGCGCTTTAATATAAATGTAACCCATTTTCCAAAAGGCTTACTTTATTAGGTTGGACAAGTTAAATCTTTAAATTAATTTTTCATTGATTAGGCCTTTTTTAAATATACCATGGGTCATATTATTAAAGATTAATAGGTCATATTATCTAAACCTTGTGCTATAATATAATATATAACCCACTTAAGTTTAAGTTTGCTAAGTTAGACATCAATTCGATCATAACTCTTTTAATACGTTAAGGCATTATATCTTAAATCAAATTAGATGATTAAATTCTTATTTTCACATGATGTTGAACTAAAAAAAATGGTTAGGTTGGAAAAACTAAGATTCCATTTATATAATCATTTTAGGTCTCATTTGATATCTATTTGATTTTTTGTTTTTGAAAATTAAGCTTATAAAGACTACTACCTATAGATTTCTTTGTTTTGTTATCTACTTTTCACAAATGTTTTAAAAACTAAGCCAAGTCTTGAAAACTAAAAAAAAATAGTTTCTAAAATCTTATTTCTTTCTTTTTAATTTAGGTTAAGAATTCAAATATTTTCCTAAGAAGGATGAAACCATTGTAAATAAATTGTGAGAAAACAATCACAATTTTCAAAAACCAAAAACTAAAAGTCAAATGGTTATCAAATGAGATGTTTAACTTTTTTTTTTTTAGTTTTTCAAAATTAAGTTTTTATAAACACTACTTCCACTCATGGATTTCTTGGTTTTATTAATATACTTATTTAATGTTTTCAAAATCTAAGCCAGGTTTTGAAGACTAAAAAAGTAATTTTTAAAAAGTAATTTTTATTTTTAAAATTTGGCCAAGAATTTAAATGTGTTAGGCCCCAAATCACGAAATATTATCAAAGGAGGGGCAATAAGGACAATACAATACTTTTGACTAGTTAGTTAGAAAGAATGTTAGGAATTTGAGGAGAGCCTCCTAGTGAAAAAATTATTCGGTGAGGTTGCTACAATATGGTTAGTAGTTTTTCATTGTTTGATGTAGAGAGAGAAGTACCTTGTCCAGTGATTTTGTATAATTGAAATTGCCAGAGAACAAAATTGGGTTAATCAAGGCGTACAGAGACAAGATTACAAATGTTAGACAAGAAGAAAAATGAGAGAGTGAAGTTCTCGAGTAGAGGAAAAAAGAAGAGAAGGCAGACGCCATTCAAGAGAGTGAGAGATTGAGTTCTTGGGTGACTGAGGCTTCGAAAGGGAAACGATCCTTGTGCGTGCGAGTAAGAAGAAGACTCCAGCAGACGCGTGGACCAGCAAAGGACGCGTGCGAGAATAGAAAAAAAAATCTCAAGCAGACGTGTGGCGCTCTGATACCATGAAAGATACCCTTCAAAGACTAGATTTGTCTTATTCACAATATGGAAAAAGAGAAGGTATAGAGGGTATATATATACACTAATCAATAGAAAGTTTAATAATAAACCACTCTTAACAGAAAAGGAATAACTTCTTACAACTATATATTAACAAATATGAGGTAGCCACATTGTGGCAGTCTCATTAAATAATTTGTGTGTAGAGTTGGTTGGGGGCATGGGAGCGTAAGGGAGTATTTAGGCTTGAGGTCAAGTGTTATCATCTTTTTATGCTTCTTGTTAGAAGTTTTGAATTTGAGAGAGAAAAAAGAGAATTTACCCTCTCTAATGGGCTTGGAGATTTTGTAACGCCCTAGCGCAATCGTTTTCTGCTAATTATCAATACATTGTAAGGAAATACAATTACAAAATGTTTCTTTAAAAAAAAATGAAAACTACCGTAAAAAGAATTGCGAGAAAAACAAGCTTATTTTTCAAAAACTTAAAAATAAATGATTATCAAACCGAATCTAAATCGTTAGATTTGGTTTTTTGAACCGTGTTAAATTATTACTTTGTAAGGAAATTCAACTTGTTTGTTTATAACATGTTGGGATTTCAGAATTGGTATTGTTATGTCAAGACAATGGCAGAGCAAACGGCATGGACAAGAACAAGAAATGGATTTAGTGGTTGTGAATCCAATGTTAGTATTAGGACCTTTGTTGCAGTCGACAGTCAATGCAAGTGTGGTTCATATAATGAAGTATTTGACAGGATCAACAAAGACATATGTGAATGTTATACAAGGTTATGTTGATGTTAAGGATGTCGCAAAGGTTCATCTTTTGGTTTATGAAACTCTTTAAGCTTTAGGTAGATATATTTGTGTTGAGGGCATGCTTCATCACGGAGAATTGATCGAAATTCTTGTCGAACACTTCCCGGAATACCCTCTTCCAACCAAGTAAGAATTCTCCTCCCTCCAGAAATTATTCGAAAAGATCGTCACAATATAGTTGATAGTTTTATATATATCTAAATTTTTCGAAATTGTATCAAATGCTTTTAGAGATATCCAAATTTCCAAATCTACATTTAATGGTTATTAAGAGGCAACTATATTGTGGCAACCTTATTGAATAATTTTCTCTCCCTCACAAAATTAGTGAACTTCCCTCTCTTTTCTCTCTCTTTAATCCTCTTAAAATCGTAATGTCCAAACGGAAGAAATTATTAGAGGAAGTTGGAATAATACGTAGTGTTTGTTTTAGATCAATAGAGGTAGAAATTACAAATCGTATTTCATGTTGAGGATCTCACATTGAAAAAATAGAGTACTGACCTTACAATTTATATGATACATGCATGTGTTACTCCTCTCATAACTAATTGGTTTCGAAATGAAGCTCTACGTAATCTAATATGATATCAGAGCCCATAAAATTCAAATGGGTATTCGGTCAAAAAATTGAGATTCGACTCAAGAAATAGTAAACCCAAAAAAGCATCATCTTGAGGGGCATATTAAAAATCCTTCATTGAAAAAAATGTAGAGTACTAGCCTCGCAATTTATATGACACATGGGATACTCTTCTTATAATTAATTGGCTTTGAGATGGAATTTCATGTAATCTAATATTTCAAAAATATGTTTGGAAGCATACACGAATTTTGAACCTTATAACCACGATGAGAGGCAGTCATATTGGTGTAGCCACATTATTATTTAATAATTTTTTTCTTTTTTAGGATAATTTTTAGAGAATTTTTTCTTACACTCCATCCTCTCTCTTTTTTAATTTCTAACTTAGAAAATTATTCGAGAAGACCGCCACAATGAAGTTGGCAATGCGTAAAAGAAAAATTATAAAAATACCTTGATTTTATATCTGACAATTATTAGAGGCAAGTAGATTTTTGAATCTACCTCTAACGATTATTATAAAATAGCCACATTGTGGTGGCTTCATTGAATAATTTTTTTCAAGAGATGCGGAAAAAGCTGATCACTCGTGAAAAATTGATATGGTACTTTCTCTCCCTCTCTAAATCTTTTGTTTCATATATGATTTTGCAGGTGTTCAGACGAGGAGAACCCTAGGAAAAAAACCCTATAGATACTCTGTTGAAAGCTTAAGGCACTGGGTATGGTGTTCACACCAGTGAAGCAATGTCTATATGAAACTGTGAAGAGCTTGCAAGAAAAGGGTCATCTTCCTCTTCCTTAGAATCTGTAAATTAATTTTATCTAATCTTTCTTCTTCTTCTGTTTGTCAAATTAATTGTACCTCTCAAAACAATAATTTTTTTAGTTCAACAGGTAAGATAGAGAACTTCGAACCTTTGGTCGATTCGATCTTCTGATATTCTTATTGAGAATATAATGTTCTAAATTGGTGAGCTATATGCTAAGTTGACCTAACTTATTCTCTTTGATGTATTTTTGAATATCCAACAAATAAGGATGTATGAATAATTTCATATACCAAATGTTTTGTTATGTGAAATAATGAATTCTGTATCTCTAACCAACTTAAGAGTGCAGCTCAACTTGTTAAGGTATTAGTGTAATTTCTCTTAAAGGCAATAAATTTAAATGTATATATCAGGTTTGAATTGTATTACTAGGAAAAACAAAATGTAACTCTCAATGATTGTGATAAGTTTGTTCTCTCACATTGGCGGTAAATATTGTAGGATCTAAAGGCAATACTAGAGGGGGTAAATAGGGGTTGTCTACCAATTTTTTTTTTTATTTTGAATTTCTAAATTTCGAAACTTTACTAAGCAACAAATAACAAAATTCAACAAAACCAAAATAGTGAGATAAAAATTGAGCGCTCAAATGTTAAAGCAGAATAAATCCTAAATCATGCAGTATAATGAAATAATTAACTAGAATAGTAAATAAGGCACAAAAAATAAAAAGGATAAGGGAAGAAGACATTGAAATTTTATAGTGGTTTGGTAAATTGTCTACTCCGCTCCCCAAGTGATAGCATGCAAATATTCTATCTTATTTCTTATATTTTAACTAGATTTTATACTTAAAATATGTTCTTTGATGGCATTTTATGGTTAATTTCAGGAAACTGAGCTTGAGAAACAAAAATATAGTGTTCGACATTTTGGTGCAATTTGGAGCCTTTGTGTGCTTAATTTAAGATTAAAGAAAAATATAGATGTATTTTGAGTATAGTAAATATTCTAGGAGATTCTACATCGAATCAAAATTCCAACGCATCAAACTGGAGGTCATTCGGACACCCGAGCGAAAAGATATAGCAAAAATGGTTGCAGTGGATTGTCTGGCAGCAAGCGCAGCATCTCAACGCTACGGAAAACGAAAACACGCATTTTTTTACGCGGCACAACGTTGCAACGTTGTCCCTAGTGCCCCAACACTATGTTGATTGCCTATATATACATCTTTTTTATGTCATTCGAAGGGGAGTCGTTTTTTAGCCAAATTTCACCCTAAACTCGATTTCTATAGTACTAAGGGGGTTGGAAGACTATTTTGGGAGGCCAAATACAATAGTGGAGGCTCGAGATTGTAACGGGGCTTGGACACGAGGACTGGCACTGACAACTAGAGTTCTTTCTTCTTTTTCTCTTAGATTTGTAGTTTGATTTATGGACCTTAAATACAGATTTAGTTTTTTTTTTAGTGATTATGAGTAGCTAAATTCATAGTTAGGGAACTGATGTAGCCATATTGTTTTGTTATTCTAGCTATTGATTTGAACTTGGTTGTGACGAATTATTTTTGGTAGTTTATGCTTAATGCTTGTTTTTCTCTAGCCAAGAATTGCATGATTAGTTAGTTTAAGTTTAGTTCGAGAGAATAATCTTTAAACTAGAATAGGATTACCAAAACTTGTAGTAAATCCTTGCACGAGAGTGGGGGGTTCTTTGGGAAGTAGTTAAAAGAAGTTTCTTAATGCCTTGCGTGCTATTTAAATCTAAATTGAGACTTTAGGTTTATAGTTGTGCTTGAGGTCAATTGAGCTCGAGAGAGTTTTTTTTTATTAAATTCACCTTCTTGCTTATAATCTCACCACCAAAGTCAAATCTTTGTGCTAGGATAATAAAATAATTGGTGAAATCAATTCCCTGACGTTTTTCTCATAAGTGTTTCTCCATATTTTTTTAGTCGTTATTTTTATTTTTTTTTACATTTGAACGATTTCTTTAGATAAATGAAAATTAGTATCTTGGTAATCAATTAATCCACAAAATCATTCCTGAGGACGATACTTGAATCTCAAAATCACTATATTAAAATTTGACACTGTACACTTGCAGTTTTGCATGGATACAATTTCGTGCAACACCAAGCCTCATTCTTAGGTATTTTACTAATTTGATACTCTTGCGAGTGAGAACTAAACCGACTCATCCCTCTTTTTCTAGGAAACTATTGCATAAAATAATATTACAATACCGCAAGTGTACGAGTCAAGTTTTAATATAGTGATTTGAGTACAGAGTATCGTCCTCAGGAATGGGTTTCTATATTGATTAATTACCAAGATACTTATTCTAAACTTTATATAAAGCAACAAAACTTTGATAGGAAATGAAAACAAAGATAGAAAAGTAAATATACAAGTGGAGACACGAATATGATAGAATGGTAGGAAAATTGATTTCATAAATTAATTCCTTATTTAACGCATGTCGAACTATGGTTGTGAATTTATAAACAAGAAGTAAAAATACTTAAAAGAATCTCTCGACCCATGGTGAGTCTCGTGCACAACAATAAATCCTAAAGTTTCCTTATGAATTTTAAAAGTATGCACGACATTAAGTAACTTCTTTATATGTTTTCCAAAAAATCTAAGTTATTCTCGTACTAGATTTACTAAGGATTTTGACAATTTTGCTCTAATCTAAGTTCCTTTCTCTCGAGTCCACTTAAACCAATAAGATCGATGAATTTAAGAACGAATTGTCAAAAATAAATAACACAACAAAGTTTAATACATAGTCAAATAATTTCAAAACATGTTATTCAATCTCTAACTACAACAATTAGCTACTCAAAATCACCATAGAAACAAGCTAAAGTCATAGAATAGTCTTTAAACTAAGTTACAAACTAAAAGAAAGAGAAATAAAACTCTTATGTGTCGATGTTTGTCCCTCGATCTCGAGCTCCCGTCATGATCTTGAGCCTCCACCAACGCTTTGGCTCCCAAGGAATGTTCTTCTTGGCTAAAAACTATCAAATTCAGTCCCTTTAAAAAGGGTACAAAGTGTTCTATTTATACATAAAATCGGCACGGCGTTGCAACGCTAGGGGCAGAGCGTTGCAACGTTATGCCCTAGGCGCCGAGCAAATAAGGAAACATCCAGTGGCGTTGCAATGCTGCTGACAGCGTTGCAACACTTCTACCTTAACGCGTGCACATCCTATCGATATGGCGTTGCGACGCTGCAAAGTCGTCTTCACGGCTTCACTAAGCAATTTATCCACAACAACGGCATTGCAACGCCTTCACCTCGGGTCCAAGTGCTTGATTTGTTTTTTCTTCTTTCACTTGATGTTATTTTTAGCTCCAAAAAGCCTCGATTTGAACCCGAGTAATCCATAACATCTCCAAATGGTATGTTTAAGCTCTAAACCTGAAATTGGATGATTTAAACACGTAAATGCTCTAAAATTATCATAAAAACTAGCAATGTATAAGCCTAAGGATAGCACATTTTGTGTGCTATCAGAAACTTAAATCTTTTTTCTAGTTCAGGATTAAATCAATCCAATTTTCATACAACCCAAAGTGTGAAGGGAATTAGAATTTCCCGTAGCGGAAGACGTTGTGAAACGTCGTTGTTTCGTTGTGTAATTCGTATCTCAAAATCGAACTAATCCAATTATTTCTAGGCTAAACATGATATTAACAAGAAGAAAACAGAAAGTGTGAGATGTACTTAGTTGTTGAAGAACTCTTTTTCGATGTTTCCTTCTCCGGTCACGAACTACTTCGTACCAACGATCTCTACACCACGATCTCTCGAACCAAACAATTAGAACACCTCCGAAAGGACTTCTCGATTGTTCTCGGTAGGTTGAGGGAGAGCGTGTGGGACTCCCTTTGGTTTTGGGTGAGGAAAAAGTAGAGAGAAACTTGAGAGAGTTTGAGAGAAGGTAAGAACTCTTGGAACTCAAATTTCCAAAAATCCCAAAAGAAAATTCTCAAAGTACAAAAAATACTTCTTAAAAGCAAAAGTACACCAATTTCCGATCACAAAAAAAAAATTGCTTAAAAAATTTCTCACACATAGTGAAAAGGTCGGTTAAGAGAGTATCAAAATTTTGGAGAATTGGATGCCACGTCAGCCAAAAGTAACTGTTATGTTCCACGTCAGTTGTCATGTCATCAAGGTCTTTTCGGTATGCGCCAAGTCAGCAATTTTGCCACGTCATCTATCATGTGTCACAATTTTTCTTCTCATCTTCTTTTGCTCATATCTTTTTCGTTTGGACTCCGATTTGAACTATTTCAAGTGCATATTTGGTTTTTTGAGCTCTACAAAGTAGACTCTTTGAAACACTAAAAAGATTAGTACAAAATATGAATTTGTTATCATCAAAATATTTAGTTTGATTGAAGCCCTAAAACTAACAAATATTTGTCCTTACATTATAGAAAATGGTGACAATAAGGTCCCTGGTAGTAATTTAATTTTTTTTGTTTAGTTTAACAATCATGAAGGTATAGAGAATTGAACCGTCAATATTTAAAATGGTGATCGGTGTTTTATCCCTTGAGCTATACTTACATGGTAGTAATTTAAAATGTGTTGTTACATAATCAAATACATATGAATGGATACATAATAATCGGAATGTATTTTATTTTAGAATGTAGAAGGTATGTTGGTTAAGTCATTGTACCATCAATATCACATATCAAAAATTTAAAATTCCACCCCACATATTGTCGAACTTGAAGAAAGTATGTTGGCTTCATCTACTCAACCAAATTTCATGTATTGATTGCTTCTTCAGGGTTATTCAAAATAGCTAACGTGAGAAAAACTCAACTAATAAATGTATTATACCCTTAACCAAGAGGTTAAAGGTTAGAATCTCCATATCTCCACATGGGTGTACACTCTTAACTTCTAATTTAAAAAAATAAAAGTATGTGTTAATGTTTATAATTTGTTATTTACTTCATAAGAACATTTTACCCAAATTAAAAGCATGATTGAAAAGAGAGGGAATATTATTGCTTTTCTTTAACCCTTACCCTAACTCTAATATTTATGGTTGGAAAATATTTTTTAATATTTTATTCTTCAACCTGAACCTAGTTCAACTAGCTAAGGTGTATATTTTCGACTAAGAGAGATCAAAGATTCGAACTCTCTTGCTTCACATTTTGTTGAAAATATACAAAAAAAAAACGATACTAACATTCTCTCAGTAAGGTAAAATGACTAAATTATAGATTGTGAAAATTAAGATCGCTTTATATATATATACAAACCCACTTTTGCTCAAATCCCTTTTATTCAAAAGTTATTATGGAAATTAGAAAATAGATGACCATGTCATGTGTTATCCATGTATCCAAATTTAGTATTGTCAAGTGGCAAACTCCTCATAGCCAATGTGTCTCCCATGTGTCATCCAAACACCATTGGTTGGCGTCCAAAATGCACCACATCATGCTCTCCATTTGCCTATAAATAGTGGTTGTAATGGCTTTTGAAAGAGATACCATTGGTAAAATTTTAGACCAATTCTCTTCTACTTGCTCCACTTTCTCTCAATTTTATTTCTTATTTAATTTGTCATATAATTCCACTATCTCATATTTATATGATATATATTCTATTTCCAAACACTTTTTTATTATTATTATTATTATTATTATATTATATTAGTATTTAAATATTGATAAAATTATACTCGATTTCCATCATATTTTCACGACAAAAGCAACTATATTTACTATATTCGCTATTTTGACCCCAAATTATAGCCATCCATTATGAGAACAAAACAATACAAGTTTGGCAGATTGAATGAAGGAGAGAAGAAGATAAGAGGCAGCTTTTTTTTAAAGAAAGTGCTTATGATTATTCCAATTTTATTGGCCCCATTTTTATTTAATATTCACCATTGTTTAAGCCATGGTGGATGGATAAAGATTTTCCAAGGCCTATTCTCCACTATAAAAGTTGGGATTTTTTTTTCCCAACAAATGGATATTTATGAAGTTAATCTTGTAAAAGTCTGCCTTCACAGTGCCTCCACTTTGGTTGAATTGTGTTAATGTACTCTCTTCATTCATTTCTTTTTTTTAAAAAAAAAAAGATTTTAAATATGATATACCAATCAATTGGATTATTGGTGGTAAAAAGCTTCGAATTCTATTAGATATTTGTACTTTAAAATAAATTCTTTTAGTTTCTGGATTTTTATACAAATTTATCTTAATTAGTCTTTGTTGTTAAATTGGATTTGTATTAAATAAAAACAATAAGAAACATTTTTTCAAATTCAATACTAAATTTATGTGGTATATGTCTTAAAATTATACAAATCTACATGAAAATTACTATGAACTTTAAACTTCCATCCGAATATTTAAGTGTTATTTTGAATGGAATAATTCTTTTATCAACTTTGTTAGATAAAGTTTTGTTTCAAAATATATCACATATTCTTGTGCACTTATTCTTTTACTAAGGGTATTTAATTTCTTTAAGAAAATCCACCAACAAAATTATAAATTTCAGTTCCAATCATCTTTTTTGCATTAAAATATTGATAAGATTTGATTCTTCTTGGTTTAAAATTGTTAATTTATATAATAAAAAGACAACCCACTTGGAATAATCTACTTTACCGAATTATTTTCTTTCTTTTTTTTGTAGTACATCAATAATTGGGGTGGGGAATTCGAACCCATGACTTTTTGATCATAAGAGTAGATAATAATAATATTAATTATAATATAGTAGTAGTAGTACTCGACGATATTTTGGATTTTTGGATGGATGATTAAAAAATGTGAACACAACCTGCTAGATGTTTTTTTAGTTCAACACAACATGTAGAGTTTGAGATAATCCTGACCTTTCAATCGAGATTATATGTCTTAATTGAGTTATATTCAAGTTGGCACCATTAGATGGTTCAAAGTTAGTATTTATAACTCCAACAATATTATGCCAAATTAATATGAACATGATATATCTATCATCAATCCAAATATATATAGGTCCCTACACTCTTATAATTGTCGAACTCACAAATATATCTCGCATTCAATGAAATCTCTAATTCTTAAATTATCAATCAAACTAAAAGTTTTGGAAATATGGGAGAAAACTAACTTTGCAGGGGTTTGAACACAGAACCCTCTAGACCATTTTCTCTAATACCATCTTAAATCACCAATCAAACTAAAAGTTTAAGCTAAGAGTTTAGTGTAAATTTAATTATATCAACATAGTCTAACACTAATTAAGAAAGGTTTAGAATTTCCTTGTTCATACCCAACTCTTTTTTAAAAATTCCATCTTTATTATCATTTTTCTTTGGAATAACTCCCTCATGTAATAAGGAATCTACCTTCATTAGAGAATGATTAGTAATCTTCCCATATTTCTTAAAATTTAGTTACTTTCTTCCCTCCCAATTTATTGGGTTAGAAATAGATTTGGAGTCAACATAAGCATAATTCTATCATAATTGACATCTACTCTTTTGTTGAGATAAGAGATTTAAATTCTCATACCCATATTTCTTGTATTAAAAAAAAGTTAGGAATAGCTTTTGAAAAAAAAAAATATTTTTTAAATAAAATAAATTTCTTTATTTACCTTTGAAAAATAATAATAATTTAAATTAGGTTTAATACAGGGGAATTGTAATGGGTAGCACAAAAATATTAGTATATTTGCAAACTTAGCTATGATTTTTTAGATTTGCAAATCTAGCAAATTTTTTTAAATCTGATTTCCATTTTTTTATTATTTTAGATTTACCCTCATTGGTGTAGTAGCAGGTATCAGTAGTATATATGATATACTTTACATTTGGTATATCAGTAGTATATGTATATCAGAAGTATATCTGATATACTTTATTTTTATATACCAATATATACCTAAAACGAAGTATGTTAATAGTATATTATTGGTATCCTTCTGATATACTTTATTTTTATATACCAATATATACCTAAAACGAAGTATATATGTTAATAGTATATTATTGATATACTAATACCCTTCTTTTAGGTATATCATTTAGAATGATATACTTCCTATATATCCGTAGCAAATTAGAGATATTTTGCATATTAGTATATCACTAATGTACTTCATTTTAGATATGTTTATTTCACTAATATACCTAACATTTAGTATATTATTAGTATATCGATGAAATGAACATATATCATATCTTGATTCTTGATATACTCTTAATTAACTTCATATACATATATCAGTAGTATATTAGTGATATACTCTATACAATAACACATCTCACACAATAAGATATAACAATCCAATTTGGTTTTAAATTATGAATTCTACCTGAAATAATTTAAAACCATAACCTGAAATTTACTCTACCTGAAATGTCGGACATTACAAATAGCTTTTGAGATCCCGTTATATACTTAATATTACTGAATAAAGTATATCATCATAAATCACTATCAAACATAAATCACTATTTGTGATATATCGTTGATATACTGAATAAAGTATTTTGGTAGTATATCACACCGATATATACTTAATATTAGTGAAATCAACGGCTATTAGTTATTTTTTTGTTAGATATATCATTGGTATATTTGATCTATTGTTAATAAACTACTGATTTTTTCGATATTGAAAAACACGGGAGGGCATTTCCAAATCTAGCAATAGTTTTTTAGATCTCGTTGATATACTTAATATTACTAAATAAAATATATCAACATAAATCACTTCAAGCATAAATCACTATTTGTGATATACCGTTGATATATTAAATAAAGTATATCGTTAGTATATCACACTGATATATACATAATATTAGTGAAATCAACCGATATCATATCATTCATGTAGTTACTTTTTGGTTGGATATATCATTGGTATATCAGATCTATTATTGATAAACTACTGAATATTACTCAATAAAGTATGTCAGCATAAAACACTATCAAGCATAAATTTCTATTTGTGATATAATGTTGATATACTAAATAAAGTATATCAATAGTATATCACATTGATATATACTTAATATTAATGAAATCAACAGAATCAGTAGTATATCACTTATGCAGTTATTTTTTGGTTAGATATATCGTTGTTATATTAGATCTATTGTTGATAGACTACTGATTTTCTCGATATTGAATAATACGGAGAAGGTATTTGTAAATCTAGCAATAGTCTATTAGATACAGTAGTATATCAACAGTATATCTGATCAGTAGTATATCAATAGTATATTTCATTTTAGGTATATTATTAGTATATCAATAGTATATCATAAGTACATCATCAGTATGTTTTGTATAGACTATTGATAGGCTATTAATATACTTCATATTGAAAAATGCACACGAAAAATATAAGGATTATTTTTTACTTTGCACGCCATCCGTTTGGGTTGGACCTTTTTTTTTACTATTTTTGCAAATTGAATTAAGGAGTGACATGAGTGTAATATTTATATATTTTTTTGCTATTTATGCAAGTGCCCCTTTAATATAACTTTTTTTTAGTGATTTTAGATTATAAATGTGTTTGTAAAGAAATTTAAATAAATAAAAAGTACTATAAAAAAATTACATTAATTTTAAAATGATATTTATAGTAGAATACTTAAGAAATAGATTATTCAAAAATAATTTTTAAGCGATTAATTTAAAAATGGCAAAATACACTTTTGGTCCCTGAAGTTTGTAGTTGATGTCTAATTAGTCCCTGAACTTTCAAAATCAACACTTTAGTCCCTGAGGTTTGGAAAACAATTTTAAATGATCCCTGGAGTTAAGTTGACCGTTAGTTGACTAACGGAAAAATGATATGCATGTTAAATTTACTATTTTTAGATGAGGTGTTAAAATCTATATTATTTTAACATTATGTGGATATTTTTTAAAATTTTAATTTTATTTTTTCTTCATCTTCTATCTTCTTTTCTGTTCTCTTCATCCTCCATCTCTATTTCTTCTTGTTTGTCTATTTTTTTATTTTTTTATTTTCTTGGCTCCACACAAATATCGAAAATGATGATGGCAAGAAATATTTTTTCGTCGCTTTGACAACGCCTTACTCAACCACCCTTCTTAATCCTCAAAAACTTGTCTCTATCCAGAACTTTAAAGTACCCACGTGTTAATTTTTCTTTAATTGATTCGATTTTGCGATGAGTTTCTTTTTTTTTTGTGGTTCTATTTTTTTTTTATTATGTGGAGTTGTGGTTTGATAAAAAGAAAAACAAAATCCATACGTAAGAAATAGAATATCGAAAAAAATGCACATGAGAAGTCTCAAAATAAAAGAAAAAAATAATCTTAAATATAAATAAAAAAAAAACTATATCATCTTAAATATAAATTTTGACACATTATTTTTTCGTTAGTCAACTAACGGTCAACTAACTCCATGGAGCATTTAGAACCATTTTCCAAACCTCAGGGACTAAAGTGTTCATTTTAAAACTTGAAGGACCAAATAGACATCAACTTCAAACCTCAGGGACTAAAAGTGTATTTTACCCATTTAAAAACGATGATCGAAGAAGCATATTTATAATTTAGAATCATAAATCAAACAAATTTATTAGTTAAAGTACTTTTTTAAAAGATAAAAACATTTTTATTGAATTTTGAAAATATTTAAACTAAAAAGTATTTGGAGTATACCCTTAGGTTTATCGTTTACCTCCATAATACCTAACCCCTTAGTTTATAAGTACATATTTGAGAAGCATGTTATATTAATATATAGTATAATAGTTTGTGAATAATTTTGCACCTCAAACACAAATTATTATAACTCATACTAAATAACTTTGCATTCTAAATACATATCGTATAACTCTACAGACAGTTATAAATCACAGAATATTATAACCTAGATTATCATAATCTACTCAACGTCCCAGATAAACTCTAATAAATTATGTTTTTAGATTTTGGTAATATTATGATAAGTTTCATACAATGAATAAGGCATTTATACAGCTTCCTAGAACTTTCAAAGTTCTTTTATTGACTTTTCTTGACCCCATGGGAAATTGATCTGATCTGAATGATTTTTTTTTTTTTGTGGAATAATATGTTCAAATATTTTTTAATTAAGAGAGCATTTAAGATTATCATAATAATAAAAGTTTGACCCCTTGTGGATGGGTCCATGTTGGTTGTCTGTGTGTGTGTTTTTCCATTATAGAAAGCAAACCATGTGCCCTTCATTTTTGAAGGGATTGTAATATTCCTTTCTTAAATGATTTAAAAATTTTCGAGTTTTTTTTTCTCAACTCTGAATTATTAGTCGAAGATATATGTTTTAACTTGTTTTATATTTACATTTGTCGCAATTTTAATAAGTTTGGAGGTCAAGGGAACTTGAATTTGTATATGATTTTTGTCTTTGAATCATAAAATGAATGGGTATAAAAACCAAGATGATAGTATCAAAGTTAATATTTGGTCTATGTTCTTGTCTCCTTAGAACTCAAGGATACACAATTATACAACCTATTGAACAAATTCTATTAATATTCGGTATGAGTTTAATAATTTATAAAAGTTAGTATGTAATAATAGAATGTGTGTTTTAAATTTGTGTAGCTCGTGGAATTAACAAATTAACAAGGTAAGTAACCTAGTACTAAAATTGTTAGGGACAACGACCCTCCACATATCTCCACATTGGTATGATATTGTTGGGAGTGCGACCAAAATCCCACATCGACTAGAGAAGGGGAAGATCATGGGTATATAAGTGAGGGATAGTATCTCCATTGGTATGAGTCCTTTTGGGTGAAACCAAAAACAAAGTCATGAGGGTATATGTCCAAAGTGGACAATATCATACTAATGTGGAGATATATGTGGAGGATCGTTGTCCCTAACTCTGGTATCAAAGCCATGCCCCTGAGTCGTGATCGATAGAATTCTCGGGTGTCGAACAAAGGAGGCGAGCCTTGAAGTGTAGTCATGGTGGAGATTCGTGGTAGAGAGCTCTATCGAATACCAGGATAAGTGAGGGATAGTATATGTATATCCATTGGTATGAGGCCTTTTGTTTGAAACCAAAAACAAAGTCATGAGGGTATATGCTAATGTGGACAATATCACACAAACTACTTTTTTAGTTTTAAAAATTTGGGTTGGTTTTTGAAAACATGTATAAAAAGTATATAACAAAAATACTGGAACCAAAAATGTTTTGTAACTTCTTTTTTCACAAAATATGTATACTATAATCTTACATTTAAATTTTTCAAGTGCATGCATCTTGCCCTTTTGACCTTGTTGGTTTAAGTTGGGTTCAAACAAATCTTTTCATCTTCATTATTTTCTTCTCTCTCTTTTAGTTTTTTCTTGGTGGTTCAAAATTTCAAATCATGAGGATATATATAGAAATAATATCAAGGAAGAAAAGTATAGTGACAAAACAATTATTTTGATGTGGAAAAATCATAAAGTTCAAACAAATAATGAGTTGTGTTAGGGTATATTTATGGAACACGTTTCTAAAATCGTGCTTCTAGAATTGTGTTAAAAAAAGAGTTTTTATATCCGAAAGCATTTATTTTTTACCTCAGATTTTTTTTAGTTCAACAATAAGTAGGCATGAGAACCTCGAACAACACACACTTTATGTCAGTTGAGTTATGTTCAGTTTGATTTATTTATATATATCCTTAAATTTTGTGATTCATCCCTTAAAACTTCAAACTAATTATAATTGTATTAATTAATTATGACCTTACACTTTCACAAGTTAATCAATTTAAACTATTCGTTAGGACTCCATTTTAAAAATGTTAAGTATATAATTTTCACATGTGTATAAGACTTTTTAAAAGGAATGGAAAGTGAAATATTGAATTCAAATCAATAGTAGCAGTTTTTCATTGGCTCGTCTTCCTCTATTTTTTTTCTACTTATTTATTAAGAATTAATTGATAATTTTTCTTGCTACTTTAGTAGGATTATTTTGGGAGAAAATCATTACTACTTTACCACTTTAAATGATTTTGAGTTGATTTTAAATGAATCAAGTCAAAATAGTCGCATCTCATTAACGGGTAGTCTAAATTGGTTCACAAATAAAATTAGTTTAGGGCTTAAGTTTTTTTTTTTTAGTACATCAACAATTGGGGGTGGGGGATTCGAGCTCATGACCTAGACATACTTAATGTCAATTGAGCACTCTTAGTTTAGGGCTTAAGTTTTTTGTTTAGGGCTTAAGTTGATAAAATACGCTTTTGATCGGTGAAATTTGAGTTTAGTTTCTATTTGGTAGAGTTTTTAAAAATAGCACTTTGGTCCTTGAGATTTGAATTTTGTTTATATTTGGACCTTGAGGTATCAAAAGTGATATGTTGGGTCCTCAAAGTTTGAATTTGATTTCTAATTAGTCTTTGAAGTTTGAAAGTGCTCTCTAAATTATCCATAATAAAGTTGGTATTGGTTGACCTAATGAAATGATGACGTGATAGTTAGCATATGATAACTAAACTTTGATGATATGCATTTTTTAAATAAGTTTAAAATTTTTTATATATTTTCTTATACTTAGGGACCAATCGGAAATCAAATTCGAATCTTGGGAATGAAACCTATCATTTTTTGAAATTTCAAGAACTAAATAGAAACTTAATTCAAATTTAAGTAAGTGTTAGTTTTAAAAACTTAAACTCAATTCAAATCTCCGTTGTCAAAAGTATATTTTATCATTGATACAATTATTAGTTTCATTATTATTAGATTGAGCTTTTAATTGATACAATCTCCCAAGTTCGGGATATAAATTAATTTCTTTTCCTATTTTTACTACTATATAACCCTTTTGGCCTTTTGAGATGATAATAGAACCTTATCCACAATGTCATGTTTGGATTGAGACATTTTTCAACGTAGTTAAACATCTCTATATTAACATGTTGATACTTCTTTTGTAGAGTATAATATTGGGAGGGGAAAAAAAAAAAACTCTCTTGAATATGCCTTAATTATGCATATATGTATAGATAGTTTTAATGAATAAACTTCAAATTTAGTGTCATCATACTCAGTTTATCTAATGAACAACAACCATCCATTATCAGCTAATGTTAGGTCAAAAAAGTTAAAAGTTAAAGCCCAAATACAATAGCAATAAAGTGTCATTTCTAAGAGAAGAGAGAAAAAAGAGGGGCCAAAAAGGTAAGTATTTAATTACTGTTGTGCTAAAAAACCCTAAAAAGCTCAAGTGAACACTGCAAAAGTCAGGCAGTTAGCTTAGCTAGCTAGACAGTATTGCAGGTAGATTTTGCTTAAGCTGATTTAACTTTTTTTTCCTTTCCATTTTGCTGTGCTTCTGAGTTTCATCAGTCTGTTCTATTTCCAAAACAAATGAAACCAGCACCCAATTAGGATCTGATCTGCCTTCCTTCTATGGCTTCAAGTTTTTCACTCTATAATTTGTCAGTTTACATCATTGGTTGTTCTACTTCTTTGAGGCAACTGCATGCTTACTATATCTTCGCGTCCCGATGTCTTACTCGACTCGTTGCTCAGTCGTAGACTTTCTTCTGTTGTTAGAGCTAAGAGATGAGTGATCTCCTTGGTCTTTCTAAAAACCAGATAAGCAATTCCTGCTAAATATAATGCCATGCCTGAAAATCCTAGTATCCCTATGAAAACAACTGCTACGAGTTCGAGATCGTTGTGAAGAAGCACGTGGATGAAACGGGTTACGAGGTAGTATATATTTATAGCCATGATGAGGAAACCGATGATCCATGTCAGTACCGTAATCTGCATTTCAAAAATGTATAACGAAAATTAATCAAATGATCACAGCTGGGTGTTGTCAAGAGTGTGAGAGCCATTTCATGTCATTCATCAGTTCATCCTTAAAAGATGAAACTAAAAGGAGAATGCATTTCAAGAAGAATAATCCAGTCTTTCCTTAATTACAAACTATACAAGGCTTCAAAATCAACTCTAATAAGCATCATTCAAGACAAGATCTACTTAATCAAAGCAAGTGTTATAGAGAAGCTACTTGAATCAGTCGAAATTACCGTGGTGGAGTTGACATGTGGTCCCATCTTCGTCTTGCTGCTTGTAAACTTCAGAAGAGGAATGAGAGCAAAAGGGAGTTCAAATGACAAAATCATCTGCCAAAAAAGAAGATTGCAGGGAGTCAAAACTCTTTGGCCTTCAATTTTAACCAGAAATTGATCGGCACACTACAATGGAACTATGCCAAGAAACTCGGGCCCTCAGTGAAAAAGATGATGGAACAGCATTAAATCCTAAGCATATGAAATACGAAATCTATTCAATGATTGTCGATCGGTTTACCGCTTCGAACGGCGATACAAGTTTCAAAGTGAACTCACTACCATTTTCTATCAATTTCTACCTGTCAATTGACTTTGTTTAATAACATGCATAGAATAAAGACAGGTATTGGCAATGCATATGCTGACTGGTAGTTACACCTCAATCGCATTCGTGGGGAAGTATATATCTTACCGACGCAATAATGATCAACTTCCCAGCCCCAGAAGACCCACCAATGATTGCAACAATCAAACTAGGAACAATGGCTAAGCTTCGCGTTAAAAAGTTTCGGATCCATGGCGTCAGTTTCAAATCAAGAAACCCCTACAAAAAAAAATGATATAAACAGGAATATGTCAAAGATGAAGGAAACTCAAAGAAACAAAACGTACAAAAGTATTAAAAAGTTACTTGACATCAAGCATTATGGAGTACCCACAAGTAGGTCCTGTTTATGACCATGAAAATTCTGAAATTTTTGAAACCTCTGACAAGCTATGTCCAATTTACTCAATACCAATAATATAAACAGACCAGAGCGGGAATTCGAAATGTAAAGAAGCAGAGCTTTAACATGGAAAGAGGACCAGCATAGTACCTGCATAACATACTGTCCTGCATAGGTTCCTGTTATGGTAGAACTCTGACCAGATGCTAACAGAGCAATGGCAAAAAGTTTGGAACTCCATTTACCCAATACATTCTGAAAAAAGTATAGAAGACCTCTGTATGAAACTAGAGCACCATTGGTGAGGAACCAAATCCCATGAGGTAAACAACAAGGATATAGGCAAAAGTTGCTAGATCACACATACTCTCAATAAAAATGAAGCTTTATTCAAGTCCAAGTCACTGCAGCTCATTTGGTCCTCTTTATTTAGATCTGGGGAATTGCAAACTGCACCACTAACAGAAATGACTGACACATTAATGAGGAAAGCCACCAAAAGAGCAAAGCCACTCTCTATCATATAAAATGTGCAAGCTTCCTGTGAAGAAAATGTGACTGTTAGCATGGTAGATTGTCGAATTACAATTAAAATAATAAAGCAGAAACTAAAGCATTGAAGCACTTTTATGAAACTATGAGATATTTACATAATAAGCAAAAAGTTAAATAGATTTTAAACTCATTCGAAAATTTTTAAGTAAAGAGGAACACGCAGATTAGACTGATGAAGACAAAACATCACCTTGATGCCAGAAACAGATCGAGGTATTTTCCTAGAGAGCACCAGTGCAGAGTGAAGAAAGAGATTGTGTCTGCAGAGCAAGTAGTTAGACTTAGAATATTGAGAAGTAAAAGGAAAAAAAATGAAGGCTATGAATGTATTGAAGGATATAACAGACGTACGGCATAACCATAGCACCAAGAAGTGAAATTGCAAGACCAGTAGCACCACTTCCTTTTAATTGGGGGACGAATAACCCATAAAAAATTTCTCCGACATCAGGCTGTGCATAACCCAGCTCCAGGAAGAAGCAAATCGCAATTGTCAAGACAAGAAATGCAATCAAGAATTCGAGCTTTCTAATCTGCAAAGTGAATCGAAACACAGTCAAGGTGAGCATAATATATTATTCAATGTAAGTATTGAAGCAACGCTTATAGTCTCTATTACCACAAGATAAGTAAAATCCAGAAAAAAGTAAATCTAGAAATACCCCATATTGCTGCAGCCCAAGAAGGACTAGTGTACTAAGCCCTGTCAGAAGAACGCCGCACCAAACAGGAATGCTGAAGAGCATATTCAATGCAAAGGCGGTTCCTATAACTGGAAACAGAAAGGAGGAGATGATATAAGAATAACTTCAACAACAAACGACAATTCTATACCAATGAATGTCATGTAGCAGATACAGAATACAACATCCCCACAGCAACTCTAAAAAAGTAATAATGATAATTTTCTTCTCCTCATGGAAGCCATGATCTTGTGTTTATACATTTTTAACTCAATATATGCTTTTCGGTTTGCTTTGTACACTTGATCATATCCATGTCAAACAGCACAGTTGGTTGATGGACAATCAGCTTTTACACCATATGCCGAATAGTTATGATATTTCCCTTCTCCTCCACCTAGAGATGCTAACAATACTAGCTTTAACAAAGCATTCATTACAGCGACAAATAGAAATCTCCACTGGCAAACTTTTTAATCCGATGACTGTTGTTGTACAAATCTCAGTAAATTCGTTTTGAATAAACCATCCAACATGTGTACACCAAAGGCAAAAGATTAAACATGCAACAATTGTACTTATTTTTTCTATGACCAAGAGCATTCTAACGGGAGTGCTATTAGGATAGAACTAGGAGGGTTATTGGAGTATTACAGTTTGTTAGGACAGTTTGTTACACATATAGAAGGGGTTAAGGAATGGATTGATTTAATTGGCTTAGGTTGAGTGAGAGTGCTCAAGAAAGGGAGGATCCAAGTACCTCAAATTACTTGGACTATCTCGTAGTTCTAATATCTTCTATATTTCAATATTTTGAGTCTACCATATTTTTCACTCAACTATTAGGTTCTAATGAATAGGATTACTTTACATTACCTTCGGGAATATCACATGCAACAATTGCAATTTCAGCAAGTATCCATAGGATGAAATTTTGCACCTTGGGGTACTCAGCTTTACAGTGCTCTGCTAAATGTTTTCCTACAATAAGAAAAAAATATCTAAACACTCTTGAAACTATAGAAATATCACAATTTAGAAAAAAGGAAAATGTTATGCGAAAATCATTACCTGTGACAACCCCTAGATTTGCTGCTAAGGATTGAATGATGAGGGCAGCACAGGAAGCCACTAATATGATCCAAAGCAACTGTTTTAGGAGAAGCGGTGTTAGTTGTCAGGTCAATTAGGAACGCAACAAGCATGCACAATTCGAATGAAAAGACAGGACTTTGGTTTTGCATGCACCTCACCTAGTCTCACTCTATTTGGTTGCTAAGGAGGAAGGATATTAAATCTTTGATATGTGGCCACCATGGCTTGAATTCATTCCTTTTAAGCCCTTTATTATTTGAAAACTTGGAGATATTTTCTAGTTCTGAAGTTTGTCTTGAGTAGGTTTATGGGATTAGGCTGGAAGCAGAACTATATATATATCTTCTATACCATGATAGTTTTAATGGTTGAATAGAAATGATTTAAATGAAGAAGTCTATGGTGAATGGTTCATCTCAGCAATCCATAGCAACATATTCAGTTTATTACTCAATAAACTGATTCATCCATATAGAAGGACGTGGGGATAAAAAAATAGAAAGATGATACCAAATTGTGACCACAAAATGATGTGTTTGTTGGTTGTTAAAAGTAAAGCAACGATATCAAAAAGACCACTTACGTACCCCATACTTGTACTGTGCTCCAGATTGCAGATCGGTTTCAACTGAAAATAACAATACAAAATCTTCAGAATCCCATTCATAATGGAATAAAAGACACAAACCACAAATCTAAAAGTAGTGTACAAAAGAGACAAGCTACAAATCTTACAATTCCCAGGATCAATATAAGCAATAGAAACAAGAAATCCTGGGCCCATGTATGCAAAAAGGTTCTTCCAGCTTTTCCTCTGCATATAACACGCAACAGTAGCTCTCAATTGAAAAAGTTCCTTCAGCACTTTACTTCATAGCTTACAAGTTGCTTAAACTTAAACACCGTCTTATTCAAAGTACAATTAAATAACTAATTAACCAATAATCTGTAAATTCTCAACAATTAATCATCAGAACAACAAAAATTAAGGCTCACATCAGGAACAACAATCTGATCAGTTTCTGGGTTCTCGATCAACGGTGCGTGCGAAAAACTCTCATTTCCAGCTCTAGACAGGAACTGTGGCTGCCCAGAATTAGACCCTCCAGCAGCCATTTTATCGTTTCTCTTCTTTCCCCCCCTCTTTTTGAAACGAAATGGAATCTAAAGTTAGCTGCAAAGAAAGCTCAGAGTAAACAAACAAACACAACCCATTTGCTATCTCCATCAGAAATCAAGTAAAACGGGAAATTAAACGAAAATAGAGTAAGCTTGGACTCAGATAAGGCAAAATTACACAATATCCAGAACTAAAAACTAATCCCCTGTTCTGCTAATCCATAGCTGAAGAGGTCAAAAACTCGAAAGAGAATCGGATTGAGAGAACACAATCGAAGAATTGGGAATGAATGCATTTTGAGTAAAAAGAGAAAGGGGAAAAGGGGGCAACAGATCTCAGTTCGTAAATTTTCTGCGATAGTTTCAACGAATCGAAACAGAGAATTAAGGCAAGTGATCCGGAAGGAAAATGAAATTGGAGAAATGGGTTTTGAAGAACGAACCTTAATCCAGAAAATGAGAGGGCGGTGCTGATGGTGGGTTCGATAAGCTGGTGGTCAGAGCTCCCGCTTTGCTTACTCTTTCAGACTTCTCTCTCCTTTAAATAACCTCCATACCTTCATTTCTCTCTCCTCTCTTTTCCTGTTCAGCTCCCTTATTTGGAAGAGCATGGAACTGTTTTTTAGTTTTATTTTATTTTTATTTTTTTACTCTTAATGATTTTTTTTATGATGGTTGTTTGTTACAAATTTATATCTTTAAGATTGTTTAAATTTTTTTTTTAATATTTTCTAACATTCCACATTAATAATAGGCTTTCTCTTTTTCTGTTTTTTTAATTTTTTTGTTATTATTTTTTAAAATATTTCTAAACACTCCACTTTTATACACTATAAAATAAATATGGTTATAAATTGCTATTGTGAAGACATTTGAATTTTTTTAATTCAAATTGAATAAAAGACCTCTATTTTTTATTTTTAAATCATTGATGTCTTAATAAATGACTTGAAGAATAAATAAATGACTTTGTGCATTTCTAACATATCAATATTTTAATAGGTCAATTTTCTATAACAATGAGTAATTATAGATTGAATAAGTTACTATATACTAAATTTTATAAAATGAGTATGTTTTAAATTTTACAAGTGAGTATTAGGTCTTATTTCATAAAATTTAAACATACAATACTTTAAATGCAATTAATAAAATGTATTTTGATATTATACTAGCATGTGGAATTAATTCAATATTTTTATGACAATAAAGATTTAATTGAAAAAATTTCTACATATTAGAGATGAAATTAAAAATATTAATAGATTAGTGAAAAATTTAAAACTATAATTAGTTATAACAAAATAAGTATATATATAAATATAAAAGCAATAGAGGAGAAAATAAAAGCATCTACTTTTGCCAAAATCTGTTGAAATGGAGGGGAAGTTAATGAAGGTTGCATCTGCTGAAGAATTAAAAATTGAGTGGAATGGGTCTTTCAAAAGAACCCTAATTTTCTAAAAACTCCCCTTTCAAGAGTATCTCTCCCCTCAAATTTTACAAAACTTTTTAGATAACAATACATTAAATTACAAATTTGTGTGTATAATTTAAGACATCTCTAAGTTGTAAATTGAGTTAATGATTAGTCATGATGGTTAATAATAGTTATGGGAACAACTTATATGTTGTTTCATACCCAAAAAAAAGAAAGGGCAAAATGGTGGGATTTGATAGAGATCATTGCAAATATGAATTGGATTAGAGATGGGTGGTTAGTTAGTTAGTTTGGGTTGATTACAATTAAGGATTAAAGTGTGTGATGGTTGATTGTTGTGATTATTTGATTAGTTATTGTTATAGATGTTAGAAATTTATTATTAGAAACTTTGAGGAAGTTTTAATCGTCAAGTAAAAATGAGAAAAAGTAGCTACTGAAGTGTCGAAGTGCTACAAGTGACGACACTTAACTTTAGTTCTCATTTTTGTTGGAAGGGGTTAAAACCTTCTATCCTAGTTAAAAGATTTGTTGTCCGCTCTACATGTCTGTTGATGTCCCAGGTGTTATTGATAGTAGATAGTGGTTTCTGCATCTTTCTCGATCATGTGTAGAAGAAAATGTTCAGTGGAAATGATTAGGGTTGACTCGGATGTGGGTTAGCCTATCTAAAATTTGGCCTTTTTAAGATTATCCTCTACTAGCATTGAGCACAAGTAAGGTAGAGGAATTTGTCTTGAACAATTGCCTCAAATGGAGTTTCGATGGTTGAGGTATGTTACCTAGTTGACTTTGACTTTAGGAAAATGGTGCATCTGTTAAAGTAGGGTGGCCTCGAGAGGCAACATTGTCTCTGACTGAAGGGGTTGCTAGAATGCGGTTAATAGTTTTGCATTGTTCCATATGTGAAAGAAACTGCAAAAGTTTTTTGAATATGTATTTAGTGATTATTAGGATATATACAAATTTTCAGATCCATACTAAATTGTTACTCGGAGGCAACCATATTATAGTCGTCTTTATTCAATAATTTTTCTCTTGTTTGGGGCTAAGAGTATTATTTAGTAGATACAGAGGTCTCTACATCTTGCTCAGACATTGTGCAAAAAAAGTGGTTGAACGGATACAACAAATTGACTCGCATGTGAGTTGGCTCGTATGAGAAATTTCCTTTTTAGCATTGTCCTAAACAAGGGTTGGTGACAAGTAAAGCAATGACCAAGTGAAATAGTGCAACTCCAAAGGCAATGTGTGTTGCCACTTGTGTAGTCTTGAAAATGTTTAAGATCAATGGTAACTTTATAACAACGCCTATAGTTCAAGAGTTTAATTATAATATAGCTCTTATAATTTAGTCTTTGCAATTAATAATTTTGTAAGAACATAACTCTTTATATTAATATTTTAACTTTAGGTTAAAGTATCATTTTGGTCTCTGTACTTTAAGCTTTATTTCATTTTAGTCCATGCATTTTTAAATGTGTAATATTAGTTCTTGTACTTTTAATAAAGCTTAAAATGGGTTCTTAGGATAAGTTATTTGAAGTTAATTTTTATCAAAATTGGTTGAATAATAATAATTTTAATATAAGAAAAGACACAATATGATCAATATACTTCCAAAATGTATAGAGGGAAAGTTAAAACTATAATATGGATCAATTTTAAGTTTTATTGAAAGTACTATGAATAAAATTGGACATTTAAAAATACATGAACCAAAATAGAATAAAACCTAAAATACAAGAACCAAAATAGTATTTTAACCTTAATTTTAATATTTATGAACAATATCTATCTAATAAACACAAACATATGTTCTTGGGACATGTTTATATACATATAATTTATATCCACCTACATTTAATTCCAAAGCCTCACATAACTCAACCAAATCCTTACGGTTAGTTGACTATTTTTTCTTCAAAAAATAAATGATAATAATTGCTGAATATTTAATTTAGGCTTTTTGTTGGAACAAGATCTTAAAAAATCAATTTTTACATTAATGCTACATTAATTTTGTTATTAAAAAGATTCGAAAGACGAATTCAAATTAAATACAAAACCTTATACTCTAGGTCAATAATTACTCAAAAATAGCAAAGAGAAAACATATTTCAAACAAATAATTTGTGGAAAACTAGGTAATGTGAGCATTTATTTTGCTTATTACCCCGAAAAAAAATATTTATGAAAATAGTAACTTTATCTCTTCTTTTTATTAATCCTTTACTCTTTTATTCTTTTTCCTCCCTTTTTGACTAAGACTAAAAAGACTATTAATCTTTTGAAAATAAATAGTAATATACACGTTTTTTTTTTCTTGGGGGAGGGGGAGGAGAGTGACATTAATTTGTGAATCTTACCAATGTTGAATTGTTTAGGGAAAAAAAATTAGAAATTTTGTTTTAACGAGTAGAGTTTGTGATTCGTAAAAGTGAATGTAGGAGTTAAAATATGAGTTCTCAATCCTATATATCAACACTATAGCAAGTACATTTAACGTGGAATAAACATATTCGAATATCAATTTTAGACTTGATTAATTTCAAAAGTTAGAATCTATGTTGTAGCTTAGTAATTTATAGAATGAGAGGTAGATTTTAAAAGTTTGAGTCAAAATAGTTTATGTATATAGTTAATAAAAATAGTACATAAAGTACTTTGAAATAAATAAATTCATATAAAGGTTGCCCACTCCTCTTTGAACACAAGGCTTTTAAACCTCTTCTCGTATAATCCTAAGTTTATGCATTGTCTTAACTTCTATATAGTTTTTTTTAGTACATCAACAATTTTTTTGGGGGTGGGGAGGATTCAAACTCATGAGTCATGACCTCTTAATCATGAGTCATACTTAATGTTAGTTGAGCTATATGAAGATAACACGTGGAGAAAGAATAGTTCATACTATCTTATTAATTTTCTCCAATCAACACGTTATTTATACACGTGTAAACAAACTATATTACAACAATAATAATAACGGTCTAACTAATGAGTAAAATAATTCATGTATCCTAATAAGCTAGGCTCGGGATAACAACTTCCATATAGTTATGATTGAACAATGCACATCTCGACTGAGCATCCAATAACCAATCATTCGAAAGCTTCAAACTTTCTTTTATCTTTGACTTGTTTCAAAATCAAGTCAATTGCAATTACCTATACATTCAACCAAAAAAACAATATTGCTTATGCATAATCGAGAGTTAGAGAAGTTATCAATCACTCTTCATGACTAATGTGCTTTTTGAGAATAAAGAACTTCCACCTCTCATGTTCCAAACTTTACCCGACACTTGAAAATCTTAATTTCTTTATATAAATTTCTCAATTTAAGATCACAAACTAAACAAATCAATTACTCTTTTTCTTCCTTCCTCACTTTATTAGTAATCCAACCTACTCAAGCAAGTCATACCCAACCCAACTACTCTCTTTTTGTTCATGCTTATCTAACAACTATCCATCAAATTCCACCTTTGAAACTCAATCTTTCTACACCTAAAGTTAAATTGATTTCAAAATTTGATCTTTTCAAGGTTGAAAAGTTTTTCAATTTCCACTAGGATCTTCCAAAAGTAATAAAAAAAAAAAAGAAAAAAAAAATAGAATCTCTCTAAGTGTTAAAAAAAAAAGTTCGATATTATAACGTTAAAAAAATGGTTAAATTTCAAGTTTATTCTCTATACTTTTAGATATGTGGCTATTTTGTCCCTAAACTTTAAAAAGTGCATAACAAGTCTCTAAACTTTCAAATTATGTCTATTTAGTCTCTAAACTTTAAAAAAGTGTCTAATAAATCTTTAAACTTTCAAGTTTGTGTCTAATAGATTTTTGAATTTTTAATTTTGTGTGTAATAGATCCTTGATCTATCTGATGTTTTTTAAAATTCACAAACCTATCAAATACAAAATCTAAATTCTAGGGTTATATTAGACATAAATTTCAACTTTATGACTAATAGATCGCTTAATTTAAAAAGAAAAATTGAATATGTTAATGACTTATTAGATACAAAATTAAATTTTAGAGATCTAATAGATATAAAAATTAATAATTCGAAGATATATTAGATACTTTTTAAAAATGAGAGACTGAATAAACACAAACTTGAGAATTCAGATACTAAACTTCTAATCAAACAAAAAAACAAATTTACACAACTATTGGGCTAAAATTGATCCATCATTCCCATCCCCGACCATTTTGTGAACCCTTTTTTTATTATCCAAACACATGGCCTTTTTCAAAGAGATTCCGTGGACCAATAGAAGCTCGGCATCAAACCCCGGGGCCCACAAAACGTAGGGCTCAGATCATTCGTTATATACGAAACGAACACACCTGATTCCTACCCTTTTTCCTCAAAATTTACTCTAAAAAAAGCATAATTCGTAACGTGTGGCGGCCGTATGCATCACGCACTCCTCTACCCTCCCACGTGCCGCCACGTCATCAAAAGCTCCTCCACTGGGCCCCACTCCCCAAAGTACAATTTACTAAAAAACACACAGCACTGACAAAAAAAGTCAAAGTTCCGATGTTGACATTGACAGAGTTGGAAAATTAGGGGGAAAAAAGAAAAAAAAAATCCTATACTTTTTGCGGGCCCCACTGGGTTTTTTATATAATATATATTGTTTTTTATTTTGGTTTTATTATTTGATTCGGTGATTCGGAAATGGACGGTTGATGTTGGAGTTTGAGGGTGTCCCTTTTTTCTTTTTTTCTTTTTTTTTTTTTTTGGCTGCCATTATGTTTGGAAAATAGAGGAAACAAATTGAAAATTCTTATATTATTCTTTGCTTTTTGTTTTTTGAATGATTGATCCATATTTGTTTTCCCAATTTTCATCATAAAAATTTTAGAAGAGGTTTTTTTTATTTTTTTTATGTAGGTGTCAATTTTATAGGGTTTATTAAAGAAAAAAAAATCTAAAAGAAGATGATGGGAGTTAGAAACAATTTCATTTAGTAGTGGAATAGTTTTTGTTCCAGCAATTTTTACGATGAAATGAAGAAAGTGATAGGAAAATAAAAGTAAAATAGAAAAATATTGGTATGTTCGTGAAGAAAACATGACTTGAATTGAAGCTTGACCGAATTATAAATCTAATTTAATAAAAATATGGTTTGTTTTCGTGACTGATTAAATCAATGAGTGATGGTAAAAAGATGAATAAAAAAAATAGCAATGCATTTGCATGCTGAGAAACAATATGCAATTCAAATAGATGCTTGATCTAATAATGAAAGATTGCGTTGTCCGGCTAAGTAATGGCTTTTCTAAGTTGGAAAAGGTTGTTTGATTGAAAGGTGAGAAATATGCGGTACTTATCCGTGCTAGTATGATTTATCACTTAGACAAGTGAGAATACAAGCCTACCTTTTATTGAAAATTGTCTTGTCTGTCAATCGAAATTTGGCATATATGCGATCATATCATGAAGTTTATTGATATCAAGTAGCTTGATGGTCATGGTTGGATTGCAAACGATCATATCGGGGTATGCAATAAGAAAGATGCCCAACATTTTATGATTGAGATGTTTCAAATTAGTAACCTTATCTTGTTTCACTTGCTCAATAATAATGTGGTAATAACTAAACTTTGATAACTATTTTTGACTTTCAAGTATGTCCATCAATATTGGAGGGTTGGAAGGATCTTCTTATCTTATTTATGATTTGATTATACACTAAATCAAAGTGTGTTGTTTATTTATTATTTAGATTGAATTAAATTAAAGGGCACGTGTCACATAGAGACACTTTAGATCATCTTAATTAATTAAAGAAATCTTTTTAAAAAATTATAATAATGGTAGTATTTTTCTATTGTGTTGAAAATTCTCTCATTGTTAGATGCTAAGAAGAAAATGCTTGCTTTTGGATTTTGTTTTAATATGTTCTTATCTATTATTTTTTGTGTGGAGAAAAACGGTCAAATTAATATCTAGTCATATTTATTTTTGCTCATTTTCTAAATATTAGGTATAGATTGAGAATGGGAGGCAGGGGCGGATCTACATAGAAACTAATAGAAACTAAATGGATTATATGATATATAGTATAAAATTTATGGATTATATAACATATAGTATATACTACTTTGTCGCCGGGCGTTTTTTTTATACAAAAATAGCAATATATACTTTGAAAATGGGAGTTAAGCGTATTTATGAAATATTTATTGCAAAAGATGAAATGAACCTAGAAAGAGATATTTCAAAGAGAGGTTGAAATAACCTAAGTAAATGATGGACCGAGTGGAAATGATTTTAAAGTATTTGAAAATGAGTTTCTTTTATTATTAACTATATAATACACTGAAAATATAGCTTGACTTAGCAGTCTTATGTCCAACTACCATGCTTGCATTTTTCTAATTTCAACATTGTTTTAGTTTTTTAATGTGAATTTTGAAATTTATTAATATGAATCTTTTTTAAGTGATTCGATAGTGAATGACCGAATTTTTTTTTCTTATAATCACTTTTAAACTGGATTAATAGTTAAAAAAAGTTATTATTAACCAAACATTGTTTTAGTTTTTAATGTGAATTTTGAAATTTATTAATATGAATCTTTTTAAGTGATTCGATAGTGAATGACCGAATTTTTTTCTTATAATCACTTTTAAACTGGATTAATAAAAAAAGTTATTATTAACCAATCTAATTATTTCAAAAAAAAATCTAAACACTCTAGATTTAAAAAATTATATATGTTTTTAATTCTACATATTTTCTTTATCTATGATTCTATTTAGTCACTACATGCTTTCTTTTCTTCTTTTTTTTAAGTTTAATAATGATATAGTGGAGGATCGAATAACTTTTGAGACTGTGTTTCTTTCACCGAGTTATATTTGGATTTACTAATCATTGTATTCATTTTAAAGGTAGTTGCCTACAAAGTAACGACTTTTTTTTTTTTTTGTAAATTAAAGTGAGTATTTTATATAATATATAGGGAAAAATCCATGATTTATATATATTGGCTTAAAGCCCACTATTAAGGGGCCATCCAACAAAAAGATCAGATCCATGATTCCATTATATGGGCCCAGGCCCAAGTCGGTTCAGAGAAATTGAATCAGCTTCAATGGACAGAAAAATAGGCAGACCAAGTTGAAATATTTTGACTTTGGAAAGTGCTTCCAAGTAAGACCAAAGTTTGTTAAAAAATCAAAAAAAAAAAAAAAAAAAAAAAAAAGAGGAGAAAATAGTAAAAACATGTTTGAGAGGGATTTTTAGAATAACTTTTCTTTTTTTTCCTTATAATAAGTAGGATGGAAGATTCGAACCTAAAACTTTTTGGTCAACGTACATATTTTAGATCAATTAAATTGTGCTCATGTTGGAAACTTTTTTTTTTAAAGTAAATAAAAATATTAAGACTTAAGTAGGACGTGTCCCCATTCAACAACTTCACAATGCATAGTTCAAATAACAAATGTTTAAAGAGAAAAAAAGAGTAAACAAATCTAAATTTTGTTTTTTCTTTTTAATATTAATACTATGTCACAAATTAGAAGGTGAGGACTTAAATTAGAGATATTCATGGGGAATGACTTCTTTGTCTCTGCCCCATCCCCATTTCATTCTCTATCCCGCGAAATTCTACATTTAATTTCTCAGGGAACAAGGCAAAGATTTCGCGAAGATCGAATTTCTCGCCATATATAATTCTATGTTTATAATTTTAATTTTTATAAATTATTGATTAAATATTTTTTTTTTGAAAATTTCTACATAAATTGTTAATTCTTAATAAGAGATTCTATTTGCCAAAAACAGAATAGCTCAACTGGCATAATGAATGTGTTAACGACTCTGTGCTTTGAATCTCCTTCATCTCTAATTGTACTAGAAAAAAAGAGATTCTATTCCAGAGAAACTTTTTAATTTTCTTATCTCGGGGCGACGACGAATAACAGGAACGAAAAATGTATTTTCCAGAAAAAAATAATTTAAATTTTCATCTCCTATCTAAAATAGAAGTTATAAAACCTAATTCCCCTCTCCATTAGATATGGTCCCTGTGGAGCGCATAGAAAAAATGAGAATCTCTAATTTAAATCACCTGTCTAAAATAGGAGTTATAAAACCTAATTCCTTAATATGCTTAGATATTTGACCGTTTGCAGCTACTTCCATTTTAAACGTGACTCCTTTTTTTTTTTTTTTCTCTCTCTCTCAAGGAACACATTTTTTTAATATACACAATTCGAGAAGATAATGAAGAAATAGTTTATGTTTGAACTTACTCGTTTAATTTGATTCGACATTTTATGAATATTTCTTAAGGTCTTTTTGTTTAATTTTCTTTATATGAGAGATTCGAATCTTTATTATTTTTTTTTTTGTTAATAGTACATGTTTTTTTCTAATTGAACTATGTTGATATTGATTTTTTTATTTAATAAGTTATTAGAATTTAACTCGAAAGTCAACCACCATATTTTCTCTATGGGTCCTTTGTGAATTGATCCAAACATATTTTCCACAATAATTTAGTGACAATGAAAAAGATAAAACTTTGAGTCAAATCAACTAATTAGGTTCATGAATTTGCAAAAGTACTCTTGCCTTTCCAAACAACATGTATGTTCAAATTCAAATGTTCTAAATGACAATAACAATTTTTTTTCAAAAGGCATAAACACAAACAAAAATCTAGTAAATTTTCATAAAAGTAAAAGAGACCTTTGTTGACAAGTTTGTATTCGCTGATAAACTTTCATAGATGATTGAGGTGTGTTATTTTTTATGTTGGAAAATAATGTCTTATTAGGTATAAAAACTGAGTAATACTAACAAATTGATCACAACTTAACTGACTACATATAATTACAATGTAAAGAATTATACATACATTATATATAGCAACAATTCAAAACTCTTGAACAACATATTGTAAATAGTCGAGGCACGCTTACTAATCACAATTATTCGCTCTACACAAGTTACAAGCATACTACAACGATCATCTCAGCATAATACAACGACTAACTCCGATAGATAGCAACTTCAAACTACTCGGATCTGGCAGAACTCTTAGATATTTACTATCAACTTGACTCAAGATTAAATGAAAAGAGAGAAAACTCGTCAATTGGAATGAGATGCTCCAAATGAAGAAATAAATTGTTATTACAGGCTAGCAATTTAGTAACTTTCTAAAATCAAATTAATATAAACAATATGAAACATATATCAAAGTAACTCAATTGTGTAGTTACTTGTAGAAATTCAAACAAAACTCACAAATTTAACTTTTTAAGTTAAATATGTATAAGAAACATCAACACATTTGGATGTTTCAAACCATTTTGAAACTTTTGAATTTAAAGTTAAGTAACATCAACATCAATTAAATTTTGATATTCCAAATCAACACTTTCTTTCCTACTTTTTATTATATAAAATCCAACATTTTATACATAAATATTCATCTAAATTTACTCTTATAAAAAAGAAATTCTAATGTACTTGAGAGAATTCGTAGTTTTACTACTCTATACAATAGGCTATTTTCATTTCCCCACCTTTTTTGGAAAAAAAAAATTAATAATTGAATAATTAAAAAGCTTGTCCTTTTTGAGTTGTAATGTAACTATATATAAAGAGTTGTCATGTGTCTCACCAAAAATATTGAGAGTTTAATGTTCCAAGATAGAATACAGTGGGGGACCTCAAACAAGTTTCCTAGCTAAGATTTTGAATGAAAACAAATCATATGAAGTATTTATAATTTATAGATTATAATATATTAAATAGGATAAAATGTTAAAAAAACATATTTAATCTCTTACTTTGACTTTAGAATGTTTTAACTCTTACCTGCAATAGTCAACATTCACCATAACAACTTTGCTGGTTTATTATCATTAGTCATCAACTTTTATCAATAACAGATATAATAGAATCACATCAGTTTCTTATTACTTGTCACCAACTTGTATGAATGATATGTAGTAAACTATTATTTAGAGTTGGGCAAAAAAGGATCGAAAATCGACTCGACCGATCAAAACTGATCGAACCGATTTTGGTCGATCGATTTATTGAAGGTATCAGTCGGGATCGATTTTTTCCTTGGCAAAAAGTTCCAAACCGACTGAATTGACTGAAATTTTAAAATATATATATATATACATTATATAATAATAATAGAAATAGAAAATTGTAAAACTTTTACATATATTTATTTAAAAACAGTAAATGATTAAAAAATAAATAAATAAACCACCAAACCGACAGGTTGGTCGATTTAAGGCCAAAAAATAGGGACCGACCAAACCGACCAAATTTAATCGATTCGAGATCGGTTGGAAAAAAAAAGCTACTCCGACCGATGATCACCCATACTAGCATGAACTAAACCTAATACAAGATCTTATGAAACCACTTTATCAAGTTTTTTACTCATAGGTTAAAATTTGTGTACTCAAAATTAAGGAATCTAGCCTATGTTTGATATGTAAATTTGCTTTTTCCTAGCTATAAATTTGTTAAATCTCACTACTGTTATAAAGTCACGTGGATCGAACTCACTATTTTTATTGTATACTAATTTTATCAATTACAAATTTACAAATCAAATACAAGTGCTACGCACATAATATTTTTATAATTGATTAATTTATATTTGTAAAATCTAGACATAACTTATACAAATCTAAACTTCTTAAATTAAGACTTCACATAAACATAAGTTTATTAAAATGGTAAGTGGAACATCCTTTAAGGGGATGTTTGAGACACTAAGTGAGTTATAATAACATGAATTATAATAGTATGTAGATTCTAATAATCTGTAGAAATTATATAATATTGTTTAAAATGCAGAGTTTGTTTAATTTGGAGTTATAATAGTTTGTATTTGGAGTGCGGAATATTCTACGTGTTATTATAATTTGTTTGTTTCAAGAGATTATCCCATAATAGATAATAATTGTACTTTTTATTATTTTTTTAATACAATAAATGTAGAGTACATAAATTTGAATCTTCATACTCAATTAAAAAGTGAATTAGGTTCGTATTAGTGATAGAATAGTATTCTACCTATCATATGTCACCCAAAAAACTTATATACAAGAAACTCCAAAAATATTAGACAAACTACAACTTGTCAAAACCCATAACATAAATTTGTTATATGGAACTTGTCAAAACTAGTAAACTAATCACACTCTCTAACAAAATCCAAGTATTTTACAAGCAAATCCTCTAAAGTATTTCCAAAGTTGAACAATTCTAAACACATAGCTATCAACTCCCACTGTCTTCTAATCTAAACCAAAACCATTCAAGTCTATACTTTACATTCCTTCCTCCTCACAAACACATCAAACATGGAACTTCAAAGATAAACTTCTGAACATCAATGCACAAAAATGGCTTCTTCTTCTTCTTAAATGGTCATTTTGCAAAGAATCCACCATTATAGACACTCATTTTCTCCTTGCCAGCTCCAAACTATGTCTTTCAATGCAGGCCTCACATCCTTCTCACAGAACTTATTATACTCAAAAGTGTCACCGGCCGACTTCGAGAACTCGACGATTGCCAGCTCCGGGGCAGCCTCGAAAACCTCTGCCGTCATGGTCAACTTCCCTTTCCTTCCCTCCTCCTTGGCCTGCAGCCTCACCTTGAACTCCCTAAGATTAGTAGCCTTGAAATTCAGCTTCACAGCCAGAGATTGAAGCTTGGCTACAATGGCTGAAGCAGAGCACTTTGAAGTGAAAATGGAGGCTTGTTTCTTCTTGGTTTCAAACAAACTAGACAAGTCAAAACCAGAGGACATTGAGGAAATGAACTCAAAGGCATTGTAAAAAGGAGGAGAAGATGACAATAATAATTTAGGATTTCCTAATTCAGAAATCTCATTGTTGAACTCATCTTTCTCACTAAATGACACTGGCTTTGTGAAGCCCTTTTGAAACCAAGGACTTGCCATTATCTCAGCCATTGAAACCCTTTTCTTAGGATCAACAACCAGAACCTTGGAAACCATTTCCATGGCTTCTGAAGTAAACCAAGGAGGAAACTCAAACTCAGCCTTGAAAATCTTCCTATACAATTTGATTACATTATCAGCTCTAAATGGCAAAGTCCCAGCAAGCAAAACAAACAGAATCACTCCACAAGACCAAATATCCGCCTTAGCGCCGTCGTAGCCTCTCTTTCTGAGCACCTCCGGCGCCACATACGCCGGAGTTCCACACCGTGTGTGAAGCAAACCGTCGATTCTGAGCTGCTCCGGCAGGGCGGAGAGGCCAAAATCAGAGACCTTCAAGTTCCCATTCTCGTCGAGAAGGAGATTTTCAGGCTTCAAATCACGGTGAGAGACTCCACGGCTGTGGCAAAAGTCCACGGCGGAGAGAAGCTGTTGAAAGTACTTTCTAGCTTCATCTTCTGACAATTTTCCTCGTTCAGACATTTTCACAAACAGTTCGCCTCCATTAACGTACTCCATCACAAAATACACCTTGGATTTCGTCGCCATTACTTCTTTCAATTTCACAATATGGGGATGACGAACCAACCCCATTACAGAAATTTCTCGCCGGATTTGCTCGAGAAGCCCCTCTTTCTTCACCCTGTCCTTGAGGATCACTTTAATGGCGACGCTTTCGTGGGTCATCAAGTTTCTTCCGTAATAAACCTTCGCGAAGGTCCCTTTCCCCAATAACCGCCCCATTTCGTATTTCCCAAACAGAACATTCCTCGCCGGAGCCGCCTCGCCGGCCATCTCCGATTCCTCTGCAATGAAGGCTAAAAACTAAAAACAGAGTTTCGAATTGGGGTTTCAATTCGATGGCGAAATAGGAGAAATCGGCATGACCCAGATGAGAAAACTTAACATTTTCGAGGAAAATGGTGTGGATTGATGAGAAAATGGAAAAGGGAAGTGATTTGGGGTCTGAAAACAAAGCATTTTCGGTGGGAAATGAAGAGAAAAGTGAGCTGTGGGCGAGAATTGGATAAATGGATAATGAAACTGATTAAAAAGGAGGAGGAGGAGAAGATTTGGGAGTGGAAGATTCAAGATAGAGCTCCAACCATTGAAGAACACGGTTTAATTTTGTTTCATTTTGGCCGTTTTTGGGTGTCTGGGAAGCAGTTGGCTATCGCAATCAGCACATAGAAATATCTAGGTTTTTTGCTATTTGAATAATTGAATATTTATTCCAATGAATGTTCGACACGTGGATTTTTGGGTGGGCCCAAAAATATTCTCAATAATTCAGCTTAAAGTTTGAATCGTCGGATAAAGATAACCGTTAATAACTTTGTTTTTCTAAATTATAAATTTAATCTTCAAATTTAAGTTTTTTTTAAGGTAAATTTAAGGTTTTTTTAGCATACCTCTAGGCTCTAACTATGTTATGCTTTTTTTTGCCTTCAAACTAATGTGTGTGGTTATAAGTTTTTTAACTTTTAATTTTGTATTTAATAAGCGTTTAAACTTTCAATTTAATATCTAAATATATTTTTAAACTTTTAATTTTGTGTCTAATTAAAAGTTATACTCAAGTTTGTCGTAAATAGATAGTTTATATTTTAATTGGTTTATGTACTATTAATTTTGTGTCTAATTAATCTCTAAACTTCCCATTGTTATCTAAATTATGAACTTAAAAGTTAGGGTTTAATAGGTTCCTAGTATAGTCAATTTTTTTTTAAAAAAAAAGATAACGAATCTATTAAACATAAATAAAAAATTTAGAAATCTATTAGACAAAAATTTTAAAATTTAGAAAAATTTGTAATTTAACTTTTTTTAAAAAAATCAAATGTTAAATGAGCATAACTTGGTGGTTATTACCACTTATTCTTTTGAGGTTAGAGTTTCGAATTTTTATCCCCACATTTATAAAAAAAAATTGTAATGCTATATTTTTTAAATTTTGTGGAGGCCTTGTTTTTTTCAACTACAATAAAAGTGAAATATGGAAATTTGAACCTCAATCTCAAATCAAGAAATACATGCCAATTACAACTGAACTATAATCTGTTAACATAAAGGTGGAGATTTAAACATGTAACTTGAAAGAAAAAAAAGTAAATATCTTAACCTTAAGTCAAACTCATATGGATCATTTAATAAAATAATTTGGATGTGCAAGACTTTGTTATAAGTATGAATTTTAAGATTTTTATACTAAACATTTAGCTTTAACAAATCACAACCATTAGCCAAGCATAGGCTATATATGAAAAGTAAATAATAGTGAGTTTTAGATGTTTTTTTTTTTAAAAAAAAAAAATTGTTAAGTAAAAGTTAAAACCATATCTTTCTCAAAAGCATTTATGAAAGAAAACAAAAACCAAGTACTTTTAGGCTTTTCCTAAGAGAAATTTTAAGTATTTTCTCTAGCGTTCTTAAAATTTATAAAATTACTTTTAATTCACTAATTACACACTTATGAATATTTTTTAAAAAGTATTTTTAATGAACTAAAAACACTTCTCTCTCTCCTAAAAATCATTATAGCCTCACTCTAAATTTAAAAAAGGGGTAATTGGGCATATGGTAAAATGGACCTAAAAAATGGCAAATATAGCAAAATATTTAAACAGTTTACAAATATAGCAAAATGTTTATCCAATCCATTTAAATTACAAAAAAGCTCATAGCTTTCAACCCTAATAAATTCCGTCAAATTCATCTTTTCCTCAATTCCAACTACAAAACATTAAGCAAAACCTTCGGCAGTAGACTTCTTCTATATCTTAAGTTTCGTTGCCTAATTTTTTATTCCCAATTTGAAAGTTCAGTTCTTGTGTTAAAGAATTCTTTTCAAACTTTCAATCAGAAGTTATTTTCATTCTAGATTTCATTTCCAATTTGTAATTTCAATCGGTCTATGTCTAACTCTTCAAGTTCTTCAAAATTTTCAAACTCTATCAGTAATAAACTTCAATCACTCTCATGTAAATGAATTCTATCAATGATAGAAGTTTATCACTATCACCGATAGACTTACATATGTGTTAGTTTATCACTATCATCAGCGATGAGACTTCATATATGTGTTGTTCTTCTCTTACGAATGAAGTCTATCGGTGATGAAGTTTCATCACTATCATCGATAAACTTCTATTGTGTTGTTTATTTGTTCTCATTCGAGTCTCATAAGTGATGAAGTTCATCACTATGACCAATGGACTTCTATATTTGTTGTTTTTATCCATCGATTGAAATCTATCGGTGATGAAGTCTCACCACTATCACTAATAGACTTAACTTTTGTTTGGTGTTGTTAATCGGTGTTGATTGGAGTATCATCACTAATAGAAATCTATCACTATCACCAATAGACTTCTATATGTGTGTTGTTTATCCGCTCTAATTGGAATCTATCAATGATAAAAGTCATCACTATCACTAATAGACTTCTTTATTTAGTGTTGTTAATTAGTGTTGATTGAAGTCTATCACTATAACTAATAGACTTATCTTGATTGTTGTTGTTTATCGGTGTTAATTGAAGTCTATCGGTGATACAAGACTATCACTATCACCGATAGACTTGTGTTATTTATCGATGATTGATTCAAGTCAATCAATGAAAAAAAGTCTATTTGCTTGTTGTTGTTTATCACTATTGATCGAAGTCTCATGACTATCACCGATAGATTTCTTGCTTGTTGTTGTGTATCAATGTTGATTGAACTTTATCAATGATAGAAGTATATCCCCATCACGGATAGACTTTTGCTTGCTTTTTTTGTTTATCACTATTGATCGAAGTCTATCGCTGATAGTGAAGTCATCACTATCACCGATAGCCTTCTTGTTTGTTTGGTGTTGTGTATCAGTGTTGATTGAAGTTTATCAGTGATAAAAGTCTATCACTATCACTGATAGATTTCTTCTTTATGGTGTTTATAGTGTTGATTGAATTTTATCACTATCTTTGATAGACTTCTTGTTTAGAATGTTTATCTTTGTTGTTTGAAGTCTATCGATGATAGAAGTTTATCACTATCATCGATAGACTTCTTTGGAATATTTATGTGTTTAATTGAATGATAGAAGTCTATCATCACTATCACCGATAAACTTCTTCTTCGGGATGTTTATCAGTGTTGTTTAGTTCTATCATTGATAGACTACTCTTTGGGATGTTTATCTGTTTAATCGAAGTTTGTCAGTGATAGTAGTTTATCATTAACACTGATGGACTTTTTCTTTGGGATGTTTATTCATGTTGATTGAAGTCAATCGATGATAGAAGACTATCATCGTCACTAATAGACCTCTTCTTTGGAATGTTTATCTATGTTGATTGAAGTCCATCACTATCACTGATTAACTTCTCTTTGGGATGTTTATTTGTTCTAACTAAAGTCTATCACTATTCAGTAGACTTTTTCTTTAGAATGTTTATCTGTGTTGATTGAATTCTAATAATGATAAACTTCTATCACTGATATTGTAGATTTATCTCTGATTATTGAAGTTGAATCACAAGATCATTAAGTAAGTGAATCTCATAGTAGTACATTATTGTCATTGAAGTCTATCAATGATATACATCAATCACCAGATACAAACTACATTGTGTTGTGATTGAGGTCCATCACAGTTGTCTATCATTGATAGTAGTACATTCTGGTGATTGATATCTATCATCGATATACTCCAATCACAAATACTGTAGTTAATCAAGTCTATAAATTTGAAAAAAAACCAAAAACTCGAATGATGTAATAACAAAGCTTGTAGATTTGAGGAAAACAAAAAACATAACAAAAAGATGTATTAACAAAAAACGTAGAACTAAGGGAAATAAAAGACCCAAATGAAGATCATATACAAAAAAATCTAAACAAAGCTTACTTTCGTATTTTGGAACTTCTTTCACAGTACTAAAAACTCAAAAATTGAATGTTGTAATAAACAAAGCCTATAAATCTGAGGAAGAACTAAGGTGATAAACAAAGACTATAGATTTGAGAAAAAACTAAGGTAAAGAAAAAACATAACAAAAGATACATAAAAAATAAAGAACTAAGGTAAACTAAGGTTGCTTGCAATTTTTGGAATTTAATCGATTAGGTTTGCTTGCAAAAACCTAATTGAAACTTATTTGCTTACGATTTTTTTGGAATATCACATACCAAGGTATGTCTGTTTGTGATCTTATTTGCAAAGAAGAAGATGCTTGCAATCGAAATTTATTTGCGAAGAAGAAGGTGATTGTGATCGAATTTGTAAAGAAGAAGATGCTTGTCAATCTTATTTGCAAAGAAGATAGTCTGCTTGCAATCAATCTGAGGAAGAATATAATTTGTCAATCTTATTATTTATGAAGTTGCTTGCTTGCAAAGGAAGAATTTGCTTTAAAAAGATAAATGAAAATTTTTCTTCAAGAAGTGCATTCCTTTGTGAAGACGGAAAAAAAAAGAAAGAGGAGTGTTATTAAAAAAGGGTAAAAAGGAATTAAAAAAGTTTTTCTTTAAATTTTGCCATATTTACAATTCTTTTCAAAACTTGCTATATTTACAAATAATAGAGCTAATTTTGCTACCCATTACAAATTTCCTTTAAAAAACTCATTTCTCTAAGTTCAAGCCTTTTGAAAATTGTAAACTATCAAAATTCAACAACTCTACGAAGGATATTTAGACAAGTTTAAAATAAAAATAAATAATAAATAATAAATAATAAATCAATTTAATGATTAAAAATATTTTTTTATTTATTACACCTCTTTTTCGCGCCAATTGTATTTTGCCAATTGTGCGAGTTGAACATGAAATCTTTTGGATTTCCTCTGCATATCTCAATCATGGTTTGTCTTTTTATTTGTTCACTATCAAAAATTCTCATTTTTATAATAAAAAACCTCCAAAGTCTCAATCACTTTGTAAACAATTTAATAATAATCAAAGTGGGATAAGACATTAAAAAAAAAAAAGATTTTTTAGTAATAGATTTTACGACTTATTATCGTAAGTTCCAATTTCATTTGATTTGCAAATTTTAAAGTACTGCAATTTAACATTTGAGATTTTTAAAATATAATTTTTTTTCATTCACACCGCCTTCGATATTCAAGAGCTTTTTTTTCTTTATGAGTTCTGACGGATTCAAATCTTGAACCTCTTAGTCGATCTAGTTGAACTTCAAGGCCAGCAGATTATTAATCTTTAAAAATTTTTAGGTGAAAAATCTCAAATATCTTAAGGCCCCATTTGATAACCATTTTATTTTTTGTTTTTAGTTTTTGAAAGATAAACTTATTTTCACTTAATTTCTCCACAATAGAGATCATCTCCCTTTAAGTAGCATTTGAACTCTAAGCCAAATTCTAAAAACAAAGTCAAGTTTTTGAAAGCTACTTTTTTTAGTTTTCAAAAGTTGTCTTGGTTTTTGAAAATATAGGTACAAAGTAGATAAGATCATAAGAAGACATATAAACTAATGGGTAGAAGTATTACATTTAGGTTTAAATTTCAAAAACTAAAAACAAAAAATAAAATGGTTATCAAACGGGGCCTAAGTGTTCCGGTTTTTTTTATTTTTAAGTTCAACAAATGTCGGGTGAGGAATCGAACCTTCGACTTTAGAAAAATATAATAAATATTTAATCCATTAAGCTATGCTTGGAATTGATATTTCCGCTCTCTCTTTTGTTTATTTGTTTAATTTTAGTAGATTATTGTAACCCTCCAACCAAATTTTGCTTTTTCTTATGAGAAATAAGGTAGATCTTTTCATATTTTTTAATCACTTCACTTTTTAAAACTCTTGCCCTCTAGCTCAAAAACAGAAAAAGAAACCTTGATTTGACAAAAAGTAGGAAGTTATAGATAGTGAATTAAATCTAATCATAGTAAGGTGTCATTAGATATTTTGAAGCTAAAACCATATATTTATATAATAAAACAAAATTTGATTAAGATAGAAAATGAAATGAAAAAAAGAAGGAAAAAAAAAACCTAATTGTGAATGGATAAGACACAAAGCAAAAAATAAAAATAGAATTCAACTAAAAGTTGTGTACTTATCAATTGATTGAATGATTTTTTTGCTTGATGGTATATTTGAAATTCCTTTAAAGCAGCTTCTAAATGGTTGACAACATTTCTTACATAAAATATTTGAAAATAATAATAATTTAAAGATATTTTAAACATCTAAAAGGGCGTAGAATCTCAAATATGTAATTAATTAATAAGTACTTACACTCCTCTCTTACTTTTGCATTATTAATTTCTCTCGATGCACACCTTGTGTCTCTCTCCCTTCTCCAATTTCATTGCTCTCCTCTTTCCTTTTTGGTTACTCATTTTATCGTTCTATGTAGCAAAAATCCCAGATTCATCTAGGGTAAATGCATTAAAAAAAGACAAATTTTAGCGAATGGTGGTGCTACAGTTGGTGGCGAACTTACTTGAGAAAAAACGTATTAGTATCTTATGGGGTTGCTTCAGTTTTGGTGCATTTCATGTAATAGGATTATATGGTCTAAGAATATGGGTATCTGATCCTTATGGATTAACTGGAAGGGTACAAGCTATAAATCCTACGTCAGGTGTTGTAGAGTTTGGTCCTTTTGTTTCGGGTGGAATAGCCTTTCATCATATTGCAACACGTACATTGGGCATATTAGCGGGCCTATTCCATCTTAGTGTTCGTCTGCCCTAGCGTCTATGCAAAGGATTACGTATGAGAAATATTGAAACCGCCTTTTCAAGTAGTATCGTTGCTGTCTTTTTAGCATCTTTTGTTGTTGGAACTATGTGGTATGATTCAACAACTACCCAATTGAATTATTTGATCTCATTCGTTATCAATGGGATCATAAATACTTCCAGCAAGAAATATTCCATCTCATATTTTTATACACATTCCTAAGAATAGTGAAATATCTTTTAAATGTTAAAAAAAAAGAGAAATTGTAACAAATTTCTAAAATAAATAGTTTATGATGAAAAATGTCTAAAGAAATTTTATATTTCACTTTTGTCTACCTATTTTTCAGGAAAGAGTGTGAAGAAAATAAAATGTCTCTTTTGCCCCTAGTATATAATTGTGTTTACAACCAAACCAAATTCTTCATAAATCTATTCCAACCGATTTTTCCTAATATTCGATTCTCTCAATTTTTGATAGTTCCTATTGACCGATTTTTTTGTGGTTGTTCGCTATAGGTTCTTTCATGGAGGTTGCACAAAGGTAGATTCTCTCTCATTAATGGTTTCTTACCATAAGATTGGATTATTCCCTGAGTTTACATACTTGCAGATTGAGATCGATTGTTAATAGATTCTCATAGTATCCTCATCTTGTTTGATGGTGTTTGGGATGATGAGAATGGTTACAAAAACTAAGTCTATGTCAGTAGTACTCAATCATGTTTTCACCCTTTCAGAACTCTCTCAATCCATTACAATGCGATTAAACTTGATAGATCCAAAAGAATTGCACAACTTTCACTCGTCAAGAATGAAGATTAAAAGTTGTTGATCATAACTATTTTTTAGGATATGGATGTAGTTTGAATGCTTACAGGGGAATCAGATGGTATGTACTCTAATTATGCTTTAGTTGTGGATGTTGAAATCATAACATCAGTAGAATGTCCAAATAATCAAGTCAAAGAGTTCACTTTCATTAATTTTAGAAGTATTGTCGATCTAATACTAGGAGGTCGAATTTCAGAGTGATGTCTTTTTTGGTGTAAGTATGATCTCAAGAAAGTTGTATATACTCTTGCATTAAGTTGTATATACCCAAAAAACAAGTTGTAGATAGAAATATATATCTCAGATGTGACAAGTCTAAAGGAACCAATAAGTAAGAGAAAATAACAACCAGAGAAGTTTTTGTATATATCGTGTGTTGTCACCCAAAGAAGAAGTTGCACGATTGAAAAAATCGAACAAACACATTCGATTTTTGAAAGCATAACGATGGTAGATTGAAATATATATCTCGAAGATGACATTTGCGTTGTAGATACTAATATGCACAACGACGAGGCAAACTAAAGAAGTCAGGAAATAAGAGGAAATACTGACAAAAAGGTCTTATGTATTGTGGGTCATAGAGAGAAACTAGTAAATAAAAGGAAATACCAACAATATGAACAACGAGAGACACGTTGTAGATACTAATATACACAGAGACGATACAAGCCCAAAGAAACCAAGAAACAAAAGGAAATACCAACAAGAAAGATCTTTATGTATAATGTGGCTCGTCGAAAGGAACCAGTAAATAAAAGAAATAGTCCAACAAGCAGCTATATGATATATACAACGAAGGAGGCGTGATGAGTTTTAGGTTGAGCATTAATTATGACATGTGGTTAATGATGATATTTTTGCTTCGGTTAACGACGTGTATGATGTATCGATTTTTATATTAAGTTTAATTTTTACATGCTTAATGGGTAATTACACATTCCCATTTCATTAAATCAATTAGATGTATGCCCAATATATACTATAAATCCAATTGTTCGTCATTAAAATCGTTTTGTTGTAACTTGTGCATTATTTTATTCTCTTTAAATGATAACTTAATAGTTAAGATTTGATTCAAATTTGTTATATTTTGTTAACTAATATTTCTCTCCTCTTATAATCCTCTATTTTTATATTTTTGTTAACAATAATTTTGAGAAATTTGCATGGAAAACCCCTTTCACATGCATTAATGTATTGATTATGTGTTAAAATTAATGACATTGACCTTTTTATCTTTGTGCATTTCTCAAATTACCGTAAATGATAGCTCTCTCTCGCTTAATCAGTTAAGATTTGATTCAAATTTGTTATATTTTGTTAACTAATATTTCTCTCCTCTTATAATCCTCTCCTGCCTCATTTTTTATATTTTGTCTTTTTGTCATTTTTACTATATAATTCATTTCTCTCTACTTAGAATTTTGCATTTTTGTAGGCTTCATATTTCATTGTTTGTTGGAAAATGGGAATAATTTTCTCTCTCCTTAGAATTTTGCTTTTTTGTAGGCTTTTATTTTGTTTGTTAAGGAGTAGAAATTGTAGCTAGGGATATTTTAGTCCCAACATAATTATAAAATCATAATGTAAACAAAGTAAAAAAAAGATTTAGATATTTTTCTAAATTTAAACAATTTTATACATTTTTCTAGTGAGATATAATTAGATTTAGACATTATTCTTGTTACCCCTAAAAAAACCAAAATGAAAGGCAGAAAGGAAACATCTAAACATATGGGCCAATTACAGTCCACGTTCAGCAACAGTCCATTCTTATAGGGCCCCCATAGTTCTTTAAAGCGTCAAAGGCCTTTTACAATGGGCCGGTTTTTATCGGCTTCCCTCAATCAATGGGCCTACGGCCCGTCTTTCATTAAAAATGGGCTTCCATTTTTGCTTTGTAGAACATTGGGCCTTTCTCATGATCGTCGTTTTAACAAATTGTTTTATTAAAATTGTCCCACCTCCGTAAAAATTTCATTAATATTCTCCTTTTCATTACATGGTGTGATAAGACATTACTTAATTAATATTATAATCTTAATATTTTTTTAATAATCATGAATTGCTTCAAATTATAGCTTTTGTTAAAATGGAGATAATGTAAATTACTAGACAATATTTAGAATAAATACTTTTAATTTATATAAAATATGGTCTAGGTGAATTTTGAAATGAAATATTATTATATGATTGAAATAGCTATTCAAATTAAAATTTTGTGAGACAAAAATTATTATAATTATTTTAGAGGTTAGATATACCAAAGGGTTGAGAGTAGTTTTAGTAATCTTAATTTGATTCTTATTTTTTTTAGATACTTTATACACACAATGAATTAAATATTCCCAATTATATACTTGCATAAAAAATCTCCAGATTTATAGATAAAAAGTTGATATATATCATTCATTTCTTTCTTAGTATCATATTTATATTTGAACATGTGGACATATTTTTCAAAATAATAGTGCTTGATACATGAAAACCAGTTTATTCACAAGCAAAATTCAAATCATTACTTCAATAAAACTCCATTTTTTTCAAGCAACATGTCTGTATGACCAAATATGTTAGCAAAATAGTAATTTAACGATACATCAACTTTGTATACAAAATTTATTAATTTTTTTCGTAAAATTTAATTGAGGATTTTTAATACATTAAAAGTAAAATTAAAAATTTTTAGAGAATAAGGACTAAATTGAGGATTATTGAAAAGACTATTATTATTAGATATCTTTAGCTTATTCTAAAAATAAAAAAGAACTTATTTTATCTAATATCTTGTACTTGTATTAAGTTTTTGTTCTAAAAAGAGTTGCATTCTAGAACACTTTCCAAACAAACTCCTATTATCCTTTTTGTATTCATACATAAAGATGGATAAAAGATAGAAAAAAAAAAAAAAAGGAAAAAAAGGTTAAAGTTGTAAACCCTTGGATCATATATTGCCTGTTGGTAAGATCAAAAGAAATGAAATCTTTTGTTAAAGCAAAAAAGAAATTGAAAATTTTATATTCTATTAAAAAAAAGTGACTCAAATCTAAAAATTAAAGTAGAAATGCAATCCTTAAAGCGAAATTTTTTTTAAATATGTGTTGATAATAGTTGTTATTTATGGTTCTTATTCTTAATCATGATATTTTTTTTCTTCTTTATTCTAATTTCCTTTTCGAAAGGGTTTTTATGTGTAGAAAGAGTTTGTGGTTCCCATTGTTTTAACGGTCTCTCGTTGATCTTTATTTTGAAAGTGCGAGAAAGAGATTATTTTTAGTTGATTAGATAGAAAGATAGAGATTTTGACAAAAGAAATAGTGACTTGATAAACGAGTGGATTGTGACTCATAATATTACCCAGAATCACACTAAACTTTTATTAAAGTATATAAGTGCTAGAAAGAATCATATGTGACTCAAATTCGACAAATTAGTAAAGTATACTATGCAATGTTTAAAGTAAAAAAGATTGAGATGTATTGGTAGCAAAAGAGAACTAATCTATTGGAGTTCAAAGCTTTTTACCAATATTTGTACTATGTATCTTTTGGGGCTACTAGCAAAAGAATTTTAACAAAGAGGGTCAAAATTTTACCTTTCAACTTTTTATATATAACTTAAAAGAGAAAAACTAATGGTAAAAAAATGGAGATTTTAACTTCACACAAATAAATTTTTTGATATAAGACAAATCGAGAGAGGTTAATAATCCTTCTTTTTTCGCTCTACCTTTAATTGTAATTGTCGTTTTGTAGCTCTGGTTCTCGACCAAAATGAATTATTCGCCACTTTTGGTAGTGTTTTCTTTCCAAAAAGGGTTATTATATGCAAAGTTGATCCTCCATTGATGTCACATATATATATTGGACTTTGAAGAGAAAGGTTGAAATTGATTAGATTGGAAGTGAATGTGTTAATTAGAAATTACAATACCAAATAATATAAAATAATTATAATAAAAAAAAATAATAAAGACTGTTGGCTAATTTGGCTTTATATGATTAAATAACCAACTGTTCCAAAATCGGCTGTCGCCTGTTCACACGCGTCGGTCGTTGATTGTTTGACCATACACTTTCTCGCACGTGCCCTCAATATATTTTATTATAAAAATATTGATTTTTTTTTCCTTTCTTTTTTTCTTCTTCATTTTCACTTTCAAATTTTCAACTTAATTAATTCAGTAATATAAAGGCAATCACGTGTCAACTGTCAACACCTTCCTATGTAATTTATTTTATAAAATAACATACTTGCTATTATGATCCAATGTAATATATGATTAAACATGTGAATATAGCTCAACTAAGACATATATATTTTTTAGGTTAAGTTATAGGTTTGGTCTCTAAACTTTTATATTTGTGTTTATTTAGTCTTCCAACTTTAAAAAATATCAAATAAGTCTTTATACTTTTAATTTTGTGTTCAATAAATCTTTGAATAATTTTTTATTTTATATCTAATAGATTTCACCTCTTCAATGTTTTTAAATTTCAAAGGACTTAGCTACAAAATTGAAATTATGGAGTATTGTAAGATATAAAATTTAATTTGACATCTAATACGTCAATTAATTTTAATTTTTTTAATGCATTACGGTTCTATTAGACAAAATTAAAAGTTTAGGGACCTAATTAGGTATTTATAAAGTTTAAAAACCTATTAGATACAAAATTGAAAGTTCAAAAACCTATTAGATACTTTTTAAAATTTGGGGATCAAATAGATACTAATATGAAAGTTAATGGACTAAACTCGTAATTTAACCTTTTTTTTTACTAAAAAAAAATAGAAAATTCGATTTCTACTCTCATTTTTTGTTTAACTAAAAAAAGAAAAAATAATAATAAAAAAAAACTCACGAGGATTGAAAATTTTGAGAGACCCAAATTTGGGTTCTACATAAAATTATTCAAATTCTAGCTAGTTCAAACAAATTAATGGGAGACGTCTTGATATTTCTGTAAATAAGAAATAATTTTCCATCTATGGTTAAATTACAAATTTCATAGGTTAGATTACTAGTAGTTTTCTAAATCTTAAAAATTGTCTACTAAATCTCTAAAATTTTTGTTAGAGACAAAAACCCTCCACATATCTCCACAATTGTATGATATTGTCCACTTTGGGCATAAACCCTCATAGTTTTGCTTTTGGTTTCACCCAAAAGGTCTCATACCAATGGAGATACTATCCTTCACTTATATACCCATGATCTTTCCCTTCTCTAGCCGATGTGGGACTTTGGTCGCACTCCCAACACCATATAATATATTATGGTATTAGAGCTCATTAAACCCAAACGGGTATTCAATCTAAAAATTGAAATCGAGATCCGATCCAAGAATGGTGAATCCAAAAAATCACCATCTTGAGGAGACATGTTGAGGATCCCATATTAGAAAAGTGGAGAAAAACCTCACAATATATATGATATATGGGCTACTTCTCTCATTATCAATTGGTTTTGAGATGAAACCTCATATAATCTAATATATATCAGTGCGTCGCTCTACCAAAACACGCCTTAGTGCTTATATTAGTCACAAGTTGAGATGTTCCAATAATTTGTAGAGTATATATATATATTGGAACAATTTTGAACCACCCACTCTTTTATGAGTTGTTACCCATAAAATCATACAAAAATATTTATGAATGATTTCCTTCCAATTAAACAATTATTTTATTTAACAGTTATTGTCATCATTATCATTATCTTCAATGAATTCCCAATTAAGATCACGTTTGACCACGAAAGGAAAAAAATTTGGAAAGTTAAAGCTATTTTCCACTAGAAGTTATTAAAGTAGATTTTAGAGTTTTAATTAAACTACTAATCAACTAATTTCCCATCTTAATTTCACTCAACTTTGAATTTTTGGCTTCTTTAATGACCTAAATTTTGATTTTTATGTTCAAACATTTTCAAAAGTAATTTTTTATAATTTAAATTCGTTTTGATGTTTGGTAGATATGATTAATATTTCAACATTGGTTTGGAAAAAGGAATTTAGGCGTGCGATTATGTACTATTTCTATTCATATTCATGAAATGTTCACTTGTTGATATTTTTATCAACATATAAAAAAAAAAAAAAAAATTGAAGAGGTTGACATTGAAATGAAAGGAATACATACATTTTTTTCTATAAATTAATATTAGAGCTTAAACACAAATATTGAGAGAAACAACAGAAATATGATAGTATTAATATCATTGTTAACCTAATTATTACTACTTTGAATTTTGAAAAATGCTCCCATTAATTATTATCTACGGATACAATTTTATATGAACCAATTCTAGTATAGCTTAGTGAATATGACACTTTACCACCCACGAGATTGGTGTGGTTCAATCTCTCACTCCACAATTAGTTAAAATTGTTAAAGTATGTTGATATAATTAAATTTATCCCAAACTCTCAGTTTAAGTTTTTGGTTTGATTGGTGATAGATTTTTATATATTAATATAACTCCACAAACTATTATAACTCATGTTTCTTTAGAATTATGAGAGTAATCAAAGTGTACATAAGCTGACCTGAATATTCACGGTAAATAAAGGAAAAAGAAGATTAGAAACTTAAAATCTTTTAATTTTTTGAAGTACCATATGATATGATATTTTTACCCTTATTACGTTGCTTTCTCCTATATAATGTGAGTTTAAAATCACCCATATGGTCAAATGTTAGGATATAGAAAAATGAAGATTAATGAGACAAGTAAGAGGTGTGAAAATTGAATAATACACATGTTTCTTGACGATTCTAATAGGACCACATTTATATGAGCAAGCTAATTCTTGATCCACACATCAAAGTGACTCAAATTAAATAAATGTCAAAGTCTTTAAATATATGACAAAGTTTCTCTCATCACTCGTCACGTAATATGCTCGATTTCTATAAAAATTAGAATGATTCGAGTCATTTCCAAATCTAATTTAAAAGTCTCCTTAGACAACTAAAGAAAATAATTTCTCAAAATTGAGATAAAAAGGAGACCAATAGAAATTTAATTCTTACACAAGTGGCTCTATCTAACTTTAATGGCTAGCCTAGACCCATAGCATTTGAATTCAAAAAGTCTCTTTCTCTATAATTTTATTTTATTTTATTTTATTTATTAGTTTTTTTTTTAAAAAAAAATCCAGCTGAAGCCCGTTTCCATTTATTCATGAATGAGAACAAAGGCTAAAAAGAAGTGCAAATTCATTGGACCACCACCAAACTATAAAAACATCAGGGATTTCCTTTTATAATAACGTTTTAATAAAATCATTCACGCTAAAGTATAAGTTTAGACTTAGAAACTTTTAGGGACGGTTTGGAGTACAAAGTGGAAAATAATAACATAGATTATAATTAATTGTTAGTTATTATAGTTTGTGAAATTATATAATATTATTTAAAATGCAGAGTAGTATAGTCTGAGATTATAATAGTATGTGTTTGGGATACAGAGTATTCCACTGGTTATTATACACATGTGCCCAAACAGGTTTTTAAGGATTGTTTGAGGCATTGAATGAGTTAAAATAATGAGTTATAATAGTTTATGGGTTATAATAATCAGTAGAATTATGTAATATTGTTTAAAATGAAAAGTTGTTTAGTTTGAGATTATAATAGTCTGTGTTTGGATGCAAAGTATTTTACAGGTTATTATAACACAGATTTTTATAACTCACGCTCCAAACCACCTTTTAAAGGTTGTGTCTATTTAGTTTTTAAACTTTAAAGTTTTAATTTTGTATCTTAGAGGTCTCAAAGATTTTAAATGTCTATTAAGCTCCTGATCTTTTAATTTTGTGCAATAAATTTATGACATTATAAAATTGAATTTCCTTTCTAATAAAACTCTAAACTTTAAGGTCAAAGACCTATGTTAAATACAAAATTGAGAAAAATTCAATGATCTATTAGATACAAAATAAAAAATTTATAGCTTCATGAAACAAAAGTTTAAAACTTTATTAGGCTCAAAATTGAGATACTTTTTAAAAAATTCAAAAACTAAATAGACATTGAGGTCCAAAGTTTTGATACTAAAATTGTAATTTTAACTAATAATATAAAATGTATATTTTTAATTATTATCAATATTAATTTATTATTTGTTTGGTCATGGTCAAGCCCATGCCAAGACTTAGGAATGGTACGACGCCGTCCTGTCCAAATCAATGTTCTTAACGAACGTGGGTCTCGCCCAGCTTCCATTTTGACTTTTTTGTATCCTTGTCGGATTATTTCAAGTTGCACGCATGTTTTGTACAACCTTTTTTTTTTTTTTTTTTTTTTTTGTTGGGGACCAGTCTTAATTTGTTGCTTCTCTTTTTACTAATCTCTCTCTTGCTTCTCTCTTTCTCTCTCATCTTTTTTCCATGTCAATTTTTTTTTATGTTTATTTTTCTATCCTTCATGCATCTACCTAAATTAAAATTGCATTATAACAATTTACCTTTTGACTTTAAAATTCTGTTTGGTACACTGAATTCTTAATATAAAATGAAGTTCAATGACTCTGTCTGGATTTCACGAGAAATGTCAGGATATACACGATCTCAAAAGAAAACAATATTAGTAGGAGTTTTTTCAAACATATTATTTGTAAACTTGTGCGTGTGTTTTTAAATAGTTGATTCACTTTTTCAAAACCCTAATGATTTGTATTCATGTTTGGGTTAATGTTTTCTTTTTTTTTTTTTTTTGAGTTAAATTTCAATGAAATATAAAATATATAAACACGATTACTTATTTTGAGATGTAAAGTACTTGTCCATTTATGTATAGTTCATTGGATAAAACATCAATTACCGATCTCCCACTCTTGCAATTATTGGACTGAAAAATGATGTAAAATACTTAGGGGATATCAAATCAAATATGTATATCTCTTTAGGCATCTCCATGGAGTTGAGACCCTTCAACTTTGTTAGGGTAGTACTTTATCTAAGGTATATACACTATGGATAAAATTTCAAAGAAATATATCATGGATATACTATTGATATAATTTATTTTAGGTATATATTCTTATTGATATACATAATAAGCACACGGTATGAACTGAAATAGAAAGCATAATAAAAAAAATGTGAAAAAAATAAAGTATATCAGTGATACTTGGAGAGACGACCAATGATCAATTTCGATTTCAAATTACCCTTTGATCCTAATTCAAATGCACATATGATTTGATTGAGTGGAAATTTAATTTTAAGATAATAATAAATCACTTTTTTTTGGTCGCTCACATCGATTTAAGTGTAATTTGAAAAAAACAAAGTTAAGTTTCTAAGTTGTGAGTATTATCATGTACTATATGATTGACTGACACGACAACATATCTTTCTCGATCTCCAAGTTAATAAAACGACTTCATTTTTAATCAGTATAAACATGTATAAATATACATAATGTGAAACAAAATCAGTCCTAAAGTGTATGCATTTCTAATGAATCTCGTTGATAAATCGACATATTATTTTTGCAAATAACTAAGTAGTTAGGAAAAAATACGATCAATCACCAACTAATATCGATAGAGTAACTTTCAATCGATTTGGTCGGTTTGTCGATTTTTTTTTTAACACCCAAATCCTCACCTTTTGTTTAGAAGATCAAAAGGATCAGACCCACATAATGACTTTGCTAACTCTAATTAGAATTCAATTACAAAATGTTTCAAACAAAGACAATATAATAAAATAATTAAGAGAGAGAAATTGCTGTTTATTTTTTGTCTAAGATTTTGACTTTTAATTTCAGATTGAAGAGAAGAGAGTTTTGAGAAATCAAAATAACCTACGGAATTGAATGTGTGTTAGAATGACTTTGACTCGAAAAAACATGGATCATCTCTTCACTTGTTTGTTTTTAAGACAAAAACATTATGGTTTTACTTTTAATTAGAAGTAGATTTCAACGAATAAAAATACATTCTCTTTAATTAGCTCCACATATATATAGGGGCGGATTTACCATGGTCCTCTCAAATTTTTTACCTTTAACAATATGTATAGAAAAAGTCAAATCAAATAACAAAAAAACCTTCTGGTATAGTGGTAAATATGTTATTAGTTTTCCTCAAGTTCCAAATTTAAGCTCTGCTTTGTACAATGTTAAATTTTTTTTTCAATGTCATATTCAAGCCCCCTTCGATACAAATTCTAGATCCGCCACTGTATGTATATTTATATATATATATAAAAAGTTGTGTGCGGAGGGAATAAATAGTCGAAGAATTACACGAACTTGGAATTTTTTTAAAATTTGAGGATAATAAAGATATGGAGGCATAACGTATAATAACTTTTCTTTATTAATTAAGTGGTCTGAATTGATCTCGATTGTGACTTTCTTTTTGTTTGGAGTGACAAATACATAGTGATTCAACCAAAGAAAAAAGAATTCCAATTTAGTATTTGTCAATCGCGAATATATTTGATTTTGATAAGTGGATCATTTTTCCAAAGTTGAATAATCTCTCTTTTTTTTGTTAGGGTAACGATGAATTTAAAAATTGGGAAAGATCATAATTTCCAACAAAAGAGAAATAATATATCTTCATTGTCTTTAGAGTAGAGTCTAAAACAAAAACTAGTTTATGTCAACATGAGTATAACTCAACTGGTATAAAAGTTTGTACATTTGATTTAATTAATAAGTTAGAAGTTTGAATTTCCACTCTATATATCGTTAAAAGAAAAAAATGTTTATAGAATTAAATCCAAGTAGGTGTTAGCAATGGCTTGGTATATAATAAATGAGGGAGAAGTAAAGAAGGTAGAAAAATTTGCACGGATAACTCTTTTTCACATGCATTGATGTCGTTTGACACGTGATTCAAAATTAATGACATATGACTATTTTTGTACTTTGTATTCTATCTAAATTACCGTGAGGGTATCATACTCTCACGTACTCTTGCTCTAACTCTCTCACTCTCTCTCATAATAGTAATGAGTTGTCAAAATTCTAGAGAAAAAAAAAGACCAGGAAATCACTCTCTAATTCTCACTATCACTCTCGCTCTAGCTCTTCTCTGGCTTTTTTTTTTCTTGTCTCTTTTTTCCTCCAGATTTTCAACCACTATTTGAGCGAGAGCTAGAGCGATAGCGTTTCCGCGTACGAGAGTGTGAATAAACAATATTGCCTCATACTTCCCTCATAAGTAATTTTTGCGCGCATTGTCACATCAGAATGAGTCCTATTTCATTATTTTCAGAATCCATGTCATCAGTCATTAAAACACATGAGAATAGATTATCCGTACGAAAACCTAGATAGAAGCAACACGATTGAAAAAGTGCAAAATAAGTTGTTAAATTCTTCACACACACATATTTGAGTCATGGGAGTAAAATTTTCATATCAATATTTTCTTATGTGGTAAGTTATAATTTATTGAGAAGGTATCCAATTTTATTTATTAATTATTCAAGAGAATTGTGAATTCTCATGATTTTCATTTTTTTTTAAGTATTTATCAAATTGATATTTTCATTTGTCATATTTTGTCGACATCTATATTTAAATATTTTTAGCTTGTGCTTAGAATTTTCAGGGCTTTCAGGGCCTATCATTTTATATTTTTTTTTGTTTCGATTATGATGTAACAAATATAAGAAAATAATAACAAAAAAGGCTACTTATATGGGTTGAGATAATTTGATGAATGATTAATTGAATCTAAGTTACGATGTTTTTTTTTTTCCCTTTTTTGCAGCCTAATTATAATGTTAATGTAACTGTTTGTGCCTTTAAAAAAAATTAAAATTTTTTAGATCGTGACTTAATAAATTTCAAACAATAATTGATGTTTAAGCTCTCAAACAGTTGTCCAAAACAATAATTGATATTTGATTCATTGAACTTTTAATGTGTGGCAATCAATACATATGAAAACATTTACAATTGATTATATTCTTTCAACATTATTTATAATTCATTTATTCAAAAATCAAAATATGTCAACATGTATGAAAGTATGAAATTTAGTTTTGGTAGAGGAGAAAATTTTGAAATTTCCATTATAATTTGAAGAATTGTTGGTAATAATATATTTAAAAACTATATTTACCCAACCTAGCTTATTAGTTTAGACACTTTATTGGTTTCATTATTATTTTACATAATATTGAAGCAGGTGATTTTAATTATTTCGAACGTACTCCGTACAATTCATTTTCCTTTTTCATATAATAATATGAAATCTACTTTTTCCTTTTTCATTTTGCGAAATTCTAAACTTAATATCTCGACGCTGAAACCATGCTAAACTACTATTGGACTAAAAAAAAATTAAACTATTTGAATTAAGATAAATTTAACCTTTTGATCTATAGTATGTATTTGTATAATATGATACTTTAGACTTAAGTGCATGACTGAAGAGTAATTCAAATAATCTTCTATTTACCTTTAGTTTCAAATATAAATAAAAAATAAGATATGTGCTATTAATATGAAATGAGAAGAAAAAACCAAAAGTACTTTTGAAAAAAAAAAACTAAAAGTATGTATTTGTAGAATGTTGTTGGCTCAAGTGTATGAAAAACATTTCTTTTTTTCTTTCTTTTTTTTTTCTAGACTAAAAATCATTTCAAATAATCCTCTTCAGTTTCAAATATAAAATACAAGACAAGATATGTGCTATTAATATGAAACAAAGAGAAAAAAAAACCAATATCATTAAAGTACTTTTGAAAAAAAAAAAGTTCAAAAAGCATATTTGTAGAATGCTTTTAGCTCAAAGTGTATGACTTATTATTATTATTATTATTATTATTATTATTATTATTATTATTATTATTATTATTTTTGTCTTTTTGATTGAAAACCATTTTAAATGATCCTCTTCACATCTAGTTTCAAATATATATAAATACAAGACACGATACATTTTATTAATATGAAATGAAGAGAAAAAAGCAATATCATTCAAATGTTTTTGAACAAAGATAAAAGTACTTGTAAAATGCTTTTGATTCATTCTATAAATTTTAGTTGAGCAACAAACGCGACGCAACTAAACAGATCTAATTTCATAATAAAAGAGCTTTTTTCTAAATAATTTGTCCATCAATAATAGGGGTCACACTAATTAAGAATATAAATTAATATATCTCTAGCTTATATTTCAATCTTGTATTTGTCTAATCTATCCTTTACTGAATCGTTATAAGAGATAAGAATGTAAATAAAAAATATTGTCGGTAAAAATCTCAAACTTATTGCATGATGGATAATTATTTCAAAAGTACTTTTAAAATGTAATATCAAACATGAATATGGTCCGATTTATTGTCCAAATTTCTTATTTTAAAAAAATTTGAACTAAAAAAGTAAAACTTAAAAGCACTTCTAGAAGAAGCATAATATTTTAACCTCTTTCAATGAACCTTTGAATAAAAGAAAAAGGAAAGCAAGGAAAAGAATGAAGTAATTGAAGTGGAATAAATTATTAAAAATAGCAAGGGTGACGTGGCATAGAAAAATCCACTTGGCTAAACACGTAATATATTACATGGATGGATATGGACGAATATTCTCATTTTCAAAACGTGCATGACTTTTTTTTAAAAAATAATTATCTCATGCATGACATCATTTTGTGGAGCTTTGTTTTGACTGGTAATTGCATATTAAAAATTAATTTTCTTTTAATTAATTTTTTTTAAAAAGAAAAAAAAAAGAAAAAGCAAAATCTAAATCTCCTCGGTCCCGTCAAGTCAATCCCACGTGTTTCACTGTTGGGTCTTGTTTGGCACTTCCAATTTTTTCTTCATGAAATCATTATTTTATTTACTACTTAAATCTAACTCTTCCAAATAATAAATTATTAATTAAATTAATTCTCCACTTCTAGCCAACGTTGAATTTACGCTGAAAAATAATACAACCCAATTTTCTTTTGGCAACTCCCTTAGAATTTGACCCAATCACTTCATTCCACGTGGACTATTTTATTCCACGTGGACTATTTTATTTTATTTCTTTATTTGAGAATTTCAAAATTGATTTGTAGTTTTTTTTTTAGTTTAACAATAGGGAGAATTATATAAAAGAAAATCTTACGCCGTTGTCGGGGATCAAACCCAAGTCACCCGTGGGACAGGCGGGAATACTTACCACTATACTACAACGACTTGTTACTTGAAAACATATCTATATAATGAAAATATTAATGCTATATATATGTTCGAAATGCTAAAAAGTGAGTTTAGTTCAATTACTATGTATCTTTTGATGAAGATGTTTCATGTTCAAATCCCTCAACTCTCAAATGTCGTTGAACTTAAATATATATACACACATATGCACCTTCAAAATCACATTTTTCATATGTTAAATAATAGGCAATAGATTTTTTACATAAATGAACCAAAAAAAAGGGCTTTTAAACAAAAAGTGTCATGAATTAAACTACAGATTTAGAAAGTGGAAAGACGAAAAAAGATTTGAAATTAATAAATAAATGCAAATATTATATGATTCGTATATATTGAAGCTAGACACAATAATTTGTTTTTCGATTGACATTTATTATATATAAAAGAGGGTATGATGAGAGAATCCTTACCTATCTATTTTGTCCTAATAATTTTATTAAATTCCCCCATGTTGCCCTTCACTATTTGTTGATGGGACACAATTCTTTGAATTGAGGGGTCAATTGAGAGAAATTTGTTCAATGGATGTGGTTTTTCAAACATGACTATTCAAGTTATCGCACATATGAAAATTGAATTTTTAAGAAAAATCATATAATTATGTCGAATAGTTGCAATTTATATGTTGATGAGATGTGGCTATTTAGGGATAGTTTTAAAAAATTGTTGATTAATCATGTCTTTAAAAACAACATTAGTTATTTATAATATAAATAATTACTATTTCGATCATCGTGTTTTTCTGTAGCGTAATTTTTCTTTTCTTTTCATTTTCGTAAAAGTTTATTCTTATATTTCCACTACTTCATAAAGGAGAATGAACAAGAATCCATGATCACATGAAATTGCAAGTCTCCAATTCTTTGAATGCTTTAATTTCTTTTTGAACTTTTAATAATTTATCTCGTGAATCTATTTTTTCATTAAATTTCATTCCCGAACATTTTTGTATTTATCATTCAAATTCAATAAAACCCTATAAACATAGAAGAGTACTTAAGTAGGAAAGAGACTCACTCGTTTTACATTGTAGTGAGATGGAAGAGAAGACAACAAATAAAATAGATCAAATCATGAAATTGTAAATTATTCAAAAAGAGAAAGAAATAACAAAATAGATGAGAGAAGCATTCAAAAATATATTGTTTTACTAAGTTTTAAACACTATCTTTCTTTTCTTCCACCACAAATGTTATTGAATTAAAAAAAGTACTTATATGACTTTTGCAAGAGAAAATTAAAAATTACGCCGTTGCCAGGGATCAAACCCGAGTTATCTGCGTGACAAGCAGGAATACTTACCACTATACTACAATGACTCATGATTTCAAAAGATGTATGTCTTAACACATTAATAATATATATTTTCAAAATCACATTATTCATATATTAAATTATAGATAATAGATTTTTTTACCTAAATTAACCCAAATGGGTTTGTTTAAACAAAGTCCATAAATTAAACTAGAGATTTTAAAAGTGAAAATTCGAAAAAAAAGATTTGAAAGTAACTATTTGTATGTATTGAAGGGGCTAGGCGCAATAATTTGTTTTTCGATTGACATTTTTATAAAATCGAGAGATAAAACTAAAATGTCAAATATTGCGACGTGATTTGATTACCTTTCAAACATGAAAATAAAAAAAATAAAAAAAGAAAGAGATAGATTTTTTTAATTTGATGAATGGGAACATGGTGGAAAATGAATGTAGCAACGGGTTCAATGGACTTGATTTTCAAGTAAAAATTGTGAGCGAAAAAGAATTAATTGAATTTAGTCAATTTCTCCAAATTTTCAGTCTTTAGGGGAGTTCTTTGGGTTTGGTACATTCTCCATATTTGCTAATCTAACTAACACATGATTTTATTATATACATTTATATATTTTTTTTTTCCTTTTTAATTACTTCTTCAATTAGGGTTTTTCTTTTTTAATTATTGAGTACTTTTTTGCTTTAAATTTGTAAAATCATACCCTTTAAGACAATTATTTTCACAAAATTAGTATATTTCAAAAAGAGCCATTTACATATTTGAAGTTTAATTTACAGAATTAGCATAATATAAATTAAACTCAAACTTAATTGTTGAATATAAAATATGTTGAGAAAAAGTTGCAACTTGCTTGTGCTATATTTGAAAAAAATGAAAAGTTGTAATATTTTTTTTAGAATACTTATTAAATTTATGCTAGGTAGTGAAATTTATCTTAGAAAATTCAAAATAGAGGTGTTTGAAATTAGCTATTTTGAAAATTCAGGACCTCATTCAAGCATTTGCAAAATATGCAAAAAAAACAAATATAGATATAATTTGTAAATATATTAATTTTAGTATGCTCTCCCCACTTATAATATGTTTACTTTCTACCCCTAAAAATATCGTTGGCATTTAAACCAATTTTTTTAAAAAAAAAATAAATAAAATATAACATTTCTTTTCTTAAAAATATTATATATGATGTTTCTATTTAAAAAAATCATTAATCATTGATTGTAACTTTGATAAAAATAAATCAAGATATTTATTGATTATAGTCATAATTCTTAACAACTAAATTAAGCAATCAACTTTAGTAATATACCTCAACTAATTAATATATACATCGTCAAACGAAATATGAAAAGTTTAAATCTTCATTATACATAAATTTAAAAAAAAAAACTTAAATACATTTCATCTAATCAAAACATTAATAATTCTTTAAAATTAATTTTTTAATTTAATTATATTAGAACCTCAAACCTTTAAATTGAAAAATCAAATTTAAGTTTAAATTGTAATACTTTTAATAGAAAACAATAGCAATAATAATCATTAATAATTGAAAGGGATAATCAAAATCAAGTGGCTTGACCACAAAATCAGATGGCTTAAAAAAAGGTGCGACGGTGTTGAATAATAATATAATTTTAAAAAAGAAAAAGTGTGACGGTGATGAAAAAGAAAAATTAGGGTTTTGAGTCAAAGTCAAGTCCTCCTTTCCTTTTTACTATATCATCCTATTTTTCTCCACTTCCCCCTCACACCTTAGGGGTAATTATGGTTTTTACACACTCATTTCCATTTTCAATACTACGCCGTTTTTTCTCCACTATGTTTTCTTTAGGTCAATTGTAATTTGATTCTCCTAGTTTTAGAGTAAATACTTATTTTGATGTATGTAATTTTAATAGTTGGGTTAAAATTATTGTAAACATGTGTAGGATAAATGCCCATCCACATGTCATTATATCACCCATGCCATGTGGCAAATTATACTTAGACATAGTGTCCTCCATGTGTCCATTTCTCACCAATGCTTTAGTGTCCAATTGTTTTACATCCTTCTTGCCATTTAAATTTATAAATAGTGGCTTATGGTGGTTTATGAAAGACATCCATTGGTGAAAATTTCCTCTCCAATTTGATTATTCTTCCCTACTTTCTCTAATATATTGTTATTTTATCTTTCCAACAAAGTCCACTATCTCATATTTATATTTTATATATATATTCTATTTTCCAAGCACTTCCATTATTATCATTATTAATATTTTATACATATTAATATTAAATTCCTATTTCTATTTCCTATTATTATTATTATTATTATATTATTATTATTATTATATTAAATATTGGTAAAATTATACAGGTTTCCATCCTATTTTTACAATACGTTATATCTGATTTAAGCTCTGCCAATTTTTCCATGAAGGTAGGTCCTAAGTAAGCCATTTTTTTAATAATAAAATGTTATTTTGCATGTCTAATTGATTTCTAATGTAAATGCAATTTCTTTGTATATAGTATTACTTATGACAAATCTTGCAAAATTAAATTTCTGCGCCCTGGATATTAATGGAAATAACTACTTGTCATGGGTCCTGATGATCTTTGAGATCCATTTAGACTCCATGAATCTTGGAGAAACAATTGAAGAAGGAAATGATGCATCAAATCAAGAAAAAGCCAAAAGCTATGATCTTCCTTCGCCATCATCTTCACGAAGGATTGAAAATGGAATATCTTACAATAAAAGATCCCTACATTCTATGGCAAGGCTTGAAAGAAAGGTATGATCATCAAAAAACGCTTATTCTTCCAAAAGCTCGTTATGATTGGATGCACGAGGTTGCAGGACTTCAAATCGATGAAGTGAATATAATTCCGCACTATTCGAATTAGTTCAAAATTAAAATTATGCGGAGAAAAATTATCGATGTTGATATGTTGAGAAGACATTCTCCACTTTTCATGTCTCGAATATGCTCCGCAGCAGAATATCGAGAGAAAGGCTTTAAAAATATTCGTAACTAATTTCATGTCTTCTCGTAATTTGAACAAAATAACGAGCTATTAATGAAAAATCATGAATCTCGACCAATGGAGCAACACCATTCCTCGAAGTGAATCTTTGTGAATTTCAATAATCGTGGTCGAGGTCGTGGTCGTGGTCGCAGGTCGGGACCGCGATAGAGGAAGAAATACCTATTTTCGTGGTGGGCATTATAATTTTAAGAAACCCACACGAATCGATGATCATAAAGGAAAAGCTCCACAAGATAGAAGTTCAAAAGGTGATGAACATAAATGTTTAGGTGCATGGAATGACTGGCATCGGTCACGCACTGGCCGACGTCAAAACACCTTGTTGATCTCTATCAAGCTTCCTGAAGGAAAAAGGAAAAGGGAAGAATGTGAAGGTGAATCTTGCCATTCAAGAAGATGATGTATTTGATCCCTCCAATATGGTGCATCTTGATGTGGCTGATTATTTTGAATCTCCTGGAGAGAAAATTGATGCAATCAAACAAGTAAAGGATGTTTTGTAGGAAGATATATAATTAAGTACTGTTTGTAATTATAATATGTTTTTCTTGTCTTTGTATATATATTTAGGACTCTTTGTAATCGCTTTTCTTTTCTTATCAATGAAGAAATATGGACAATTTCAATATGTTGAGTAACCCGAAAATGAGAAATGAGGATTTATGTCTAGCAGATTGCGTAACTACGCATTACGATACTCATAAACAAAAATATTTTTCTAAATTGACAATGCTTTGGAAGCAAAAATCAATACTATATCAAGTTCTGCAGACCTGATTGAAGGTTTTGGAAAAACAAGTTTTATCTTGCCTAAAGGAACAAAATTTTCAATTAATAATGTTTTGTTCTCTAGCAAATCAAAAAGAAATCTATTGAGTTTCAAAGATATACGTAATAATGGTTATCATGTTGAAACTGATCGTAAAAATAATATAGAGTATCTCTATATCACATCTATTGTTTCACATGAAAACGCATATTGGAAACATCGCCGAACTTTTCTTACGGATTATATTATACTCATATACGAGTAATCGAAAGTTATGCAACAATGAACGTAAGTTCATGAATCCGAAATATTCCGTGTTTGGCATGATCATTTGGGTCATCCAGGATCGATAATGATGAGAAAAATTATTGAGAATTCACATGGATATCCTTTAAAGAACCGAAGATTCTTCAATCCAATGAGTTGTCATGTGATGCTTGCTCTCGCGGAAATTAATTATTAGACCATCATCACCACTAAATTGGGCATTGAATCACCTACATTTTAGAGCGAATTCAAGGTGATATTTGTGGACCTATTAACCCACCAAGTGGTCCATTTAGATATTTTATGGTATTAATTGACGCGCATCCAGTGCAGATGGTCACATGTATGCTTATTATCAAGTCGAAATCTTGCATTTGTAAGATTACTTGCTCAAATAATTAAGTTAAGAGCACAATTTTCGATTATACAATTAAGACAATTAGACTTGATAATCTTTGGTGAATTTACATCCCAAACTTTTAATAATTATTGTATGTCAATTGGGATAAATGTTGAACATCCCGTGTAGCTCATGTTCATACACAAAATGGTCTAGAGAATCATTTATAAAACGTCTGCAATTAATTGCAAGACCATTACTTATGAGAGCTAAACTCCCTACATCGGTCTGGGGTCATGCCGTTTTACACGCTGCATCATTATTACGTATTAGGCCGGTAGCCTATAATAAATATTCCCCCATGCAATTAGCTTATGGCCAGCAGCCAAATGTATCCCATCTGAGAATTTTTGGATGTGCAGTATATGTTCCAATTGCTCCACCACAACGTACTAAGATGGGTCCTCAAAGAAGGTTAGGAATATATGTTGGATATGATTCCCCATCAATTATTAAATATCTTGAAACACGACGGTGTGATGTATTTATTGCACGATTTCTTTGATTGTCATTCTAATGAAACAAATTTTCCAACATTAGGGGGAGGAATTAAGAAGTTGGAAAAAGAAATTACGTGGAATGCATCATTATTATCTCATTTAGATCCTCGAAGAGATCAATGTGAACTTGAAGTTCAAAAGATAATTCATTTGCAAAATATAGCAAATCAATTACCAGATGCATTCATAGATGCTAAAAGGGTGACTAAATCATATATACCAGCAGCAAATGCTCCATCAAAAATTGATATTCTACAAGAACAAGTTATCAATAATGAGTCTGGAGCACGCCAGAAGCGTGGTAGACCAATAGGTTCCAAAGATAAAAATCCTCGAAAAAGAAAAGTAGTTGAGAATCAAAATGATTCGATAAAAGGTATGGATGTTCCAGAAGAAATCCAAGATACAACTACTCAAAAGAGTATTGATGAAAATCAAACGCTTGAGGATAATAATGAAAATTTCTATAAACTATGTTACAACAGGAAAGAGATGGAACCGAAATGATATTATTGTTGACAACATTTTTGCTTATAATGTTGCTCACGATATTATTCATGAAAATGACGATTTTGATCCAAAATCTATCGATGAATGTAAACGTAGAAAGGATTGGTTGAAGTGGAAAGAAGCAATCCAAGCAGAGTTGAACTCACTTTCAAAACGTGAGGTTTTGGACCGATGAGTCCTAACACCAGAAGGTGTTAAACCTGTGGGATACAAATGGGTATTTGTAAGGAAAAGAAATGAAAAGAATAAAGTCACAAGATATAAAGCGAGACTTGTTGCACAAGGATTTTCGCAAAAGCCTGGTATAGATTATGAGGAGACATATTCTCCTGTGGTGGATGCAATAACGTTAAGATATTTGATTGGCCTGACTGTATATGAAAAACTTGATATGCATCTAATGGATGTAGTCACGGGGTATTTATATGGATCTCTGGATAATGACATTTATATGAAAATCCCGAAAGGATTTAAAATACCAGAAACATATGAACCAAGTTCTCGGGAATTGTATTCGATAAAATTCTGAGAGATCATTATATGGATTAAAACAATCGGGACGAATGTGGAATAATCGCCTGAGTGAATATCATTGAAAGAAGGATATCAAAATAATCCAATATGTCCAGTGTGTTTTTATAAAGAAATCTCATCAGGATTTGCTATTATAAACTGTATATGTTGATGACTTAAATATAATTGGAACTCCCAAGAGTTATCCAAGGCAATAGAATATCTTAAGAAAGAATTCGAGATGAAAGATCTTGGAAAAACAAAATTTTGCCTTGGTTTGCAAATTGAACATTTAGCAGATGGGATATTTGTTCATCAATCAACTTATACAGAGAAAATCTTAAAAAGATTTTATATGGATAAAACACATCCATTGAACATTCCAATGGAAGTTCGTTCCTTTGGATGTAAAGAAAGATATATTTCGACCTCGAGATGATAATGAAGAACTTCTTGGTCCTGAAGTACCATATCTTAGTGCAATTGGTGCACTTATGTATCTAGCTAATAACACAAGACCGGATATTGCATTTTCAAGAAATTTATTAGCTAGATATAGTTCATGTCCTACAAAAAGACATTGGAACGGAGTTAAGCATGTACTCCGATATCTACGAGGGCGATTGATATGGGTTTATTTTATTCTAACAAATCTAGTTTTGATCTAGTTGGTTATGCAGATTCTCAGTTATCTATCCGATCCACACAAAGCTAGATCTCGGATAAAGTTATCTATTTACATGTGGAGGAACCGTTATATCATGGCGATCGGTGAAACAGTACCATCACGATCACTTCTTCGAATCATTTGAAATCCTCGCAATTCACGAGGCAAAGTCGAGAATGTGTATGGCTAAGATCGATGACACAACACATTCGTGAGACATGTGGATGGTCTTCTAGTAAACATCCTCCAACAATATTATACGAAGACAAACACAAGCATGTATAGCTCAAATCAAAGGAAGATATATCAAAGGAGATAGAACAAAGCCTATATCTCTCCAAGCTTTTCTACACTCATGACCTTGAAGAAAATGGCGAGATCTCGAGACAAATGATTTGTTGAGAAGGATAACTTGGCGGACATATTTACAAAAGTATTACCAACTACAACATTTGAGAAATTGGTTCACAGAGATTGGAATGCGAAGACTCAGAGATCTCAAGTGATGTCGTCATGAGGGGGAGTAAATGTATTATATAAAATATGTACTCTTTTTCCTTCACTAGGGTTTTTATCCCATAGGGTTTTTCCCTAGTAAGGTTTTAACGAGGCATATATTATATAAATGGGCATTTAAGGGGGAGTATTGTAAACATGTGTAGGATAAATGCCCATCCACATGTCATTATATCACCCATGCCATGTGGCAAATTATACTTAGACATAGTGTCCTCCATGTGTCCATTTCTCACCAATGCTTAGTGTCCAATTGTTTCACATCCTTCTTGCCATTTAGCCTATAAATAGTGGCTTATGGTGGTTTATGAAATACATCCATTGGTGAAAATTTCCTCTCCAATTTGATTATTCTCCCCTACTTTCTCTAATATATTGTTATTTTATCTTTCCAACAAAGTCCACTATCTCATATTTATATTTTATATATATATTCTATTTTCCAAGCACTTCCATTATTATCATTATTAATATTTTATACATATTAATATTAAATTCCTATTTCCTATTTCCTATTATTATTATTATTATATTATTATTATTATTATTATTATATTAAATATTGGTAAAATTATACCCGGTTTCCATCCTATTTTTACAATAAAAATATCTTTTTATTTTGCGTCTTATTTTTATTTTAGTCCGGTTAATTTAGTCTCTACTTTATTGTTAGTTTATTATTAACTTTTTAAAAATAAATAATAAATAAAAGTTCGATTAGTCTTCTCCTTATATATATATATATATATATATATATATATATATATATATTTTTTTTTTTTGAGTAAACCATAGAAATTCATTAAAATCAAACGGACGGGTTACAAAAAGGGGAGATTTGGTTCAAGCCCAAATTCTCAGACAACCATAATGGAAAAATACCCAACCATAGACCTCTCGTACCCACAACACCCTTCTTTGCCAGGCAATGTGCCCAACAATTGAACGTACGATTAGTATGACTAAACTGTACTGACTCAAACTTTCAGCGAAAAAATAAAACATCATTGATGTAGTTATGGATTTCAGCCGTCGTTCGTAGCACCCCATTGATCATAGCCACATTGGTTAATGAGTCCGAGAAGATGTGTACCTTAGAGTATCCTAAACGCTCAGCAAGCTGCAATCCATCAAGAATGGCCAATGCTTCTGAGCAACCCGGATTGATGAAAGTATCATGGACATTGGACATAACCGCCAACAAGCGTCCATTTGGATCTCGAATAGCAACCCCAACACCTGTTCGCCCTTTAGACTCATCACATGCTACATCCACGAAAACATTCATCCCTATATCCTCATCTCTGCCTACACTTCTACCTGCCCTTGTATTGCCCGTCTCTTTGTTGCTCACATTCTGGCGTTGGAAATCATGTAAGTATCTGATCAAGCCCTCAGCTTTCACAATTACAGGTTGTACTAGGCGATCAAAACATTGGTGATTTCGGTCATTCCACAATCTCCAAGAGCCTACACAGATAATTTCAAAAGAGCTCATTGGAAGCTTGTTATATAATTTCAACCAGATGTCCTGAATTGATTTTGCTTTCATCCATCTCAAGTCTAACTCAGGCAAAATGATAGCCCATAGCTCTTTCGCTCTTTGGCACTGAAATAGAGCATGGTTTACTGTTTCTGCCTTGGATCCACAAATCGGACAAGTCCTAGGGACATCCACCCCACGACCCATGAGATTAACCCTCATAGGGAGACAATCCTAGAAAGCACGCCATACAAACATCTTGATCTTTGATGGTAAATTCAGAGACCATAAGAATTTCCACCATTTCCTGTCAGCCCCTTCATTAGAAGTAGATGGTCTATCTGCCCCCAACATGTACAGTTTATAACCACTCTTGACTTTATAACAACCTGACTTATCAAAGTGCCAGATCCATCTATCCGGCGAACCTGATAGAGAGATAGGTTGATTAACAATTATCGTCGTCTCTTCACTTGTAAAGAAACTGTGTAACTTCGGGACATCCCATTGCTTCTGAGGGTTAATGAACTCAGATACCAACATATTCTCACCTCTAGTCTCTCTAGGCTCCAATTTAAATGACCATAACTTGGGCAGCCAAGGATCCTTACAAAATCTGAATAGATTCTCCATTGCCCATCTGGTATCTCATTCCTTTCTTCAACAGGTCTAGTCCCTAGACAAAACTCTTCCAAAAGTAAGAAGAAGAGGCTGGAGTTTCTATTGGGACCAAACTCAAAAGCGTCGAAGAGGGAAAATATTTTCCTTTCAGTACCTTTGAAACTTGCAGCTCCGGGTGCATAAGAATCCTCCATGCCTGTTTTGCTAGTAAAGCCTTGTTGAAACCAATCAGTTCCCTAAAATTTAAACCGTCTACTTCCTTTGGCTGGCATAAACGGTCCCAACGCTTCCAATGGATTTTACGCTTTCCCTCAGACGATCCCCACTAGAACTGGGCCAGTTGCCTTGTGAATAGATCACACACCTTTTTCGGCAATCTGAAACAACTCATCATGTAAGTGGGTAGAGCTTGCGCCACACTTTTAATGAGCACTTTCTTCGCCCCCACAGACAGCATATGACCTTTCCAACCTTGCAACAGTCTCCAAAACCTGTCTCTAAGACCTCTCCAATCAGCCCATTTGGACCTGGTAAAGGACGATGGTACACCCAAGTACTTACCCAAGTTGTTCACAATTTGCATAGGTAAAATGTTACCTAGAAACTGTTTGCATTCAGCTTTTACATTGGGTGACAACAGTAATGCAGAACAAATTCCTTATATATTTACTTTGTCATTTTGCGCATTAAAATTAATATTATTATTTAATTAATTTTAATAAAAATTAACCTTAAAATGATAAAAATAACTAATTCTAAGATTTATTGAAAGTATCACTACTAAAATATAGAACAAATTCTAAACTACAAGCACTAAAATGATATTTTAACCTTAAAAAATTCTAGTATTTTTTTTACTTGAAATTCTATGATATTTATTTAATTTATTAAAGTTAAAACTTTCATTTAAAACTTCATAGAAAAGCAATTCATGCTCAAATGAATGGAACGGACCACTATTCGTGTTTAAATGTATTCTCATATATATATATATATATATATATATATTTTATACGGTTTAATTACATTCGAAAGGTAAAAATTCAAACTTATGATCTCGTTTGATTTTTTAAAATTAAGCTTATAAATTTACTTCTATTCACGTTTTCTTATTTACTTTTTACCTATGTTTTCAAAAATTAAGGTTTGAAAATTAAAAAAAAAAAAGAAGTAGTTTTAAATTTTTTATTTTTGAATTTGGCTAAAAACTAAAATATTTTTTAAAAAATTAAAATTATTGTAAAATAGATAAAAACAATTTTAGAGAAATTATGAAAAAACAAATATGATTATTAAACAAAACCTAAGATATTTAGAATCTCTAAGACTCTAACCATTTCATGTCTAAAATAAGTTAGAAAAGATAATTTATTTTTATATACTAACAATTAACTTATAAAACACCCAAATAATATACATAAGAAAACAACGTAATAATATTCAAGTTTCTACTCTTTTATTTAACTTTTTAAAAAGTAAAATAAAAAATTCTTGGGAAAAAAAAGAAGAAAAAAAAGTCCACATTGGTAGACGGGCAGTTCTGCCTACTCTCTCTCCACTTTCAAGTTTTTGTTTGTTTGCTTCTTTCTTTCTTTTTTTTTTAAGACAAGTTTTTGTCTTTGATGTGGACTATTGTCATTAAATAATTAATTTATCTATCTAAGTGTGCAACTATTATTTTATACTATACTATTTAAAAAAATAAAAAAGTGTACAACTATTTTTTATTTATTCTTATGTGTATTACTACTATTAGTAATCCAATTGTTATAAAATAGCCCCTAGTTCATGATATTTATTTTTTTTTACATATAAAAAAATTAATTCCAACTAAGTAGATTTGAAGGGGGGAAAAACAAGACAGGCACGTACGAGGTCTTCTCATTAAGAAAATGTAGTTTTGAATCCTTTTGTTTTGTTTTTCCAAACATGATATATTACCATTAAAAACAATATATAGGTTAAATTAAAAAAATACCCTTCACTATCAAAAATTTCATTAATACTCTTGAACTTTTTCAAAAAAATAAAAATAAAAAATACTCATATCATTAGTTTTGGATGGAAATCGTTAATACTTTTCATTTCAAAAATACCTGTGAACTTTCAAAAGTTTCATTAATACCATTAAATTTAAAAAGAAAAGTTCAAAAATACTCTTAGGGTTAGTATATGGATAAACATCGTTAATATCTCGTTTTAAAATATCTCTAAACTTTCAAAAGTTCTATTAATATCCTTTACCTTAAAAAAAAAAAGTTAAAAAACACCATTATTATATATGGATGAAAACCATTTAACTAAAATCACTACTCTCTTACTCTCTTTTTCCATTTTTCCATCTCTAAAACTTCCTCAATTTCTCCTATCTCTTTAAATATTAGAACTTTAAATAAACAGAAGGAGCTATAAGAAATTTCAACACCCAAATAATCGGTGTTTTTGAAGTGATCTTGAGTTTGAAAAGAATCAATTTGAAAACAACTCATATAGATGCCCTCATTTTTTTCATATAGATAATTTCACTTTCCCTCCATTTGTCAAATTTTCAATCATAAGGAACCTTCTTAATTGGCCACAATAAATAAACTAATTTGAACTGCAATAAATAAATAAATAAATAAAATCTCCATCCGCTACAACATTTAATAATTAATGCATATCATGTTCTCTCTTTTTTTTCCTCCCACTAGATGTTCTCAAAATTATGATCCAAATTCTCAATATATTTTTTTTGTGTGTAAAAATCAAATGTACTAACTCAAATTACTAACGTACCACCTTTGTTAAAGGATTTAAGTCCTAAGATTTCTTGGTGCTTCCATCATTCTCCTTTCTTCTTGCTATAGTCTATATAGCTTGATTGAAGGGGGTAGTGTTTTAGAGATTGGAAAATGGAAGAAAAGAGTAAAGAGAGTATTAAAAAAGAAAGGGAAAGAGAAGATTAAAAAAAAAAATAGAGAAGTGTTAAACCAATAGGTGGAAGCAAATCAAGAGATTGAACCAATAGAAGAATGAGGTAATAGTGTAGATAAATGTCTTTCGTCTAGATACTAATTGTAAGAATATTTTTTTAATTTTTTTTAAGGTTAAGGATATTAATATAATTTTTTTAAGGTTTAGAGATATTTTAAAATGAAATACTAACGATTTCTGTCCATATACTAGCAGTACCAGTGTTTTCTAACTTTTTTATTTGAAAGTTTAAGAATATTAATAAAATTTTTGAAAGTTTGGGTATTTTTAAAACAAAATACTAATGGTTTCTATCCAAAACTAAATGTATGAGTATTTTTTTAAATTTTTTTTGAAAGTTTGGTATTAATGAAACTTAGAATATTTTTGAAATAAAGTATAAAGGGGTATAATTTAGCCAAAAATATATATTCCTATAATGAGGAGAATGTTCAATATTTAGATTTACAAATCATATTGGAAATTACAATATAAGATTTATATTTCATGCTCTAGTTTTATAATTAGGAAAAATAAATAGATGGGGTAAAGTCAAAATGCACTCTTTCATTTCCATTGAATTCGTAATTTCTCTAATTAGAGCAAGTACTGAAAAATCCTCATTTGAAGATTGAATGTCCTATTATAAAAGTCTTTATTTTTTTATTATTCTATTAATGAAAAAAATAATTAGAAATCAACAAAAATATTAAGAATATATATGCCAAAAAGTAGTGAAACTTATTTTTTTAATATTTTAAATTATTAATTTTTCAGTCCACTTCAGCATAACTCAACTCGCATATACCCTCATCTAAAAGGTTAAATGTTCAAATCTCGGTCTGTCGTTATAAATGATTTTTCTAAAATTGTTAATATTTTTACTAATCAATTAATAAAAAAATAAAATACTCCAATAATAATCTTTACAAAATTAGGATCGAGGTTACAAATTCCCGAGTATATATCCAACAACATAATAGTATGATATAATTTAAATGGTCAATACTTTACAAAAGTGTTCAAACATAACATGTGAGTCCCTATGTATGTTGTTTTGTCTTAGAATATGAAAACGGAACTATATTATAACTATAAATATAATATAATATTTTTCCTAATTTTCAATTCATGAACTAAAATCAAAACAAAGTCAATTCCGTTTCTTAAAAAGCAAATTTAACGAAGAGAATAATAGAGGAAAAAAGAATAATTAAAAACTTATTTTAAATGTGCATTTTGATCATCTATTTGTGGCAACAACTATATGAATTCTGAACAATCTTGATTCCTTTTCCACTATTAACTATTTTTTTAATTTTTTTTCTGCCAATAAGTCAGATGGTTAAAGCTTAAGATCTCTAAATTTAGCCAGGAATGAAAATAATTGATGTGTTACCAAAAAAAAAAAAAAATCATAGTGGCTGTTTTTTGGATTTATTATGGGAAGGGGATGAATCTAATGGGAAAAGAAAAGAAAAAAAAAATAATGAATAAACAAAAAAAGAAAAGAAGGTGAAGGTTTAAAATGTGGAACTCATGGCATATATTTTTAAAAGACATATTTAGCTCACTTTCACTCTATAGAATAATATTGCCTTGGTGGGTCCCTCTGAAGAGAGTTTATTTATTTTTTATTTCCTTTTGGGATGTTTCTCTTCCTAGTTTTAAAATTAAAAAAATATCAAACATAAGTGACAACAAGTGAAATCAATGATATACTAAAAGGTTTAAGATCAAGATTAGTGGATAAAAATCTACTTCAAACCCTTTTCTCAAAATTTTAGATTTTCTTAAGGCTAAATTATAAGTTTTGTCATCAAAATTTTCAGAAATAAGGTTTAATAGATTTCTAAATTTTCAACGTTGGATTTAATATCTTTGAACTTTAAAAAGTATCTAGAAGATTCATGAACTATTAGTTTCATATCCCGTTAAAAAAAGAAAAAGAAACTTTATATCTCACCATTGAATATTTAAAAATGTCCAGTATATCATGAACTATTTGACACAAAATAAAGAAAAAAACCAAATGGTAGTAGACGAATTTTAAATTTCAAGCACTTATTTGGCAGAGCATTGTAGATATATTAAACACTTTTTAAATTTTAAAGATCCGTTAGATACAACTCTAAGAATTTAAACCCTATTTGATCATGAGTTCGTTTTTAATTTTCTAATTTAGAAAATTGTACTTATTTTCTCACAATTCTATTTTTCTATAGTTTTCACCTCTTTTAAAGAAACATTTAAATTCTTAGTCAAATTCTAAAAAAAAAAAATTAAAACAATTTTTCTAGTTTTCAAAACTTGAATTGAATTTTAAAAACAGTGATAAAAAATAGATAACAAAATAAAGAAATTCCTAATAGGGAGTAGTGTTATAAATTAATTTTCAAAAACAAAAAATCAAATAATTATACATGTTTTAAATAATTATCAAACGAAACTTTAAGAACCACATTTCAACCATGAAGATAAGCTTATAGTTGTTAGAGATTTCACTCAAAAAAACGATGCGTGATATTTGCTATTTATTTTTTAAAAAAAGACTCTCTCATATGTTTCTTACTCCGTGTCCTATACAAATGTTGATGTCAAGACCAAAATAAAACAAAATAAAAATAAAATAAAATAAAATTAAAAGAGAGAAGAAAAGTAAACGGATATGGTCATGTGATAATACCGTGTCTCCTAAAGCCGTGTGGAAGTCTCCAGGATAATCATACTTTAAGAAATTTATTTTATTTCATTTTATTAAAATAAAAAAACGATTGGCTATTTTGTTGTTTTTTTTTTTTAATTAAAAGGACGCGTGGAAAATGTTTTGAAAACGTGCGAAAAAGAGAAGGCTCCAATTAGATATCAGTCTCTCTAAGACAAGAGCTGGGGACAGAGTATCTGGTCAACATATCTCTTCCTAATTTCGGATTTTTTTTTTGAGTTCTGTTTTTTTTTTCCTTTTTTAAATCTTCCAAATCACCGGTCAATTTTTATTTTACCTCTTTTACAATTATTCTTTTCTTAACTATAATAGGTTAAATTATAAATTTCTTCTATGTGATTTGTTGGTGTCGGAATTTAGATCGTCGGATCAACAATAAATTGTAATTTCTTGCGGAAAGATCGAGCAATTGTCCGATAAATACAAAGAGAACTGAGTAGTGAGTACTGACGTGGATGCTAAGCCACTTGCACTCCGACGCTGAAGTTAGTTTATGACTCGAGAAAAAATGTATGTGTATTAAAGAATTTACCATTTTTTAATAATTTCGTCGATTATATAACAATCGATTTTTCGTAACTGACGATTACCTCACAATTATTACTGTATAACTACTCGTTACTCGTAATGATTGTCCGTAACGTGTCTAACCTTTTCGTTAAGAACTCAACCGATATTCTCTACACCGTGATCAACTCACATCAGTTGTTCATTGCATGCTTGGTCGACCCACACGAGTTGGTCTCCAAGGGCATTATCGACCTTCGAGCGACCCATGGAAGTTGGCTAGCTAGGTCATGGTCGACCCACATGGGTCGATCGAAAGGGTATAGGGTCGTCGGTAGGGGTGTACAAGTAACCCGACCAACCCGGACTACCCAACCCAAACCTTAAGGGTTGGGTAGGGTTAGATTTTTTTTCGGTTTGGGTTGGGTTAGAAGTTTGAAGAACCGAAAAGTTCGGGTCGGTTCTCGGAGTTGGGCCTTTTAGGCTCTGGGTTGACCAACCCAACCCAACCCAACCCAAAGTTTATATTTTTTAATTTTATTTTAATTAAATATATACTTATAAATGAATTATTTGTTAATTTCTTATGTTTTCTTCTATAGATTTCTAATAAAATGTTAAGATGTTATGGATTTTGAAGTTTGATATTTGAATTTTATGTGATTTTAGTTATTAATTCAAGAAAAAAATATTTTAAATAATTTAAAAATAATTAAAAATAAAAAAAGTTAACCCGATGACCCAACCCAACCCAACCCGAAAATATTGGGTTGGGTTGGGTTGGGTTACTCTCATGAATAGGGTTGGTTGGGTTGAAGGAATGACCAACCCGAATTTTCGGGTTGGTCCAAAAATCTCCCTCAACCCAACCCAACCCGGCTTATGTACACCCCTAGTCGTTGGCGATGAGGGTCTTGGCCAACCCTATCGCCCCGATCCACCTGGGTCGAGCTTCAAAACCCCTTTCCTTCTAAATCGGTCTCTCTGGCCCTCCGATCCGTCCCTTCTTGTTCCTAAGCCTACTTATGGGATCGAATATAATTCGAGTTTTAAAAGTTAGAATTTCATTATTATAGTTTGATAAAACCTCATAAATAGTCTCTGTAGTTTTATTATTATGAACTATTTAGGAGAAGTTTATCAATTTATAGGGATAGATTCTAATGTTCAAAACTATAAAGACTTTGTTAACTTTCTTCCATTTGGAGAGACAAAATTTGTAATTTAATCCAAAAAAAAAAAGAGAATTTATATATATATGTTAAGATTTAATATGAAATTTTAAATTGGTTCATGCAACGAATATTTCTAGGTTGTTTATTTTGATTGGGTTGGATTATGAGTTTTGTTTCATGGGTATTAAATGATCAAATTACTCAGAAGAGCTAATATTAAATGATTAAACTAATATGAAATATTTATTATAAAAGTAATAGTTAAATTTTTATGCCTAATATATTAATGTATGAATTAATAGTTAATTAGATATTGTTATTAGGTTTATTATCCATTTCTGAGGCATAAAAGATCTACCTATATGAGGGTAATTAAAAAGTTTTGATGAGTGGGATTTTATGTTTGAGGGATAAAACAAGGCTTTGATTTTGCTTTTGGTTTCCTTCTAAATTTTTATACTTATGAAAATTGTTATATATAATGAATATTTTCACCTCTCCTAATTAATATATACATTATTCGTCTTTTAATTTCAATATGAATTTCATTGAAATAAACCATGAATTCGATTCTTAAAAAAAAAAAAAAACCATGAATTTGATCAAGTCGCGAAATTAAATATAATTTTGTAATTGGATTTTTCCAATAAAGATTTGTCGTTGGATAGAACGGATCTTATTTTTTCAAAAAATGTATTTTTCTTTTAAGATGTTTTTGTAATGTGTTTGACATTTACTTTTTCAGTGTTGTGTTTTATAGGCATTTTAGTATTGAGTTCGAAAAGCTTTTTTTTTTCAAAAAAAAATTATTTCTGAGTAGTTGGTTTTATGGTTGAGTGTGAGCGCTTTTTTGTTCATATGCGGCATGGACCAAAGTTTTAAAGTTTTCTTATCAAATTAAAACTCTAAACTAATTTATCCGGTCTTATTCTTATCATTCATTTTAATTTTCACACATCCATAATAAGAAAGAGAAAAAATAAAAAAGAGAAAAAAAACAATTATATTCTCTCTTCTTAAGAAGCGGAGTCTTGTCTCGACAATCACAAATGGATATGAGTACAAGTAGATATATTAAGATTTATTTTCAATCAAAATAGATATTTGAATCTACGTATCCGTATAGTTAAAAAGTTATCAAAATAATTAAGTCGACTCAACCAAATATCATAAAAGTTGACCATATTATTAGTCAACCCTCAACTTGATAAAAGAAATTGATTAAAAAAATGTCAACCTTCAAATTATTTGAAATTGAATCAGTCGTTGTTTATCAACCAAACTATATTAACAAGAAGACTCAATTTGGTCATAATTTCTAACTTTATTACAAATAGAGAAAAATATATTTACATTTTTTAGAATTAGAGAAATACTTCATGCCCTAGGTTTTTGAATAAATTATTAACTCTATGACAATAAATAAATTCTTCATTCCATTACCATCCGTACTTACTTTAAAAACATATTTTTAATTCTAAACCAAATTTAAAAAACAAAATCAAGTTCAAAAACTATTTTTTTTCCTCAAAATTTGACTTAGATTTTTATTTTTTTATTTTTTAAAAAGTCGGTGATAAATAATCAAGAAAACTATAGGTGGAAGTAGTGTTTCCAAATTTTATTTCTAAAAATAAAAATAAAATAAAATAAAATGATTATCAAACATGACTTTGATTTTTAATTAAAACTATAAGTTCAGTCCATGAACTTTAAAATACATGCATAATATATGGGTGTCTCCCAACTTTAAAAATTGTCTCATTAATATTTGAAATATTGATCATCTAACAGGTCTTTGATCATGCCCTAGGTTTAAAATGTCATTAAAACTTTAGAGACTTATTAGACATGAAATTGAAAGTTAAAAAATCTATTAGATATTATTTCAAAGTTTAATATCCTATTAACGCAAGATTAGACATAAGATCTATACCACACAATTATTCAATTTCATGCGTAATAAGTCCATGAATTTTTTAAAATATCGAATATGACACTATTAGATACCAGAGTTTAACTTATTAAACACAACTTTAAAAGTTCAAAGACTAAACTTGTAATAAATCAAGATTTAAAAACATATTAGCACTTTTTAAAAGTTAAAAAACCTACTAAATACTACTAAAGTTTAGAATCCGAAACTTATAATTTAACTCATTTTTTTTAATCTCCTAGATGTCACATGATACACAAAAGACTTTGAAATCTTCCCATAAAAAAAAAAGATGTGAATGTAATAAATAAACCCTAGTATAAAAAACACACAAAAACTTGCAAATTGCAATGAAATTTCAAGACTTTCAACTCTAGAAACTCTCTCAAAACCCTAAATTGGACCCCACTCTATCTAATCTCACAAAAAAACATTAATTACAATTTAAATTCAACAATGAATCACAAACTTTTGCTTGACTTTGAATAATCCAAAAAAAACTTTTTTTTTTTTTTAAATTTTCAAACTCCCTCAAACCGACATGGCCCCCTCTTTCAATTCACCAATCACATTTTTCAAAAATGCCAAAAAGCGCACACCAAATCAGAACCTCTCCATGAATTTTCCTTTTCCTATTTTTTTTTTATATATAAAAAAATAATTTTAATTTGTTCTGTCAAATTGCCAGCCATTTTTATCCTATTTCTCTCTCTCTCTTTCCATGGACTTTCCTCTCTCTTTCTCCCAACTCTCTTCTATATATTCTCTGATTTCTCTCTTTTTCCTCTCGGAAGCGCTTTTGTACTCTGAAATCACTTCTGGGTCTCCCTCAAACAGAGGAAAAATCAAAGCTTTTCTTGTTTTTTGACTTGGGTTTTTGGTGTTTCTTCCTTGTCTATGGCTGCTTATTCCTCTTGGTTGGATTCTGTCGACACTTCTTTGGATCTCAATATTCATCCTCTCAGATTCTCCGGCGAAGCTCCGGTGAGTGAAAAAGCCTTATGCTCTGTTTCTTCCTTTTTAAAAAGCACATGAACAAAGTGATTTTGGCTCTTAATTTGATGGGTTTTTTGTTTTCTGATTTGGGTTTCTTTTGGTTTTTGCAGAAGGAGAGGAATTATTTGGATCTTGAGAGGAACAAGGTTTCTGTGAAAGAAGAGGTATTGATTTGAATTTCTTGACAGAGAATTGGGTTTTTTTTTGGTTTTTTGGTGATGATTTTGATGATGGGTTTGTGTTTGTTTTTTTATTTCAGACTGGTGCTTTAATGGAGGAATTGAAGAGAGTGAGTGCAGAGAACAAGAAATTGACTGAAATGTTGACTGTTGTGTGTGAAAATTACAACATTTTGAAAGGTCATTTGATGGAACAAATGAACAAAAATGGAGAAAAGGAAATTTCTTCTTCAAAGAAGAGGAAATCTGAGAGTAGCAACAATAATAATATGGTTGGAATTAATGGTAATTCTGAGAGTAGTTCAACTGATGAAGAGTCTTACAAGAAGCCAAAAGAGGAAACCATTAACAAAGCTGCTAAAACCACTAGAGTTCAAGTCAAAATTGGAGCTTCTGAATCAAATTTGGTAACTTTTTACTCCAAAAAAAGAACCCAACTTTGAAATGGAAGATGGGATTTTCTTTTTTCTTCTTCTATCTAAACTTACCTATTTTTTGACTTTGAATTTTGTAGGTTGTTAAAGATGGATATCAATGGAGGAAATATGGCCAAAAGGTCACTAGAGATAATCCTTGTCCTAGAGCTTATTTCAAGTGCTCTTTTGCTCCTAGCTGCCCTGTCAAAAAGAAGGTAAACAACTGCAACAAACTCGATTTCTTTGTCTCGGGTATTGCTCGAACCTCGAGTGAATCTATTGAGAATCTTTCTTTTAGCTCGATTGGATAACACTTGACCGAGCTAAAACGCCTAAGTAGAATAGATTTTTAGGTCTAGTTTTAGCTCGATCAAGTGTTATCTGATCGAGTGAAATGAATTGAATTCTTTCCAAATCACGTGTTTAGTTGACTCTTTGAGAGAATTGACCATCTATCTTTACATTCGAATTCGAAACTTTGCTCGAATTCGATCCTTTCGATTTCTATACCATTTGAACTAATCTTTGTCTTAAATTATCAACAAACTTACAAAAAGAGTTTTTGCTAATTGGATTGAATTTGCAGGTTCAAAGAAGTGTAGAAGATCAATCAATTCTGGAAGCCACATACGAAGGCGAACATAACCATCCTCACCCATCTCAAATGGAGGCCACCTCCGGCACCGCTGCCACCCGCTGCGTTAGCCTAACTCCGGCGGCACTCACGGCGGCGCGGGGCTCCTCGTCGGCGCCGGCACTTCCCCTTGACCTGGCAAAGCCCAAATCAAGCACCGAAGCTAAAACCACCTCCAACCCAAGATTCGACTCGCCGGAACTGCAACAATTTCTCGTCGAACAGATGGCCTCTTCATTAACGAAAGACCCCAATTTCACGGCGGCGCTCGCGGCGGCGATTTCGGGAAAAATTTTCCCACATTAGGAATCTCGATCGGAATCTCGGAGTTTAAAAAGTGGGGTTATTTTCCTTGAGATTAAGCTGTAAATACACACCGAAAGAAGAGAAAATTTGTCAGATTTTAGGAGATGGATCATGGAAGATAGTTTTTGAGATTTTTGAAAAAGAAAAAGAAAAAACGTTTAAAAAAAGTACTGAAAATGGGCGAAATTCATAAGAGATTCAAATTGGGTACTTGGTTGACGTTTTTGGGGTCGTTCGAGAATTTCTTGTTTCGAATTGTAATGGTGAAATTCTTCAAGCAATTGAATGAATTTGATATCAATGAATATTCCCTCATAGTTTTCAAATTTGTCAACTTTTTTTTTTTTGGATAATAAAAAGTCATTGGAAGGGAATCATTTGCTAAAAAAAAATATTGGGTTCCATTTTATTCCAATTTTCGTATTGTTTCATATTGAAGCTAGATTTGAACTTTCAAATGAGATTTCTACAAGTCAATTTCTTTTATGGTAAGTTTTTATGTAATGAATGAGATGTGAGGTGGACTACAATTCTTACTCTAGTATTTTTATTGGATTAAACTTTGAGTTTAGTTGAACGTTTAGAATTGTGTCTAATAAACTTTTGCATTTCAAAAAATGTTTATTTAATAACTAAAATTTCAATATTGTGTTTCAAGGTCTTTGATTTATTAGATATTTTATAAAATTCGATAATTTATTAGACATTTTTTCGATCTTTATAGAGTTTATAAACTTACTAGATACAAAATTAAAAATTCATACACTTTTTAATTACAAATTTATTACACAACAAAAGTGAACATAACTCAGTGGTAATTGACATGTACATAACTTCAATTGAAAGGTTAGAGGCTCAAATCCTCCTGTTGAATTGAAAAAAAAATCAAATTTACAAATTAATATTTTCACTAATTTGATTTGAATTCTAAAATTAAATTAAAGGTACAATTAATATTCTTCTAGAACTAACACTAAAAAATTGTCAAAAGAGGCTAACTAATAAATGATCCTAAAAGGACCTAGACCTAGCATCCAAATATCCAAACTTGGCCAAGACAAACATCCAACATAGTCAACAAAACCAACACCTACAAAAAAAATTTGTCCAACCACAAGAAGACTCAAAATCTAGCCACAATTTTTGAAAAAAACAATCATTCAACCAACCATATCTTTGAGCCCTTAAATCTCCCCACCCTTAATTTTGAAAAAATCACACCAAAACTTTTAAAGAAAAGTCTCGTGTCTTAAAGGACACTACTCAACAAAATCCTTTTCTCAATAAGGTATGGACATTGAGACATGAATTTTATATGTATTTTTCTTTTTGAAGTTCAAACAAAGAACAAGCTGAGAATTCATGTTTCTAAAGGAAAGTACCCTCTCTTTTCGACTGTGGGGAGTATACCTTTTTCTCTTTTAACATATTATTGTTATTTGTTTTCCTATATATTAAAGAGAAGAAAAAAAAAAAGGCCATACCCCCACCTCCTTTTAGAAGATATATATACAACCATTTTCTTAGAACTTGATTTTCCTTTTGAATATTTTTAATAATTTAGACTTTATAATGTTAGGAAATTATATAAATACCTCTCCCATTCCCATGTACCAAATACCATACTTTATATTCCCTTCAGACATAATGTAGTACAATTCTCAAATGTCATAAATTTTTAACAGTAATGTTGACATTTGAATGTCAGAAAGAAATCTTCAAAATCTTGAATTGAAAACATGACATGCCTCCCTGGTAATGAGCAAAAGTCCACTAGTGTTCAACTGCATTAATGTTTTGCCCATGAGAGATATAATAAGATTGCTTATAGCCTTTACAGATTCCACAGGATTTCATTTCAGATTCTGCAAAGTCCTCTTGTAGCACAAAAGGTTGACAAGAATTAAGTTCCTGCTTGCTTTTTAACTAACTCAAAAACAAAGCTGTTAAAGTGAGTTACAAAGAAAGTAGCTCATTTTCTAGATTTCAAGTTTTCAAAAGACTTCAACAAGAAACTGGCAGGCATCATAATGAAGAGAACCCACAAAGTAAGTGGCAAAAGTCTTATTCCTAGTAGTTTTACAAACTATTGGCAAAGTAGTAGAATTGAGGAGATCATAAAAAGCTCAAACCTGAATAAACATCAAAATTTCAAGAGCTTTGATTTTGGGGTCGTTACCAGACTAACAGATGCTTGAAGCATCCCCCATGGACCACATATTGATCCAAAGTTTCGATGTTCCAAGATTAGTCGTCTCTCACAAATTTAACTTTGAGGTTTTGCTCGAGTCGCGGGATCTTCCTTGGATTCAACTTGCATCATAAAAATGTATCCCAGTGTCCAGAGCAGAATATATTGTAAGGGTACCCAAGAAAGACAGGCAAAAAGGCTCAAAATGCTTCCTACATACTGAGGATCTTTTATATATCCAAATGGAAATTCTGTTACCCATGGAATGTTCTTTCCAAACCGTACTCCATAGTAAACACCAGATTCACCGAGTAACTGGTAGACCCTGTTGTTTGGCAGAAGATAAGAAAACGTTACTTAACATTACAAGCCACAGCTATATGATATTGTTTTTATTCAATCAAGTCTGGAAAACTGCGGCAACATTGCAAAAATTAAGCACCAACAAAGCAATGCCTGGAATAGTAAAGTTACATAACAGATATGAACATCCTAAACCTTCAATCTTGATTAGCACTAGTGCTTTAGTTTCTTTGCTTTGAATGGAAACTCAAGCAGCTGATTTTGATGCTTTAGTCTATTCTTAGATAGTAGTTTATTGGGGGAGTCCAAGTCTCTCGAAGTGCTGGGAGATTGCAATTTTTCTTTATAGTTTTAATACTATTTTATGATTTATTCTATTTTGATTTCTGGCTATCTTCTTGTTTCCGAAATTGCAAACTTGAGCATAAGAAATGACATTCACGTAAACCTAGTTGTTCGTACTTTGATATATAGGAATAATCATAAATGGCGTACTTGGTGAAAGACTATGACTAGCAATCAAATGAGGCAATTGTACAGAAAAAATGGTCTCTATAAAGCTCGTTTGACTATTCCAAGCATCACTTTTCTATCTCTGAAGTCAATGAAAAAGGATCCGACAGAAGATAAAGTTCAGCACTATCAAATTGAACATATACTTTAATGATTGCTCGGATACTCAATCCTTACCAGCCACCTATTAACGAGGGGTGTTGATGACCATTATGATAAAGCCTCTTAAATCGCAATCATTTGCATCTTTAAAGTACACAGGATCCTAGGCATCAGGCATGGAAATGGTTCTTGCAGCTATTGAGTTTAAATTTCTGAGATGCTCACTTCGATGCAACAAGCTCTACACTTCCACTTTTTACAATGCATTATGATAGGGGAAAATCTTAATATTCTGAATTGTAAACCCGTCCACATCAGTTCCATTGTTTTTTTAAATAGGAAACAGGCTTTCATTAACACCACGAGAAATACACTAGGTGATTGAAACATCAACTTAAATGAAGCTAGTCGATTAAAAAATTCCTCTACTTAGCATGAATAAAAAACATATAGTACAATTACAAAAAGATTTGGATAGGTAACTTTATAGAAGGACTATAAAGTACATAACTTGCCAATTTTCTTCACTTTCTTTAGCTGTATCCCTAAAAGTCAGTAATTTCCCCTGAGCCTAATTTCCCAAATAATCCCTTAATAGCATTTTCGGAAAGTGTTGAGGATCCCACATCGGAAAAAATGAAGAGACCCCACAATTTTTAAAAGATACATGGGTTACTCCTTTGCCAATTGATTTTGAGATAACCCCATGTTCATCTAATATGATATCAGAGCCTATGAAACCCAAACGCATAGTCGGTCCAAAAAATGAGATCTAACCCAAGAATGGTGAACCTAAAAGTGGCACCATCTTGAGGGGCATGTTGAGAATCCCACGTCGAAAATATGAAAAAACCTCACAATCTTTATAAGATAAATGAGTTACTCCTCTCATTGTCAATTGGTTTTGAGATGGAACCTCATGTTCATCTAATAAAAAGGACTTTTAACTTTTTGTATGCTCTCAAGAGTTGTTCAAGGCCAAAAAGAAAGCATTCTTAGGGAAACACAAAACCAGGTTGAATTCTTGAAAAAGGGATAACAAGGACGAGATCATTGGTACTGGGGAGAAAATTGTAGCAATCCTAATATGGGAAAAAGGGTACCCTGAACACTGCATCGGACATAAATAGGCTGTAGGATGCATCTATTGTCCTCACATAAATTTCCCAATAGGGAATATAGGAATGTATAGGATGTGACAGGTAGTTTGAGATGTTTTCTGTTTTCATTGGAAGTGTGGGAAACAGGAAAGCCTTCCAGAAGAAAGAATGGGAGAAAAATGTTAACTTTCACGTTTCTTAATGGCTGTCCAATACTAAATAATCTTTTTTTTTTGTATCTAAATAGATAGTTTTTCTTTGCGATCTCTCCCATCTCTTGGTCAAGCGGGTATCCCTCTCCATCAAGTGCTTCACTCTCTAATAATTGCTTTTTGGTGCAACACAGCCAATTCTTATCCAAAAAAAGGTAGAAAGCCTTTTCACATGTACATCCAAAGAATGGTCAAATTGGAGAACTGAGGTGAATGATCTGGTCCACTGTTGCTAAACTTAAAATAGGCACTGAATTAAAGTTTCACCCTTCTCCCTGATGAAGAAGAAAACTCAACTTAAGACCAAGTGTATAGTGGATTACGATAGAAGATTGCCGAGAATTCCAACCTTAAGTTACAATGAGTTTTAAATTCTAAAGACACTTTTACTTTCTACATACTGCTCAAAAAACAGCCCAAACGTACAATTTCTCAAAATTCATCCCAAATTCACAACTTCAGAATGCTAATCATCATCTCCAAATCCAATAAGCATTAAATTCATTCTAAAACCCACATTTTCTCGAGATTTAACAGCTTAGATAACTGTCCATGGCTTAGTAGACAAAACGCACTAATAAATTGTCACTTCCACTTCCAGCTCGCAAATATCCTCTCAATAAACATGCACAAAAGTCATGGTAAGTAAGCAACTACAAACGAAGCAGACTTCAGCACATCAGAGAGAGAGAGAGAGAGAGACCTGAAATTCAAGAACTGTCCAAAGGCCATGAGAGGCCAGAAGTAGAGAGGCGGGGGCCATGAGAAGGAGGAGACATGGAGGATGGAGAGGAACTGAAGCAACTTGAGAAAAATCGAGACCTGAGCCATCAATTTGCAGGGCTCGCGCCATTTCCCGCACAAGTTCACCCACAACTGCGGACGAGTCCATAACAAGTAGTAGTACGGAAATGGCAACAACACTCCAATTCCTGCCAAAACGCCCATTCTGATAATTTTCTCGCCAGATTTTCCCTCCAGTTTCTCAGGGAAAACGATCCCCCAGGAGGAAGAAGAAGATGCAGAAATCAGAATAGCTCTTTTGACCGGTAGACGTTGGAATCAATACAAATGGGCCGCTGTTGGGTTGAAAGTTAATTGGGCTATAATATGGGCTGTGGCCCAGATTAACTGCGTTGGGTTATTACTTATTGGGCCCGAAGTTTCGGCCAGAAAACAGTTGGAATTTAGTATCTACCAGGCAAATGTAAATCTGGAGGTAGACATATGTTTAAATTTGTCTCATCTCTGTGTATAGTAGTATCAAAAATACAAATATCAGTCTTTAGGTATATATTTCTATTTACATTTGAAATGAAAACATTTTTATCTTATTTTAATTAGATATATTTTTTTTATATAAGAAGTTGAGGGATTCGAACCACATATCTTGTAATCGTTAATACATTTGATAGGCCAGTTGAGCTAGGCTCTCTTTAGCTTTTATTATAATATTTATTCGTAGACATTACTTGTCATTTCCTTTTTAAATGACCTGTTTTTATTAGATTATTATTTAAGCTATTGTTATAAATGACTCATCTACCCAAAGCAATTTTCGAATAAGTTGTAATTTGAATAAAAAAATTACAAAAATAGTCTTTTTTAGCCCTCCATTTTTGTATTTTGCCATCAAAATTAACCAACTATAATTTTTTCTAAAATAAAATAAGATTTTAGTGCATCACACACGTACTTATATAAATAAAAAAATGAAAAAGCCAACCAAAGCATAACTCAACTCAGTTGAAGTATGAGCTTAAGTCATGGACTTGAAATCTCCCGTCTCCATGTTAAACTAAAAAAAAAGAAAGAAAAAAGAAAAAATTTAAAGACAAGAATGTAGGCGGTAGAATTTAGACTAATTTTGCAAATATTTTATTATATTTTTTTACTTTTTTTAAAAGTACTTTTAAAAAAAGGTAAACAAAATATTTTGGTGGCTGATATTTGAACTTAATTTTTATTTGTTCACTAGGTTTTCAAACCTAATATTTTTTGTCATTAGAATTTAAATTTAGTTTCCATTTGGTGTTTGAGATTTCAAAAGTAAAATGTTGGGTCTCATTTATAATTAGTCCATGGAGTTTGAAATTGATTTCTAGTCAATGTTAGTTGATCTAATAAAATGATAGTGAGGTAGTTGACATATGCTAATTGAGTTAGATTTATATATATATTTTTAAAAGCTAATTTTAGATTTCAAGGACCAATTATAAACTAATTTCGAACTTTAAAAACCATTTAGAAAAAATTCAAACTTTAGAGACCAAACATGTCACTTTTAAAACTTCAAAAGCCAAACATAAATTAAATTCAAATCTCAAGGATAAAAAAGGTTAGTTTAAAAATTCATGGACCAAAATAGAAACTAAATTCAAATTTGAGGGACTCAAAATGTATTTTACCATTTCTTAAAATTAGATTAGATAAGTTTAAATCCCATTATTATTTATGATTCAACTTTCACTTTACCATTAACATACGTCCCATTTGTTAATCATTTGATTTTAGTTTTTAGTTTTTTTTTTTGTGATTGTTTTATCATCATTTCTATATAAATGAATTTCTTCTATGTTAAGAAAACATTTAAATTCTTAGCCAACTTTCAAAAACAAAAACAAGTTTTTGAAAACTATTTTTTTTAGTTCTTAAAACTTGATTTAGATTTTGAAAACAAAGGTAAAATGTAGATAACAAAACAAGGATACTAGACATAGATGAAAGTTGTATTTATAGGGTAAATTTTTAAAAACTAAAAATAAAAAATGAAATAGTTATCAAATTAGAGCTTAATTAGGATTTTCATTTAGGCTTAGGGGCGGATTTACAACCCCCTCAAATTGTTTTGTCCTTTTGGCATAGTGGTTAGTATGTCATCAATCTCCCCTCAAGTCTTAAGTTTAGCTCTAGTTTATACAATTTTAAATATTTTTTTCAATGTCATATTTAAGCCCCCCTCGATACAATTTCTACTTCTAATGTTATCACTTTTAACTATGCAAACGTTCTATTCAGTTTGATTAATTATTTAAATAAAGCTATATAATAGCTCTACATTAGAGGTGTACAAATAAATCCGATAATCCAAGTAACACGGATTGAATTTTTTTTTTCCAGTTTGGGTTGTGTTAGAAGTTTGGAGAACCGAAAAGTTCGGTTCTCGGGGTTGGGTTTTTTAAACTCGGGTTGACCTAACCCAACTCAACCCAAAATATATATATTTTTATTTTATTTTAATTACATATATACTTATAAATGAATTATTTGTCAATTTTTTATTTTTTCTTCTAGACTTCTAACAAAGGTTAAGATATTATGAATTTTGAAGTTTGATATTTGAATTTTATGTGATTTTAGTTTTAATTCAAGAAAAAATATTTTAAAAAATTAAAAAATTAAAAATTAACCCACTCAACCCGAAAATATTGGGTTGAATTACTTTCATGAATAAGGTTAGTTGAGTTGAATGAATGACCAACTCGAATTTTCGAATCGGTCCAAAAAAACTCCACCAACACAACCCAACCCAACTTAACTTATGTACATCTCTACTCTACATGTTTTCAAAATTTCTTTTAAATAATCAAAGCTAAATACACACGTAAAATTTAAATTGTTTGGTTACATAAGAAATTGAAAATATGAATTAAGGGAAATGAATTATATATAATAATACGAAATGATTATCCACGAAAAAAATAAGGACAAGACAATTTAAGAAACCAATATTTGAATATATACTTATTGTCGCATGATCATTTTATTTCATTATTTTTAAAATTGTTTGATTTTTTTTTATTATTTATTTTTATTTTCAAGTACTCTCTAAGAAAATGTTAAAATCCCAATTATTTATTAGGTTAATATCTTCCGCCCAACAAACCCCCACTTTGCAAATCTTTATATCATTATATTTGTTATTCATGTTTATATTAGTGAGGAAAAAAAATAATTTACATCTATACACTTTTTTTTTTTAAGTTGTATCAATTAAAATTTCAAATTAATAATTAAGTTATAGGTGAGTAATTTATAATTATTTTCACTTGATTTTATTTAAAATCAATTTAAAATCACTTAAATAAAATTACTTTCCCAAAATCTTAAAAAAAATTATGTGAGATGAAAGTCACTTGTACTATAAAAAAACTAGCCATTTAGTTCCAACATTCCTCTAATATTACATTAATTAATATATATCCTAAAAATTATATATATATGAAATTTATGTCTGAGTAGTTTTAAATCAGAATCATAATAAAGGATATAAATTAATTCACATCAGGTTTAAAGTTTTAATTGATACAATTATTAAGCTCTCGTATGATAATTATTTAGTTTTTGAAAATTAAGCCTATAAATACTACTTTCACTAATGACTTTCTATGTATTCTTATTTACTTTTTAGATGCGTTTTTAAAAACCAAGCCAAATTTTGAAAACTAAAAAAAATAGTTTCCAAAAACTTGTTTTCATTTTGAAATTTAACTAAAAATTCAAGTGTTTTCTTAAAAGAGACAAGAATCATTGTAGGGAGATGAAAACTATTATAGAAAAATGGTAAAAAATAAGTATAATTTTGAGAAATTTGCATGGAAAACTCATTTTCACATGCATTAATGTGATTTGACGATGTTCAAATTAATGACATTTGACCCTTTTTTGCATCTTGTATATTAGTCCAAATTACCGTAAGGGGCATCGACTCGACTCTAGCTCACTCTCAAGTCACGTTCTCGCTCTCGTTCAAGTCTCGTTCTCGCCATGATAGTAATTAAGTTGTCAAAATTCGAGAGAAAAAAAAAAATCGTGATTACTATGGTTTGACTCGCGCCTCACGACTCCGCTGCTTTCTGACTCGCTGACTCGCTTCTCTCTCTCTACTCCAACTTTCTCTTCTCTGTCTTTTTGTCATTTTTCTTTATTTTTTTTCATTCATTTGAGCGAGAGAGCGAGAGCGAGACAACGAGAGCAAGACAACGAGAGGCGAGCGCGTGAAGCAGCGTCTTGGGGCGTGAGAACAAGAAAGACCCGCTCCATATTACCCTTATGAGTCATTTTTGCGTTCATCACGTCGAGAATAGGTCATATTTCATTATTTTGAAATGTGCGGTCAAATGTCATTAATGATTAGAAAATGGGTTATCCGTACGAATACCCCAAAATAAAAAATAAAAAATTAAATAGTTATCCATGCCTAAATAATTAGAGTTTTAAGCTACATAACTCTCAAAAAGTATAAATGGATATCTTAAAAAAAGAAAAAAAAAAAAAAAAAAAAGACTCAACAGTGGAACACAGCTGTAGCTTTTGGCAAATTGACACATAAAACTATTTATATTTTTTTTATAACTTTATTTAATTTAATATAAGAAATAAATAAAAATTTCCAAAGCATAACTTTTTTCTATTCATTATGATTTACAAACTTTAAGGAGGCTTTTATTACGTGACACATGGTCCTCCACGCATTATTGTGTTAATATTTCTCTTTATTTCTTTTTATTCTTTTTAACATTCATATCTAATTTTCTTTTTAAAAAACTAAATCAACGTTGTAATATTAAATTAAATTTGGTCAAATTTTATACATTGGTTGCATCATTTTTTTAAATATAGAATAAAAGATAAAATTAGCTTTATATTAGTTGAATAAAAAGTTGCTTCGACTCTTATAATCAATGTTTTGTTTTTTTTTTTTTTTTAAAGTACATCTCAATATTTTGTTCCTTAGACTTTATTAATAATCAACTTTTTTTTTTTAATTTTTGAAGGTCTCATTTAATAATAATTTAAATTTTAAAATTTTATTTATTTTCTCACCATTTCTTTATTATGGTTTCCATTTTTCTTTTGAATTCTTAGTTAAATTTTGAAAACAAAAACAATTTTTCTAGTTAAAACAAAGTTTGAATTTTAAAAACATTTGTACAAAGTAGATAACCAAAGTGCAAAGAAACCCATAAATGTAAGTAGCGTTTATAGGTTTAATTTTAAGAAACTAAATGGTTAATAAACAGATTTATTAAATCTAGGATTTACTATTTAGACTAATGACTTTAATGTGTTAGAAAAAAACTTACGCAATAAAAAATTTAACTTGATTAAAATATACTTTTAGTTACTAAAGTTTCTTTCCTTTCTAATTTGATTCCAACGTTTAAAAATTATATTCTAACAATCTAGGAAGCTTTAATAAAATCAAAATCTAATTATTCATGTTAATCTTTAAGATAAAAACGAATGAAATATGACCTGATCTATTTTATTATCGATAACATATACGCACATGATTAATAGTTCGTTACATAAAAATGATAGTATAGACATATTATATATTACTCAATTAGAAATTGTGTAAAGATAATGTTAAATGAGGGCAAGGAACACAAAAATTTGATTATTAAAAAAAAATCTTGCAATTTTTTTTTGAATATTCTAAGAAGGTAGATAAGAAGAAAATAAAAAAAGTCATGTCACTTTTAAATTTATACTGAGAACTAAAAAAAAAAAAATTGACCATTTTTAATATTTAAAAAATGATGATAAGAAAGAATAAGGCAACACAAGTTGTTGGGAAATTCATGTCTATCTCTACTGTGGAATGTTTTTCCATTAACTTTTGGCATCAAAAGTTGATTATGTCCTCATTGCCACTATTCCCATTATAATTTATTAATAAAAAAAGCAATGGAAAATATATATATATATATATATATATATATCATCTTTCAATTGAATAATTCAAAGTTAGTAGATTTGCTAAGAAGTCATTTTTGGCTTTCTTGCCTTATTTTCTCAACATTTTTAATTAAAACTCTATGAGAAATCTATCATGTTTACAACCATATCCATTTTTTAATTCAAAGTTAATCACCTTTAATAAGTTACTAGACTTGGACTATTTTCTTTATTTATTTTTTAAGAATCAGAAGTAATTTATTCAAACATCATTAATTAGGTTTAAGCCTATTAAACAACATGTGCATACTTTTCAAGAGACTATATGGGTGGGTTTGTTAAAAATAATTTCTAAAAAGCATTTTGTAGTTTAATTTTACAATATCAATTTGTATTGTTTTATTGTATAGACGAGCAATTGAGGTCCTACAATATATGATCATCAAAACAACTTAGGGGCTGTTTGGCCCCCTGTCTTGGAATCAAAACCTTGAGAATCAAAACTCTGGGGGTTTGTTATGGCGTGTTCTGAAGCCTGAGAATCAGAAACCTGTGTTTGGGGTGCAGTGTTCTGAAGCCTGCGAATAAGAAAACAGTATTTAGGGTGCAGTGTTCTGAATCCTGTGTTTATACTGTTTTTTTTTTCTTTTCTCTCTAGCTGTTTTGTTTTCTTATTTTTTAGTGGATGTTTTGTCAATTGTAGAAACCATTGTATAACATAAATGAGTTATAAAATTGAAACTCTATTTTATAAATTAAGAAATTGGAAGTCTATGTAAGAAATTAGAGAATTTAAAACTCTATTTCACAAAGTATTTAGAAAAGTATTTTTGGAACTCTATTTTAGAAATTAAAAAAATTGAAAGTTCATTTAAGAAATTAGGGATTGAAAACTCTATTTCAAAAAATATTTAGAAATGTATTTTGGAACTCTATTTTAGAAATTAAAAAATAGAAATTTATTTAAGAAATTAGGGAATTAGAAACTCTATTTCACGTCACATAGTACTCTGAAAACTATTTTTTGGAATTCTACTTTAAAATTAAAAAAAATGGAAGTCTATTTAATAAATTAGGTAATTTGAAACTATATTTGATAAAGTATTCAAAAATTTATTTTTGGAATTCTATTTTAAAAATTAAAAAATTGGAAATCTATTTAAGTGATTAAAAAATTTAAAATTTTATTCCACAAAGTATCCAAAAACCCATTTTTGGAACTCTAATAAGAAAAGTGGTGATTGCGCACAAGGGTAGGTCGTTAGGGTAGTTGATTGCTCGAGTGATCGGGTTGTTGGGGTAGGCGTATACAAGTCTCTTGAGTGGTTGTCGAAAGTAGTCGTTAGTAGTGGTTGGGTCGTCGATGTAGTCATTAGAGTTGTCGCCGAAGGTAGTCGCCGAGTGGTGGTTGGGGTCATTTGGTGGTTGGTTGTCGGAGTTGTAAATCAACGGTGGTTGGGGGTCGTCGGAGGTAGTCGTCGAGGGGTGGGTCATCGAGGTCAGTCGCCGGAGGTAGTCGGGTCATCTGACAGTTGCGCGGTGGTGGTGGTCGTCGGAGTTGCCATCGGAGGTAGTCGTCAGCGGTGGTTGGGGTCGTCGGTGTGGTCGTCGAATATAGTCGTCAGCGATGGTTGGGATCATCGGTATGGTCATCGGAGTTGTTATCGGAGGTAGTCGTCAGTGTTGGTTGGGGTCGCAGGTGTGGTCGTCGGAGTAGTCGTCAACGGTGGTTGGGATCGTCGGTGTGGTCGTCGTAATATTCGTCGGAGGTAGTCATCAGCCGTGGTTGGGGTCGTCAGTGTGATCGTCGGAATTTTTGTCGAAGGTAGTCGTCAGCGGTTGTCGGGGTCATCGAATGGTCGTCGGAGTTGTCGTCGGAGGTAATCGTCAGCGGTGGCAGGGGACGCCGGTGTGATCGCCAGAGTTACTGTCGGAGGAGCGGGGTCACGGTGTGGTCGTCGGAGTTTTCACCGGAGGTAATTGTCAGTAGTGGTCGGGTCGCTGGAGTTGTTGTTGGAGGTTGCCATTAGTTGTAGTCGGGTCACCGGTGTAGTTGTTGGAGTTGTCACCGAAATTGTTGTTGAAATATTCACAAAAAATGGAAGATGACAAATAAAATAAGAAAACATGGAACAAACCCATGGAGTTGCACTATTGTAACCCATGGAGTTGTGTTTCAAAACCAAGGGTTTTGAACACATTGGACCAAACATGGTTTTGGATTTGGAATCCAAAACCATCCAAATCCAAAACAGGGGGCCAAACGACCCCTTAATGTACCTTTTATTGTTAATCAAATATGTCAATTCATATGATACATTTTAAAATTTTATTGGAAGATCTTAATTGGGTCATTCGGCTTCAAAACTCAATGATTGCAAATCAACTTTTGGTATGAGTTTTTTAGGTCAATTTTATTAATTTCGATTAAAATAGTATATACAAGTGTAGAAGGTTGGCTTATCAACATCCTATTTGATAAAACTTTAGTTTTTTTTTATCTTATGACAATCATATCATTCCTTCAAAGATTCCAATCTTATGGTGTGATAACTCAGGTGTTGTTTATTTAATCTAATGACATTTTGATTCAAAGTTAGGGCTTCATCCCCCAACAATAAATTAGAGGATATTAGGGAACTACAAGTATTTAATTATTCTTATTTTTCATTTTTTAATTGGTTATCACAAATATTTGGATTTTTTCTTTTTAAATTTAAGGATTTTAATTAAAATATGAAAGTGAAAATGTAAGCAATGGATGGTTTAAAGAAGGCCTTACAAATGTTTTGACTTATACTTATTGAACTATGTTTAAACTAGCGAATTGGTTAACAATTAGCTCATTTTAGTTATTCCACTTAAAATCTTTACATGAGTAATGTAATCAACAACTCTTTATTAAAGTGAAAGGTGTTAGGAATAAACACGGATATAACTAACACTATAATGTGATAACTAATTATGGATCGAGCCTACATGGGCCTAAGTACTCTTTTAATTATGGATCAAATCCACTATTTTAGCCATGAATCTAATCCATTTATTTAATTTGAAATTCAAACTAAATTTCTTTCGGTAAAGACATTCTTTAGCTTGAAATATAAAGTTACGTAAAGAGACTTAATGAGCCTACAAATTATGAGCTCTAATCATCTAAGATTAATTAATAAATAATTTAAAGAATTATAATTAATTTATTGACTCAAGTCTTAAGGTACAAGTGGCTCATTTATTGAGTGATTCATAATTATAATTGGTTCAGTTGTCCATGTTACTCCTATAATTATTTACTTATTTCTAAGAGCAGAACAAATATTCATAATCCAATCATTAACTAAACTTTTTTCTAAAACACTTGAGAGGATGATGTCTCATTGTTCAAGACGTAAATCAATACTATTGTAAAGACATGAGTGACCTTTATATCGTAAAACTAATGTAATTTCAAACTTACGAGATTGAGAACAGTAATTTCAATTTGTAAAAATCGTCTCATCATAATTTTCAAAAACAATTCCAAAAATAAAATAGAAATCTATCTCGAAATTTTATCGACAAGCCCCTCTACACTTTTCTTTGCCCCCTCCAAAACATTCTTGGCTTCTAACACACACAATGAACCTTGAAGTAGAATATATACCCTAGCTAGTCAACATTGTTCTTTGCAAAATATAAATCTTGCAGACGAATATTTTACATGTCATCTTAATCAAAAACGTAAGCCAAAGAATAATAACCACACAAAGAAAATCCCCATAATATTAAATTAAAAGAAAGAAAAAAAAGAAACCAGCTACATAATATATGATGTCACACTTACATTAATCCATGTTTAATTAAATTTATTTGAACATATAAGATTCATCCATATGGGTTTTTATGGATAACCAATCAGAATGTGTAATTATTTTTAAGTACTGAAAATTAAGAAAGATATAGAACATTCGAAGAAATCTCAAAAGATAAAACAAATAAAGAAAGCCATAATAAAAAAAATATCTAAGAGAATAACTTAATATATATTTGGGCAAATAATATAATGTGTGTCAAAAGTGCTGTGTGAACAAGAATATATAAATCTAATTAATTTTGCAAATAATTCAACTTTTTTCTCTTTTTCAACTTTATGCAAGAGAATAATGTCTATATGAAATATGAAAAATAAAACATGGAGAGCATTTTATGGAGATATTCATAAACAGATACAGCCAATGGAGTTCTCTTTCAGATAGTAAAATAATGTAAGTCTATAATGTTGGTGACGGCTCTACTTTTGATTGATTATTTTATTATTCTTTTTTGTTTGAATTTTATGTTCTTTAATCAATATACCTAATGAAAACCATATCAACTCTAGCTAACTAGGCTTTTCAAAAAAAAAAAAAAAAGTAAATCATCTAGCTCTAGCTAGGAGGAATTCTCACTAGTGGCTCGTAGTACGTGGTATATTTATTGATTTAAATACCTCTCGAGACTAGAGATGATTATTAAGGTAAAGAATGAGAGAAAGAGTAGCTATCAAATCCTTATTGTAGATTGAAATTCTCATTCTCGTCGCCATTCATTTTCTATAAAAATAATAATGCCAAAGAGAGCTTCATAAGAGAATATATTTTTTTCACCAAATTATCGAAACGACTTTTGTATCTCTATCATATATTAAAGAATTTCCATCCCACTAAAGAGCGATCTAATAAGAGTTCTTCCATTAGAGAATTTTCGTATTGAGTGCTGGAGAATGAAGGATTACGATTCTAAAAATCTATTGACAAGATTGATTAATCAATTTAAAAACTAAATAGGATCGTGAATTTACACAAACTTGCATCTATAATCATTGATGTTGATTCCATTAGGAAGAGAACAAGGTCATTGCTCATAATCACTCAAAAGTAATTCTTTCCCCCCACCCATATTCTTTTATGTGATCAATAATCTTTAAGGCATGGTTAATATATCAAGATAACCTAAATTATGGTGTTGAATGCAAGTATAAGTATGATGTTTGTGAACTCGATTAACTAAATCCTATATCAATAAAAACGTTATTTTTATATATACATCGTCTATAATCTATCCTACTTTTAATTGATGTGAAACTTCGATTGTATCCTAACATCTTTGACTAGCTCTAGGGGACTAGAACTTTACACTTTTATTTTCTCCAATAACCCGAGGCAATTAAGTCAATATAAATCTACGAACTTTCCTGTCTATAATTGATGTGAAACTTTATTCATATTCTAACATCTTGGCTTGATTTGACTGCACAACCCAACATTTGTTTCATTCTAACAACAAAGTTCAGATAACGCCAATTTATTCAAGTTCATTTCAACATCCACTTCTCCAAACTTTGCTTTCAGATTTCTAGTATTAACCATGTTTTATTTTTTTGTCTTTGAAGCCATGTCTATGACAACAAAATTTGTGACAAAGACCCTACCTAATGTACCAAAATTTCAAATGCAATTCTCTTTTCCCCTAAATAGAAATGTTTTTTCAGCACCATTCTTCCAATACAGACGCAAATTGAACAAAACTTATCTGAAAATTTTTCAAAAGTTCTAAAGGCAAACCTGGTTTTTCCGATTCAACTTTATGGATATTGCTGAATTCTCGTTATCTGCAATGGCATTGAGAACTTGTCATCTAGAGAAGATAAATTTAGTTTAAAAAAAAAAAAAGGAAGAGAGAGAGAGGGGGAGAGAGAGAGAGAGAGTTATGCCTAAACGATGATGAAGGCCACAAGGCAGCCACATGCTCAGCAGTCTGCTCCAAACATTTTCGTAAGGCATGCTCTTTCTCTTTTGTCATCTCCACCAATAATTGGTGAAAGGAAGCCATTTAATATATGGAGAGTACTGTCAAGTATCTACAAAGAAAGAAGCACGCATGTCATGATCCCAAGAGCATTCAAACCCTCCAAAGCTTCTGCAAATTAAGTAGTAATTTAGTCACTCAAAGCTGTATATGTAAACATATTTGTGTTTTGACCCATCAGTAATAACTCAACTTACAAAATTAAAGGATGTTTGACTCACAAGTTGGATTTATATAGACTCTGAAGTTGAAGCTATGTTTGATATGCATTAATCTCAAACTACATCAACTCAAATTTCCAACACCAACTTTTTAAACTACTCAGTTTTTATGAATTATAAACCCAAACAAAACACATACCGTAGAAACTCAAACTTTCCAAATCCAAGCTACACGAACTCAGGCTTGTTCATGATATAAACATTCCCTAAGAATTTAAATCTCTACCCCACTTTGTATCTTTGAAAAAAAAAGGTGCTTTTGTTGTATATAACAAGATAACTTCATTCAAGGACAAGTATTCTTGTACAAAAAAACTGTTGGAATATTTAGCATGTAATGATCCACATGACATTATTTCATACATGGAACATATCAAGTTATTTTCAGATTCTGTATTTAATATTTTATAGTGGCCCACTCCAGACAATTTGAATGTATCCCAATTCCCTTCTCTCACCAATCGTCCTTTCAATCCTGTTTCTTCTGTGGTTCAAACTCAAAACGTGACAATAGCTTTGACATCAACTGCACTTGTACAAAGAAGAACCTTAAGATCTGACCACTTGAATAGCTTAAGGACGCATCTTATTAACATGGGTTTTTGACACAGCTTCTTCTCATCAATGCTTGAACCAAAATCAAACTGCACCTGGACCAGTTTGAGCTGATTAGTAGAAGAGCTAAAAGATTATAGCTTTAGATCATGATTGGCATCACCATCACCATCACTATCACCATCATGAAGGTCTCATCATAGCCACCAGTGACTTTAAAATATAAATGCGAGAGACTTTTTCAAGTATCTTTCTTTTTTCTAACCTTATATTCTAGTTGAATATAAAGGTGCTATGCTTATGAGTAGCTAATGAAACAATAATTGAACAAATAATTAAATCCACCTGGTTAATCATAGTCATTAGGAAAACATTATTAATCAATCCATCTTAAAGCTATGATTAATAGACCTAAGTGGGAAAACGTGGATTAAGGTGAGGCACAACATACGGTGAGACCCACATAATTAGAGTTTCTAAAATGGTGTATAAATATGGGGAGATAGTGGGGTTGAAGCTCCAAACACAATCCTAAGAGGGGTTTTAGTACTTAGTAGAGGTTTCCTCTGTCAAAACTATGGTGCTGAAGATAGCTGATGAATATAGGCTACAAGTTGTGTCAAACACAGAGGAAAATAGAAAGTTGGTTGTAGTGAGAGAATATTGTGAAGAGAGAGATAAGGTGTCAGTGGAGAAGATGGAGAGGCAGTGTGATGTTGGACAGAAAGGGAAGCCTTCTATTTTCACTGATCTTCTGGGTGATCCTATTTGCCGCATTCGCCACTTCCCTTTGCACGTCATGCTGGTAAATACAATATACATATGCCATCAACTAGTGAAAATGATGCATTTATTTCTATATGTTTAAAAGTGGTACGTTTTAATATATATACATATATATACGGGAAGGTTTTGTTTGGGATATTTTAATTTCTCATCAGGTGTTTTTTGGGAATTGCGTGACAGGTTGCAGAGTATGGAGAAGCAAGAGATATTGTAGGAGTTATAAGAGGATGTATCAAACATGTGACAACAGGTCATTCTCATCATGTTCTAAAGCTGGCTTATATTTTGGGCTTAAGGGTCTCTACCACTCACAGGTCTCTTTCTCTCTCTCTCTCTCTCTCACTCTCTCTAATATACTTCAATCTTAACATAAGAGTTTAATATCTCTACTAAATATTTGTCTCAACTTGCTATTTGACATGATGAATCATGAACAATGTCTCTTTCATTATTTCAGCAAAAGAAGTTTATCTCGTCTAAACGTTCAAATAGTTTCTAATTTGAAAACAATTTTCTAAGAAAGGAGAAACGATGTTCTAAGTAACTTAAAATTACATTTGAAGCTCTTAAAAATTTAGAAATGAGTTTGATCCCTTCAACAGAAAAGCACACAAAGCATTCTGTTCCCACAGCATAAGATGGAGAAACAAAAACGAGAGAAATAAATAAATAAATAAAATATGGATCAGGTTCCACCATAAAGTAAAGCAAATGTCTTGGTATCTAGGAAAAATAAGAACCAAAGCTTTTTATGTGGCCAACTATTTGGCTTGTTTATTGGACACTTGTACAGAGGGGACTAGCTTACCATTCAATTAAAAATAAGACAACATGTTTGTTCTCTTTGTTCCTTCTTAATACAAAAAAATATTCCTTCAACTTTAAACACACTTTGGTCCACAAGAATTTGCTTAATCCTGACAGCTTTGGTCCACAAGAATCTACTTTCTTTTCTCTCTCTCTCTCTCTCTCTCTCTCTCTAGTTCTCTATCTATCTCTATCTCTATCTCTCGATGTTTCTTATATTAACCTGTGCTAGTCAAAGAAGAAAATATGATAAAACCTATAAAAGAAAAAAGTTGACAGCAATATCCAGAAATTCTAAGCTTTTTTAAACGCTCATGCTATGCAGGAGGCTCGGAGTTGGCACAAAACTAGTTCAACATCTAGAAGAATGGTGCAAGCAAAAGGGTGCAGACTATGCATATATAGCAACAGACTGCGCCAACCAGCCGTGCATCAACTTGTTTACACAAAAGTTTTCATACACAAAATTCAGATCCCCCACAGTCCTGGTTCAGCCTGTCCACGCCCATTACAAGTCAATAGGCTCAAGGATTGCCATTGTCCGAATTCCTCCAAACATTGCCGCTAAAGTTTATCGCCATCTCTTTGCAAATGCCGAGTTCTTCGCCACAGACATTGACGCCATCTTGTCCAACAAGCTTAACTTGGGCACTTTCATGGCCGTTCCCAAGAAGCTGCTACCCAAATGGAACCCTGAAACAGGAATCCTTCCTCAGAGTTTTGCAATCTTGAGCGTGTGGAACACTAAAGAAGTTTTCAAGTTGCAGGTGAAGGGAGTGTCCAAGCTAACTTATGCATGTTGCATGGGGAGTAGATTGTTGGATTCATGGCTACCGTGGTTGAGATTACCTTCATTTCCAGATGTATTTAGCCAATTTGGAGTGTATTTCTTGTATGGAGTATCCATGAGAGGAATTAATGGGCCACGCCTTATGAAGTCTCTATGCAAATTCGTGCATAACATGGCTAAGGACGATGCAGGATGTGGGGCGGTGGTGACAGAGGTAGGCCAACAGGATCCTGTGAGAATGGCCATTCCCCATTGGAGGAGACTTTCATGGAATGATTTATGGTGCATCAAGAAGCTGGCAGATTTGCAGGGGGATGAGTGTGAAAGATCTGAAACGTCTGATTGGATCAAATCTCCACCGTCTTCAGCAGGGATATTTGTTGACCCTCGAGACATCTAAGTATCTTTTCTTCTTCTTTTCTTTTCCTTTCTTCTCTCCCTCTTCAGTACAGAAAATGACAAAATCCTGCTGTGCACTGTCTTACAGTACAAAAGGAATGTTCAAACATCTCTAGTCTAGTCTCTCTCTCTTTTTTTTTTTTTTTTTTAATACTCTTTAGTCAATGACAACTGACAGAAGCTAAGCTAGCTTACACTTTTTAAGTCACATTCCAATCATTGGTCTTGAACAAGTTCTTGAAGTCAGTTGAGAGCTAATGTGACAAGTGGGTAGAAAATTGCAAAATATCATTAGAAATTTGGGTATTTATTAAAATTTACTCAATTTAAATAATTATACATATGTAACTCTAATTTTCTTTCAACTAAAGGCTGGATCAACCTTATATATGAAAATTCATCATCTCAACATATGCTCTCCTTTAATTTGGAGATTTTTGTTTTATAAAGTAGAAAATCCTCTCCAAGTCAGTGATAGGAAGAGAAGAAATATGATGGCTGGAGGAAGGAGGCAATAATCGAATAGGACAATTTGTTTATATATAAAAAAAGTAACAACATACAGTTGGTCCGTGCTCTCAAACCCCCTTGTGCACCATTCTTCCGAATCTTCTTCTCCCCTTTTTCTTATCTGTTACTGGACTGACTCCATCTCTCTCCAATAACACTATGAACCATAAAAAAAAGATGGATGCTGGAAAACCATCTCTCTCCTCCTATGACCATGAGCCATAACAAAAAAAAAAAAAAGGAAGATTGATGCTGGAAAAGTTTACAGTAATTCCATGATATTTCCACTAACATTTAATCACATGATTAGAATTCAAAGTAATCTCATACTTGTAAATGGATAAAAGTCTACTGTCACATCCGGTCATCTGAAATCAGGAATAGAATGGTTTGAGAGCTTAGAGACATTTATATGGTACCTACAAAGGAAACTCCAACATTCAAGTTCGTATTTGAGAACGTAGTTCAATAAACTTGTATCCCAGCACGTTCACATATGTGCACAAGAACCTGGCTCCTAGGGGTATACCGTTATTTGTAAAGCTGAGCAAGCTAGTTACTACAAAGAGTTGAAGATAGCTTCCCAAACTTCCTCTACATATTGCATGATTGTTGGAGATGGTTTAACTGGAGAGTTGTCTGGCTGTCAAATTCTTTAATTATAGAAGTCTTGGCCGAGCCAAGCCCCTTGGCTTGTTCAGCTGTTTGAGGAACATAGTGTGTTTTAGCCGCTAAGGATGACTATGATTCTGCAAGGTGTTATAATGGTAGACGTTAGAAAAAGACAGTGCATTTATATCTAAATTGAGATATTTCAAGATGAACTTGAATTGGGTGCTTCCATTAAAAACACAAGGTGTCTTCAGAAAAGTCACCTTTCACCTTGAAGGGTTAAGATGAACGGGTAGTTTTAAAATTTTAAATCCATACAGTACCTATTAATTGACAATATAAGTGGTGACCTAGTCAGATTATAACACAGTAGTACGCACTTAGACTACAAAATAGTTCTCAATGATCTTTTTGAGTCAGTTTTTTATTAGCAACATTAATGGAAAAGTGACATGGCACTTAAATACTTATATTACTACAGATGTGTGTGGCCTTTTATTGTTTCAACCCTATAAGTTTTAAAAAATAGTTTAAAACAAATTTCTCTATTTACATTCACTACAAACCCAATTGTACCTACCATATGTTACATTATTTTACATTATTTTACCTTCCTTCAATCTTCTTCTGCCCTTTATTTTCTTAAGACTCACCCCTTTATTGAGAAATGACACAGAAAAGTAATAAATACAGTGAGTTAGAATTTTTATATACGATCTCTATCAAGAAAAAGAAATGAAAGAATTTTTATTTAAGATCCTAATGGCCTGTTTGAGAGCCAGATTAGATCATTGTTGATGAACTTATATCTTAGAGTTTTAAATACACTAACAAAGGGCAAACAATATGAGCTTGTACAAGTGTGCACTTTTTGAAAAACTGATACATAATATGAGGTAAGCTTTCTGGAACCCTAATGTTGGAGTTTTTTTTCTCTATTGAGGTACATGACATTGATGAAAGGTCTTTCTTGTCAGTTTCATTCTATTGCCAAAATAAACAATGAATTTACAGACTTACCACTTAAATTTGGCCTCACCCTATAGACTTAAAGTCTCTTTGCATCCTTGTGGATGGACTCTAATGAACTGGGTCAATACAATATCAATGAGACTAGAGGCTACACGTACATGGGAGCATCCATTGACAAAAGGATCATTAGATGACTACAGAAACCTAAACAAAACAGAGTTATACGTTTCAATCCTTCCGACCATTAAAAATAAAATTAATATACTCCTAATGGAATCTACATAGTACATATATAGTGTCACAACCCTTTTTGGTTGAGTCAGCCACCTACACTGATTGAGTTTAACTCTTTAGTGACATGACCTGTTTTAATCCATCGAATAGATAGGTGATGGGAAATTCTTGCACTTTTTTTATCTCTTTTTTTTTTTTTTTTTGGGGTTGGCATCCCTTTTTCAAATCTCATATCTTGGTCAAGCCTATCAACCAACTCATCCCACATTTCGCTCTTGCCTTATTAGCTTGGAAAGACAAATATAGTTACTTCATTAGACAGAAGTGGCCGAGTCAACTATGAACAATATGCTTAAAAAAGATGGCAATATGAACAAAAGGAACTGCTCTTTCTTTTTTCCACATACCGCAAGGTGGCCACAAAGGCTTAGGAACAAGTTCAAGAGCAATTAAATTACATGACCATGGCGTTGCTGCCCTCTTTTGTCATCCCCAAGCTTTTTAGTTTCTAGATTTCACATTATACAAATGCATAACTAGGACCTGGAAAACATGTCATGCCTTCAAACCAAACATCTAATTGTTTGTTCAATTAAAGCTAGAAAGAATATCTACCAAGTTCAAATAAGAAAATGCTTTGCGCACCAATAAATGCTTGCGGGGGAAGAGATGATAGACTAATCCTCTATGGTCATCAAGGTTAAACACAAGTCATTGTCTCAAAGGAAAAAGGAAAAAGAAAAAAAAAATTAACCTATCACGTAAGTTAAGTCACCACTAGACCCAAGTACTTAATATATTCTCAGCATTTATCCTTATGGATTCGGTTATTAATTTGATAGATGAGAACTAACATGTAAATTATTAGTATGAAATAGGAAAACAGAATATAAGATTTCCTTATTTGATACTATGCCAAACCACTACTAATCCAAAAGCTTAAGCTATTTTACTAACATAAACTTAATCATTTAATACATTCACTACACTTCTCAAAGTATGTGCATGCATATTATCTCAACATAAGTAATAATAACACAAAAACATATTCTTTAGAACTTCATTATGAGCCCCATTTCCCATTTATCAAAGGGGAGAGCAATCTAAAGGGCATGGCGTTTCCAATAATTTTATTGAAAATATACACAATAAAAATATAAATATATTCAAGAACCTTTCAATGGCTCCATGTAGAGTTTTAATAAAATGTAACTTAACTAATTAATAAACAACAAAGAAGTATCATCGATGTCTGAGGTGACACTTGCAATTTCAACTTGGATAACACATTATCTGGAGACGCCATTAATCGAGTAGTTTGTAGAAAGCCTTATCCAGAAGGTAAACACACTCGTATAAATATTTTCACGCGAACCCATTCTCTTTAATTGGTATTGCAGATTCGCAATGTGTCACCAAGTAGCCAAGCCCTATTTAAAAAGCATTAATGTCTTAAGGTTCTTTCAGTAGAATCGACCACCCTTTACACTTCTAATTGCCCCCACCAAGCACAATTTGAAAAGTGGTTCGAGACCCACTAAGCTGATTAACTGAACCAAAACAGAGGGGGGTTGGCAAGTGGCAATCATCCAAGCAGACGAACCAAAAAATGGACCATTCGCCAGACTCATCAGAAAAAAGTGACAGAATCAGAAGCTTATTACAACCTACAGAATAGGCTTTATGGTAAAGGCATCCTTAACTAATCCACTGCTATAAACATGCAAATAATAGGAATCAGTGTGCCGTTGGTCCCCTCCACAAAACACACACAAAATCCAGTTACAAATATATACTCAGGGAACAATATCTCATACCCGATCTACCATCACAATGTAAAAACTAATTTAAAGGCCTCCAGGATTGGAAAAATAAAAAACAATAGCATAGAATCCAATAATGAATTTAGGTTTAACATCAATGCCTTACCTTACAAATGTCATTTTAGTTTTTTCTTGGATACTTAAAGCTTGGAGGTGCCTTCGAACCTCACATAGAAGCAGGACTGCCTTTGCATTTTGACTCCACATACCAACAGTTCAATCACATGGTATTGAATTAACATAATAACCAACTATATGAAATCCAAGGAACAAAAAGGAATAAAATGGTAAGGCAAAACTGTGTACAAGTTATGCTGATAAAAATTTGTCTTAGTACAAAAGAAGTATATTTCTCAAAGCTGGCAAAAAAAAAGCATCAGAAATTATCAACAGGTCAATTATATATCTTACATTAGTCGGTTTTAATCTCAGTTTTCTCTTAATCAGGATAAGTTCAATGGTATTGAACATGGAGTTCCAACATAATTGTTTATTTCTCATAGTAAAAATGTTCACAACAGTTTATCTTTAACCATATTTTACTATATCATAACCTACCAAATAACACGAAGTTCAGTGATGGGTTAGACAGCAACTCCTGCTTCACCATTGGACCGTAGCATATAAGTTTATCTGGCAACATTGTGATAGTGTACTGTGTAGTGTACCATCACAGCTCTTATTGAAGTTGGTAAGTCATAATATGGTAAAACATAATTTGAAAGATTTTAAAAACTTGGAACATTTTGCTAGAAGCAAATTTTCTGCCACAACTAAAGCTGGCAAGGCAAGTTCCAGGTTTATAAAGATGAAACTCTGAATAAGAATCATTGACAGAGAAATTGCACATTTATGTTCGTAAGGTAGCAAACAAGTCGTATCATATTTGATTCTTAATATGCAGAACCAGACAACAGCATAAGAGATTGAACATAAAAGCTCAAGCATCATACAAATGAATTCTAAGATGACTAGAGATCTTGCAAATGGTCTTTGTACTTAATAATTGCCAGCATGCTGGGGATAAAATGCATGGTTAAGACGAACAGTTGGAAGGAGTGCTCCTTTAATGCTCAGGAAAGCATGATCCAGGCATGGATAAAGCACAACTTGTCGAATGGTCACATCTTAGACGCCTTAACAAAGCTTGAAAATTTGGAGGACTCGTTTTCCAGCAGAGCCTGGGGGCTTCCTTGTTCCACCTGTCAGAGAGAAGGAAAAAAGATTAGTTTACAAATGTGCAACAGCTCGAAATTCAGTTAATAACACCAAATATGAACTATATTTTGCAGATGATTAGTGGGTGAAATACGTTATTTTGTTGATAAAACATCAGCAACCATCTGTGTCCGGAAGAGAAAAAATAATAAACTTCAAAAACTGTTTTTCAAGCGGATAATTAACATTTCAAGGCTTGCTTTTATACAGGTTAATTGAATTTCCTCTTATTTTTCTGGTGCTGTGGGCCAGGATCCAATTTTCGATTGTAAACAGCCCTGAACCCCAGAAAATTTTAAAATGAAACCCTATATTGATACCAGTAAAATTGTTTACTGCTCTCATACATTAGTAAATTTGAAGAAATAGTGTATCAAGTATTTCTTATTGATTTGATCAGAATTAGGGTTCTTATAAAGAGATACCCATGTACATATATGGAATATACCAATATGGAAACAAATACAGAAAAATAATAATACAATAAATGGTGATTATCTACATAAGGAAATAGATAAACCAACACTCCCCTCAAGCTGGTGTGAAAATGTCTTCCATTGCCAGCTTGCTGATCATCTTGTCAAACTGCGTTTTTGGAAGTCCTTTTGTTAATACATCTGCAATTTGCTCTGTCGTTGGCAGATATGGAATGCATATAACACCTGCATCAATCTTTTCTTTTATAAAATGTTTATCAACTTCAATGTGCTTTGTCCTGTCATGGAGAACTGGATTATGAGCAATTGAGATCGCTGCCTTGTTGTCACAAAAAATTCGTATGGGTTGTTCTAGACAAAATTTCAACTCTTCCAATAGTCTCTTTATCCATATACCCTCACAAATACCACGAGCTCACGCCCTATACTTATCTTGATGATCGCTTCTTGCCACCACACTTTGTTTTTACTCCGCCATGTAACTAAATTTCCTCCAACGAAGGAACAGTAGCCAGAGGTGGATCGTCTATCTATCGTACTGCCTACCCAATCAGCATCAGTGTAAACTTCAACTTGTAGGTTACCATACCTTTTAAACAATACACCTTTGCCTGGAGTACCTTTCAAGTATCTTAGGATTCTATAGACTGCTTCAAAGTGAGTTGGTCCTGGAGCATGCATAAATTGGCTTACCATACTAACTGCAAAGGAGATGTCCGGACGTGTGTGAGACAAGTAGATCAATCTCCCCACAAGTCTTTGATATCTTTCTTTGTCTTTTACTTCATTTTCTGTTGCACTCTGCAATTTTAAATTTGGTTCAATGGGAGTTTCTGCTGTTTCTACAACCAAGTAATCCTGTCTCTTCAAGTAAGTCAATAATATACTTTCTTTGATTAACAAGGATACCATCTTTCGACCTAGCAAATTCCATTCCCAGAAAATATTTCAAGACTCCGAGATCCTTAGTCTGGAATTCATTAGCTAGGTTTTTCTTAAGGTCAGTCAACTCTATCTCATCACTACCTGTAAGGATAATGTCATCAACATAAACTATTAAAACAACAATTTTGTTATTTGCAGTATGTTTATAGAAGATGGTATGATCTCGTAGCTCTGAAGAAATCCGTGACTAGTGATTTGCTTTTCCAAAACTTTCGAACCACGCTCTTGGTGATTGTTTAAGACCATAAAGAGATTTCTTTAGCTTGCATACTTTGTCAACCCCAAGATTTTTCTCAAAACCGGGTGGTAAATCCATAAATACTTCTTCTTCAAGTTCCCCATTGAGAAAAGCATTCTTGACATCAAGGTCGATCATGATGGCCAATCTGCATTCACAACAATAGATAGTAGGACTCTAATGGAATTAATTTTAGCAAGCTGGGGCAAAGGTTTCTTGATAATCAATCCCATAGAGTGCGAGTGAAGCCTTCGCAACAAGTCGGCTTTATACCTTTCAACACTCCCATCGACTTTGCACTTTATAGTAAATACCCATTTGCACCCTACTGGTTTCTTATTCTTTGGTAATTCTACAATGTCCCATGTGTGATTCTGTTTAAGGGCATTCATTTCCTCCATAACTGCTAATTTCCAATTCGAGTCATCTAGTGCCTCCTCTGTATATTCCTCGGGACAAACAAGTTGGTTATCCTAGAGGTAAAAGTTCTATGGCTATCAGGACAATCTATGGTAAGAAAGATAGTTTGCAATAGGATATTTTGGGTTAGGGCGGTTTTCACGTACCTTTCCTATGAGCTATTGGAATATCAAGATCGAGATATTTGAGTAAAGAGATTGTGGATTAATGAAGGAATGGGATTAGAGGGTGTATTACCTGAACCTTGAGAATCATTCAACGAAGTATCAGACTGGTTTCGTGATAAGTCCACTGTCTAGTCCCTATTCTTTTGATTCACCATCCTTCTAGTATAAACCTGAAGTTCAGTATTTTGATCAATTTGATTATTTTGTAGTGAATCCCCCTGAACAAGAATTTTCCATATTTGGCGTGAAAAACTAGAAACTGGTAATTTCGGACTAATGATGTTAGGAGGGGAGAGGTATCCCAAAAATTATCTTCTAAATTAGGTAGTGTCTCCCCCTGAAGAGATTTTTTAAAAAAAGATTGATTTTCCCAAAAAGAGACATCGAGAGTTTCAAAGTATTTTTTGGTCACAGGATCAAAACATTTATAAGCCTTTTTTTGGGAGACATACCCTAAAAAAATGCATTTAATGACTCGAGAATCTAATTTAGACCGAGAGAAGCTAAGCACGTGAACATAAGCGGTACACCCAAACACTTTGATCGGTAAATCGAGAAAACAAGCGAACATTGGGAAAAAGGTTTTGAAATGATCTAGAGAGGGGTTTTAAAATCCAAAACTTTTCGTAGGCATTCGATTTATAAGATATGCATTTGTTAGAATAGCTTCACCCCACAAATAAGAAGGAACAGTCATAGAGAACATTAGGGCACGAGCAACATCAAGTAAGTGACGATTTTTGCGCTCTGCAATACCATTTTGTTGGGGGTATCACGACACGTGGATTGATGAAAAATTCCCTTAACTTGCAAAAATCGGTTAGGTGTTCATTGAAATACTCGGAGTACCATTATCAGTGAAGGATGCTAATTTTAGTATGAAATTAAGTTTCAACCCTCATTGTAAAAGCGAATAAAGATCTCCTTCACTTACGACTTTTTCGTTAACAAATAAATCCAAGTTAAGCGGGTGTGATCATCAATAAAGGTAACAAACCATCGCTTTCCACTATGAGTTAAAACTTTAGAGGACCCCGGACATCACTATGGATTAAGTAAAAGGTGCGAGCGCTTTGTAAGGTTTTGGCAAATAAGTTGATCTATGATTTTTGCAAAAATACAACTTTCGCAATGAAAAAGCAGAACAATCAATTCCTTTAAATAAATTTGAAACAAATACTTTAAGTAAAAAAGCTGGGATGCCCTAATCTACGGTGCCAAAGCATGATAGTTTCTTGAGCGGAGGAGAACTAACACTACTCAAGCCCTGAACTTTTTTATTGCTAGTTGGAGATTCATCAAAATAGTAGAGGCCATCGAGCATCCTAGCACGCCCAATCATCTCCCCCGAATCCTGATCACGAAAGATGCGGTGAGAGTCAAAAAAAGTAACACGACTGGCTAGCATCCTTAGAGATTTTACTAACAGATAACAAGTTCTGAGCTAATTTAGGGACATGAAGGGATGAGAATGTAAAAAAAGTAATCTGTGAGGTTAATTTAATGATTCCTTTTCCTGCAATAGAATTGAAACTACCATCGACAATTCGAATTTTTGCATTGCAATACATTGGAAAATATGATTCGAATAATTTTGAAGAACTAGTCATATGGTCAGAAGCTCCGGAATCTATAATCCACGGAGAAGAATGGAGACAAGATAGGGCTTGAGGATAATTACCTGTTTGTGCCAAGGAAACACTAGGATTCTTAGGATGATGAAGTGGCCTTTAGTAGCTTCAGGAGTTGATCCACTTGCTCTTGGTTAAATGGGTTGGACTCAACAACATTAGCACTTGAAGAGCCAACGTTGGAAGACTGTTGATTGCTGCTCTTTTCACCTTGCCTCGAACTCTTCCAATTTGCAGGTTTTCCATGAATTTTTCAACATGTCTCACGAGTATGTCGGGGTTTGTTACAATAGTCACACCAGACACGAGGTTTTTCATGATTCTTTGATTTATCAGGAACCTTGTGTGCAGTAGCTTCAACTACCAAAGCTGAACTCTCAACTGACTCAGTGATTTCTTTCCGATCATAACATTCCGACGACTTTCTTCCCTGCATACTTCAGAAAAAACTTCACTGATAGTTGGAAGAATAGTCTTACCAAGTATTCTACCTCTAACCTCATCGAATTCCACATTAAGGCCTGCCAGGAATTTGTAAATCCGACCATCTTCCACCAGTTTCCTGTAATGCTTTTGATCATCTGTAGACTTCCACTCATATGAATCAAAAAGATCAAGATCCTGCCAAATCCTTTTTAAGGAGTGAAAATATTGTGTAATTGAGTTACCTCCTGTCATGGTATATCACATAACTTGAGATTCAACTCAAATACTTGTGATTGATTACCCTGATCCGAGTACATCTCAGTCACACTATCCCAGAGCTCCTTTGCAGTAGAGTAACACATGTAGTTACAACTGATGTCTTCCACCATAGAGTTGACTAGCCATGTCATAACCATGGAGTTTTCAGCATCCCACACAGGAAACAGCGTATCATCCTTGACAGGTGTGATTTTATCGCCGGTGAGATATCCAATCTTCCCTTGTCCGCGAATATACATTCTGACACTTTGGGACCAACGTAAAAAGTTGTCTCCATTAAGTCAAATTGTGGTAATTTGGACAATGAGGCGAAGGCCACACACTGTCGGGAGTTTTAGTGGTGGACAAACCTTATTTTTTCGACATTGTTTGACACTGATGAATGATATTGGGATAACAAAGAACAACCAAATAAAAAAAACTGAACACGTCGTAGTAGTTCCGAAAAGATTAGTGAGCCCGATAAAAAAAACGGAAAAAAATACGATGAGGTTCTGGCGATACTCGTAAAGCGATTCGTCTACGGAACGATTGGGTCTCCAAATATACGTAAAAGTGGCAACTCACAGAATGCTCGGGTCACGGGTCTGGGTCGCGGGTCATCATTCACGGACGGAACAGTCGCGGGTCGGTGGTCGGCGGATCCTTAGGCGCGGGTCGGCGGATCTTGACGCGCTTGATTCGCGGGTCGGCGGATCTTCAGGACGCGGGACCGGGTCGTCTGCAGCAGAAGCTTTCTTCACGGGTCGTCTGCAGCAGTTCGCGGGTGGGTCGCGATCTTCACAGGTCGCGAGTCGCAGATCTTCGCGGGTCGTCTGCAGAAGATGAAGATTTATTCCCTGTCTTTTACAGAATATGGTCGGTAAGGTTTGGGTGTAGATCGAGTTGTGATTTAGATCACCCAAAGAAGTTGACCGGAGAGCTAGCAAAAAGACAGTGGCGGCTAGGGTTTCTTTGCTCTGATACCATGAAGAAATAGTGTATCAAGTATTTCTTATTGATTTGATTAGAATTAGGGTTCTTATAAAGAGATACCCATGTACATATATGGAATATACCAATATGGAAACAAATACAGAAAAATAATAATACAATAAATGGTGATTATCTACATAAGGAAATAGATAAACCAACAAAATTATCCCGATCTTGGTTAGGGGGAACAGTATGGTACTTTTGGTGTAATGAATGGAAAATCTGTTATCATCATTACTATCTTCTAAAAGATTCATTCTACCAGTCCAATGCCAGTCCTTATCTATAGATACTAATTAATATGTATGGATGTAGCTAACAACTGTAATGCTAACCATTAACTAACCAAAGAGTTACTAAAAAACAAATAATTAGGAGGATTACTAACAATCATCTAATGAGCTGGGGGAATAAGGGATGTAGTGGAATTAATAGTAATTTTGTAGCTTTGTTTTGAGTTTGTTTTTGTTGTTAGTTTCTAATTGTTAATTGATTTTAGTTAGTTTTTACTTGTTAATTGATTTTAGTTAGTTTGTATGTTAATAGGTGATTTACTTATAGAGGTTTGTATTTGCAAGCTTTTAGAATACTGATGACGTCCTTGGTTGAGCATTCTTGGACCGAAAAGTCGAGACTCTTTGAAATATTGCATCATTTAGCTCCAATACTACATCAATTACTCCCAGAAAACCTGTCCTGAGTTTAGGCTGGCAAAAGGTCATCTGGTAGATAACATTCCACAAAGGTTAGACAATTTTTAGTAGATGTACAGCATATGGCAGTAGGCCAACTTTCTTCCACATTCGCCAAGAACCAGTTCTTAATTTCATAAGTTTATGGCAGGTACCCAAAAGAAGAATATTCCTTTCAGGTGCACCAAAACTAAATCTCCCTCAAATTTTTCTGCTCATTGATGCTTATTAGCAGCAGGTACATATTTTTTACTTACTTCAAGTCTTTAGCATAAGAATATTCCTTTGAGGGAAGCTTTGCTGCCTCCTCACTATCGTCAATAGTGTGACCGTGTGAGGAATTCTTAACCAACCAATAGTTAGCCAAAGTGCTTTGGTTAGCCAACAGTTAAGCCTTTCTCTTGAGGAGCTAGTATTTCCAACGTTTTGTGCGAGCACAAGCACATACATTTTTGTTCATTTGTAACATGCTAAAAAATTATTGTCTAATCAGGAAGAAAAAGGACACCCTCATCTAATCAAAATAATTTTACAAGGTTTAAACTAAAAGAGCGTGCAAATTAAAATAAACATATTCATAAATAACTAACTTCTAGAAATAAATATAGTATCTTATCAAAAAAAATATATATATATAGTGAGTGTAAATTGGAAAAAGGATATACATATTCGTACAAAGACATTCATGCGCAAACTAAGCATTAGAATTCCACAAGCAACAATCAGGAAAAAAAAAGACATGCACATTTATTCAAAGATGTAAACGTGCAAAAGTATTATTTCAGGACATGCCATATTTATTCAGAGATATTAACAGGTGAGTTTGTATACCAGGATCCCGTAGTCGAGAATCAGAATATCATCCATGTTTAATACTGTGGAAATACGATGGGCAATGGTGACCACCGTCATCCCTCTGCATTCATTGGATATGGCATTTTGCAGCAACGATGCTGTCTGAGTATCAATGTTTGCTGTGCACTCATCCAAACACAGCACCTGAAAAAATTTGTTTCAGCATCTCCTTACAATTAAGCATCCACATATACAATGACCAAAAGTTCTAACCTAAGCTAAAATGAGGAATATCCCATAAACTCCATTTCATTTCTCACATTCGCAATAAAAGTAATAATTATAGCACTCAAACTAAAAGTGAATGTAGTTATAGGCCATAATTTAGAGGAAAGAAAAATTCATCAGAAAAAATGAGGAAATTAAAATTTATATGATTGTACCCAACATTCCACTATCTTTCAAGATGGACACAAAAAATCTATCATTCCCCAACTTGCCCAACAAGGTTTCAAACGTTAGTCTATATATACATGGTGCTTTTGTTGAGAAGCCTTTCTAGCTATATTCTATATATACATGGTGCTTTTGTTGAGAAGTCTTTCTAGTTATAGTCTATATATACATGGTGCTTTTGTTGAGAAATCTTTCTAGTTATTCTAATTTAAGAGATGAAGAGAAGTTTGATTGACACCTAGAATTCCGATATCATGTGCAGATGCAGATAGTAAGAAAGCCTGGGAATGAATTACTAAAGAAAAGATGCTCCTCCGGTATTATTATTAGTAATAGTTGCAGCCTTACATTCATATGAAAAATTCTATAGCATAAAATATTGTACAAGGAAAAAGAAAGTTACAAAGGAAAAATTTATCCAAAATAATTAGCATATTTGCTCGAAAACAATCTAATTTTAATGTAGCTTTGTTCAAATCTATGAAATCTTTCACTTCCTGTTATGCCTGAAGCCTAGTCCGTTGAGATCTAGTATTAGAAATGGAAAGTGAATATGAATATTACATGATGCTAGATAGCAACATCACATATCACAGAAAAGTAGAAAGAAGAATGGACGGGATTTTCCCTTCAAAATGAGGTACTAATCTAAGTTACAATGCCTAAGGGGGTGTTTTGATTGAGGAGTTGGGGGGAGTGGAGTTGGGAAGAGTTAATAATTCCTCTCAACTCCTTGTTTGGACCAATGGTATTTTAACTCCTATTGTGGACCCCACAAACATATTAATACCCCATCCAACTCCTCAATATGGGTCCTACAAACTCATTAACTTCTCCTCCTCCATACTGTGGGCCCCACAAATTTTCTATCTTCTTTTTTCTCCTCCTGACCTCACTCCTACCTCTTTCTTCCTCTCCTCTCCTTTCTCTCTATTTTTTAAAAAATTTCTTAATTAAAAATTTTTTTTATTTTTTATATAAATTTTCTCATATTATTATTAATTAATAGTTAAATAAAAATAATTATTAAAATATTATTATTTTCATCCTATAATTTTAATAATTTTTTAACAAAAATATTTTTGAGTACAATTAAGGTTGGGGGGATTCAAACCACAGATCTCATGGTCGTTAACACATTTGTTATGCCAGTTGAGCTATGATACTATTATTTAAATTGAAATTCTTAATATAAATTAGAGTATTGCATAACAATTCTTTTAATGGATAAAAATCTTCCTATCTCACTTCCTCCACATGTCATCTCCATTTTTTTTTTTAAAGTTTGAACAAAAATTACTCATAACAAATAACAATCTTATCTTTTTTTTTTTTTTTTTAGTTTTTTTATTAATAGCTAAAAAATATATATAATTTTATGATTTGAAAATAAGAAAAACAGATTTTAAACTAACTTGTATTATAATTTAAGAAATTAGTATTTAAAAATGTTTAACGTATTAAAAAATTGATTTTCAAAATAATCATATTCAAGTAAAAAGATAAATGATTTCTCCTTCCAAACTTAATAAAATAAAATTATAACACTAAATAACATAAATATATAGTAATCTAAACAAAAAGTATATATGATATTCATTTTGAGTGGTATTAAAAAAATATATATTCATTTTGAACTTAATTATTTTAAAATATCATAAATATTTGATATTTTAGTATTAACTTTTAAAACTTCAAAGAATATATTATTTTCAACTTAATTAAACTTTAAATAATTCATTACATTGATTAATTAGAAAAACAAAATCTTGAATTATAAAAAAAAATATTTTATTAAGCTTGGAAAACAAATCTTAAATTAAAATTTTAAAATTGGTGAAAACAAGTCTTTAACAAAATTGTAAAACATTCATAAAATAATATAGTTTAAAATCTCAATTTTAGGATTAATGGAAACAAATCTATATTATTTCTAGAATTGAGAGAATAAAAACATAAAAATCATGAAGTTTTTTTGAATCCCTTTAAATAAATAGATTTAAATCTTTCCAAATCACATGTAAAATTTTAAAAAATATTGTAAGACTTTGTTTTATTTGAAAACTATCCAAGACATACAAATAATTAATGTAAGAAATAATGAAAAAAGAATGTGGGGTATTTCGTTCAATTATTTTTCTTCATTAAAGAAATTTGTAAAATATACATCAATTAATAAAAACAAAAAATCTCAATCTTAGAATTCATGGGAATCAATTCTCAATAATGAAATTTTGAGAAATTGTAGAAAAAAAGCTATACGAAAAAAGTCAAAATCAACTTAGACTTCAAATCTCTTAGTTTGACAAATTTGCATCTAAAACAGATTTTAGAACTCTTACTCCCTGCAACTCCTTGCTCCAAATACAGACTTCCTAGTGAAAATTTCTAGTATTACGGTATACCATACTTCCTATGTTCACATCATGTTTTAATACTAGTGAACCACACCTCATTTTTGGTGGAAAAACATAATTTCCAAAGGAATGGTGATGTAGCAAGCATTCAATGGGAGTAGTATGGAAATTCTTCTATACTACTACTGTAGTACTAGAAATTTTTCCGACATCCTACCTCCAAACTAAACAACTCTACACCCCAAACACAAACTTCCTAACTCTCCAAACTTTCGAACTCTCCAAATTTACTAACTCCTACTTCTTGCAACTCCTTGCCCCAAACCGTCCCTAGAAAGATGAAGTGGATATTTTCTTGGTCTATTTAATTAAAGTGTACTACTAAGTAATTCTTTCTTAGAGGATACAGATTCTACCTTTAGTCCAATTAGAATGATCTATGACCTAGGGAATTCATATACATGTTTCACACATTTATATGATTTTTCTCTCGTTTTTTCTTTATTCTTTTTTTGTATAATAAGAAACATGTACTCTCTATGTCATGATTGAATGAAAAGTACAAAACTGAAGGTCCATGGAGTTACATATGATAAAAAGTTAAATCTTATTTTCTCACACTACTATGTGATAAAAAAAGTTTATCTATCCTCCTCACCTTAGAGGACTTGAGAAGTGCACGTGCAAGGCACAGAAGCTGCCGTTGCCCAACAGAAAACGTTAACCCAGATTCCTTAACATGAAAATCTAATCCTCCAGCTGCTTCAATTTCCCTCTTGATATAACATCTTTCAAGAACTTCCAAAATTTTTTGATCGTCATACAACTGGAATGGATCCAGATTTTCCCTGTGCATTAGGAAAAGATATAAAGACAACAGAACTAAATAATTCTGAAAATTTCAGGGTTGCAGGTCAAATAAACACAAACTTCTAAAAGAATTGTTCAAGCTGTTTCAGATAGAAATAACTGATAACTGATTTAATTAAAATTGAAGAAAAAAAACATAAACAATATTTAGGAAGAAAGCATTTCATTTAAGCACCTTAATGATCCTTCAAATAAAAATGGAGTCTGAGGAACAACAGCAAAGCGCATGCGTAGATCTCTAACAGGGACTTCAGCAATGTCTATCCCATCCACCAATATACGCCCAGCACATGTTGGCATAAGGCGGAATAGAGAATTCAAGATACTAGACTTTCCAGCACCTGTTCTACCAATTATACCTACCTATTAGAAAAAGAAGAGATGGTATCAATAAATATGAACGAAACACAACCATACTTTAAGATTATAAACCAGACAGCAAGGAAGCGGTAGAAAGAAACATAAAACTAGATAAAAGAAGAAGCTTCCATCCCAACGAGCATCCACCCCTTCATCTGTCTTTATTTTTTCACACACCTGTGCTCCTCCCAAGATTGTAAAAGACACATCACGAAGAGCTGCTGGCAAAGATGGTTTATATCTCAAAGTAACATTTTGAAATTCAATTCTTCCTTGATATGGCCATTCTGAATCTAAGCATCGGCATCCATGCAAAACTTCTTGAGGAATGTCCATATACTAAAAAAGTGGACATAAATAAAACATAAATAACTGAAATAAACTTTCTTAAATTTGCACAAATAAGAAGTTTTTTAATTCATACCTGAAGAGCTCTTTCCATAGAAACCATCTCTTTCTCTGTTTCAGTAAAACTCGTCAAAAAGTTCCCCAACAAAGAAACAATTGGAGCAGCATATGAGAGTGCCAGTCCAACCTATCTAGCAAACAATATAAAGGCCAATTAATCACTCTATTTCATAACATTGAAAATAGAATTAAAATGTTAAATCACCATCAAACCCAAAATCTTAAGCTGATGGATTACACCCCTTCACTTATGTGCTCAGAAATGAGCACAAACCCAACAAGTGGCTATCAATGTTAATTAAGGAGCAGATGACATTACAGATTTGAACACTATGCTCTGGTTCCATGTTACATCACAACTGAACTCAAATGTTGATGGGTTATAAAAAATTTAATCTTAATGCAGGGCAAAAACCCTTACTCTTAATGCAAAGCAAAAGCCCAGCTCATATGACCTAATATTTAGGGATGTAGAAAAATGTTCTCTTCTCCCTCCTCCCAACTCTTCATCTTCCACCTGCGGTTGCAACCACAGCACTCTTCCACTCATGACTTATCGTTGTCTTTATGCAACTTTCAATAGCTATCATCAGCACCCTCTTCCCGTCGTTGGTCTTCGTTAGTTTTGTCGGCTTCTACTGACCCCATTCTTGATGTCACTTTTGCTTCCTTTCGCCATTCATCGAAGTTTTTAAGCAATCTAATAGCTTTCCGGAAATCTTTTCATCCACTAGGGTTCGCCGATTTCCTCTGTCTCTGTTTATGCCTTTTCATCTTAAAAGCCTTCGATTGTTTGTGTGATACCATCTGCCATTCACAGCTTCCTTCAATCGCATAGAGATCTCCCATTTCTGCGTTTGCTTTCATTATTTTCAGACTTTGATAGTGTAAAAATTGGTTCTTTTGGTTTTGTTTGGCTTCATCATTATCGGTTGTGTTGGAAGCTTAAACTTTTGGGTTGATTGGTGATTTAACATGGTATCAAAGCAGGAGTCTGTATTCGAACTCCAGTAATATCAATTCCTACCCAGTTAATATTGATTTCCACTTGTTGGGTTTTTCTACAAATTTCTCCAAGCCCACAAGTGAGGGGAGTGTTGGAGTATTGATATAATTAAATTTACCATAACCCATCAGTTTAAACTTTTGGGTTGATTGGTGATTTTTAACAGGTTTCCATCAGTATCATGGAAAGTAGTAGCTGATGTGTCCATAGTTCTTTTGCATCTAGTATGATAACGACTTTTTTCTATGTTAAAGAAATGAAGTTCTTTTGCATCTGGTATGATGACGACTTATTCTATGTTGAGGAAATGAAGAAAAACGGTTGATTCCGCTTTCTTTATTACAACTGAAGTGGTTTGAAAGTTCTTCAGTAGAAATGATGCTTCAACCATCATATTGGAGCTTTTTAAAGAAAAATAGGTTTTTTTTTTTTTTTAAAGAAACAATTTGATTGATGTATGAAATTTACAAAAAGGATGGTATGTCCATGGAGATTACAAAAATCTTTTTCAATTGGTCAAAAGGGAAGCATAAGAATAAGCAGCAAAAAGATTAAGCATTTATACCAAGAAATAACATAATAAACGATCAAATCAAAAAACCTATCAAAGAGCTGCTCTTTATCCATGAAGACATGTTGGTTCCATTCTGGATCCAAAAGAAAGCCCAAGTAATGTGCATCCAAAGTCTGGCCTTTGTATTTTGAAAAGGATAATCAACCAATACCGTAGAAAGGAATGCTCTGATCTCATTAGGAAAAGTCAGAAACCAGCCAAATGCAGAGCAAAGTCTAGCCCGAAATTGAGCTGTGAATGAACAATACATAAACAGATGTTCCTGGGTTTCTTCATGTCTTTTACACAGAGCACCACCCCGGGGAGATAGCCAAAAAGGGTATACGACATTGGAGAACATCCTTGGTGTTAATAGCTTTATGAGCAAGCTCCCAGAGGAAAATTTTGATCTTTTTGGGATACTTATCCCTCCAAATAGCATTAATCAATGGTTTCTCAAGGAGGAAAGTGGAATCGGGATGATTTTTTCACTCTTTTATCAAAATTTAGATCTCCCTCTGGATGGAATTTTGAATGTGTGGTTTGGCCATCTACCGGAGGATGTAAGTTGATTCAAGTACCTATGGGGATCTGAAAAAGGATGGCTCTAAAAATTAGGAGAATAACGATATGTTATTCAAATATATGAAACCTAGGTCTTCTTATATAGGAGAAAGACCCATTATAAAATAAGGAAAGAGTAAAGACAATGAACACTAAATATTCAGAACTAATATTTACACAATTATAAAGACTAGAAATTTCAACACTCCCCCTCAAGCTGGTTTAAAGATGTCTTTCATAACCAGCTTGTCAATCAGTTTATCGAATTGCTTGTTTGGAAGTTTCTTTGTTAGTATATCAACAATTTACTCTGTGGTCGGAAGATAAGGGATAAATATTGCACCAACATCAATCTTTTCTTTAATAAAATATTTTTCAACCTCAATATGTTTTGTTCTACCATGTAGAACTAGATTATGAGCTATAGATATGATGGCTTTACTGTCACAATAAATTTGAATAGGTTTAGTTTGAGGGAACTTCAATTCTTCAAGTATCCTTTTGATCCATATGTCTTCACAAATTTCATGGGTTAAGGCTCTAAACTTTGCTTCAACACTACTCTTGACCACCACATTTTGCTTTTTGCTTCGTCATGTAACTCAATTTCCTCCAACAACTAAAACAATAGTTAGAGGTAGATCTTCAATCAATAGTACTTCCAGCCCAGTGATTATTCTTTTTGAATAAAATGACTTTTCCAGGAGTTTCTTTTAAATATCTTAAAATTCTATAGACAACTTCGAAATGAGTTGGTTCATTGCGTGCAAAAATTGACTTACCATGCCTACAACAAAGGTAATGTTCGAACGTGTATGAGGCAAATAAATTAATCTTCCCACAAGTCTCTAGTATCGTTCCTTGTCCTTTATTTCTTTTTCTATTTCTTGTGATTTCAAATTAGGCTCAATAGGAGTTTCTTCAATTTTGCAGCATATTTCCTTTGATTAACAAGGATATGTTTCTTTGACCTTGTAAATTCCATCCCTAGGAAATGTTTTAGTGTTTTGAAGTCCTTGATTTGAAACTCATTTGCAAGGTTTTTCTTGAGATTAGCTAGACCTACTTCATCATCACCCATGAGAATAATATCATCTACAGACAGTCAAAATTGGGATTTTATTATTCTCAGAGTGTTTATAAAATATAGTATAGTCGGCTTGGCTCTGAAGAAGTCTGTAACTAGTCACAACTTTTCCAAACTGATCGAACCAAGCTCTCAGAGACTATTCAAGTCCATAGAGAGATTTCGTTAGCCAGTAGATTTTATTACATCCAAGTTCCTTTTCAAAACGGGGTGGTAAATGCATAAAAACTTCTTCTCAAGATTGCCATTGAGAAAAGCATTTTTCATGTCAAGTTGGTAGAGAGGTCATTCTGAATTAGCTACAAGAGACAAAAGGATTCTAATAGAGTTAATTTTGGTAACATGAGCAAATGTTTCTTGATAATTGATTTCATAGGTCTGAATGAAGCCTTTAGCTACTAATCTGGCCTTGTATCTTTTGATACTACCATCTGCTTTACATTTTATGGTGAATATCCATTTACATCCCACTAGTTTCTTATCCTTTTGGCAGCTTTACTATTCCCCCCGTACTACTTTTCTTTAGAGCTTTGGATAGTTTCTAATTTAGATCTTCTAAGGCTCATGTACATTTCTTGGAACAAACAAATCCGTTATCCAAGATGTGAAAGCTCTATGACTATTTGACAAATTTTGATATGAAATGTAGTTTGCAAGAGGATGTCTGGTATAATTCCGAATACCTTTTCAAATGGCTATGGGAACATCGAATCGAGATCAAACACAACTGGTAAAGTGGATTGAATGGTGGAAGAAGTAGGAATAGAATAAGGGTTGCCAGACTTTTAAATTTCAATTATCAAAGTCTCAGATTGACTTTGTGAAGGAGTAACTATTTGATCTTAGTTCATATAATTGGATTTCCTTCTAGTGTAAAACTTAACTCAGAAACTTGATTAGTAGAATCATTCTCTAGTATTTCTCCCCTAATTGAGAATTTTCTATACTTGGCATCAAAGGACTAGTAGCATCAAAACAAATAAGACTAGGACGAGGAACACAAATATCCCAAAAATTATCTTCCAAATTATGTAGCTCCCAATTTTTGGTAAAATATGGTTGATTTTCTAAAAAAACGACACATCCATACTCACAAAAAGTGTTTTTTTATTGAGGATCAAAACATTTATAACCATTTTGACTCGAAGAATAACTCAAAATAATACATTTAACAACTCTATGATCAGGTTTTTCATGGGGAGAAGTTGTAGGGTGTAGACATACATTCAAAACTTGTGTTTTTAGGGAATTTGGTCTTTTCAATGTCCGTTAGCATTGGGTTTTCATAGACATATTCTTAACTCTGTGTTGAAGGTGAGAAAATCGAGTTCGGGAAGTTTCGGGTCGGTTTTAGCATAAAATTTCCTGCTATATAACATTGTGTTGATTAATGTTGCAGCATTGGCAAGTCAAAATAGCAAAAACAGCCACTGCTTCCCAAAAATTCCAGCCCTCTATTTTATCCATTTTATTACTTATTTAGCATCTTAAACCTTTGCTTTAAGCTAGTTTTTAGTTTCTTTAAGTCTCATTTACTTTATTGGTCACTTTGGTGCTTGTTTTTAATCGTTTTGCATGTTTAGTTGTGTTCTTCTTTATAGTTTTAAGCTTAGTAGTTCGTACTTAATTTCATCATTTTCGCTAACTTTAGTCTCTGTGGGATCGACCTTGTTTACCATCTACTACCTACGATTGTGTATGCTTGCATAGTGAGTTTTTGCACAACAAGTTAGATTGCCCCATTATTAAAGGTTCAAATGAAAATCAACCATCAAGCAGTGATATTTTGATACCAAATAAATTTTCTTTATTAATCAAGACGAGTGAGTTGCAATTTAGAGAGACTCCCCCTTTTGTTCCCGAGGGAGACAGTTAGAATGCTTAATTTTTTTTATTGTTCTCTATTTTCCTTCAAAGAAAATTTCTTGGAATTCATGAGGATTGGAGGTTAGTTCTAATCGAGTTAGCTTGTATAATTTTTACTTGATTGTGGATGTAAATTTAATGCTTTGTTGTTATTGGAGGTTAGTTCTATTCAAGTGGGTTGCAAGTGTGAACTTTGATCCATATGTTCAAGTATAGTGGGGTGAGCTTGAATATGTCTTTCTAACGTTTTATGGAGATCTGATTTTGGAATTTTCTGACAATGCCAACATGTTACAAGTTTGTGGTGTTTTTGATTGGTTTGGTCATGCAATTGTAAGAGAATTGGAGATTATTATGCAGATGTTGTCTAGGGAGCTTCAGTTGTTTCTAGCTCGGTTCACCATGTATTTTTTGCTATGTGCTTGTTTTTGGTCATCAATATGGGTTCGGTCAGAAAGTTGGAGTTTCATTCATATGGAGTTCCTTTTGCAGTTGTCTCAGACTTTAATTTGCTGTTTTAGAATCTTCTATAGGAGGATTATTTTTCCTTGAAGAAAGTGGAGGCTACATCTCAAAATGGAAAGTTTTGTGGTTGGTTAGGTTTTAAAGAATCTTCGAAGAAAAGTTTCTTCCTTGGTTTGTTCGGTTTGATCCTCAAGGTTTCAAGCCTCATCTTGGTGTTCTCTCTCCAAGCCTTTTGCTGATTTAGGATGTTATCATATTTCCTGTGTGTTTTTTTTTTTATTATCTTCTAGTTTCACTCCCTTGTGGAGTTTGTATCTTTTGAGCATTAGTCTATTTTAATTTTTTTCAATAAAAAGTTTGTTTCTTGTTTGAAAAAAAATTTAATCTTACATCAATACTTTAACATATACTAATAAGAGACATAATAAAAAAGAGGATGAGAGATTGTCTTTCCGAGGCTTTTGAAAGATGAGGAAATGAGCAATTTGTAAGCTCTTTGAATATCCTTGATACTTTGAAGGTTAGTAATATAGAAGATTCTAGAATTTGGACTTTAGACTCTCTGGTTGCTTCTTGATGAAATCAATATCACGGCAGCTTGTCTCATCCTCACCTTTGCCTAATGATCAGTTTAGAGCTACATGGAAATCCAAAAGCCCCAAGCAAATAATATTTTGATTTGGATTATTTTGAATGGTTCTCTTAATACGGCAGAAGTTCTCCAAAGAAAGCTCCCTTCCTTTGCTCTCATGCCATCAATGTATCCACTTTTCCAAGATGTTCTCGTTTTCATATCTTCTTTGGGTGTTCAAATTCATTGAAGTGTTGGTTCAAGATTCTCTCTATGTTCAAGTTTTCTTCGACTTTTAGTTGGCCCTTCATTGGCTTTAAAGCTGAATTTGTCATGGTTAAATACAACTAAAGCTCTTATTTCCAAATTACGGATGGAAAGGAATCAGAGAATTTTTAAAGTTAAGCATCTTCCTTGGCAAGATCAGTTTGATTTAGCGTGTCTTAAGGCTTCTTAATAGTATTCTCTTTCCATACCTTTTGCTGATTTTTCTTTACCAGACTTATGTAGTTATATTTAAATTGGGATGTTTAAGAAAATTCTAGTTTACTTTCTTTTTCATTCCGGGGTGGAATTTGTATCTTTTGAGCATTAGTCTCTTTTCATTTTTTCAATGAAAAGTTTCGTATCTTGGAAGGGCCTCATTTCAAACTCTCAAGTTGCATATGCCCAAAGCACCCAACTCATTTGGGCACAATTGCAATACAACCTCCCACTTCACTAGCTGAAAACCCCCACCCTCTTCAAAATTCTTACCCCTATTAATCTCGAGCTCGGGAAATGACCTCAAAGATTGAATTATATGCTTGACACTGCGCTACAAGTCAACATCATATTGTCCATTAGCATAATTTTAAATAAATAAGAAAGTCAGATCATACCAGCCCTGGAGTACCAAAGTTTATGGGAAGATTTCCTAGAGATCCAATAACAGCCATCACCGCAATGAACGAGACAATCAAACCTGCTAATAACTGAAAATAAAAGCTAATTACTACAACTAAAAAAAAAAAAGACCATGTTACTTTCATCCATACACTGGTCAAATATACAGGCTGAAATTAAAAATAGAAAAACTGAAATCAACAAACAAGAATGCAACTAAAAAATATCTAAATGTACAGAAAGGTTGTTGATGTAGTCCAGAAGCTTGGATTCCATATATGTCTATTACTTTATTTTAGCTTTTAGTTTAATTAATTAATAACTAATTCTTTTGTTTTGGGCTCAGAATTTCTGGGCCAGGTTTTGACTGTTAACCAGTTCCAGGTTCCCCCTTTGTATTTAAACACTGTATTTAGATTGTTAATTCAGTTTTTTCACATCAATAAAAAAATAATCTGATTGTTTACATCAGTTGTTAAGGAGGCTTAGACTACAAAAGTTGTGCATTGGATAAAGCCTTGATGGATATAGATCTACTAATAAGAAATGCAATTGATTGATTGTGTGTTTGAAAAAGATATTAGGTCATAAACACACAGTTTTTCCTTCAAATAGACCTGTAGTCGGAGGGATAGCCACAAACTTGCTGTTATTTCTGAGTAACTGGTTTGTTGATACAATATGATATGCTTTGTGAATCTTGTGAAAAAGAAATCCTGCATCCATCAAGTTCTATTAGTACAAAAAGACTAATGACAATAGTAATTATTTGCAACAATTACTTGAACCCAGAACAACCATCAAGAAAAAATAGCATCAATGGCCCAAGAATTTATTTTTTCCATAACCGGAAGTCAAAGCTTTGCTCTCCTATACCTAGGGCACCCACACTCGCCCCAAGGCCCGAACCTGGGAGACATCAAGGCTTTTTATTTATTAAGTTCACCCAAGGGCTCAAACCTAAAACCTCTAAAATTATTTTAATTCGTTAACCTTTTAAATACTAATTTCTTATCTTCAAATCATAAAATTATATATATTTTTAGCTATTAATAAAAAATAAGCTCAAAAAAGATAAGACTGTTATTTGTTATAAGTAATTTTAGTTTAAACTTTTAAAAAAATTGTATATGACACATGGAAGAAGTGAGATAGGGAGATTTTTATCCATTAAAAAATTTGTTATGTAGTTCTCCAATTTACATTAGAATTTCAATTTAAATAATAATATCATATCTAAAACATTTTTATGTAATTTATATTTTGAAAAATTAAAATATATATATATTTGTTAAAAAAAAGTTATTAAAATTATAAGATAAACATAAAAATATTTTTGTTAATAATTATTTATATTTAATTAGTAATTAGTAATAATGATGAGAAGATTTATATAAAAAATTTAAAAAAATTGTAATTAAAAAATAAAAAAAAAAAATTATGCAAAAAAAAGAGAGAGGAATGAGAGAAGAGAGAGGGAGGTAGGAGTGCGGGTGAGGTGAGATGAAGAAAAGAGGAGGAAGGGAAATTGTGGGGCCCACAATGAGAAGTTGGAGTTGAAGTTTATAAATTGTAGGGCTCACAATGAGAGAGTTGGGGTAGAAGTTAATAAGTTTTGGGACCCAAATTGGGTTTAAAATGTCATTCGAATCCACCCAACTCCTCAATCCAATGACCACCCAAGTGATTGTGAATAAATTCTCACCCAATACTAATATTTCATTCTAGTAACAATTTTTCTTAGAAACTTTATAACAAATATAGGATACAAAATACCACCTCACACTTGAACGCTCTAATAGTTGCAGACCCGTCAAGAGTCTCAGTAAAGGAGGAATATATGGGAGAACGTGAAACACTATCGAGTCGTCTCAATTCCCGAGCTGTGGACCTGTAAAAGAACTGCAAAGTTTTTTATTATGCAAGCAGAGGTGAAATTCTATCTCTCTCTCTTGTACAATAATCAATATCAAAACCATAAAATGCGGAGTTTCACTATATTAGGAGATGTTCCAATATATCATCGTTCTTCAAATTAGTTTGAAACTCTACAGAAAAAAAAAGCCAACAGACCTAAAGTCTTTGAATTATCAGCAGCATCCGGTGCAATTATCTAAAGGCATTTATTGAGAATTCAGTAATAAATGACCAGGCAAATGTTTTGCTTTGTTCCAAGGCCGAGGGAATTAATAAAGGGGCCTCCTCCAAGACTGAAATTTTTGCATTTCCCACTATCCTTGAATTCTTCTACACCTTCAAGTATCAAAGTCACTAAAGATCGTTTCAATGAGAGGTATCAAAATATTATACAAGGTTTCTAACCCTTTACCTTATCAAATTCCAGAAATTCCCAATTTAAATTCAGATGTGCTTGAGGAGTCTGTTTCAAATTTAATAATTCCAAGGATCAATCAAAAGAATGACAAGGATGATATTTAAATGAGATACCTCAGTTTTTTGTAGTCAGTCATTCGATTACAGGGCCAGATGGAGTTTGATCTGATAAATTTCTATTAGATTCTGTCAAGGAAGCTAATTCATCTAAGGTCCTTCCTCACTAATGTTGTTGAATCTTGAATCTGATGGTGATTTGGAAGTCCTTGGATCAACATTTCTAATTCATGGAAGAAGGTTGTTTTGAAACTGGGAAATGGAAAGCGTATTCGGTTTTGGCAGGACATTTGGGTTGGGGATTCTTCTTTGCAGGATCATTTTCTGTGGTTGTTTGCAATCTCCTCCTCACCTCTTGCTCCAGTTTCGGAATTTTGGGACTCAAAACCCTTTCATGGAATATTGTCTTTAGGAGACTTTTATGAGAAGAGATCAGTGATTTTCTGGGGCTTTTGGGCATCCTTGCTCCTTTCAAGTTTAATATCAGAGATGATTCTAGAGTTTGGTCTTTAGAATCCTCGGGATGTTTTCGGTGAAATCGTTGTCTTTGTCAGCTTGCTTCAGAATCAGCTTCACCTTCATCTTATGACTTATTTAAAGTCATTTGGAAGTCCAAAAGTCCTAAGAGATTTTATTTTGATTTGGATTATTTTGAATGGTTCTCTAAATTCGGCAGAAGTTTTACAACGAAAGCTTCCTTCTTTTGCCCGCATGCCTTCAATTTGTTCTCTTTGCCATGAAGATAGAGAATTTCGATTTCATATCTTCTTTGGGTGTTTGTATTAATTGAAATGTTGGTTCAAGCTCTTTTCAGTGTTCAAGTTATCATGGGTTTTTTCCAATGATCTCAAAGACAACGTTCTTCAGCTGTTAGTTGGTCCTTCGATAACTCCAAAGCCATATTTTTTATGGTTAAATGCTGTTAAAGTTATTATTTCTGTATTATGGCCGGAGAGGAATCAAAGGCTTTTGAAGATAAGTCTCTTCCTTGGTAAGATCATTTTGATTCAGAGCGTCTCAAGGCTTCTTCCTAGGGTTCTCTTCCCAAACTTTTGGCAGATTTTTCCAAACAAGACTTATGTTTAAACTGGGATACTTTTATTCTTCCTTGTCCTTTATAATTCTGCTTTGTTTCTTTTTCATTCCTTTATGAAATTTGTATCTTCTGAACGTTAGCCTCTTTCCATTTCATCAATAAAAAGTATTGTTTTTTGTTAAAAAAGAATATTATAAAAATTTAGGAAAAAAAGAAGAAAAAGAAGCAGCAGCAGCAGCTAGATTATCATATTTGCTATCCTTGACACATAAAATTTGTCTCCTCCCAAATTTGAACGATTATAGAATGCCGACCCTAGATCCTCTTGAGGTTAGTCTCTTGTAAGTCTCTGTTTTATAAACCAAATTAACCATCCTACTCCTCTTTGCTCTCATTTCTTTGTCAAGCTTTGGAAGGCAAAATCCCTAAGAAGATTATATTTCTCTCTTAGCTAATCATTCAAAGGATGTTTGTCAACACGGACATTGTCGAAAGACTGTTGTCCATGGTTTTGGGTCCCCATGAGTGCGTTCTGTGTAAAAAAGCGTTGGAGGATTTGGATCATGTATTCTAAAGGTGTCAATTTGACATGAAAATGTGGGGTAGTTTTCTTCAAACATAGCCTGACATGGTCCAAATAGAAATTGTCGAGACATAATGGAGGAAGTGTTGTTAACTGCTCCTTTCCATGATGGTGCTCATTACTCTGCTTCTCTGGTAAGTGCCTTTCGCTGCTATTATTTGAAGCATCAAATTAGAGAAAAATAAGAGGAATTTGAAAGCAGCGACGTAGCTAGGGATGTAAACTGTGACTCCATCATCACTTCCATTTCGCTGTTCCCAAAAAAATGTTTTACAACTATCTTTTTTTCTATTATTATTCTTAACAACTGGAGCCACTTTCTATCCTGGTTTTCATCCGAGGCTACTGTTCTTTGCCTGTTTCATTTCCCATGTGTCCCTATCTAGTTACTTTCATTGATATAGCTATTTCTGCATCCCCCAAAGAAGTAGCATTATCTGTTTCACTAATGTGCATACACTTCCACAAAAAATTAAAGACAGCCAAATTAAGATTTGAGTGTTGGGGTACAGTGTAATTAAGCTAAAATAATATTTGATGCATACCTGAAGCTTACTGTAGATAAACCAGAATGGCAGTAGCAACAACAAGAAGAATACCTAAATGAATAAATATAAGCGTTGAAACAATTTTGATCTGATGATGGTTTTTTAAGAAAAAAAAGTTCACATCCAGCAAAGTAAAAGTAATCTACACAGATTTGGTAGGCACCTGTACATATGACAGAACTATTGCAATTCCCAACAAGCCAACAAAATTTGCTAGGAGGATGTTGAGGATGAATGGAAGAGAATCGTCAATAGTATAGAGATCAGAAGACAACCTGCAAAAAGAAAGAATTATTCAAGGCATGGGGAGAAGGGAGGAGTTCTACGTTTCTCAATTCTCATTGTCCTCAACTAACCTGTTCAGGATTCGTCCACCCGGTGTTTGATAAAAGAACTGAATAGGTGCATGAATAAGCTTATTCAATAATGTATCATGCACCTTAACTGCCGCTTGTAAGCCACCAAATGCAAATGAGAATGCTCTCAGCAAAGTAAAGAATGAATTTATGAGGCAAAAGATGCAAAGAGTAGCCTGCAAGAATTTGTAAGGCGTCAAAAAGAAAAAAGATATGCATAGGCACACCTTAAAAAGTTGAGAAAATGAAAATATTGTCTGAAGATAGTCTGCCTGAAAACATAGAACTATGACCATACATTCTAATTTATGCAAAAGTAGTGGTTTTAGATGTGAGATTTGCTATAGTATATACGAAGATTTTAAGAGCTTATTAGTATTTTGTCCTTTATTGTAATTTTACTATAACTAGTTTAGGGCTTTCATGTATGCCTATATATATTTGGCTCTACTGTATAGAATAATATAGAATTCTCTCATATTTTGGTCTCACAATAACATGGTATCAGAGATCTAGGCTTTTCTAGGGCAATTAGGGTTTTGTGTCATTAGGAATTTGTGAATCCTTAGGGGTTGCTTGGGGCACTGAGTGAGTTATAATAACATGGGTTATAATAGTATGTAGGTTCTAATAATCTGTAGAATTATGTAATTTGTGTTTATGATGTAGAGTTATTTAGTTTGGGTTATAATAATTTGTGTTTGGAATGGAGTATTTCACCAACTATTATAACACAAACTATTATAACTCACACCCCAAACAACCCTTAGGGTTTGAGATTTGAAACATCCTCTTGGAGTATTTAGTCTTTTGCTTTAGGTATTGTGCATCACTGCAGCTTGTCAGGAACTTCTGTCGCTGCCACTGCCGTCAAGGTCTGTCAACGGAGAATTTTTCGTCACCGCCCAACCCAATCGAAACCCACTTGTTGATTAGCAGAAACGAGGAATCCGGCCGAAAAACTCACTACACGTGGACCTCACGTGCCGCCTAAAGTTTTTGTCGTTGGTCCCACACGTCAGCGCGTGTGGCGCATGAATCGCTGGAATCCACTCCAATTTCATGGCTGGCAGTTTCGTCCGACTCCTAACTTGTTTGTGTGGTTATTTTGGTCCTAGTTGGTCCATGTTAAAAGTTGGTTAGGAAAAGAATTAGAGTTTCTTTTTTTTATTGAGAACTCCATTCAGATTCGTTTTTCAACAGATATTCAGAAGTTTTGCTACCATTTGAGTCTAATTTTGTGGTTTTAGATTATATTTTGTGGTTTTACATTGGTCATTGACCTATGGTCGAACAAGAACTCATAGTGATGTCTAAAGTAGTTGAATCACGGCTGGTTCATCTAAGGAGCCATTTGTTAATTCTATAGCCAAGTGTGTTGAATTTCAACCGTACTAGGAATCATCAAAATCATTTTCTTCCTCATTTGAGCTTTACCCCTATTACAACCATTGTTGGGTTAGGTAACATGAATCGTCTTCTTTCATCTTCTATCAAATGGATCATAAACTCTGGTGCCACAGATCATATGAAAAATAATTCCAATTTTTTTCCACTATTTCTTCATCTACATCCCTAGCTAATGTTACTTTGGCAGATGGATCAAAATCATTTGTCCTTGGATCTGGCACAGTACATCTAACCCCATCTCTTTCTTTGTCCTTTATTCTACATTTACCTCAACTTTCTTTTAATTTAATCTCTATTAGTAAACTCACTCGTGATCTTAATTATTATGTTTTATTCTATCCTGGCTATTGCTTGTTTCAGGATCTGATGACGAAGAAGATTATTGGTAGAGGACATGAATCTAGAGGACTTTATATTTTTTATCATCAAGTACCAAAAGTTTGCTTGTTTTGGGTCGTTTCTCCTTTTGACGCACATTGTCGTCTAGGTCATCTATCTCTTTCAGTACTAAGAAAACTTTGTCCTCAATTTCATAACTTATCTTCATTAAATTGTGACTCAAGTCAGTTTGTCAAACTTCATCGTCTTTATTCAAACCCTAGAATCGATAAGCGAGAAAGTGCACCTTTCGAAGTAGTTCATTATGATATTTGGGGTCCTTGTCCAGTTATGTCTAAATTTGGATTTCGATATTTCGTTACCTTTGTTGATGATTACTCTCACATGACTTGGTTATATTTTATGAAGAATTGTTCTGAGTTTCTTATTTGTATAACTTTCATGCTGAAATTCGAACTTAGTTTGATGTTTCCCTTAAGATCTTGAGAAGTGGCAATGCTAGTGAGTACTTATTTGAAGCACTTAGGTCATACCTATGTAAGCATGAAATTTTTCATCAATCATCCTAGGTTGATACACCATCTCAAAATGGAGTTGTTGAACGAAAGAATAAGCATCTTCTTGAAACTGCAAGAGCATTATCCTTTCAAATGCATGTTCCAAAGCATTTTTGGGTTAATGCAATTTCCACAACCTGCTTCTTGATCAATCGTATGCCTTCATCTGTACTTAAAGGTCAGATTCCCTATCATGTTTTATTCCAACAAAACCGTTGTTTCCTCTTCAACCAAAAATATTTGGTTTCACTTGTTTTGTTCGAGATGTTCGTCCTAATCTGACAAAATTAGACCCCAAATCTTTGAAGTGCATCTTCTTAGGCTATTTTTTGAAAAAAAATGACAATAATTTCATTGATATAATGAAATGAGTCTAATGCTCAAAGTACAATAATAGAAATGAAACTGTATAAATAACCAGCAAGGATAGAGATAAAAGATTGTGTAACTAGGATAGGGGTACAATAAAGGCATTCCAGTGAAGACTAATATCTGAACAAGAAAACCCGTCAAAATGTTTGGAAAGCGAGCACCATGAAGAGACTTTAATTATCAAGGAATCAAAAATGCGAGAGGAGGAGGAAAACTTATCCTCGAAGAACCGCCGATTTCCTTCAAACCATATATCATATAAGATAGCCTTGACCGCATTTTGCCATAAAAGGGAAGCCCTGGCCTTAAAGAGAAGGCCCGATGAGGAGCTGATAGACTTGACTACATCTTCTTAGGCTATTCTCGTGTTCAAAAAGGATGTGGATGTTTTCATCCTTGTTCAAATAAGTATCTTGTATCTCGCGATGTTACTTTCTTTGATGACCAACCTTGTGTCTCCTACACCCTCTCCCGATCCATCTACTTCGACATTTGTCCCTACTTGTCCACCTATTACTCAAATCTATGTTAGGTTTCTAACTCAACCTTCCCTGCAAGGATAACAAACAGCAAACAACACAATGCACAAGGATAGAAAAACAGAGATATTGGGAGTTCTCCAATACCCCGTTCTGTATTGCGATATCCCCTCCGGGAGAAATAGTTCAACAATAACACAAGGAGACCTATAGACCCAACCAACAAATTCGAGTGTGTTGGGAAGCTCTCCTCACCTCGCTAAGCACAGCACACACAAAATGACATGCCCTCCCCGCCTGCTAGGGGACAGCCGCTTAACCCCCCCCCTCTCTTTTCCTACAAAATAACAACCAACCAAAACTCACGCGCCCACTAACTAACTGAATCACCTTCTTTCCCTTTTTTTCCCTTTCGCATGTATGTATGCTTGATTTGGGGCTTCATAATACCTCCCGGGGTGAGATACACCTTGTCCTCAAGGTGGAAATCCGGAAATTGTTGCTTCATATAATTTGCTTCCTCCCAAGTGGCTTCGTGAACTGCCTCCCCCTTCCATTTGACTAGCCATTCCTCACATTTCAAGTTGATATTCCATCGCAACCCCAACCCATCTTGAGGATCTGGCTTCCATTCGAAATCCTCGGTTAGCAAGGGAGGGTTTGTTTTTTAAACAACGTTTCAACTGGGACACATGGAACACATCATGGATTGAGGATTCCGGTGGCAGATCCAATCGGTATGCAACAAGACCGATACATTCTATAATTCAATAAGGGCCAAAGAACTTGGGTGCAAGTTTGTCACAGCGGCGTTTCGCCAGGTAGCGCTACCGATATGGTCGAATTTTCAGAAAAACCAATTCCCCCTCCTGAAAAATCACTTCGCGGCAGTGTTGGTCTACAAATTTCTTCATCCGGTTTTGCTCTAAGTGAAGTCTTTCCTTGAGGGTGACTAACGCTCGATCTCTCCATCAGTTGCTGCTCAACTGTGTTGTTAGACGTTTTGCAATCTCCGTAGGAGAGTAACGACGGTGGTGGTCTTCCATATACTACCTGAAATGGAGTAGTGTTAATGGAAATGTGAAAGTTGGCATTATACCAATATTCTGCCCAAGGGATCCACTTGCTCCATAACTTTGGTTGCTCATTACAGAAGCATTGCAAGTAAGTTTCGAGGCAGTCGTTGACCCAGCTCGGATTGCTCATCAGTTTGGGGGTGGAATATCGTACTTTTCAGGACCTTCCAAAAATTACTAACAAAAATTTTGTCACGGTCCGAAACAATGGATTTTGGCATTCCATGTAAGCGTACTACGTCTTGGACAAACACCATTGCTATGTCTTTAGCTGAGAAAGGGTGGCTTAGAGTGATAAAGTGACTATACTTACTTAGTCGATCCACAACCACTAATATCGAGTCTTTTCCAAAGGACTTTGGCAATCCTTCCACGAAATCCATGCAGATATCCTCCCATACCTGATTAGGGATCGGCAAAGGCTGTAGTAACCCCGCGGGAGATCTTGCTTCCGCTTTATTTCTTTGACAAATCAAACAGGCTTCCACGTATGCCTTAACATCCACCTTCATCCCCTCCTAATACAACTCCCCTGTTAATCTTTTATAGGTTCGAAGGAACCCTGAATGCCCCCTTACCACTATGTCGTGATAAGTGTGTAAAATCATTGGAATGAGAGAAGACTTAGTTGATATTACCATCCGTCCCTTGTATAGCAGTCGGCCCTTCTCCAGTGAAAAACGCGGTATGCCATGGGATCCTCCTTGAGGGAGTTAATAATTTCAACCAATTGTTCATCCTCCAAGACCTCTCTTTGAATCTGTTCCACGTCGATGATATTTGGTAATGATAAGGGTGCTAATCCCACCATCGAAGGCAAGCGAGACAGGGCATTTGTTGCTTTATTCTCTAGGCTAGGTTGGTATTCAATGTCGAAGTCGTATCCCAACAATTTGGTGACCCACTTCTGGTACTCAAGTTGGATCTCGGTTTGCTCAGTCAAGTATTTCAAGGATCTTTGATCTATGCGAATTAAGAACCTCTGTCCCAGTAGATAATGACGCCATCGATGCGCTGCCAAAACTATAGCCATGAGCTCCCTCTCGTAAACCGACTTAGTTCTACTCTTTGCTAATAGCGACGGACTAAAATATGCAATGGGTCGATGATCCTGGGACAAAATTGCTCCCAATCCGATGTCGGACACATCGGTTTCAATCACAAAGGGTCGGGTGAAATCTGGGTAACGCCAGGCTAGGGAGGGTCACCATTGCGCGCTTTAAGTGCTCGAAGGCCTCGGTCGCCTCCGTGGTCCAGGGGAAGGCATCCTTCTTGAGCAATTGAGTCAACGGGGCGGCTAGAGTTCCATGATTGGCTACAAATCTCCTGTAATAGCCTGTTAACCCCAAGAATCCCCTGAGTTCCTTTAGTGTCGTTGGAATTGGCCATTGTATCATTGCCTGGACCTTCGTTACATCGGCCTCAACTCCTTTAGCCGAAACCCAATGCCCCAGATACTCCACCTTGTTCTGAACAAAGATACAAATCTTCCGATTGGCAAACAACGCATTATCCTTCAGGACTCCAAAGACGATTTACAGGTGTTTATCATGTTCAACTATGTCTGCACTATAAACAAGAATATCGTCAAAAAACACAAGCACAAATCGACGGAGGAAAGGGCGAAAAACCTAGTTCATGAGTGCCTGGAAGGTGGTCGGCGCGTTTGTCAACCCGAAAGGCATAACCAAAAACTCGTAGTGCCCCTCGTGAGTCCGAAATGTCGTTTTAGGAACATCCCTCTCGTGCATTCGAATCTGATGGTAACCAGATTTGAGGTCCAATTTGGGAAAAATGGTTGACCCGTGCAGTTCATCCAAAAGTTCTTCAATGACCGGAATGGGAAACTTGTCTGCTACCCTTACTCTGTTAAGGGCTATGTAATCGACGCAGAAACGCCACCCCCCGTCTTTCTTTTTAACAAGGAGTATTGAACTAGAAACGGATTGTTGCTTGGCTGAATAATCCCCGTGGCAAGCATTTCAATGATCAACCTCTCAATCTCAGTCTTCTGAGCATAAGTGTACTTGTAAGGTCAGACCCTAAACCTGATTTCTCTCTGATTATTAGTCCAGCGAAACCAATCCACCGCATCCCCTTCAAAACTAATCATAGAGACGTTAACCTTTTCTATCTCAGTCAACTGATGGATATCAAAATATCGCTCTGCCCGGAAAACCCACGAGTTGATGCTTTCACTCGAAAATATCGGCATCTCTAATTTTTTAAACTTGCTCCGGTCTCCTTGTTCGACGTCCTTATTCTCCATGTTTGATTCCTCTTCCTCAATTTTGTCTGACGCTATGATGGTTCCCCCTTGTACCCTTTTCATTTTCCGTTCGAAGCTTTCAGCCACTTTCGAATGGATTTTAATCCTTCCACTCGTCAGGTCCGATAACATACTCGCCATTGCTTTCTGGTTATCAACCATCCCCACGGTGAGTCGCTCAATACTTTTGTTCATCACCTGCGTTTGTTTAATTTCTTCCACGTCTCTCACTGTTCCATCCAAACGCTCCTCCATCTGTAACTGAGTCATCCTCCTTGTCCTCCCCAGAATGAACGTGCTTTGACACCAGTTGTTAGGTTTCTAACTCAACCTTCCCTGCAAGGATAACAAAGAGCAAACAACACAATGCACAAGGATAGAAAAACAGAGATATTGGGAGTTCTCCAATACCCCGTTCTGTATTGCGATATCCTCTCATGGAGAAACAGTTCAACAATAACACAAGGAAACCTACAGACCCAACCAGAAAATTCGAGAGTGTTGGGAAGCTCTCCTCACCTCGCTAAGAACAACACGCACAAAATGACATGCCCCTCCCCGCTGCTAGGACAGCTGCTTTAACCCCCCCTTTTTCCTACAAAATAACAACCAACCAAAACTCACGCGCCCACTAACTAACTGAATCACCTTCTTTCCCTTTTTTTCCCTTTCGCATGTATGTATGCTTGATTTGGGGACTCACAGTCAACTCTAGACGGCAACAACCTCCAGGCGAATGTCTTGTACTAGAAGATTCTTCGTCATCAAATCCAAGACCAAGTGACGAGCTTCCTGTTGCTCTTTGTAAAGGTAAATGTTCTTGCACTTTTCCTATTTCTTCTTTTGTCTCTTATGACCACTTGTCATCTTCTATATGTTCTTTTATTGCATTTCTTGAATCTATATCGATCCCTAAAATTATTCATGAAGTCTTGTCTCATCCTGGTTGGCGTAATGCAATGATAGAAGAGATGCATGCCTTAGATTTTTTTTTTTTTGTTTTGACAAGGTAACAAAGATTTCATTGAAGTAATGAAGGGAGGCTAACGCTCCAAGTACAAGTAATATAATGAAAAGAGATAAAAAACAGCCCAAAACCAACACCCAAGAGAACAATAAGAGATTCAACAACAGAACAACAAACAATGACAACCGAGGCAAAAGGAATAAGAAGGAACCCAAGAAGCCACATTACCCACAACCTATGAAGCATGGACACTTTAAATTAGGCTAAGAATCAAGTGTCCGACACGTGTCGGACACGGATATCGTCTGGACACGCAATTTTGCGTCCATTTGCGTATCCATTTTTTTAATATCGGACACATTGCGGGACGCTGCCGGGACACATAAAAATGGAAATAAACATTATCCATTTCGTTTCCCGGTAGGCCAAATTTCAAATAAAGGCCCAAAGGCCCAAAGAGTCTTTCCCATTCCCACGATTTACACAAGTGCCGCCCCAATCGAGATTTCAATCCTACTCCTCCATTTTGCACGAAGCGGTGCTGCAACAACCATCGCCACGAGCAGCGGAGGATTTGTTCGCGCCGCCACCCCCGCCCGTCCGCCAGTGTTTTTACGCCGCCTTGCCGTCCGCCGTCGTGCCGTCCGCAACCGCAATCCAATCTGCATTTTTCCATTGTTTTGGTTCTCATTTCACAGAACTAAACAAAACTGTATGTTTTTTTTCCTTCCTTTCCTAGTTTCCTTCCTATAATAAAACTTAATCTAAACTAGTATGATAGTATGAGTATCAAACTGTGTGAATTCTTATCCCATCATTTCTAAGTTTATAATTTTATTAGGAAGGAAAAAGGATGGCATCTTCAACCTCTAGCCACTCTCATTCATCAAATCCTTCCATAGAATCCCCCTCCTCTACTTTTGAAGATGATTCCAAACCTCTATGGCAATATGTGACTAAGATTAAAAAATTGAGTGATGGGGGTGGAAACTTTTTATGGCAATGCAATTTTTGTCACGCCACAAAAAAGAGCTCTTATACAAGAGTTAGGGCTCATTTGTTGAAGATAAATGGTCAAGGGATTGGAATGTGTCTAAAAGTCACTCCTAAAGATATGGCTGAGATGCAAAAGTTAGAAGATGAGACAAAGACTCGAATGGAAAGAAAAAATCCAAAAAATGTTCCTTTACCACCTACGCCTTCAATCATATCAATTGGTGGTGTTAATGTCAGTAATTCTCCCACTCCCATTACAAGTGAGCTAAAGAAAAGAAAGGTTGGTACAAGTGCAATTGAAAGATCTTTCAACAAGACATCACGAGACCAATTACATGCACTTATTGCTCGAATGTTTTATTCTGCCGGCTTGCCTTTCCATCTAGCGAGGAATCCTCATTTTATAGGGGCCTTTACTTATGCTGCAAACCATATGTTGTCGGGATATGTTCCTCCTGGATATAATTTATTGAGGACAAGTCTTCTCCAACAAGAAAAGGCAAATATTGAGAGACTATTGACACCTATTAAAAGTGAATGGCGTACAAAGGGGGTGAGCATTGTGAGTGATGGATGGAGTGACTCACAAAGGAGACCTTTGATTAATTTTATGGCAATGTCTGATGGCACACCAATGTTTCTAAAAGCAGTGGATTGCTCTGGTGAGATCAAAGATAAGTATTTCATTGCAAATTTGATGAAAGAAGTGATAAATGAAGTCGGCTACGAAAATGTGATTCAAGTGATAATGAGATAATGCTCCTAATTGCAAAGGTGCGGGGCAAATCATCGAAGCACAATTTCCGATAATTATTTGGACACCATGTGTAGTGCATACCCTGAATCTTGCTTTGAAAAACATATGTGCTTTTGCCAAAAATGTTGAAAACAATCAACTTGTATATGGGGAATGCGGTTGGATATCGATATTCTTTGGTGAAATCATGGTAGTGAAAAATTTTATCATGAATCATTCCATGAGGCTCGCCATGTTTAATGAATTTGTGTCTCTTAAATTGCTTTCTATATTTGAAACACGTTTTGCATCGTAATCATCATGCTTAAGAGGTTCAAACTTATTAAAGGTGGTTTACAAAATATGGTTATTAGTGAGCAATGGGCAAATTATAGAGAAGATGATGTGGGAAAGGCAAGGCATGTAAAGGAGTTGGTCCTTGATGACGTATGGTGGGACAAGATTGATTATATTATTTCCTTCACTTCACCTATATATGATATGATCGGAGCTTGTGCAATCTTGACAAACCTTGTTTACATTTGGTTTATGATATGTGGGATACAATGATTGAAAAGGTGAAAACAACAATATATAGACATGAAGGATTGCAACCAAGTGAACACTCCTCTTTCTATGATGTGGTGCATAACATTCTCATCGATCGTTGGAACAAAAATAATACTCCACTTTCTTTATTTAGCACATTCTTTAAATCCAAGGTACTTAATTACTCTTTTTATATCCTTATGGTGGTTATGACCTATTGGTCCTATTCTAATATTGAAGTTTATATTTAAAATTTAACCTTTTTTTTTTCAAAACGTATCTTTAGGTACTATAGTGAAGAATGGCTTAGACAAGACCCTAATCGAGTGGCTCGCATCAAGATATGGAACTAACTCGAGAGAGAATGAAGTGCTTTAAAAGATATTTTACTAATTCAAGATCGTGCAAAAGTGAATGTAGAATTTGCTAGATTTTCTACCAAAGCAGGAGATTTTCTTTGAATATGATTCAATATCTCAAAGGTATACTATAGATCCGTAAGTTGGTGGGCAACTCATGGTGTATATGCACCAACACTTGTGCAATTGCTTTTAAAGTCCTTGGACAACCTTCCTCCTCTTCATGTTGTGAGAGGAATTGGAGCACATATTCCTTTATTAACTCTATCAAGAGAAACAAAATGACGCCACAACGTGCAGAAGATTTGGTATTTATCCATAGTAATCTTCGTCTTTTGTCAAGAAGAACTCTGCAGTATTTAAAAGGAGATACTAAGTTATGGGATATTGCTTTGGAGATGCTTTTGATTCTTTTGAAGATGTCGGCATGCTTGAAATAGCTAATTTGTCTTTGGATGAACCAGATTTGGAGGTGGGATTATTGATGATGAAGATGATGAGGTGTTGTTGGTGATAAAGATGAAGATGTGGAGATTTGAGACTCTTCTTTTTTTATTGCTTGGGAACTTTGTTTTGTATGGAATGGAAAACTATTTTTCATTTGAATCATTTCCTTTCTTGTATTTTTTTACTCTAGATCAATAGTTTGTAACTTTTATTGGGTTTTGGTTGGTCATTGTCATTGGATATCTTGTTTTGCAACTTTGTTGGATATGGATAATCATATGAAAATCTCAATTGATTTAACATTTTATGTTTTGGAGTACATTTAGATTTAGTAGTTTATGTTATATATATATATATATATATTATATATAGAAGAAAATAATAATATAATAACGTATCCTCAACGTGTCTGTGTCCTAGTTTTCTAGAAATTGGCGTATCGCCGTATCGTGTCGTGTCCGTGTCCGTGTCCCGTGTACTCTGGCTTCCTAGCCCACAACAAAAACCAACAAACACCGAACTAACGCAAAGCCAGTTAAGACCTATGAAGAAAACCTACTAAAAGAGCCGACTAAAGAACTATCACGGCAACCAACCAACGAGAGCACATAACAAAACCTCCAAGCACTGCCCATCTGCAAGACGATCGAAAACTTGAGGACAAAACCCCACGAAACACAATCTACACACAAAGATCTGCTACTTAAAACAACGCCACAATTAAAACAAAATCTTTAGTCCAACCACCTCAGAAACTCTTCCCAAAACAACCCCCTTTACGAGAAAGAACTCAACGAGTCACCATAGCATCAGAAGTAGGTCCAATGCCTCTAAAGCGCAAACCACTAGCTTTGATTAACGATTCAAATCTACTTAATTCAGAGGCACAATCGGATCGCAGCAGATGTCACACAAACCTTTTCCAACACTTTTGAACTGCCTGGGGAATCAAACAAACTAGCCAGATTGATAATAGGTGGGTCCACCACCAAAGTCTTTGATGAGGAGAAGCCAATGGAATCTAACTCTGGACTGCTCAAGCTAACCACCGAATCCACCACCGAGTTACGACCAACCAAAGGGGAGAGTCCATCAACATTTAAAGGGATTGGCAAAGGATCTTTGAAAAGTAGCTTTAATGAAAGAAACTTCCTTACTACCAATCGTGCACTCCTCACAAAGTAAAGGAAGGAATACTTGAACCTTTTTTGGCAAATGCCCTATCAATAGGCAAAGGAGAGATTTGTGACTGCAAGCTACACACTGGACGCTCCTGAAAATCAGGAAAAGCGCCCTCCTGCTCCACAGGCTTCATCGCACTAACCTTTCCTTTCCTTGAATAAAACTTCCCATAGAATGTCTTTTTCACTCCCGTGACAGGAGTAGCCAACAAAGGAGAAGAGAGCTTCTGAGCAGGCAAGACTACTGCACCACCAGCCAAGCAAGCCTCAGACCTACAACCCTCTACTAAAGCCCTCTCACGACAAAGCGGATGTATCTCCATCCAAACCACAACCCAAATTCCCTCCGAATCTCGACCAACGGAACATCCTTCCCAAGAGCGGTCTCATCGAGCCTCCCACCAAGACCCAGGAGAGGTCATCCCAACCACTTTGGATTCAAAAACCGGTGAGGAGGAGTAATCAACAACGAGGGGAAGAGAACAAGTTAAATCCAACCTCATCAACCATAACCGCAGAGATACGATCCAGATCAAGTGAATTTGAAACATCCTTTAATACCAAGGAACCTGATAACACAGGAGGAGGATCTACACATTCCACATCACCAAACTTCAAAGAAAACTCACCTAGAAGTGGATCAACCACAGATAATGAAGCGGTAGAAAACCACACAAATTTTGAGCCACCTTGATTTTAGCCCACGAAAGATCAAGAAGATTCAAGGTCTCCAAAGAGATATCCAACAAACCTCCCGGTTGCACCCCAATTGCTTCAAAAACCTCCTTTTCCGAGAGCTTCAAAGGCAAATTCCTTATTACTAACCAACCACCATACCCCCAATTACGTCAGGAACACCATGTAAATGATCTGTCCATCTCTATTTTCAAATGCAAATTACTTATCACTTGCCATTTCCCAATCATCGGAAACATAGAAGTCACTCATAATATCATCAATCACAAAAATGGCCTTTGTCGGCCATGAATGGATTGATTTGAACCATCACTTGAAAATGAGCCTCCAACCCCTTCTTGACAGTCAACCAAGGAATGTGGGCAAACAGACGAGTCACTACAAAGAGCTGTGAGAAATCCACCTCAACAACTTGATCAGTCTTTCGAACCCACCGCCTTAAAACTGGAGTTGAAACAGTACAGAGATGCATGCCTTAGATGATAATGGTACCTGGAATTTAGTATCTCGTCCAGTAGGAAATAAAGCTATTGGATGTAAATGAGTGTTTGTAGTTAAGGTCAATCTTGATGGTTCAGTTGCTCGATTAAAAGCTCGCTTTATTGCCAAAGGTTATGCTCAACCATATGGGATTGATTACTTCAATACATTTTCTCCTGTCGCTAAATTAACTTATGTCAGGTTATTCATTTCCATGGTTGCATCTCAATGTTGGCCTTTGCATCAGATTGACATTAAAAATGCATTTCTCCATGGTGATCTTCAGGAGGAAGTTTAGGAGCAACCACCAAGGTTTGTTGCTCAAAAGGAAAATGATAAAGTTTGTCGACTTCGTAAATCTTTGTATGGGTTGAAACAAAGTCCACGAGCATAGTTTGGAAAATTTAGTCCAGCACTTGAACAATTTGGAATGAAGAAAAGCAAGTCGAATCACTCTATCTTCTACCGATGAACTAAGAGTGGTATTATTCTACTTGTTCTATATGTTGATGACATTTTTATCATCGAAAATGATACAACATGCATTTTATCTCTCAAAACTTTCCTCCAAAGTCAGTTTCATACTTAAGTCTTAAGAATGTTAAAATACTTCTTAGGTATTGAAGTAATGGGGAGCAAGAAAGGTATCGTTATGTCACAAAAGAAATATGTGCTTGATTTGCTTTTTGAGACAGGAAAATTAGGAGCAAAGTCATGTAGTACTCCAATGATGCCTAATCTACAACTTATAAAAGATGGAGAACCATTTAAAAATCCTGAGAGATATAGAAGATTGATTGGAAAGTTTAATTATCTTACAGTGACACGACCAGACATAGCTTACTCAGTAAGCATTGTCAGTCAGTTTATGTCTTCACCTACAATAGATCATTAAGTTGCAGTACAACAAATTCTATGTTATTTGAAGGTTGCACTTAGACGTGGGATCTTATATAAAGATCATGGTCACATGAAGATTTTGTTTTTCAAATGCCGATTGGGCAAGATCAAGAAAAGATAGAAGATCGACTTCTAGCTATTGTGTTTTTGTTATAGGCAATTTGGTTTCATAGAAAAGTAAGAAATGAAATGTAGTCTCTCGATCAAGTGTTGAATTAGAATACAAAGCTAGGGCACAATCAGTATGTGAAATAATGTGGATACATCAACTCTTGATCGAACTAGGCTTCAATACTACAGTTTCGACCAAGTTGTGTAATGACAACCAAACTGCACTTCATATTGCATCCAACCCAGTCTTTCATGAGCAAACTAAACATATTGAAATTGATTGTCATTTTGTTCGTGATAAAATACAGCAAGATTTAGTGTCTATTGGATATGTGAAAACCAGAGAACAATTAGGAGACATTTTTACGAAAGCTTTAAATGGAGTTCGAATAGATTATCTTTATAACAAACTGGGCATGATTAACATATATGATCTTGCTTGAGGGGGAGTGTTATGGTATATATGTAGATTTAAGAGCTTATTAGTGTTTTATCCTTTATTGTAATTTTACTGTTACTAGTTTAGGGCTTTCATGTATGCCTATATATATTTGGCTCTACTGTATAAAATAATATAGAATTCTCTCATATTTTGGTCTCATAATAACAAGATTGAACATGTGAAATTGGTGGGAGAATAAATTTCATACAAATAAACGACTGGTTAACTTCATTGTGTATTATTCATGAACTTACTATCCCATTTCATTAACTTGAATGATGGAATTTGTAAGCTGATAGGAAAGAATGGTCATAATATAGTTAAAGAAGGCATATCCTTCTCATAAAAATTGATGTAACCAAAAAGCTCATCAGCTTTCTGTCTTTCTTTAAATATTTCTTATTTCAAGGTTATCTTTTAGCTATTGGATCAATTCCTAATCAGTTTAAGCAGGTTTATAGTTTTTTTTAAGAGATAACAAAACTTTCATTGAAGTAATGAAATAAGTACAAAAATAAGTAGCCACTCCACACAGGAGGAATAAAGAAAATTACAAGAGAGAACACTACAAGGAGCCAAAAGAAAAAAAACGAACTATCAAAAGACCCGACAAATTCCCAGTGGACAAAAAAAAACAAACTAGCAAGCTCTAAAAGCCAGCCTTACAGACAACCAATAAGACTTATTACTTATTTTTCAAAAATAAAGGGGTGTCAGTTTAAGCAAATATCAGACAAGGAGTAAGGGGCAAAAGACTTGGAGAGAGCAGGTTTTATAGTTAGCTGGAACCTAGTTCGTTTTTTTAAATTGAAACATAAATTCTTATCGTAAATGCTATGCGTTTAGTCGAACCTAGTTCGTTGTCAAGGCCACAGGTCAGGCGACATACTTTCTTTAGTTAATTTTTAAATCTGATGCAGCGATGGGGTGGTGTCAAAGACTGAACCAATGCACCTCGGAGCGTCGGTCTCAATAATGTGTAGGTCTGGGCATTCAACCTCATGCCCTGGACCTCCAGTCTGCTTTTGCCTTATCCAATATATTCGTTGTCCACTTCCAGCCGAGGTTCTTCTTCAAAGAAGTAGGTCCTGGGGAGTCGTTTTAATCAATAGTTCGTTTTTTAGTACAATGTCAGGTTAGCATCTGAATCCACGCACCATTTCGTTGCCCCAATAGAGGTTGTGGGCATTCAACCATTGCACTTCAGCATTTTACGCGAACCCGTTTTTGTTTTTAGTCCACGATAGAGGTTGAGAGGAACCTAGTTAGATTTTTAGTGTGAAGAGTTGGGGCATTGAACCGGTATTCGGAACTATGCACTGACGCGTCGACATACTGTCTAAGACGCCACAATTTCTCTTGGGCTGCTGTTCTCCACCTTTCTCCTCTGACAAGCAGGAATGGCCATAAATGTTGGTTCGTCGTAGGCGAGCCCCTCTTGGTGAAGTCGTGATATCATCCTCGCGTGCCATGCGGTGGTTTGATGATGGTTTGGACAAGCGTGGGGTTGGTCCTGTAATCACCAATGGGGCAGGGGCATAGGTATGACTTTGTGTTCGAGGAGGAATTCCATCGCCATACAATAGAGGTCATCTCTTTGAACTCACAGAATTACCACTTGCCCTTTCCAATCACCCAATTTTATTGCCGCCTCTTGCAATCCCAAAATGGTAGAAGCTACCGAATCAGTTCGCTTTCTTTATACAACAGAGGTCAGCATTCAAACCATTAACATATCCAATATGTCAGTTGAGCTATGCTCTCTTTGGCGCTGGAAGCCTGGAACCTAGTTCGTTGGTTACCTATTACTATTAGCTTGCGCCACTCATTACAACTATATCTATTAAAGTATTCATAAAATGTTAAGAGTGATTTTGAAGTAATAGATAATTTAGTTACCTCATAATAAGAATTAAAGTACTTCTGCTCTTAGAGGCTCTGATTACAATTGGTGGCCACAATTTTCACATTGGTAATTACATAAATCATATCCTAAGTGAGGTAAGGTCTGTTGCACTCAGCCATTAACAAGGTTTGCAGGTCTTTTTCCATCAATTTGGGCCCTCCGGCACCATCCCTATGTTCATCTGTATGTTACTGATTGGTTATGATTGGATTTCCACCTATTGTTACCGATGCCAACTCTATTACAAAAATATTTGGAAAGGATCCTGCCCAGGTTTCTCAACTTCATGCCTTCAATTAGCTACAGCAGCTTTATTGTGTGACATTCCAAAAATATTCATAATATTTCTCCCTCTGATAATTATTCTAGTTGGTATTCTTTCCTTTGTAATCAAGTATGTTGAAGGGTTGTGTTCTGGAGGGCTAGGTTGGTTTTTTGTTCGTTTGTTTGATTATCATTGATTCATTAGAAAGTCTTGTTATTGGGTTCTGCTAACTAGTAATCAACCTTAACAAAGTAACAGTTATTAGAACCAACAATTAGCTAAAGATTGTAACAGTGCCTAAAACTAAATAACCGCTTGTGCTGGCTACTGATTGGTTCAGTAAAGTGAGAGCCCCAGTAGCTAATCAGATAGATCATATCAATCATGGGAGGAACTAAGCTCGAGATTTCTTCAATTTCAGTAATTAAGAACTATTCTACATAACAATAATTGATCAAGACAAATATATAATCTATGCCAACCGCGTAAGATAAAATACTAGCAATAACAGAGAAATTGTAAGTGATGATTACTAGGTAAAAGGTGGTCGAACTATCCATCTGACTTCTTCCCGTTGTGTCAACCCAGAAAGAAAGCCAAAGATCATTCCCGTTGCGCGAAGCTTGCATTAAAAATGCAGAACTGCATATAATGATTGTAATGAACCAACCACAAAATGCTGCATAGTTCCTGGAATTGTTGCCACCAAATATTTCAAAAACTACTGACGATAATTAATTTATTATTATTATTAAAATTATACTAAAAACCCCACTTTTGGAATTTCTCACTGTTCATTGAAGCTGAATATGCTGTTAATGCTTACTTGTATACACTAAACTGAACTCTGCCCTCTTTCCGCAACTCATCATCAACAGTCTCAACAGTCTCAGTTACTCCATTTGGAGCATTCATGTCATCTTTCTCATCAACCAAATGTTTCTGAGTTTCAGTTCTCTGAATTATTTGGCAGTCTTGTCCTTGAATATGTAGGGTTGTATCGAGTTCATTCGACAGGGAAAATGCAACATAAGATGAACCCGCCAAGTTAGTTGGATTTCCAACCCACTTTACCTTTCCTTTATCCATTATAATAACCATATCAGCAGAATATATTGCCTGTAGAAGATGAGGAAAAAGATCTTGATGTGATCTAGCAAGTACTAGCAAGTAGATTTAGTGTGTGTCGATGTGTTCCACTATATAAATGAGTACATGTAATTCCTACAGAGAAACAGGCCATGCTGATAATGTCTTGCGTTCTAGACATTTCAAATTCAAAATTTCAAATAATTGTAGCAAAATTTTATAATGAAATTATACAACCTTAACTTGATCCAAATCTTAATTATACTCGTCTTCTAAACAAGTGAAACGTTTACCCCATAAAATGTTGTCTCACATATGGATATCTTTCTTACTTACCAGGAATATGACAAAATCATGAAATTGAATGCATACTTTAGAAGCTTAATCGCAGGGAGTATTCACTCTTCTACAATTCTACCCCACAACCCAATTTCCACTTTTCTACTCAATTTGATTTTTCTTTTCTACCCCACCCGTCAATTAACTTATCTAACCTATTTGAGATGATAAATTTTAGGTTTTGGGTCTTTACATTGTGTCTCTTGATGCATAAACTTGAACATTATTTAAAGGCTTGTTTGGAATGCCTTTTTAAGCACTTAAAAAGTCTTTGTTGTTAAACACTTGAAAAGTCATTCCAAACAGACCCTACGTTGATTACTTTAATTACAGGGTTGTTTAGGGCACAAGTTATAATAATATGTGTTTTAATAACTTATAGAATACTCTACATCCCAAACATAGACTATTATAACCCCCGACTAAACAACTCTGCATTTTAAACAATATTATATAATTCCACCGACTACTATAACCCACAGACTATTATAACTCATGTTATTATAACTTACTCAGTGTCAGCCCCTAAATTTGCAATATTATATTTGTTGCCAGGGCCTTGTTAGAGAACCTTACGTGTGACGGTCTGTGAAAGGGCATGGAAGAGGGTGATGTATCTCTTCTAGTCAAGTGGAAGGTGCTGCCTAGAACCATTTAACCATCAAGGAAAGTGACCCAAGATTGGGTAAGTCAGATATTAGGAATTGCTCTTCGAACCCAGTGGTTATGATATTTCTCTGTACAACCTGGGTCCTTGTGCACAAGACTAATGCTATTAAGTATGGGTAGTATTACACGAATGGTTGGTGAGTAGATGTGGTTTCTAGAGGCACTTACAGGAATCTTCCCTAGAAGTCCATCTCCAATTATTGCCTAGTTTCCTTAGACGTATCAAAACTTCACTGGGAATAAAAATTTGCTTCTGAAAAGAGACTTGGGTTCAAAAGATAAAAGAAGTACAAAACCAAACCAAGAACATTAAGGGAAAATAAAAGCATCCTAATATAAATAAATATCATTAACGAAAAATGCATCAAAAGATTTGGAAAGGTAGCATGCTTTCAAGCAAGCTGAATCAAAACGCTCAAGCCAAGGAGGAAATTTGTTGCCGAAGATCCTCGAATTCCTTTCCATCAAAAGCTCTGAAATAAGGGTTTTAATCTCGTTGGACCAAATAAGAGAAGGTTTCAAAGGCAAAGAAGGCCCAATAAGGAGCTGAAACGCATTCTCCTTTAAGGTAGAATAGAACACCCAAAGCATTTTAAACACTGAAAAGCGAAAACAACTTGAACCAGCATCTCAAGGAATATGAGAAACCAAAAAAGAAATGTTTAAGATTATCCCCATCATCAAAACAAAGCAGACAAACTAACGACATTAATGTGAAGAAGGGCAGCTTCCTCTGTCCAAGGTATTAAGGCTTCCATTAAGAATGATCGTCTTTGGACTCCGAGTTTTCCAAATCACCCAATATAGTTCTTTGGACAAAGGCGTGGAAGAGGCCAACTTTGTAGTCAAAGATCTCACCGTAAAGATTCCTGAGGGTTCCAAAGACCAAACCCCTGAATCCACTAAAGAACTAACTTTAAATGGTGAAATGACCCCAATAACGAAACAAAGGTTCCTGAGTAAAAATTTGCTTCTTTCTTTGGAGAAACCATTACATTGGATCTAGTCCCCTCTAGTTCACCCCACTCCCTTCAAAGCTTAAAGCTTGAAAAAAAACTAAGTTCTCCACATTGCTTGTGTCCAATTGGAGATTTAAAAAATAATAATAATAATAACAACTAGTGGAGAATTAACATATGAATTTTGTCCAGAGTTCTTCCAAGCTTATATTGCATCCTCACATTGGTTGTAATGTGAATCGAAGTCCTCAAACCATCTTTTATGGCCACACTTGTTTGCAATGAAGATGAGGTTGAACCTTTGTAGATTCTTGAGGTGGCTCCTGACCTCAAGTTAGATTAGTAAGGATCTGTTGAAATGAATTCTGGTGAATTAGACCTCATAGAAAAAAAAAAAAAAAAAAGGAGAGGGGCTCAGGCAAGCCCCTTCTATTTGTTGGGGGTATTTACCTTTGATAGAAAGGTTTTTTAATTTTGAAGAAAGATCTTAGGAGGAAGCTTCAGGACTGGATCCCTTGATGATTCCATCTGGAGAAGTTATCCTCTCCTTTTAGTGCTTTTTCCATGTTCGTTACTAATGTTGGAGGAAGCTTCAGTGTTTGCTTGCCCAGTGTTTTTGTGACCCTCTTTTCGTGCTTTCATTCTTCTGAACGAAAGATGTCTTGCACTAAATATAAATGCATATGTATTATGCTCTCTAACTCACTCATACTTGCATCCTTCACCTAGGCACCTTACTTTAAAATAGTAGTAGGAAGTTCAACAAATTACAATAAACTATATTTATCTCAAACAAGAGGAACTTTGAAAAGACGGATTGTGCTACAATCTAAAAATGAATGGTTGATATATTAGGTTAATATTAGAGAGAATCTAGTATTAACCTAATATTAATATATCAACAATTCATTTTTAAGGTTTTTCCTTGGTGTTGTTTTTCATTCTTCTTGATGATTTCTCTCTTCATGTTATTTGTTCTATTTGGCTTGCTTCCGTTTTTCCTTTGTAATCGTTGTTTAGTTATTTTTGTACTTTTCTTCTTTCACTAGAAAAGTTTTGTTTCTTGTTTCAATATTAGATTATCTTGAATCATCCTTGATTTGCCTCTTTGAAGATTTATTAAAAAAATACCACTTTGAACGATATCTGAAAGACTTGATAAGTATTTCATGAGAGATATCCTTGTTTACTTATCGCTTATGCTGATTCAGTATGAATTATATGTGCCTGTTTTCAAGCAAACAAAGAACATTTAAGGGAACAACCTGATGATTATGGGTACTAAGTATGCGTGTTCTTTTCTGTGCCAAAGGACCCAAAATGGCATTACGTAATATCCAATCAGCAACATGTGCATCTACGGCACTAAGAACATCATCAAGCATTAGAATATCCAATCCATGATAAAGAGCCCTGTGAGTTGCAAAAGTCAAAATGAGGTTTTATAAGGAAACCACTTTAGTAAAATAAACTTTAAATTGGAGCACATAAAGACGCCATAACCTTGCCATGGCTAATCGGGCTCTCTGGCCCCCAGATAAGTTGACCCCCCTTTCTCCAATATGAGCCATGTCACCTCCAGCCATTAATGAAATATCAACATCTAGAGAACAAGCCCATAAAGTATCCCAGTATCTGCTCAAATTGAATTCAAGTTGATGAATCAAAAGCTTGTGGATTGAAATCAGATGAAAATTTATTGAACCAAAAAGAATAAGAAGAAGAAAAGAACAGGTTTCAAAAGATAATTCAAACAGATGCACTACACTGCACAGATTCACCTTTGAGGATCATAGTCCTTTCCAAATAATATGTTATCACGAATTGTTCCAGAAAGTATCCATGGGACCTACAGAGACAAAATGGTAATAAGATTCTATTTCCAAAACGTAGGCATAACAAGTCAGTGCTCGGACAAGAATAAAAACCTGGGACACATATGCAATCGATCTGTCTGCATGTACAGAACCATGTAGAAGCCGCATTTCTCCCAAGATTGCACTCAATAAGGATGTTTTTCCTGAACCAACCTGAATCACATACCTTTAGAATAGATTGTGAAATGCGAGCCATGAAATACAAATTCACCTCATAGATTTGATAAACAAATAACTATGTTGAAGTTGAAGCAATCTAGCATCTGAGAGAATAAATTCAATTAATTCTTCTCAGCCATTAGCATTTATTATCATTCTAAAGCCTTGCAAATACAAGAAACCAAGGAGACCCGCTCTTGCCCTACCTTTTCCTCCTTCACACAGAAGGCCCTTCAGCACTTATAGACAGGGAAGTTGCTATCTCAAATATATCTGGTTTTCAAATTAATAAGCATTGTCCTATTATTTCTCACCTCATTTTTTGTCGATGACAGCTTATTCTTTCTACAAGGATGACAATAAAGAGTGTGAGACGATTAAAAGGGTGCTAGAGGTTTACAAAAGAGCACCCGGACAAGCCATCAACCTGGATAAGTCCATGTTCAACACCAGCAAAAACGTTGGGGAGGATCAAAGGAACAACATAAGTCGATGCCTTGGTGTGAGATACACGAATTCCTTGGGTACCTATCTGGGCCTTCCAGCTCTAAATGGGCAAAACAAGAGCAAAATCTTCCATACCATTAACGAAAGAGTTTGAAAGGCTCTGCAGAACTGGAAAGAGAAGTTCTTTTCAGCAGGAGGAAAAGAAGTCCAGATAAAAACAGTGGCCCAAGACATCCCAAACTACGCCATGAGTTGCTTTTGTCTCCCCAATAAGACTTGCAAAGAGATCGAAGGAATGTGTGCACAGTTTTGGTGGGGCTACACTGATTCTAATTTTTAAATTCACTGGAGGAGTTGGGAGAGCATGTGTATTAGTAAAGAGTCAGGGTTTTAGAGAACTCAAAACTTTCAACCAAGCAATGTTAGGCAATAAACATAGTTGGAGACTGATTAGAAACCCAAACAGCCTTCTTGCCCTCGTCTTAAGGGGTAGTTAATACAGCAATGAAGTCTTCCTCCAAGCAAATTTGGGGCACAAACCCTCTTATACATGGAAAAGTATCCTATGGGGGAGAGAGTTGTTTGAAAAAGGCTTCAACTGGAGAGTGGGCTCAAATCACTCCATTTCGATATCAAACAACCCATGGATCCCTTCAATTGGAGGCCTCCCATCAAGACTAAAAGACTCCAATAACGCTTGGAAAGATCTCAGGGAGACTGATGTTGCCCCTAATATAAAAATTTGTCGTAGGAGAATATAAACGATCTCCTCCCGTCCTTTACTAGGCCGAAAAGGAGTTCAAACTAACTTAGTTTGTTGTTTTTGCAGGAAAAGCATGGAATCCACCAAGCACGTGATCTAGGAGTGTAAATTTTTGGGGAAATTTGGAATTACTACCTTCCTGCTGGTAAGTCTTTCTCTCGTGTGGCAGGGGCTGGTGAGACAACCAGCAATATTGGGACAGGCTAAGGAACCAGCTTGATAAAGAAGATCTTAAAATCGCACTAATCCTCATGTGGAGTATATGGACACACAAAAATCAAGTGCTATACGAGCATAAGGATCTAGATATCCAAATCCTAATCATCGGTATCAGCAAGTACTTAATTCATTCATGGAAGTCCTCAAATACACACTTGATTGGAAGTGGTCAACCCCAATCAACGGTGGCTGATTTGATACAGGCTCCTTCGTCTCAAGCTCCCCAATGGGTGCTCCCTTCCTTCTCTAATTGCTGGAAACATAGATGCTTCATGGATAGAAAGCAGCGAAAGACGTGGTGTGGGCTGGGTTGTGAGAGACCGTCGTGAAATCACTTTGGCCGCCACTGCATCAAGAGGAGATGGCCGGCAAAGATCTTGGAGGTTTAAGCTGTTATTGATTGGCTTAAAGTCGTGTCGAGAATTTGGGGTAGGAGTGCTTACTGCTCGATGTGGAGTCCGATGCACTCGACGTGATTAGGCTGCTTGGGGAAGAGTCCTCCGATCTCTCTGAAATTTGCTTGTTCATCAAGGAGGCAATCTTTCTTGCAAATCAAGTTTCATGTAATCTCCTTTCAACTTTCCTTTTATCCCCCGGTCCAAGAATGTGTTTGCCCATTCCTTGGCCAAGCACACTTCTTCTGTGGAAGCGAACAAAGTTTGAGAAGGTTTTTTCCCCTTTTGGTCGTTTCCCTCCTTAAGAGGGTTGGTGGGTTAGTTGGCCCTGTTCAATACAGTTTTAAAAAAAAAAAACCCTCTAATCACACTACACCAATTCCCTCCCTCTTAAAAAATAATTCATTCTTCGAGTATAAAAGATAGTAAAGTCAGAAAGGATGCTTCAAATTGGTTTCTATCAAAAGAAATCCAATTTGAAATGTCTTCTTTAGCTCATCAGAACACCAATTCATTGGGAGATCGAACCCACATAAAGTTGATATCAGTTTGGGTCAATCTCTCACTTCAAAAACAGTAGAAGCTTGTGGGGTGGAATCTTCATTTCCTGCTGTCAGATTCTTGCTTGCTGTCATCATTTTTTTTTTTTTTGACAAGGCAACAACAGAATTTCATTGATATAATGAAATGTGCCTAATGCTCAAAATACAAAAGAAAGAACATAACAAAAAACAACCAATCTTAACAGAAAAGAAACCGAAACCAAAGCACAAAAACCACAGAAACTATAATAAGAAACAGGAGGACGACCAACAAAACGTCAAACACGAAATAAAAACGGATGCCAGGAAAGACATAAGTCTGAAACAACATAATCAGCAAAATCCTTGGAAAGGACACACCAGGTAGAAGCCTTCAAACGAATTGAATCGAACCGCCTATCCCAATCCACCGCTTTTTCCTCAAACAATCTTTGATTTCTCTCAAACCAGAGGTCTGATACACCATTTCTCCACAAAATTCGAGCCTTAGGAGGCAAATGAGTACCCGACAGGAGCTGCACCACGTTGTCCGACACCTTATTTGAAAACACCCAACTGAAATTAAAAGTATCAAGCAGCCTCGACCAACAATACCGCGCATAATTGCAGCGAAAAACAAATGAACCGACGTCTCCATGGACTTGAAACAAAGACAACAAACTGAGGGCTGCAAAACCGATGATGGCTACTTTCTTTGCAACACCTCTGAGGTGTTCAACCTTCCTACCACCATAATCCACATCAAGACATTAACACGCCTAGGACAAGAAGAGCACCATAAAGCCCGAACCAGAAATTTATCCATGGTCAAACCTTCACCAAGATAGCTGACCAAAGAACAAATAGAGAAGATTCCGGAAGGATCAATGGACCCAGATCTCCAATCCTCCCTTTCCAAAGGTTTCCACTCTTTTCACAACTCCAGAAAGACTAAAAACTCAGTCAATTCCTCCTCTTTCAAATTTCTTCAAAAGAATACACTCCACGCCAGCGCCATAGAGTCCCAAAATTCCGCAATTCTACCCTCCCCTGTTCTGAGCGATCGAATAAAGCAATGGGAAGGAACCTATAAGGGCAATCTTCCCAATCCACACATCCTCCCAAAACCGCAAACGTTGTCCGTTTCCTATATGCAAGCGCACCAAAGGTATCACCTCCTCCCACTGCTCAACAATATTCATCCAGGGGCTTCTCAAGCTACGTCCTCCCACTGTCATCATTCTTGATCAGGATCTCTCTCAATCTAATACAGTAATACCAAAATGATTTGATCTACAATTTAAGAATAACTCCAAGAATTCTCAACCAGGAATATTATTATTATAAAAATATTTTTTTATATTCATGAGTATCTAGACCAACTTGTGTGTACCTCAATTAATCTCACGGGACAACCATCCAACTCTATTATATTTGTTGCCAAGGAAACTAGTAGAATTTTTAAATCTTTAATGACCACCCTAATTTGACAATATTCTCTCTAAACCCTTTACTTTTTTACATTGGCCCCAATCACCACTAACCAACCCAGGGTAGTTGTTATTCCAAAAACTTGCAAATACGAGAGATTAACCTGCTATGTACAGAAGATGTATGCCCAGGAAAATGCATTTTAGTTTGTTTCGAGCGGGGGCTCCCTCTACCCCCGGCCCCTAGATTGTTCCCCCTTTTTCTCCTTTAAAGTTTTAATGCAATTCCCGTTTCTATAATAATAATAAAATTAAAAATAAAATAAACTTCCAATTACACTACATCATATATGGGCATCCATCATTTCGTTCATCACTACTCATTCTTGCATTAGTATTATCAGAAGAATCAAAGTCAAATTACTTCTTTTCTGACACCTGTAGGTTGCCCAATTTCCTACTAGCGAAAATGCCAGCTAGAAGATCATATCTTTATTCTTATTTTCTTAAGTAATGACATGTTAATTGGTTTTAGAAATATATATATAGATTCTGAAAGAATATAAAGAGATCAACACTTTGTGGCACTTGACGGAAAGAGTGTTATTTCATAAAAAAACAAGAAAGCACATCCAATGAAGAAATCCCATAGAAGAATGCAGTATCGGATGTTGAGTGCCACCACCATATGAGGCTCGCTAGAGTAGGCCCCTTATTTTTCAGTTGCCAAAATCTTGGATGTTGCCATTTTATCAAAAGGTAGAATTTCCAACTTTTGAAGACTCTGAGCCAAATCTTGGTGACTGTCTGACTGAGGTAAGGGGAAGTTGGATTATTTTAATAACCTTAGAATCAATGATTACAAAAGGGGAGCCCTTGCCTTTATATAAGGCTACATGGATAAACAAGATAACAAAAGACTTACAAACTAAACTTAAAAACTAAATAAATAGACAATAAAAATAATTACAACTAGAACCCTACATCAAACTTATCGTGAAAATTTTAAAAAGCTTACCTCTCCAATAACAGCAACAAAGGAACCCTTGTAGATCTCCAGAGTCAAATTATTTAATAAAATATTTGGTTCTACTTCCTTGCTGCTGGACCAAGAAGAACATGCATTAGACATGAAAACTGCAGTTTCTTTGACATCAGATTCTGCCTGGTCATTGTTAATGATTGTGGAAGGAGAAATATTTGTTCTATCTGGTTCGATGCAAGATAGAAATCTCGTCAATCGTCTAAGAGATATAATGGCCTGGCCATGTATTTGAAAAACCAATTAGAAGAAACATATAATAGCAACTCGACAAAATTAAAGTCATGGAACATAAAAAAAAACTTACATCAATCATTCCATTAATGACCCAAGGGAATGAATTTAGAGGAGAAATCAAAGTGTTAAACAGTGCAAGACAGGTGAAAACCTGCACATTAAGGTTGGTAAAATAATACAGTAAATGAATTTTCCTGGAAAAATCAACTATTAGGGTGGGTGCAGAAAAGGTGTTACGAGGAAATCTCCAATGAAGTACTAAACATATTCGACGAGTACATAGGATACTGTTTACCCTCAAAAATAAACATAAAATAATAAAAAGAAGAAAAACATGAAAAGATACCGTTGCAGCATCAAGTCTATATCCCATCAATGTGAAGAGTCCAAATGTGAACAGAGAAAACAGGGTTGGTGTAGTAGCCCAAAAGAATACGCACCATGCATCTAGGTATTTTCGTGTCTGATAATATAAATTAAAAATTTTTGTCAGATAATATTCAAGCATTGTGCATAGGCGTAATTAATCTTGGACTCAGATCAAAAATGAAAGAATTTTCTTACACTCAAATAGGAGACTTCAAGAGATCTTGTCTTCATCAACCAATCAGAAAAAAGCAGCTCCCACCCATGTGTCTTCAAAGTATGAATGTGAGTCAGAATTTCTCCGGTCCTCCTAATTCTATTAAAGAGTGTAAATCACCAATTAACCCAAAAGTTTAAGCTGATAGGTTATATTAAATTTAATTATATCAACACTAACACTCCCCCCTAACTTGTGGACTTGAAAATTTGAACAAAAACCTAACAAGTACAAATCAATATTAATTGGGAGAAAACGACTTCACTAGGGTTCGAACACTGGTCTTGCTCTGAACCATGTAAATCACAAATTAACCCAAAAGCTTGAGCTGATAGGTTATAGTAAATTTAATTATATCAACACTAACAAAGAGTAACATAAATCATTAGAAGTAAACTCTACAAAACGTATGAAACTTTAAGCTCTCTCCCAATACTGTCGATTTGCTTTCTTCTTGTTGTAATCAAGGAGTTAACGAATTTAATGAGATTCACTCTCTCTAAAGAGAATTGTATTTGTGGCTCATCTTCTAAATTGGTAGTGCCTTTTCCTAGATATTTTTCCCGATTGGGATGTTGTCTCCCTCTCTTGGAATATTTTTTTTCAGAAGATTGCTTAAGGATGTGGAGAAAGCTCCCTATGGATTAAAGCAGGCACCACGTGGTTAGTATAGTAAAGTGATTCCTACTTGCTTCTTCAAGGTTTCAAGAGGAGTATGAACAAAACTACTCTCTATGTTAAGGTTGGTAACAACTCTAACCAGCTCATTCTTTCCCTTTATGTTGATGATATGCTTGTGACCGAAAATGATTATCAAATGCTACAAGATTTTAAAGTCGAGATGGAAAAGAGGTTTGAGATGTCAGATCTTAGTTACATGCATTATTTTATTGGTATGGAAATTCTTCAAGAAGACAAGGGTATTTTTATTGCCCAAGAAATTTTGAAGAAATTTAAGATGGAAACATGTAAAGGTGTTTCTACTCCTTTAACGATAAACTTGAAAGTATCAAACAAGGATGGTGAGAAGCAGTGTTTTTAAAGGCTCAAGGCGCACTAAGGCGCAATAGCCCTCTGGAGCCTAGGCGCAAGGCGCACCAAAAGGCACGGGCTTTTTTATCTAAGGCATACTATATATAAAAAAAATATAAAATATATATGTATACATACACAATAAGAAAAAACCCTTCATGGGATGAAATTAAGTTTTAACCAAGGAAAATAAGTAAAATAAATAAGGTTCAACTTTCAAGTATTAATGTTTGAACATAGAGACAATAGATACTCTATTAAAAAACATGAAACAATTACAATACAACACTAATAAATTATAAACACTACAAGATCAAAAGCCTTAAATATCAATATCTTCTTCACTAAATAGATCTTCTTCTTTAACCGCATTCTCTTCATCATTGGACATATAGCCATCTGTATCTTCTTCATCAGTCTCATTCTCATAGTCATCCAAGTTAATGTGTGGGGGCATGGGTTGTGGATCTCGTGGCAATGGTTGTGTGGACGTGGAGGATGAACATGAAGCATTATTCTTGGTTCTTGATTTAGCTCTAGAATAGTAGGTGTGTAGATTCTTTTGCTCCAAAGAACTCTTGAAACATCACCCCATGTTAAAGAATCATCATCGAAGACAAGATCATTATCCTCTTCGTAATCATCATCCATTCTTCCAATCAACCACTCATTACTATCATCAATATCTTTTAAAGAAATGGGGTCAATGACATCTCGAATGCTATATCGACGTCTCAAGGCTCTATTATATTTTTGAACACCAAATAATTCGAGCTCTAAAACGGAAAAAAAAAAAAGTTGAAGAAGCCCCCGAGGCGCGCGCCTCGCGCGCACCTTCTTAGATGCGCCCTGCGCCTAGGCGCGCGTCTCGGAGGGCTTTTTAAAACACTGGTGAGAAGCTTTCTAATCCTACAAATTATAGAAGTTTAGTAGGAAGTCTCTTGTATTTGACAACATCTACGCTAGACTTGATGTTGCTGCAAGTTTGCTCTCAAGATATATGAATTCACCTGGTGAAATTCATTTTGGTATTGTTAAAAGAGTCCTTAGATACTTAAAAGGTACTCTTGATTTTGTTTGGTTTGAATTTACAAGTGATCTGAAATTGATTGGATGTTCCGATAGTGATTGGATTGGTTGTGTCGATGATTCTAAAACCACTTCTAGCTATGTTTTTTCTCTCGGCACTAGGATTTTCTCTTGAAATTCAAGAAAACAAGAAGTAATGGCTCAATCTACTGCTGAAGCTAAATATATTTCAGTTGCAAATCAAGCAATATGACTTTGCAAATTGCTTAGTGATTTGGGATTTGAACCTGAAGAACCTACAAAATTGTTTTGTGATAACAAGTTTGCTATTGCTTCCAATCCAGTACAACATGGTAGAACAAAGCACATGAAAGTCAAATTTCATTTATTAAGAGAAACAAAGAAAGAAGGCGAAATCAAACTCATTTTTTGTAGTTCTGAAGAATAACTTGCCGACATTCTCACAAAAGCTCTACTACAGGCAATTTGTGTTTCTACACCAAAAGCTAGGTGACAAAGAAAAACCTCAAGGAGTGTTGAGTTATGATTTTTTTTTCTTTTTTAATTACATTCAGTTTTTCCATTAATGTTTTATGTTTCTTTTTTAAAAGTTAGGTGATAGGTCTAACACATTTTACTTTTTTGTCTTTTAAGTTTTGTTTTAAATTTTGTGAGTTTCTAAATTTTTAATGTTGTAAGTTAATTAATGATATTAATTAGTTTCATTTTTTGTACCTATATAAGGATGAGCTTCCCTGTGAAGATTGTATCACCAATATTTTCTTCTTCAATAGAAGTCTATTCATCTATTGGATTCCACTCTCTCATTCTCAATTTTCTCTCTTTGTTCAATAAACATTGAGACTTTGATTTGATTATTGCTTCAGCAATATTTATTCATCCTTCATTTTTTTCTCAACATCCTTGAAGCCTAATGTCGTGATTGGTGATTTTTGGGATGTGGAAACTTCTTGGAGTTTGGGGTTTAGAAGATTGTTCAAGGAAGAGGAGGTTTCGGCTTTTGCTTCATTATTGGAAGTTTTATCTTTTTTAAAGTAAGGGAACAAGATGATTATATAGTGTGGAATTTGGAAGCTTCAGGAAATTGTTCTGTGAGTTCCTTAACTAGAAAGTTGGCATCCTCTTTTCCTTTGTCAAAGGAGTTGTTTCGAGTGTTATGGAAAACTAAGAGCCCTAAGAAGATTAATATTTTGTTGTGGATTATTATTTAAGGGAAACTTACTACTTCAAAGGAAGTTGCCCAAGTCATGCCTTATGCCTTCAGTTTGTTGTTTGTGTTTGAAGGAGGGGGAATCGCAATCGCATATTTTCTTTGGCTGCCCATATTCTCGGAGGAATTGACTTCTTTCCATTTTTCAGATGAGTTGGGTCTCCTCAGCACATGTGAAAGATAATGTGTTTCTTCAAGGTCAAGTTTTTACCATTAAACCATCTCTCATTTGGTCTAATGCAATTAAAGTTGTCTTATCAGAGATTTGGTTGAAAAGAAACTCACAAATATTCACGAGAAAATGTCTCTCGTGGAATGAAAGATTTGATTCTGCAAGCTTAAAGGCGACTTCCTGGTGCACTCTCTCAAAACCTTTTAAACCTTATTCTTTTAATGATATTTATCTACATTGGGAGGTTTTCTTGTAATTTTTGTAGTCTTTGTTTCTACCTTTCTTGTTGTCTAGAGTTTTAGTCTATTCCCTTTCACTCCTTTATGGAGTTGATAATGTGTTGGTATAAAAAAAGTATGGCCCAGTTAAGATAAATGAAAAAAAAATCTTCAATTTTTTCAAGGCAAAAGGACATCAATGGAGGAAAGATTCGATCATCTCAATTTTTTTATTTTAACAGGAAACAAAATTTTTCATTGATGGAAGGAAAAAAGACCAATGCTCTGCAGCTTCTTAGTGTGCTGCCTCGGACTATTGCAATTGCAACTATCCCATGGTTGATATTTATTGTCGTTGGAAAGTTTTTCATTTAGAATAATAGTTATTCTGTGTTAAATTTTTCCTTTTCAAATTTCTGATGTTGCCGGTTGATAGAAATAGTTTAAGCAGGGACGCTTTTGTGAACTTTAAAAGGAGACCTTGCTAGGCTGTTAATTTTTTTAACTTTCAAGGATATCGAACTTATTTCTTGTTATAGGGGTTTTCATCTAGGAGTTTTTACTTGGTAACTTTTCACTACTTGAATAAAAGTTTTGTTTCTTACTCCAAAAATATGAGCGAATTGAGAGACTGAGGATTTATAGCAACCCAAGCCTGCTCTGCTTGAGCAAGTATGCGACCTCACATTTCTCAATGAACTGGAGGGAAAAACATTCGCCCATACAAATTGCAATTTTCATTCAAACAGTCTAATTTAAAAAAAAAAATATAACACACATATATACATAATCACAAGCATTAACGTGCCAATAAACATATTACAAAATAATAAGAAAAAACGGAAATCAAATATGTCCACACAGTTATAATTTACGGGCTTAAAAGTGGTAAAATGTTCCTTATTCAAATAGAGAAAAAAGAGAATTGAATATTTATAATTATGCAAAATTTAGAATAGATGTTTAAAGCATTTTGAAACAAAGATGTTCACGCAATTATACTTCGTCAAAAGTAAGTTTAGTCTTCTTCCTCAGAATACATTACGTTTTTAATACTTTTGGTTATGCTTAGTGTACGATCACACTTTTTGAAGGGTCTTGAGTGATCGTGCGGCACTTGTTCCCGCACTCGAACAAGTAAGCCAACTCAGAGAAAAGGGATCGCCGGTGGCACAACGGCCGTATCTCGCAACCTCCACCCCCGTTTCAAGAGAAAACGGTTTTCGAAAACGGGGTCAGAGAAAGTTTGGAAAGCGTTTGGAAAAGCATTTTGAGAAAAGATTGTTATAGGCTAGCAAGCAATCAAGGGACAACCACGCTCACGATAGCATATAACTCCGGGTAGGAAGATTTGACGACTAGTCGCATCCCCCTATAGTATATTATATGAAATTTTAGCTATTACAGGCATAAACATGCAAAGTGGCGAGGAGTCATACACTCGCGAAAATACAAGGAAAAGTAAACAACCTACACTAGGGAAAGTAAGTACATGAAAGCATTGTAAAAGGGGTTGGACGGGCATGCGGCCATGGGCAACACGCCCTGGACGAGCATGACCGTGACATCCTCCCCCACTTAATTGGTTGACGTCCCTGTCAACCGACTTTCTTCAAACTCGGCAATCTTGACGGCGCCGACTTCAGTCTTCAAATAAGGCCCCAACCGATCTCGGGCCGGGGAGGCCTTTCCATTTCACTAGGAATTCTCGTGCACGTCTTTCCTTGGTCCGCCGATTCGCCGTGTTCTCAGCCACCAATATCTCTTCTACTTCCTTTCGGAAGTGTTCTTGATAAATCACGGGGGTCGGATACCTCGTTGCGAGATTCATCCTCGGATCCGGATGATGGGGTTTCAAGTTACTTACGTGAATGACGGTGTGGTGGACTTTCATCCACGAAGGAAGTTGAACCCTATATGATGCTTTGCCGACTTTCTGGATCACTTCCACAGGGCCTTCGTACTTTCGCACTAGACGTTGGTCTTTGTTTCCTCGAAATCGGAGCTGTTCTGGTCGCAACTTGATCAACACTTTCTCCCCCGCTTGGAATTCTAAGGGGCGACGTTTTTGATCGGCCCACTTCTTCATCCTCTTTGCCGCTTTCTCAAGATAAGCACGAGCCACTTCCGACGTTTGCTTCCACTCCTTAGTGAAGTTATAAGCGAGGGGCTTTTCCCACATAAGGGTGATCTATGACATGAGGCATTGTCGGTTGTCTTCCGCTCACAATTTCAAATGGGGTTTTTCCCGTTGCGGAACTCTGTTGGCAGTTGAAGCTAAACTGAGCCACGTCAAGCATATCAACCCAGTTTTTCTGTCTTGCATCAATGAAGTGTCGGAGGTATTCCTCCAACATGCTGTTGAAAGCGTTGATTTGTCCGCCGATGCGTGGGTGATAAGCGGAAGAGACGTTAAGGTTGGAGCCTAACAACTCGAAGCGATTCTGTCAAAAGGTTCTGTGAATCGCCCATCTCGCCGGCCGACGACGATGCTCTCGAACGCCCCATAGCTTTACGACGTTCTTAAAGAACAAGTAATACATCATCTCTCTTTGAACACATTCTCGGAGTCGGAATAAAGGTCGCATACTTCGAGAATCTATCGACAACCACTAGTACTGCTTCTAATTCGCCGACTTTGGGAAGGTGGGTGATAAAATCTAGCGAGACACTTTCCCAAGGCCGTGTCGGGATTGGCGGGGTTTCAAGAACTCGCTACCTTGGTTTCTCGACTTTGTCTTGTTGACTGATTAGACAAGTCTTGGTGAACTGCATCACGTCGTCACGTAGATTGGGCCAGTAGTACCCTCTTTTTAGTAGGGCATAAGTTCTCTGCCATCCAGCGTGGCCTGCCCATAGCGTGTTGTGGCATTCTTCTAACAAATGACTTCCTCAAGTTCCCTAACGTAGTACGTATAATCGATTTCCTCCAGTGAACAAGAGGTCATCTTCCACCCAAAAGCGCCGGGTTTTTCCTTCTCGGAGCTAGTTGCATGATAAATGCGCGCGCGCGGGTCGCTTACTCGGGTGTTTCTTTATGTTCTCATGAACCGTTCCATCTAACTCTTTGCTTTTCAAGTGAGCTAACATGCACGTGGCCGCATGCTCGCTCTTGCGACTCGGGCATCTGCGAGCTTGATTAGCCGTCAGGGCTTATGTTCGAATTGAAAATCGAATTCGGCTAGATACTCTTGCCGGCGTGCTTGCTTAGATGAGAGCCTTGGTTGGTTGAAAAAGTGACAGATCGAACTATTGTCCGTCTTCACTACGAACTTGGCCCCGGAGAGGTATTGTCTCCGGGCTCTCGGACAATGTACAAATCGCTAGCATTTCTTTCTCACGAAGGCGACATACTTTCTTTCCGCCCGTTCAACTTTCGACTCGTGACGCTGATGGGGTGGCCGTCTTGCAAGAGGACACCCCAATGCAGTCGTCGAAGCGTCGGTCTCGATCTCAAAGGGTTTGGTTACATCGGCAATTCCGAGTCTGGGTCCCTCCATCATTGCCTTTTCAGTCTTCAAAGGCGAGATTACATTCTCGTTGTCCACTTCCAACCGAGGTTCTTCTTGACAAATCGGTCGAGGACACATTCGTTTTGAGAATCCTTCCACGAATCGCTGTAGTAATTGGCTAACCCGAGGAAGGATCGCAACTCGTGGATCGAGGTCGGCACCTTCGATCTCGTGTATGGCTTCGACCTTTCCATCTTCCATTCCGATCTTTCCGCACTCGATGACGTGCCCCCAAGAAGCTTATACGCGTTCTCGGGCAAAAGAGCATTTCTCCTTCTTCACGTATAAGCGATTACGTCTTAGTTTATCGAAGACAAGTCGAAGGTGGACTCGATGTTCTTCCAATGTCGGAACAGAAACCACGATGTCATCTAGGTACACCACCACGAACTTGTCGAGGTATTCATGGAACACTTGGTTCATTAGAGTGCGAGAAGGTATTTGGAGCATTGGTGAGACCGAAGGGCATCACAAGAAATTCAAAAGCCCCATATCTGGTGACGCAGGTTGTCTTAGGTTCGTCCCCTTCTGCGATTCGAACTTGGTAGTATCCCGATCTCAGGTCTAGTTTAGTGAAGTACTTTGCCCCATGGAGACGGTCGAACAGATCAGTTATAATGGGCAATGGATACTTGTTTGGACGGTGAGCTTGTTGAGAGCTCTATAGTCGATGCACTGCGCGAGAGGCGCCATCTTTCTTCTTCTGGAACAGGACTGGGGCTCCATAGGGGGCCTTCGCTGGTCTAATGAACCCAGCATCTAGTAGTTCGTCGAGCTGTTTGCGGAGTTCAGCCAGCTCGGGAGGTGCCATCCGGTAGGCATTTTTGGTGGCGGTTTGACACCAGTATCAACTCAATCTCGTGATCGATTCCTCCTGGGGTAAGGACTTAGGCAAGCTATCGGGCATGACGTCGACATACTTGTCTAAAGCATACGAATTTCTCTTGGATTTATCATTCCCCACTTTTCTCTTCCAACAAAGGAATGGCCATAAATGTTGGTTCGTCATGGCGAGGCCCTCTTTCATTGAAGAAGGGTCGATATCATTCTCGTCTGCCCGTGTGGTGGTTTGATGATGGTTTGGACAACCGTGGGGTTGGTCCCTGTAATCACCAAGCGGTGGGCGGGGGCATAGGTATGACTTTGTGTTCGAGGAGGAATTCCATCCCAACACGACGTCGAAATCATCCATTTTAACTATCACGAAGTCCGCTTGTCCTTTCCAATCACCCAATTTTATTGCCGCTCTCTTCGCAATCCCCAAAATGGTAAAAAGCTGCCGAGTTGGCGGCTTTCATTTCTCCCGAGTCACGGTGCCATAGCAAATTCGATCGTCGGGCCGGTCTCTGTCATGAAGTTGTGGGTAGCCCGAGTCGACCATAGTGTTCTTGGCCGCCTGTGGTGGTTGACGCCCTCCATACATCAAGCCCCGCTCTACCGGTTCCTTGGCCTGATCTGTTTTCCTTTGGAGGGCGGATAGGAATTTCAGTGCCCCCATGCGGGGGTTGTCTTCGCCCTCGTTATGGCCTGTGCTCGCCGCCGTGTTCGGTGTCTCGGATTCTTGATTTGGAGCAAGGGTAGTTGTGTGAAGGCTTCATGGTGCTTTCATTGAGGGCAATCCTTACTCGGTGGTTTCCCTTGCAAATGAGACAAGAGAAGGGACCTTGATAGGGGGCCCTCGGTGTATAGTTCTGGTTAGGCCCTCGCCAATTACTGTCATTTCGCGGCTGGGAGGGTCTGCGATCTCCCCCCTTGCCTGTCTCCTCCCCCGCTTCTAGGGGGACCTTGCTGGGTGTTCCTTTGTCCTCCACCGGAGGACGATTGATTACGTCTCGTGTCTTGGTTCGGTTCATGACTTAGGTCAAACAATCGTAAGTGGCGGTGCACAAGGCGAACACGAGTCTTGCACTCTTTGTTCATATAACCGTTTTCTTTGCCCAAGGCTTGAGCCTCGACAAAGCAGAAAACTTTGTCTTTTCGGACATGTCACGGATGTCCAACATCACCAAATAATTGTTTGACATAGTCTCGGATGCCGCTGTGTGTTTTAGTTCCCATGACTTCGCCGTGCTGTGATTTCGACATTCCGGGGAAGAAGCGAGAACGTAGTTCTTGCTTGATTTCCCACGTGTCTATCGAGCAGCGACCATCCTGGATGTCCACGTATCTGGACCTCCACCATAACTTGGCATCTTCAGATAGATGCATTGTGGCAATCATAATCTTTGCCCTCTCCGTCACTGTCTCAGTTGCCTCAAAAATCGCTGCGAGAGTCGAAGAGGAAGTTCTCTATGGCTTTGGCGTCACGAACCCCGCTGAAGGGTTTGGTTCAGGGACCTTGTATTTCTTGGATTGAATCCCGCCTGATTGGGGCTTGGTTTCCAACCGCTCTCATGGTAACGTTAAACTTTGTCGATTATTTGATCATCTCGGCCCTACAAACTTCTAGAAAGGGCGCTTTACGTCTTCGAGAGAGGTCACCATCATCGACCTAGTACTTTTTGGGAACTGTCTATGCCATCGACGCGTTCCTCCATTTGGGCAGCAGAGCCCGATGAGCTATCACCTCGTTCGAAGCTACCACGTTGGGTAACTTTCTCCTCCAGGGTCTCAACTCTTATCATTAGTTCTTTGATGGGCATCCCATCAAGGCGGCAAAGAACCGCGATCGATCAGCCGGCTTTGGATGCAATCTCTTCCGATTTGCGAGACTCCAAAAACCGAATCGCTATCGGGGACTTCGACTAGATAGAAGCGATTGCTCTTCGATCTCGATCAATCGTTCTTTGTCCGATTTGTTCAATTGTTTAGAAGGCGACCATGATCGTCGGGTCGAGTATGAGGAGCCAACTAGGGCTCGATACCAAGCTATCCACGATCACACTTTTTGAAGGGTCTTGAGTGATAAATGCGGCACTTGTTCCCGCGACTCGAACAAAGTAAGCCAACTCGAGAGAAAAAGGATCGCCGGTGGCACAACGGCCGTATCTCGCAACCTCCACCCCCGTTTCAAGAGAAAACGGTTTTCGAAAACGGGGTCAGAGAAAGTTTGGAAAGCGTTTGGAAAAGCATTTTGAGAAAAGATTGTTATAGGCTAGCAAGCAATCAAGGGACAACCACGCTCACGATAGCATATAACTCCGGGTAGGAAGATTTGACGATTAGTCGCATCCCCCTATAGTATATTATATGAAATTTTAGCTATTACACGGGCATAAACATGCAAAGTGGCGAGGAGTCATACACTCGCGAAAATACAAGGAAAAGTAAACAACCTACACTAGGGAAAGTAAGTACATGAAAGCATTGTAAAAGGGTTGGGCGGGCATGCGGCCATGGGCAACTGCATACTGGACGAGCATGACCGTGACACTTAGCACTGAAGCTTACAGGAAAAGACAATAAATAATCTAATGCTGTACTGTTGCTTAAATGTCTGATGGTAGAATCTTCGAGAGTCAGCATGTCAAATAAGTGTCAAAAACAGACATGTTACAGAAACTAAATTATTTGTGCTTTGTTTTGAAACAAAAACAAAAGTTTTGGAGGGGAGAGAGAGAGATAGAGAGAGGCGGACATCAAACCAAGCCCAAAAAGCATCCAAACATGTGTAAAAATTATGTTCTTGTACACGATTGGTCTTTTCATTGGTAATTTTAACATTTGCAACAATGTGGAGAATGGAGAAGATATATACCTTTCATCCTTTTGCTTCATCATTTCCTCAGTAGCCCTTGCAATCAATTCAGATATCCATTTATTCACTAGTAATATGAATAATTGGTCAGCATAAACAAAGTAACAGTTACAGCATTGACAGAAGCAACATTGGACAACTCTAGAAAGAAAAGATTAAAATAAGTTTAGATGGTATACTACAGAAGCAAGGAAGGTTAAGCTATACCTGGAATGAGTAATATGGTTATGGCAATTCCAGAAAGAAAGGCAAATTTGACTTGAATGTATAACAAATACAATGCGAGTCCTATTTGCAAAGGCAGGCTGAAAATATTTAAATGTTACCATGATTAAAAATAAATCCTCTCACACTTCAACAATATTATTTCTTAGAATAACACTACTTTTAGTCCAAAAGAAGAGATAAAACGGAAATAATAGTTGAACCACTAGTCCAGCTATTCATATCTAGAATTATGTCATATTTAAAACTATAATATGCGATTAGATCCCTCTGGAGGGTTACTCCCCGCTGTTTTTTTTTTTGTTCTAACAAAAACCCAAGTTTCTTATCTTAACAAAAATGTCAAAATATAACATAAAAAAAATTCTAATAATTAGATCTCACACCAAACTTTGCCATACATTTAAAAACATTGACTTTAAAGTTGCTCCTAATTGACCATATAGTATAGCTTCATGTAATCATTGATACTTTTTTTTTATATATCTGAGCTATCTTCCACACATCTCAACTAATTTCATAAGACAGCCATTTGATAATTACACTTGGTTGCCAAAGAGAGCATAGCTCAACTGGCATAACGAATGTGTTAACGACCATGAGGTCTGTGGTTCGAATCCTAGGTAAGTGACCACCAAGGTTTGAACTAATTCGCTTTAAACTCTTTACTTTCTCACTAGCCCCAATAACCACTAGGCAACCTATGGTGGTTGTTATCTACGACATTTATAATGATAGTGCACACCATTTCAATTTAAGCTAATATTACTGTTTGCTTCAGACATAAGATGATGGATGGATGTTTTGGCTTGAGTGAATCACCTAGAAATTTGTTAATAAGAAGACAGTAGGGCATAAGATATTAATTATCGGGTTAATCCAACCTTCTTTCCGGACTTTTCGATAGATTTGTGTTTCCTGTTATGTGGGGATATTTTTTGAAGCAATAGTAGAAAAAAGAAAAGGAATTTAGGAGGTGTACAACTTCAACTTTATACCATCAGGTCACTTACTAGAATGAAACACTAGTGGGAGAATATGGAAGATCTTTGGGATAGAATTGATTTTTCTACTTATTGTAGATCTAAAATGTAAAGCCTTTTAGAATAAGTATTTCCTCTATCAATTTGATATTTAGATGCAAAAAGCTTACGTCATTTTTTATGCAAACAAAAGACAAGTGTCATTACCTCCACATATCATGGAAACTGTTGCACAAGTTGACAGTTCTATCAGTATCAACAGACATAAAAGTCTGGATCTCTCCAGAAGAAAATTGTGATCGTTCTGCTATGCTAATGGATAGGCACTGCAGTAAAAGTAATCCATGGTTAAAGCCACATTTGGTAAGATACGGATATAGTCAGTCACAGATTGTGTATTGTTTTAAAAATAAAGAGGTCATCCTTACAAGAAATACAATCAATGAAAGGGTTTTACATTTCCTTAACATCGCTACCAAAATAGGATGAATAGATTGTCTACAACTACAAGCAATGAAGGAAAATTAGTATTGAGAATGGTATCTAAAAAGGATTTGATTTATCCTATTAGATAGAATATTGGCCATATACATACAAGTCATGAAGCTAATCTAACTAATATTTGAGACTTTGGCAGCATTGGCTATTTTAGGATGAGAGCTATAATTGCTTCATTAACGTAGTATTTAACAATATTGATCAGGAAAAAATCTAGAAACAACTCCAATAGATCTGACTGTGAAAGTAGTTCACCCCTTTCAAAACACATAGGCAAGTTATTAGCTAAACTCCCAAGAGCTCGTTTTAGAAGAGAACATGTCATGTCATCTCACCAAATGAAATGTTGTTTCTTGTTAAGAGAGAGAGAACATGTTGTGAAGCCAAAGATAACATGAAAAAGATGTTTTGAAATATTGGCTAAAAGTGGATAATGTTTTTGGAAAACAATGTTTGAAAAACAGTCTTTATAAACATAAATTCAACTTATTGATGTTATGTCCATTTTTTTTTTTAAGGAAAAACCAAGCTTTCATGGAGAAGAAATGAAAGAATACAAGTGCATACAAAAACAAAGCCCACAAAAAATGGTAGCCACTCAGAGAAAAGGGCTACAATCTTAGCAAAATGAGACTGAACGAATAGTTACAAAAAAGTTTCGACATCGAAGCCCAAAGGGAACTATAAAATCTAACAAGGGATCAAATATCACTACTCGATCTCTCGCGCCCCTGAAAGTTCTATAATTCCTCTCAGTCCACAGACACTAGACAGTAGCACAAACCCTGCTTGCTATAAAAACAACCCTCGCCCACGGTTATCTCCAGTGTTTTTGAAAGCTCGAGGAGCACTAAAGTGCAACAGCCCTTAAGAGCTTAAGCGCGAGCCTTTTTTTATGGGGCACGCAAAAGAAAAATGTATATAATTTTTTTATATAGGAAGAAAAGTAGTATTACAAATAATAAGAAGATGAAAAGTTTAAGAAAATAGAGCTTTTGTCAATATTGCAAGGGGAGATGATTAGTTTTTAAGAATATTCTTGATTTTCTTCCATACCACTTAAAAAATTAGTAAAATAATAGGAAATAATGTGCTAAGGCGCACACCACAAGCGTTGAGGCGCACGCATCAAGCGGGCTTTGTTAACAAAGCCTTGCTTTTTCGAAGTGAGGTGCAGGGGTTGTGCCTTGGGCCTAGGCGCACGCCTTTTGGGCCTTTTAAAACAATGGTTATCTCCTATTTTAGAAAAGGTAAAAATGAATAAGAAGAAAAGATCAAACGGACACCAAACTTTTCCATTCAAAACAAATCAAACAAAATGCATTCAATAATATGAAACCCCATTAAGAAAATCATGACCTAAAAAATACACCTTAACTATTTTCCAATCATAAAAAGATACTGCGTTCTCAACAATAAAATCATCCCATTGAGTTATTGCACTGCCAAGGTGGAATTTTAATTTTTGAATAATAGGAGGGAGAATGCTCACTTTCTGGTAGATGATGGTCATGATGCTAGATCGTAACTTTAGCTTCAGTCTGGACAGATGGAAAGTGTATTGGGTATCTAAAAACGATCTGCACAATGGAATCAATAATTACTAGTTTACAACTACTGGCAATAGTTATACGACAATGAACGGAAAATCAATGTACATGCTTGCAACTGGAAAATAATTGCATGCGATATAGTTAGGCAACATTGATGAGATCATTCCTGTCTGAACAAACACACAGCGATCAATCAAGTTATGATCAGACCATCACACTGACATAATTGACTACCCCCACCTGTCATGGTGACAGCCATCACCTTACCCTTATCATGTGTGAATCAGGCACTAAATTCTTGGGTTTTATTTTTTTGGTCTTTGAGAGGTGTTGTTTTACTTTTGTTCTCCATTTAGGAGTTTGTATTTTGAGCATCAGTCTCTTTTCATTATTTCGATGAAATTATCTTGTTTCCTTATTAAAAAAAAAGGCACTAAATGAGTAGATCTACGGTTCTACACTCAAAGATATAACCCATTCTCAAAAAATCATCCACCTTCTCTTTCAAAAGAATTATGATATCCCCAGAAATTATTTTCCCTTGTTTAGAAGGATAAGGACCTCAAGTGAGAAGAAATATCAGCTACCTGCTACATGATCATCATAGTATGTTAGTATTCTCCCAACAAGAAAACACACCATAGAACTATATTGCAATATCAATACTCAATAGAAATTATAATACCAATAACCTTTCGAGAGGGTCATGTCTCTCCCAAAGTCTCAACATTGAGAGAGTCCAAAATCACTCTCTCCCTCTAAGGTCTCTAAAGCTTCTTATTTATAAACACTTTTACTAATACCCTACTAATATTCCCAATATATCCCTTACTAGTACTCTCAGATAGTATTTGATTCCACCACACACGAAACCCAAGGTAAAATGTTAACCAAATTGTTGGATTTTCTGTGTATCTTTGATAATAATGTGTATTATTTGTATCTTTATTATTTATACCTGTAATATTCTTTTTCCTTATTGATAGATATTTTCCTTATTAGTAGATATTAGTAGATGGTCTCTCTCCTATATAAGAAGACCTTGTATGGTGATTAAGTAAGAAGAAATACAATATATCTATTTCTCTTCTAAATTCTAGATGGTATCAGAGCAAGTGGTCTAGGAGGTCCTGTGTTCAAACCCCTGTAAAGTCAGTTTTCTCCCCATTTAATATTGGTTCCACTTGTTTGGCTTTTCATCAAATTTCCAAGCCCACAAGTGAGGGGGAGTGTTAGACTATGTTCATATAATTAAATTTACCCCAAACCATCGATCCACATATTTACCAAAATCTTATAAAGCCTCTAAACCGTTTTACGTAATACATAGCGATGTTTGGGGTCCTTCTAAGATTATGACTCATAGTGGTAAGAAATGGTTTGTCACTTTCATTGATGACCACACACGTCTATCTTGGGTCTATTTAATGCAAAAAAAATCTGAGGTGAAAGATTTTTTCATACACTTTTATAATATGATTGAAACTCAATTTCAAACTAAAATCGATATTTTACACTCTGACAATGGGACTGAATATTTCAATGAATACCTGAAAGATTTTTTAAAGGATAAAGGTATTTTTCACCAATCTACGTGTCGAGATACTCCTCAACAAAATGGAATTGCTGAACGGAAAAATAGACATTTACTTGAAGTTGCACGTGCCATAATGTTTTCTATGCATGTCCCTAAGTATTTATGGGGAAGTCAGATTACGGCTACCTATTTGATAAATAGGATGCCTAGTAAAGTCTTGACTTTTAGAACCCCCTTGATTGCCTTAAAACTTTTTTTTCCAACTAATCGTATACATTCCGATTTACCCATAAAATATTTGGTTGCATTGCATACGTTCACATACCCAATGTTTTTCGATCAAAACTTGATCATAGGGCTATTAAATGCATTTTTTGGGCTATGCTTCAAACCAAAAGGGTATAAATGTTTTGATCCTCGAGAAAAAAAAGTTTTATGTGAGTATGGATGTTTCCTTTTTAGAAAAACAATCATATTTTATCCAAAATTCTCTTCAGGGGGAGAAATCAGAGTTAGAAGATAATTTTTGGGAAACATCTGAATCCCTTCCTTGTGTCATCCATCGTGACTTATGTGCCACTAGCCCGTCGATGTCAAACATAGAAACTTCTCATTCGTGGGGAGAAATACCACAAAATGACTCTACACGTCAAATTCCCGAGTTAAAGTTTTATACTAGAAGGCGATCAATCAAAAGAACCAAGACCAAAGAGTTGACCCGACACAAATACAATTTGAAGTTACGGGAAATGATGCTGAAAATTCATCTCCTATTGTCAATGATGAAAGGTCTAGTAATCCCGCTCCTATCCCTAATTTGTCAAATGTTCAAAATACCTTACCTATCATTTCTGATCTTGATGTTCCTATTGCTATTAGGAAAGGTACTCGAACTTGTACTAAATACCCCATTGCAAACTATATCTCTTATGAGAAATTGTCAAATAGTCATAAAGTCTTTACCTCTAGGATAGACAACTTATTTGTTCCAAAGAACATACAAGAAGCCCTAGATGATCCAAATTGAAAATTATGGTCATAGAAGAGATGAATACTCGAAACAAAGTGGTACTTGGGAAATAACAGATTTGCCAAAAGATAAGAAGACAGTGGGATGCAAATGGGTGTTTCTTGTAAAGTGTAATGATTGATGGTTACGTTGAGAGATACAAGGCTAGATTAGTAGCAAAAGGTTTCACTCAAACCTATGGAATTGATTATCAAGAGACTTTTGCTCCGGTTGCAAAAATCAACTCTATCGAGAATTCTTTTGTCTCTTGCTGGCTAATTTAGATTGGTCACTTCATCAATTAGATGTTAAGAATGCTTTTCTCAATGGTGATTTAGAGGAGGAGGTATTCATGAGTCTACCACCGTGTTTTGAAGTAGAACTTGGAAATAATAAAGTTTGTAGATCGAGAAAATCTCTATATGGTCTCAAACAGTCTCTCCAAGAGCTTGGTTTGAAGCGGTTTGGAAAGGCAATCACTAGTTATGGATACCTTCAAAGTCAAGCAGACCATACCATTTTCTACAAACATGTTGAAAATAGCAAAATTGCTATTTTAATTGTTTATGTTGATGATATTATTCTTACAGGAAATGATGAAGAAGGCTTTGGTGATCTTAAGAAAAAACTTGCAAGGAGTTTGGATCAAAGATTTGGGAGCCCTAAAGTATTTTTGGGGATGGAATTCGCAAGATCCAAGAAAGGTATCTTTGTTAATCAAAGGAAATATGTTATTGACTTACTTCAAGAGACAGAGTTTACTTGGTTGTCGAAGCAAGCGAGAAACTCTATCGAGCCAAATGTAAAATTACAAAGTGCAAAGTCAAGAGGTAAAGGACAAAAGCGGATATCAAAGACTTGTGGGTAGATCGATCTATTTATCTCACACACGTCCGGATATAGCATTCATGATAAGTATGGTAAGTCAATTTATGCACTCACTTTGGACCTACTCATTTGAAAAGTGTGTATAGAATCTTGAGATATTTGAAAGGAACTCCGGTAAAGGTATATTGTTTCAAAACATGACCATCTTCAAGTTGAAGTGTATACCGATGCGATTGGTGGAAGTTCTATCGATAGAAGATCTACATCGAGTTCTTGTTCATTTGTTGGAGAAATTTAGTTACATGGCGTAGTAAAAAAACAAAATGTAGTAGCAGAATAGTCTTTGAAGCGGAATTTAGAGCCCTAGCACATGGAATTTGTGAAGGTATATGGATTGACAGGATACTCGACGAGCTGAAATTGTCTCAAAAGACACCTATAAGAGTATATTGCGATAACAAAGCTGCCATTGCCATATCTCAGTAATCCAGTTCTACATGATGAGAACAAAGCATATAGAAGTTGACAAGCATTTTATAAAGGAGAAGATCGATGCAGTGTGATATGCATATCGTACCTTCCAACATGAGAACAAAGCGGGTGATATGCTAACCAAAGGACTTTCAAAAGGACAATTCAATAAACTTATCAACAAGTGGCTATGGAGGATATCTACAAACCCGACTTGAGGGGAGTGTTGGATTTTTCTGTGTATCTTTGATAATAATGTGTATTATTTGTATCTTTATTATTTATACCTGTAATATTCTTTTTCCTTATTGATAGATATTTTCCTTATTAGTAGATATTAGTAGATGGTCTCTCTCCTATATAAGAAGACCTTGTATGGTGATTAAGTAAGAAGAAATACAATATATCTATTTCTCTTCTAAATTCTAGACAAATAATTACAACCATCATTCCAAGCCAAGACCTCCTCAATACGCTCACACAGCTTGACCAAAACACATGATTAAGATCATATTGTCCAACACTTGCTTGAATTGTTGGGAAGGTTCCCTCTTCAGTTACAAAAATCATGAATAAGATTATTTGTGATTTTTTTTGGGAAGGTTCTCGAGGAGATGGTAGTCACAATGTGAATTGGAAGTCAGTTCAACTTCCAAAGCTGATGGGGGCCTTGGTATTGGTAACTTTAAGCACCGAAATTCTGCTCTTCTAGCCAAATGGGTATGGCGGTTTGTTCATGAACAAGATGCTCTATAGCGGAAACTTATCGTTGCTAAGTACTATGGGGCTTTACATGGGGAAGGTTGGCCACAAGTTATTAGATTGGTGAGTTTAAGTAGTCCTGATTCGGGCTCAGACAGGCAAACTTCGCTTAAAGATTTGATGGAGAGGTCCCCTATCATTAATCTTGCAAGTTTATTTGATTTTTCGAGGGGGTGCTCTCCCTTGGGGGTAATTGATTTCATTGCTCCTATCGAACTAAGTCGCTTTAGCTCACGATTAAGGCAAGTGGTTTTGCACTTATAAATATGCCTTATCTACCACCATCATGGTGTGTTATGTGTTGCTCTAATTTGGAAAGTGTTGGTCATCTGTTAATGCATTGCCCCTTTGCATCGCGATTTTGGTCTTTTATGCTTGAAGCTTTTGGTTGGTGTCAATCTTTTCCAAACACAGGTTTTGAATTTTTATCTCCAGTATTCGTGGGACATCCTTTTCATGGCCTTAAGAAAAATTTGTGGCTTGCCTTCACTCGTGCTTTCTTTTGGACTTTATGGGTTGAACGAAATGGTCGGGTTTCAGGGAAGTTTCTTCTTCCTTTGATCGTTTTTTGGAATTGGTTCTTCTTAATGCCTTCCTATGGTGTAAATTTGAATATCCCTTCTCGCTTTATAGTTTATCTTTTTTATTTTTGAATTGGAAAGCATTCTTGTAACTTACCTTTGGTGATTGGAGTTTTCTCCACTATTTCATATATCAATGAAATTGTTTCTTGAGCAAAAAAAAAAAACAACAATTCAAGCAAAAACTTCATTGTTGACCATCTTTTGATGCCTCAAATATCTGCAAAACAGCACTCATCTTGCAGGTGTAACCTCTTAAAGTAATCCAAATCCAAATACGGACCCCAATAACTCACAAACCTCTGTATATAAAAGGGAACTTCGATGCATCAATCTGGTTAACTAGAGGTAATAAAACAGCTAGATGTATGGGCTCTTATTAGGTTCAATCCATCAATCTGGTTAACAACTAGATGTATGGGCTCTTATTAGGTTCAATGTGTCACTGTAGGCTTCGGTGGATATGTTGTTTGGTAACTTTTTATTAGATCTTATTTTACTCGATTGGAGACCATTTCTTTGTTTTTCCGGACTTCTCTTTTTTGTATGCCCTTGTATTCTTTCATTTTTTCTCAATGAAAGTTCGATTATTCATCAAAAAATAAAACTGAGTTGCAACCACTAAAGGAGGCCATGCACAATGCTCCGGCCAAGCTCGTCAATGACTTTAAGTCAACGATGAATAATGATGGCCATTAGGCAGCAAGGGTAACTTCTTACTTCAACAACCCTTAGGTACAATCAACAGTAAGATCAATGACGAACTAAAATCACAACAGAACCAATGAATGAGATATAAAGAAGATAGTTCTATCTTTTGCTCTAAATAAATAAGGAACACAAGACTATTAAGGAAATAGTATTTTTTATTGATGATTGCAAACTAACGATAATAGAGTAAACAAAAGCTGAACAAGGGGGATAAAAAAATGCCCAAAATTACATTAACTACACCTCCCCCCAAGTAACTACTAAAGAAATCCCCAAAGATGCTTTATATTTAGCTACATCCACTCTCTCATCTCATTCAGTAATATTGACCTAAAAATCCTTTGGTTCCTTTTGAACCAAATTTCTGAAACAGTCACTTTGATCATATTTGCCCATAAAAGTTTGGCTTTCTGAACTTGACACCACAAAAAAGATGAATTGTATCATTCTTAGTCTCTTGTCCACCATCCATGATAAATTGGATTCTTGAAATAATACCTGCCAAAAAATAGCACATTCGAGAACAACAGAAGAACAAGTGATTTGACCTGCGGCTGCACTTGCTTTCGTACACAAAACACAAACCAAAGGTTACAAGGCAACAGAAGATATTTTCCTTCGAAGCTTTTCTGCTCTATTTAGTCCATTCTGAGATCCATGTTCCAATGCCCACCTTCTTCAGACTTTTTGACTTCCAATAAGCTTCAACCAAAGCTTTGGATATCTTGGGAGAATTGTTGAGGGCCTTCACTAAGAATTAAACTAAATTTTTTTTTTTTTTTTGTTAAGAGAATAAAAATAAAAATTAAAAAAATATTGCAGCTTCCAATATCAAGTATCTTCTTGAGCTTGCAGCATTGTGTCCTCCAACTTGGCTAATAAAGAACGAGACTGCCCTATTTCCTCCCTCAAATTTCCTTGTGACTATTTTGTTCATTAATAACTGTTTGTTCTCCTCGTTAAAAAAGTAACTAAACCAGAATACAAGTTTCAGATACCTTTCCAAGATAGTGTCACCAGGAGACACAGTGATGAACTAACTACAAACAAAACAAGCTCTAATTGGAAAGAAGGCTTTGAGCTAATCAAAGTACATTCGGCTTCTTGGTGTATTCTCTCTAAACTTTTCCAGAATTAGTCAATCATCAAGCTAAACTCTAATTGGATGCACTACTTTATTTGGAGGGGGCTTCTGATTTAGTTTTTATCAGAGAAATATTAGTATCCTGTAATTTTACCCACAAAGTTAATCTGTAGTTGGGAGGGGTTTCTCTTTTTTTTTTTTTTTTTTTTTTTTTTTTGACAAGGCAACAAAACGAAATTTCATTGATAAAATGAAATGAGACTAATGCTCAAAATACAGCAAAAAGAAAAGAACAGACAATATCCAAAACTACATGAGACAAGACTTAAACAAGAGAGAAAACAACACCTCTTCGACGAACAAACCAAAAGAAAGAAGATACGAGAACCAACTGATACACAAAGACCAAAAGCCTAAAGAGGCTGAAGAAAAGAAGCCAATAACCCAGTAAGGGAGAACCCTCCAGATCGAAGCCCTCAAAGCGACCGCCCCTAAACGCACCACCCTAACCTCCAACAACCATTAGCTAATCTTGGAATCGATCATAAACCCGAACAAAGCTTCAAACATCCAAAAATTCCATAACTAAGACAAGCAATGGGGAAAACCTTCAAAAAGCCCCCAACCCTGCAACTACTTCAAATACCAACACCACAAAATAGACAACAAAAAGTCGTGGAGATCTCACCCAACTGAGCTAGGACTCTTCCTTGAAGATTTTGTGTTGAAACAAAACCAACAATTAGATCAACTCCATAAGGATTAAACCACATTATCAACCATTATCCCCAGTTTTGTTTCTTGAAACATAACCAAAAACATAACCACTTCGGACAAAACTTTGTAAGATACCTCTTAAGAGTAACTCTCTTTGAACCATCCCCAACCCTCTCGTGTTCCATGGTAACCCATTTATTGCAAATTTACCGGATTACCTCCTGCTACAATTGCTTTGAATTGTAGCCCACTTGCCTTGATTAGATCACTAAAGCTAGACAACTCCACCAGGCACTCTACCCCGATCTTCTCAGGGTTTCCATTTGTCCCCCCAAGGGAGATGGAAGGGTTGCAGATTCAAAAACTCGCCAGTTAATTATCGGAAAAAACCTTCAAGTTTTAACCCCAACACTTCTCACCGAACCGATATCCGGATCGCTTAGACTAATTTTTAATCGTAATCAATTGCCAAACTTGATTACCCTTTGGGGAAGATGGTGCTACGTTAATACCCAGAGTATAGATCGGGTGAAATGAGGTTTTAAAGAATGAAACCCCTTTTGAACCAAGTTGGCATTTTTCAATTACAACCCCCGAGATATTCGGAGCATTTAGAGCCCCTTCCTCAGAAAAGGAATCCATAGGACAATGTTGATCAAAGCAAACTGCTTGTTCCAGAAAATCAGGGTAAACCTCCTCTAACCAAGCCATTGACTTAGGTATTGTGCCTCCACTCTTCCTTGTGTAATACTTCCCACAAAAAGTGTCCCTTACTTCTTTAACACTAGAAGGAACACCATGGGAAAAAAGAGGCTCCTCAACAAAACTCAAATCAATTCCATCATTAATTAATGATCGAGACTTCTCCTCTTCCAAATTACCCGAAGATGTCTCCTTGGAGGCACCCCCCTTACGATCAGAGGGAACCTCTAAATTTTCCAGCGCATCACAAACCTTTGGTACCCCCTTACCACCATCATTAAAGATCTCACTCCTCTGCCCCTCTGTTTTCTTTCCCTTGTCCAGACCCATAACCATATCAGATTGAATTAAATGGCCTCCTTTACTCACTCCAAAGCTGTCAATCTCAACCCACCCAATCTTGACACCCCTATCCAAACCGCAACCCCTCCTATCCACATGTTGCCCCATAAATAACTCCTTTGTTTCCTCTATCGTGGCCAATGAAAGGTCCTCATTACCGTTATTGCTAGATTTGATGCTTCCCAACGGAAGAAGATCATTTGAAAGGACATGGCCAATCCTCTACTCACTTCCCACAACAACTCATATCGAATACTCCTCTCCAAATCCAGCACCATCAACATAAACCGAAGTCTGTTTAATGGCATGGGAGGAGATGTTCACAAATTCATCTTCCCATACCTGTAGAATCCTGGCAAAATCAATCGGATTAATAACATCTTTCAACACAAGGGCTCTTTTCAAACAACTAGGAGGGCCAATTCTTCTAGAGCTTCAAAGCTTAGAAGAAACCATCCCACAAGAGGATCTTCAACGAGGATGTTCGCCGGCCAAAACCCACAAAGGTTTGTGGTTACCTTAATTTTTGCCACTGATATATCTGTAAAGTTCAACGTCTCCAATGAAATGTCTTCAAGCCCCCCAAAATGCCATCCGATCGCCTCAAAAACTCTCTTCTTCCAGAGCCTTAAGGGTAAATTCTTAATTCCAATCCAGCCACCGTATCCTTTTATCACCGAGGGCAAACTATGTGTGTTGTCATCCCATTTTTCCAGTTTCAAATGAAAACCCCCAACAACCTGCCATCTTCCATCATTCAGAAACTGCTCTTCCTCCACAACATTTTCAAAATCCTTCTCAAATAGAACCATAGCCTTGTCATCCATGAAAGGGTTGATCTGCAATCGCCGCTTGAAGTAAGACTCCATTGCATTTTTAATAGAAACCCATTGCACATGTACGAACAGTCGATTAACCACCCAAATCCTAGAGAAATCAACTTTAACCACTTCATCATCCTTGCGAATCCAATACCCCTCATGGCACAAGTCCTTCGGGTGATTTCCCTTTTCCTCCAAATTCCTTCCTTTTTCAACATAATCTATATCAACTGAGGGAGAAAACGAGTGAATGAAATCTCCCAAGAAGTCTCTAAAAACAGCCCATCCCATGGAGAAAACTCCCAAAGGAATTCTAAGCATTTTTCTACCCCCAACGGTGGCTAGACCACCACTTCTGCAATCCATTCGTTCTTTCTTCTCACCTTGAACAAGCCCAGAGTAGCATTTTCATCCCTATATTTTCTTCTCAAGAAAAAGGAATTTGGCTTCTCAGCTAGTTCGATAAAAAGCCCAAAAACCCATTTCACCTGGATGGCAGTGAACTCGATCGATGAGTCCCAAAAACCTTCTTGAATGAATACCCGCGAATTCTCCTTCCAAATGTGAAAGCCTATCCCTTCAATACAGCAACTACCCTTCTCCATTTCAGACTAAATCAACCAGACCGCTAGGACAGGGAAAACTTTTGAAATGAGCGTTCACGCTCGAAAAAAGCACTGGAGGGCCAGGTACAGACACAGCCAAGTCAAGAAGATGAATCGACTCAATGAAGGAAGAAGAGGAAGTCGAAACAGAGGGGGTCTCAACAAACACAGGGGAGACTGGCGGAGGACAGGGAGAAACGGGGAAATGGTGTGAGAGAGGAAGATGAAGAAGAGGCGGAGGACGAAAGGGTTGGATGGTAGAAGGCGACCCGATGAGAGAAGAGAAGACGAAGAAAGTAGCAAAGAGGAGGGGAGACGGAAAACTAGAAGCGGCCAGAGCGAAGAAAGAGAAAGACTGAGAAGTCGGAAAGACAAAACAGCGGGGAGACGAAGGACGAAAGGGTTGGACGGAGGAAAGAGATGTCGGAGGAAGACGTCGGAGACAAGGTCACCAAAGATCGGAGACATGGTCGGGGATGAAGGGCGAGGAGAAGCGGGAGGAAGAGAGACGGACGAGGAGAGAGAAGAGAGAAAAAAAACCCATCGAACGGTGCTTTTTTTAGTTGGGAGGGGTTTCTCTATTTTTAAGTTTGTTGCAGAAAGTTGTTGTAACTTTTCAAATCTCAATGACAAGTTTTGTTTCTTGTCAACAAATGAAGAAAGATTTTAACTAAATTATTTTGGTGGTGAAAAAAACTGAAAAGCCTAAAATCATTAGATCAGTTTTGTCTCTTTTCTAGAAATAATAAATAAATATCACAGACGAATAAAAAAGATGACAACCTAAATCACAAATGAGATATAATGAAAATGACGGCATAAGACAGCAAAAATTTTAGAGTTACTTGAAGATAGAGGTGAGGCCCAAAGATACTGCAAGAACATAGCCATCTGATGTCCTACTACCTGATTAAATAAAAGTAAAAAACATAAATGCCATTGAATCATCTTGCCAATAAATAATTATGCAATGGTGATTAAACTCTCAGAATAGAAAATTAGCACAAATCAATATTCCACGTATGGTATTGACATCTATTTTTTTTTCCTAAAAATCCCTTGTTTAAACTAGTAAGCTTTGTATTGAGGACGAAGATAAGCACCACAAGCCAACACTTAAGTGTGCAAACTTAATATAAAGCAACACTTTGTTAGTGGAATAATAAAAAGACTTGTAAAAGTGTACAAACTATTTGATGTAAATATCAAAATTTCAACTTGAATGAAAAGGGGGAAAAAGCATAACTTCAATAAGAAGGGGGAAACAGGGAAGAATAAGGAGTATGTCAATTATAAGGTGATCAATATTCATAAACCAGTGACAAAGAAAAGATCACAGATGTAAGAACCTTGTTGGAGGAAACGAATCAACCGATTGAGAAGCATCGGTCCAACAAAACTAAGACAATCATTAAGCACCTGGACAGTGTAAAATATATATCTAGTCAATGAATGAGATCAAGTTATGGACAAAGTAATGGTTTCTCCTTCGTAAAATAGGATGTTATGACAGGTTGCTAATGCCAAAAATGGATAGGACTAAAATTTGGGGTAGAGAAAATTTATGTTAAATATGTAGGAAACGAGGTAGGAATTAGAAGCTTCAATCACGTCTACATCCCTATAAAATGAAACCTTGAAATATAAAATTCCCTCTTTTTTCTTTTTTCCAATCTAACGAATGAGAAAACTGGCACTTTTAAGATAAGTGAGTACCTTCAGTAAACCAAGAGAGATATATGGCCAACCATATGCACGACAGATTGCCCAAAAAAATGATGGATTTGAGCAATTCCTTGAATATTGATCTTTCCAGCAGATTAACAACTTGTTGTGGCAGAAAGAGGGATCCATATCAGTTGGAAGCTGCAAGAGATCTTCGAAATTCAACTGCTTTTTAACACCATCATTCATAACTGACGTGATAGAGTTGAATGTCAAAAGATTCCAACAGTTTTGCTTATCTTCCTTCTAAAACAGTAAAGTAAAATTATCAATTAGCTATCATAATTCACATTGAGACAGAAGAGTATAAATAATTAAAAGGCATAATTATCAAATGGTAGCAAACTTCACCAAAGTAACAATATGGTTCCTGTTCTAAGGGCAAAAAGGATAGAAGAAGAAGAAGTATCTTACTTGGATCTCTTTAAGAAACAATTGGTTAGAGAATTAATAAAAGGAACAAATAAGCAGAATTAGCAGACATCTTTGGTCCAGATTGATCAATGATCATAGAAAGCAAAGAACACCAGCATGCAACTGAGATTTGAGAACCTATCTTCTAGCAATTTTTCTATACAAACGATTTCAATTGATCGGAAAGGAGATGAAAAGGAATGCACAGATAACGGGTCTTTCTTACATTATCCCCCATATGACTGTCCTCTAGGTCCACATGCATAGATAGAAGCGAATCTTCCATTGAACTGGAGACAGTCAAAATAATCAAAAGATTTCCTGAGTAGAGAATTGATATGTATAATAAGCAAAGAACTTATAAGCACACTCTAACCTAATAATGGTTGTTTTATTATCACCACATCTTTTATAAATATGGAACCACAATACAATCTGAAACTATTGTACGTGAATAAGCAAGAAAAGAGAAAAGGGATACAAAGGTCGTGGATGGGATCCTTTGTGCAAAAAAAAGATGCAGATAAACATGTTCACATATGGACAAGCACGTTGATGCAATGGTGAGTGTGATTGTGCACCTGCACAAAAAGCATATAGAAGAAGAGAAACTTTGAAACAACAATTATCCTACTCAGAGGCTTATATTTTTTTAGTCCAAAGAACCCATGAAAAGTTTCATCAAATTCTCCTAGGCCAACTGGAACTTGACAGAACTAATAGATGAAGATGGGAAACTTGATAAAATATATTCAAAGTCATGGACTCGTGTAAGACTACTAAAAGATTTTGGTAATCATAACATTTATCACCATGGATTATGATTGACGTCTGGAATATCACGATTGATGATATATATCATTTTTTTCTTTTACAGAAGATGATCTATTTCATTTCATTAGAAGCTCAAAACAAATTCTACTTCTCAAAGTTTGACACAAAATGAGATATTTTCTCATTCAATCACAAAGACTTATGACTCGAGAAGAGTAATATATAAGGTTATATTTGCCAACCTGAGCATAGCTCAATTGGCCAAGGTCTATACTCTTGACCAAGAGGTTAAAGATTCAAATCCTCCAACCCATATGTTGCTGAACTCAAATATATAAGGTTGTATTTTTATTTAGTTAAGTAATTAGTTTTAGGTTAATTAGTTTTTTTTTTTTTTTTTGACAAGGTAACAAGAAAATTTTATTGAAAAGATGAAAGAGCGAGGAGCTCATAGTACAAATTAAGAAGCTAAATCAAAAGCACAAACAAGAAATAACATATCACGAGAATCCAATAAGCCCAAGCAATACTAGAACCACGAGACCTCAAGTAAACACTCTACCGATCAGACAAAAAACAGAACCCAAGAAACATACAAATCAGACACAAAGTAACCCGCAAATCTTTGGAAAGAGCACACCAGGAAGAAGCCTTTTGTCGAGCCAGATCAAAATGTGCCTAGTCACAGCCAAAGAACCAATGATAAGAAGTTTTGGCTGCTTTTAAACGTAGACAACAAAGAGAGGGTTGCAACACCGAAGAAGGCAACTTTCTTTGAAGAATCTCAGCCGCATTGAACTTCCCCATGACCAAAACCCCTAACCTATAACGAGAACATTTACATGCCTAGGTCATAAAGAGCACCACAGGGCACAACTAAGACCCCTCTCCCAAGTCGCCCCCGACTCTGATTCTTTGGTCACTCTTCTTAGAGGCAACCGTTCATGGATCCATCTGAAAAAATTAACAACTTCTCCCTTACACCCAGGCCCTTCATTGTGATAATATAGAGAACGTCATTTACCCCACAAAAAATTCCTCTCTTGATAATGATTGTCGTAACAATTTGAAATGCAAAAGGATCCACCCCCGCATAGTTGTCTTCCCTCCTGAACGACCATAAACTTCAAACATGCCCCCAGCCTAAACCACTAGGACTCCATAAGGATTTAATCTCCTTATCATCTATTAATCTCAACTTTGTTTCTTGAGTAACCACCACATCCGGAGATAATCTTTGAAGATACTGTTTAAGGCAAACTCGCTTTGAATCGACACCCCATCCTCTCTTAATCCATGAAAATATTATCAAGGGAACAGAATTACCTTCTGTTACAATTTCTTTAAATTGCAGCCCACTTGCTTTAATTAATGCACTAAATCGAGACAAATCAGCAGGACAATCAAACATCTTCTTCTTATTCGTCTCATTCTTATCCCCCGAAGAAGGTTGATGAGCTGCGGAATTGAATAAATCAACCAAATTAATCACTGGAGAAAGGTCCTCCAACATCTTATCTTCCAAACTTCAGTACTCCAACATCTTATCTTCCAAACTTCTTACTGAGCCTATATCCGAACTGCTTAGACTGACCTCAGAGTCATATTCAAAAGCGGAATTTTGACCAACCACTAGAGATGTAGAGGTTTCATTTCGGATAGCACCTAAAATTGGTTGAAAAGAAGCTTTAAAAAACGAGACCCCCTTTGGTCCAAGATGACATTCCTCAATGGAAAAACCCGAAGCATTAAGAGGTTTATTAGAGCTCGCTTGCAAATGTTGCACCCGAGGGTTACGATGATGAGAGAAACCAACAAATTGTTCGAGGAAATCTGGAAAAGCTTCTTCCAACTAAATCTTTGCACCCAAAGGAATCTTTTCCACGCTTTCTTGTATAATACTTTCCACAAAAGGCATCTTTTATTTCTTTAACATGGGTTGGAATAGTGGAAGAAAATAACAGATCATCACATTCCTTCCCGTTTAGTAATTTAACATCACAAACCTCCGAAGGTTGCGACTTGTCGATGAGAGGACTATCCGAAAGGGCACCATTCGAAACAAAGTCATTATTGCAAGATAAAATAAAAGCATCCTCATGAGCAACACCCCCATTCGACTCCCTCTCTTCACTGCTATTCAAAATTCCAACATTCCTCAAAAACTCTTGCTCCCCACTGATCAACTCCTTAGTTCCCGCAAGGCTGATTGACGAGGAGTCATTAATAATCTCACTATTTATATTCTTCTGAGAAGCACCCCCAGGCAACTCCCTCCAATCACAAATGTTTAAATTCCCACCACTCCTCAGACACCCATGATCACCACTGATTAATTCTCCTGATCTCCTTCCAGCAAAGTAGTCCCCTACACTTCCATCGGAATGTGCTTTTGGCATCTCTTGATCCTTTAAGCAACCCACTTTTTCCAAGGAGTCCGAGCCAGAGACATCCTCAAGGACCATATTAATCCAAGCCAAGTCAAAAATTTGAGAAGTCTAGCCCAAGTTGGGGGTTCATTCCTATCCAAACTTAACAAAGGAAAGACAAGACATACCTAAATGCCCCACTCTGACTTGAGTCAATTGACTGAGGTACCGCACAAGTTCCTTTTCACTTTGATTTTTGCACATGACAAATCAGTGAAGTTTAGAGTCTCCAAACCGATTTCTTTTAATCCCCCAAAATGCTTTCCTATAGCTTCAAAGACAGCTCTTGACCAGTACTTAATAGGTAAATTTTTTACCGCAATCCAACAACCATATCCGAGCATAAACTCTGTTAAACCATGGGCATTGTCGTCCCAAGCTTCCAGTTTTAAATACAAATCGTCCATCACAAGCCACTTCCCAGTCACTCTTCCCCTTACCACCGAGGCCTCTTCTCTTAACAACAACACTGCTTTATCAGCCATGAAAGGGTTTACCTGACACCTGACTTGGAAATGATTCTCAACAGCCACCTTAACCTCTAACCAAGAGGTATGAGCAAAAAGGCGGGAAATTACTAAGCTATTTTCAAAATTGATCTCAATTACCTCTTTCGGCTTCCTTACCTAGAAAGACATCATAGCACTGTCTTTAAACCGATCCTTCTAACAACCTTCACCTATCGTGATTGGCTTGGGAGGATGATCCTTAAGAGCATCCTTGTTGAGTTGTCCTACAGACAATTGAGGCCCTCCAACCATAATCGAGTCTCCATCATTGCTGATAAAATCCGTCAGTAAATCCCTGAAGACCAACCAACCTTTTTCGAACACCCCCTGTGCAATAGAGATGAAGGACTTTCCCCCACCAGGGTACCAGACAACACATTGAAGCCTTGACTTAAAAGCCTTACAAATTTTGAAAAGCCCAAGAGTGTCGTTATCGTCTCTGAACTTGGCTTTGTCAAAAGGCTTCCCCGGCCATCTAACCACCAAACCTATAACTTCTTCGAACCACCTCGCATGCTCCCAAGATAAGGATATTCGCTTACCCAACGAAGAATTCTCAATCACGAACAAAACACCTTCTTCCCAAATTTTGAACACCATACCATCGATACTGCAACTCCTTTCTTTCATGACAAAAAGCATCGCCAGAGGGAACAGAAAACTCAGTTGGATACCAAAGAAAACAAAACTACGCAGCCGGAAAAAGGGGGTAAGAGACCAAAACCGAAAATCGAACTCCAGGAAAAGGAACGATGGAGGTCGTTTGGGCAAAGAGCCTCCGCCGAAACCTAAAAACAATGGAGAAGCCGAAAAGACGCAATCCCAACCCTAACTGGAAAAGTCGCGATTCCTGAGAAAATGTTGGGAAAGGAAAGAGATGACACCGATGGAGAAAACTGGAAGAAAAGAGCGAGATGATGGTCGCCGAAGAGCGGAAACATGGTCGGCGGAGAAGGTCGAGGAGATGCGGGAGAGAGAGAAAGGGTCAAGGAGAGAGAAGAGAGGAAAGGCCATCGCGGAAATTTCTTCTAGGTTAATTAGTTTATTAGCTTGTTAATTAATATTTACATTTTCTTGTGAGGCTATATTCGGTTTTGGGGCTGTGAAGCATCGAAATGTGGCTTTGTTGGCAAAATGGGGGTGGAGGTTTATGGTGGAACCTCATTCATTTTGGAGGAGAGTGGTGAAAAGTATTCATGGGGCTTCTGATAATGAATGGCACACACTTGGTATGGTTGGTTTCAACCTTAGAAGTCTTTGGATGAGTATTTCCAAAAATTGGAGGAAAGTGGAGATATTTGTTGCTTTTAAGTTGGGAGTTGGTACTCAAATCTTTATGGAGGAAGGTGGTGGCAAGCATCCACGGTGTATCAAGGAGGATGGCTGGAATTCTTTTGTGGCCAGGGGTCGAAGCTTGAGGAGTCAATGGCTTAGTATTGTCAAGCAATGGGAGGAGGTGAATACGTTGGTGCGATTTTGATTTGAAAATGGCCTTCGAATCCGGTTTGGGAAATATATGGATACGAGAGATTGCCCTCAAAGATTCTTTCCCTTTACTCTTTTTGATAGCTTGCAACAAAGAGGGTGGAGTAGCTGAGTCTTGGGATCTTGAGACTTTAGCGTGGAACTTGTCTTTTCGAAGAAATATGGAGGAGGAGTTGGAGGAATTTGTGACTTTATTAGGGATTCTAAAGGAGTTAAAGCCTTCTGCAAAGGAAGATTGGAGAAGATGGACTTCGGTAGATTCTTGACACTTTGGTTTCTTTTTTTGGCTTGGGCTAGGCTATGGATAAATCACTCTTTCAGGCCCTATGGTGCTCCTCTTGTCCAAGAATGGTTACTTGAACAGGATCTGTTCTATAGGTTGTACAACTGTGTCCTTGAGTTCTAAGAAAGGTTAATGTACTGATGTGGTGTGGATCTTAATGATTGGAAGATTGAACACTTTTGAGGTCCTCCAAAGAAAGCAAGCTTCAATGGTGTTGCAACCCTCGATTTGTTGTCTTTGTTTCAAGTCAGAGGAGACTTCTATTCATCTGTTCTTTCAGTGTGATTATGCCTTCAGGTGCTGATCAAAGTTGTTTGATGCTTTCAATTTCAATGGGGTGTTCTCAAATATTGTTTCAGAAAATGTATCTCAACTACTTTGGGTGCTCTTTTGCCTCCTAAGGCGAGGATTTTGTGGAGAAATGGTGTTAAAGTTTTGCTATCTAATATCTGGTTTGAAAGGAACCAAAGATTGTTTGAAGAAAAAACAATGGAATGGGATAGGAGATTCGATTCAATCCATTTGAAGGCTTCTTCCTGGTGTGTTCTTTCCAAGGACTTTGTTGGCTATTCAGCTTCGGATTTATGTCTTATTTGGCATCCTTTCTTATTTAGTATCTAATTTTTGAAATTTTGTTGGTCTTTTTTACTTTTCCTGTTCATTGGATTGTTTGGTTTTCTTCTTGTTCTATGTTTGTTTTATACAGTCTTTTACTTTCATCTTTTGTATCATTTCATTATATCAATGAAATTACTTTGTTTCCTTGTCAAAAAAAAAATTGGGAAGGTGACTTGCCCTTCAAGAAGAAATTCCCTCAAACTTTTTTCTATAGCTTGAGATCTTCTTGGGATATAGAAAAGGAGATCGTGGGGTTCTTTACTAACCTTTATTCCAGGGCTACTAGTAGGAGATTTATTCCACTACCTTTGGCTTGGAAGACGGTTTCTGCTTCCCAAAACGATGGCTTGATAGTGCCTTTTTCGCAAGAAGAGATTCTGGGGGCGATGAAGAGATTCTGGTGGAGGATTATAGAGTTAAAAATAAGAGAGGATGGGTGCTGAAAATCAATATAGAAAAGGCCTTCGATTGTGTGGATTGGGGATTCTTGGTGTTGAAGATGAAAGGATTTGACTCTAAATGGATCCAATGGATTATGGTGTGTGTTAAGGATCCGAAATTCTCAATTTTTATAAATGGAAGGCCGAGAGGTCGTATTTTGGCTTAAAGAGGATTAAGACAAGGGGATCCATTGGATCTTTTCTTTTCCTGCTGGTTTCGGAGGTATTGTCGGCCATGATTAGTAGAATGTATGAAAGTGGTCTCTTCGAGGGATTTGTGGTCGGGAAAGATCAAGTTCTCTTAAATCACCAATCAAACCAAAAGCTTAAGCTGATAGTTTGGAGTAAATTTAATTATATCAACATAGTCTAACACCCCCTCACTTGTGGGGTTGGAAATTTGATGAAAAGCCAAACAAGTGGAATCAATATTAAATGGGGAGAAAACTAACTTTGCAGGAGTTTGAACACAGGACCTCCTAGACCACCTGCTCTGATACCATCTTAAATCACCAATCAAATCAAAAGCTTAAGCTGATAGTTTTAGGTAAATTTAATTATATCAACATAGTCTAACAAGTTCACATATCCATTTTGCAGTTCGTTGATAATACTATTTTGTTTTGTAAGGAGGATGATGGTATGATGGAGATCTTGGTTCAGACGATTGCTTTATTTGAAACATGTTCGGGGATGAAAATTAATTGGCAAAAATCAGTAGTTTTTGGGTTTAATGTGGATCATGCCAAAGTGGAAGAAATGGTTGGGAAGTTGGTTGAGTCCTTTCCATTTAATTACTTGGATTTGCCATTAGGAGATCATCCCAAGTCCCTGTCGTTCTAAGCGGCCGGTGGTGGATGCTTTTGAGAAAAGGGTTGATAGGTGGAAGAGATTCAACCTTTCACCGGGGGGGTCATATGACCTTAAGTCCTTTGGTCTTATCAAGTATTCTCCTTTACTATTGGTCCCTTTTTCAGTTGTCGGTCGCGATATCCCTCATGCTGGAAAGAATTATTAGAAATTTTTTTTTAGAAGGAAGTAGTGGGGGACGTATTAATCATTTAGTTCGTTGGAATTGGACCACTCGAGGTCAAACTGAGGATGGTTTGGGGTTGGACAATTTGAGGTGGAAGAACCAAGCTTTGTTGGCGAAGTGGGGGTGGCGGTTTGGTGTTGAGACCTCTTCTTTATGGAGAAGAGTTATTGCGAGTATTCATGGTGTATCCTCGAATGGTTGGAATCCTTCCAAGGTTAAGTAGTGTAGGTTGAGTATTGTAAAGCATTGGGGAAAGGTTTCTTCGTTGGTGTGTTTCAAGCTGGGAAATGGGTTGAGTATTTGATTTTGAAAGGATGTTTGGGTGGGTGAGTCGGCTTTAATGTTTTCTTTCCCGTCTTTGTTTGCAATCTCTAGTAATAAGGAGGGGGGGAGTCTCGGAGTTGTGGGATGTTACGACAAATTCATGGAATATTTCTTTTCAAAGAAATCTGAAGGAAGAAGAGATGGACGAGCTATTGTCCTTGCTTTCCTTGTTGAATGATTCTAGATATCGAGCCTTCTGGATTCTTCTCGGTTAGTTCTTTGGTTCGACACTCGGTGGATGGGGTGGCTATGGATAAATCTCTTTTCCGAGCTATAGAGAAGTCTCATAGCCCAAGGAGGGTGAATATTTTGCTTTGGATGATGATTAATGGGAGATTAAATACTACAGGGGTTCTGAAAAAGAAGTTGCCTCTTATGAACTTGCAACCTTCAATTTATCATCTGTGTTATAAAGAGGCAGAGTCAGGACTTCACATGTTCTTTCATGTGAGTTTGCAAGATGTTGATGGGTTAAGTTTTTCAGCCTGTTTGGTGTTAGTTGGGTCTTCTCCAACTCGATCTTGGATAATGTTGTTCAATAGGTGACAGGGCTGCAAATGACCTAAGGTGGTTTTGCTTTGGAGGAATGCGGTGAAGGCTATTTTTTCAAAAATACGGTTTGAAAGGAATCAAAGAATTTTTTATGACAAGTTTGAAGGGTGGATAGTGCGGTTCGAGTGGGTCCATGTGAAGGCATCTTCATGGTGTGCTCCTTCTAAAATCTTTACAGATTTTTCTGTTGTGGATATTTGCTTAAGTTGGCATCCATTTATTTTTTATCCTTAATTGTGGGGTTATTTTGGCTTTGCATTTCTATATCGTTGTATCTTTTTCCATTCATATTGTACTTTTGAGCACTAGTCTCTTTTCATTTCTTCAATGAAAAGCGTTGTTTCTTGTTTAAAAAAAAAATCCTAATGCTTTGGTTGCAGACCTTTGGGACCTGGAAATTTCAGCTTGGAGCATTGCTTTTTGAAGACGGTTGAAAGATGTAGCTTTTGCATCCCTACTGGAAATTATATCTTCCTTGTTGGAGTTTTTCATTGAAGCATTAGGTGACGCTCGAATGTTGACTTTTGAAGCTTCTAGGAATTTTTCGGTCAGATCCGTGACAAGAAAGTCGGCTTCTTCTCCTTTGTCAAAGGAGATGTTTTGGGTTTTATGGAAAACAAAAGGGTTGTTTGAGCTTGAGTTGGAATCGAGAATCCTAGGAATCGAAGCTTCGGAGAGGTTTGTCTGAAGGTTCTAAAGCTTGGGAATCAGAAAACTGTGTTTGGGGTGCAGTGTTCTGAAGTCTGAGAATCAGAAAATTGTGTTTGGAGTGTCGTGTCTTGGGTGCAGTTTTATGAACTCTAGGTTTGGTACAGTTTTGTTTCACCTTTTCTCTTTTAGCTATTTTATTCCTTTCAAATTTTTGTAATTGATCTTATGTGAATTGTAGAAGTTAATGTCTAACATGGATCAATTTTTTAAGTAACTTTTCCATGAAGCTTTCAATTTAAGTAGTTGTTGAGGAATAAAAAAATAGTTTAAACCTTTAGAACAATTTTTAGCATTTAGACCCAACCCAACTATTCGAGTTGCAAATATCTTAAACCCAAACAACTCTAATTAAGTGAACTCAAATCTAACCCAACCATGAGACATTTGGGTTGGATTAGTTTAGGTTGATACGTAATATAAATATAAATATATATATATATATATATATATATTGAATTAAGATTAAATTAAGATTAGAAACTTCATTTTAATTTATATTATGAATTTTTACCTTCCAAAAGACTCAAAAACTTATTTTAAAAAGTTATTGAAGAATAAATCATCTAAAAATAATTATAAAATTAAATAAAAATATATGTACATATAGTTGTAATATAAGTAAAAAAAATTTTTCTAAAATTAATAGGAAGTTTGGGTTGGTTCGGTTTTAGGTTCAACCCAAATTAATTATTCGTGAGCCCCACGAACCAACCCAACTCATAAAGTTTTTTTTTAACCCAACGAATTGGGTTGGGTTGATCGGATTTTTCGGGTCATCAGGTTTTTTGAACACTACTACCACGAGTTTACACATACAGATACATCGTCCAAAAGTGTTGCAACTAACATGAAACAAAAGAACATAAAACGCCTTTGTACGAAAGAAAAAAAAATTATTTCATTTTTTCTAACTTTTAAAAAAGACTAGATTGTCGAATTGTTGGAATGGTTGAGTTGATGAGGTGGTAGGATTGTCGAGGTGGTCGTTGGATTTTTGGTTGTCGGTGGTCATCGGGTCGTCGGAGTTGTTGTTGAAAAGGTCGTTGAGGCAGCCATCAGTAGTGGCTAGTCGCCGATGTGGTCGTCAAAGTTGTCGTTATATGTGGTCGTCGGAGTTGTCACTAGAGTTGTTGTCAAAGTGGTGGTTGAAAAATAGTAACGACAAATGAAAGAGGAAATGGGAAACCAAGTGGTCGCAAGAGGTAACCGTCAACGGTGGTTGAGTCCCTAGTGTGGTCGTTGTAGTTGTCGTTTGTCGGGTGGTTGCTGGAATTGTCATCGGAGTTATTGTCGAAGCGGTCACCGATAATGAAAAACGACAAATTGAAGAGGAAATGGAAAATCAAGTGTTTTCGGAGGCAGTCATCAGCGGTAGTCAAGTCGTTGGTGTGGTCGTCGGAGTTATCGTTGTCGATGGTGTCGAGTGGTCGCCGGAGTTGTCACTGGAGTTGTTGCCAAAGTGGTCGTCGGTGCGGTCGTCGGAGTTATCGTTGTCGATGGTCGTCGGATGGTCGTCGAAGTTTTTACCAGAGTTATCAAAATAGTCGACAAATGGATGAGAAAAACATGGAACAAATTCCATGAGATTGCCCTGTTGTAACCCATGGGATTGTACTTTTGTAACCCATGGGAATGGGTTTCAAAACCAAGGATTTGGAACACCTTGCTTCAAACATGGGTTTGGATTTGAAATCCAAACACATCTAAATCCAAACCCATGGGCCAAACACACCAAAGAGTCCAAATAAAATCGAGACTCTCCTATGGATAATCTTCAATGGAAATCTTAATACTGCTGAGGTTCTCCAAAGGAAATTACCTAAGTTCAATCTTATGCCATCAATGTGTTGCTTGTGTTTTTGAGGAAGGAGAATCTCATAATCATACTTTGGCTGTCAGTATTCTCTTAATTGTTGGTACAAGCTCCTCTCTTTTTTTAAAATGTAGTGGGTTTTCTCGGCAAATTTGAAAGAGAACGTAATTCAGGTACTGTTGGGGCCTTTTTTTTCTCAACAAAATCATCTCTTATTTGGTCAAATGCTATTAAAGCCTTGTTATCTGAATTATAGGTGGAAAGAAACTAAAGAATTTTTTAGAGTAAAAGTCTCCAGGCTTTTGACAGATTTGATTCAGCAACCATCCTCTTGTTGCACACTTTCCAAATCATTTCGATGCTTACTCTTTTTAATGATATCTATCTTCATTGGGATGCTTTTATATAGTTTTATTTATTATGCTTTATGTATTCCTTAACTTTTTTTCCGTGGAGTTTGTATCTTTTTTTAGCATTATTCTCTTTTCATATCCTATTCCGCCAATCACTTGTACTAGGAATCTTTTTTAGACACTATTCAATAGAAAGAATACTGAAGAGTGATTTATCTCAACTTGAGATGTTTCCTCTACGTTCTCGAGATGATTTCCCTGTTGTTCTTTGCCATTGACGCCATCTTATTAAACCCACCTCCTCGGACATATACAAGGGAAGAAATAATAGGATATCACGCTGTTGAAAGGAAGCAAATTCTTGGAGTCTTGATTTTTTAGCTACGACAGGCCACGGACTCACAATCAATCTTGTGGTCTACTAAAGGTTTCACCACCACCATCTTGTGAATAACACAACCATTGACCACAAAACATATCAGTTTGATGTTCGAGCAATTCAATAATCTACGACTCATGGCTGGTAAGAAGCTCGAGGACAAGGGCAAGGCGATAAAGCAGAGAATAAGCCCCATTGAGCTGATGATGATTTAACGGAAAGCTGCAGTAAAGAGTTCTAAAATTCCTGATGAAGTCTACGCAATGAAAGAAGCATGGGAAAGAGTAATCCGATAGCAGCTAATTCAACATTACACGGAAACTGAAGAATCTGAAGGAGGAAGAAGGAGAGACAATCCTCGCAAGGAAATGCTTCCCGTAGGTCCGAGCTGCCGGCATTAATGGAGATGACCATTCTTTCGAACGAGCAGAATACCAATGGCCGATCAACTGAAGGAAGAAACAGCATTGGGCTTGTATTGCTGGGTAGCGAGATGAAGAACAAATCTTCACCCATTTCTGCTGCCGTCGTTGTATGAAGCTTCAAAATATGCGGCTCTACAGCGTTAATGGAGGTCCGTGAGCATGCAGAGGAGGGAAGTCTGTCGGCGGGAGGAAGACGAAGCAGAGTTGTTGAAGCTACTGAGTCCTATTGGGTTGGGCCACAGAGTTGAAGATAAAAACAATTGGGCCGTTGAAGGATTGGGCCGAATACAACGCCCAAGCCCACATACCAACCACTATTTATTACATGGGCCGGCCCATTAGTCTGATTCGGTGCATGGCGGTCAATACACATGTTTCTTTCTTTTTTTTCCTTTTATTTTGAGATAGTTGATAATATTTTTTAACCAATTTGCCTTTTATATAAATTTCAAATATCTACACCTACTCCTGATAATGATAATTTATATTTAATTTATTCCACTACTTCTATTAAAATCAAAATAATATTTCCGTTCTATAATGAAAATAAATCGTAATACTCAATTTGTCTTTTATATAAATTTAAAATATCTACACCTACCCCTGATAATGATAATTTGTGTTTAATTTATTCCACTACTTTTATTACAATCAAAATAATATTTCCGTTCTATAATGAAAATAAATCGTAATAAATTAAATGTATTTTTAAAATAAATTAATTTTTAAAATTTTATGTTTTAGGTTTTAAAATTGAATCCGATTTCATAAATAACTTTTAAAACATATTGTTATCCAGGTATGGTTTAAATATTATTTTGGTCAATATACTTTTCCTTTTCTTTTTTTTTTTTGTTCATTTTAATCGATGTACCTTATATGGAGTGCTTATGCTCTCAATTGAATCAGATCTATGTACTATCCAAAATAAATATTTAGGTTCTACTTTTAAAAAGTAATTATTTTAGTCCTTTCATTGTTTTTTATCATTTTTTCGATCAAAGGGTTTCTATTATGCATAGAATTTGTATTACATTTTTGCAAACAACCAAAATGGTCACTTTTTAAAAGTCTAATGACCAAAATAGATTCTTAAAAAGTACCTGAACTAAAATAAACAGAGGTTAAGCTTGGGGACCGAAAAAATATTTAAATCGGTAAAATTTTTCTAGTAAAGTACAAAGGGCTGGTTAAACGCAAACGGTCTGAGAAATTACCAGAAGCTGAGATTCAGTCGACGAAGGGCTTTGTTTGCAATTTTATGGAGAAGCTTCACCCAAGCACAAATGTTTAAAAAAAAATCATATATGGTTTTAGTCAACTTTCAAGTTGTTCTCTTTATTTTTATATATATAAACGTCCCTGAGTACTTGCTTTAGTTTACATATATCTAGACTAATCTTGTAAAACAACCAATTGACCTAAGAAGATTTAAATGTTATAAGAATTTTTTTTACAACAAAACTCATAAGATTTTAATATTTGAGGTAATTTTATCGTAGGGTTTGAATTTTTTTTAATACAACAAATATAGGGGTGTAGGGATTTGAACATCCGTCCTCAAAAGTGCACGATTATCAGTAAGTTATATTTGCTTTTAGCTATACATTTTTTAACATGTCTTTATTCCACTAACCACCATGGGTTGGCCTAGTGGTCATTGGAGCTAATGAAAAAATAAAAAGACTTTGAAGGAAAGGGTTCAAATCATGGTTATCACCTACCTCAGATTTCTTTAGCAACCAAATGTTATAGAGTCAGGTATTAATCGCTAAACCAACTCAGGGTGGTTTTGTCTCTTTGAAAGTCTTTGAAAGTTTTTAATTTTATTGTATATGTAGTCAGTTTTTTTCCCAGTGAAGTATTCATTAAAATTTAAGTCTTTTTAAGTTTTCTGTCCATAATTTGTAACCATCAATAACAATAATTTTGGCAGGAAAAGTTGTTCATCATGGGGGCAGGAAAACACTTGAAGGACAACTAACATCGTGAGACCAATTGGAAGAACACAGAAAAGGCAACAACAAGAATTTGATCTATCCATACAAAGTGATGCAATTGGCATCACAGAAGAGGGCCTGAACTGAATCCCTCACAAGGAAACTGTCCAAGAATAATCACAAACCAACTGAAGGAGCATCAAGTTTTGGCTTGAATTGATAGAGATAATCTGTTCTTGAGTTTGTTTGTTTTGGAGAAAGCTTTTTCGATCGATGGGAAGCTTAACATTAGCACGACGCATCGTCCTATCGATCAGCAATCTAAGGTTGTCAACCACTGCCTTAAAATATAACCTGGAATGAGCACCCCCTCCCCCAACATAACATATAACATAACACCTGATTATGGAAGTTGTGCTCCTATCTATGCTGGGATTGCACCAATAAAATGTCGCTATTAATACAAATTTGAGTTCGAAGTGCCACTAAAGGCTCAAAAATAGAGGGTAAGTTGGTGAGAGTTGTCATATAATAGATACACGGGCTTAATACCTGTTATTTCTTGTTTCTTTGTCACGACAAACTAGACCTAAAGTTTGAGCTCAAGGTGATAAAACAGAGAATGGGATCATATATCTGTTTGAAAGAAAAAATTACGGGAAAGTAAGGAGGTTAGCATCATGGAAGAGGGAAGTTCTTACTTCAAAGGAGGTCCTCCAACTAAAATGGAGTATTCTAATTTCATGAGTGGCATCGACTTCCAAGAATTTATGTAATTCTTCACAAGGTTTTATAACTTTGAACGGAAGATTTTTGTATGGTCAATGGCTTGGCTCCTTTTGATAGGCAGTCTTTTGTATGTCCTTTTTGAATTCTTTTATTTTCTCTAAATGAAAGTCCGGTTTCTCATTAAAAAAAAAAATAGAATACTATATTTTAAAAAAAGAGTGGCAGATTCTGTTAGTGGCTGGAAGATTCTTATTTAGGGGAGGCAAATTGAGGAGAGTATTGTCTTGAGGAGGTCATGAGGCCCAGGACAATCAAACAATCTTGTGGTTATGTGAAGGGTTCACTAATATTATCCTGTGATTAATATTACCATTCTTTCTTGACAACAAGACACAACAGATAGATCAAAGTTGTTAGTGGACAAAGAATGAGGTTATAATCTGTTCGAATAGGATATTGATTGACATTTGACCTTAACATACCTGTTTTTTGCATGCTCTGATCTGATAATGAATGCTGATGTGCCAAACATAACATCCAACAAGACAATAAAACTGTTGTTCAAGGTTCTGAGTATCTGTACAAACAAAATTTCTTCTTAGTAGTGCAGAGTTTACATAATTCAACAAGTATTCATAGTCCAGCAACATGTCTAAAATAATTCACAGGTTATGACTATGAAAGATCTTGCAGAGCTTACAAAATTACAACAGTTCAAAATTTTAAAAATTCAATGTGAAATAATGAGCATCGTTTAAGCAGTCTTACGGGAACCAGCTTGCTAAATAAAAGGAAGGTTGAATTAAATAGTCAAGAAAAATGGAAATACAGAGGGGAAAAGTGAATGCCTTCCTTGAGAGAAGCTTGATACGGAACCCTCCCAATGATACTCTTCCTTATCCCTTCCCTCTATTTCATAACACTCCACACAACTAAAAAAAAATCTTAATAAGCTATCGGATGCAGTCCGTCATATAAAACCTCAACACGCCAATGAAGATCTAAGAAAAATCTATCTCTCTCTTCTGTTTTTCCTTTTACGTTAATCTATCAAAGAAAGCTAACAATGAAGTACAGGTAGGTTCAAACAAGAATTTGAGTTGTCTTATTTCTAAACATACTGCTACCTTAATAATTAGGAAAACACCAAATTGGTTAAATCCTTAAAAATCTATATTCTAGGAGTTGCAGAACTTGATTCCTCAACAGAAGATCATATACGCAGCTCATCTGAGCACCATAACACTGTTATTTCAAACTTCAAAGTAATATGTAGATCCTCTTAAAAAAGAAGAAATGAGGATCTAAATCCTAGAAAGCTGGATGAGATCACAAGATAAAATCCAATTAATAGTTAAAAATAGAACAAACTTGATGATAACACAATATATTAAGGAGAAAATATGAGTACCTTAAAGTCTGCATATGTCGACACAGAAATGAGAATCCCAAATATTGCTCTCACTATCCACCATAAACAGAGCATTTTGTTGCTAAAGATGTGTTCGAAGTTGGAACAATTTGCAAAGATTGTAGTGCATGTCTACATATTCACAATGAAACTCATAATCAAACAAACAAACTGCACAGAACATGAAAACAACTAATGACAAGAAACCTAAGGTTAGATAGCTTACCCAGACTGCAAAGAGTGAACCTGTTGATAACCACTCATGATATTCAACAACATTACCAGTGAGTAATTTCCTCAGAAGAAACATCATGTCAAAAAGTGACAGGCATAGTCCAATTGCTGGAAGGAAATGCAAGAAAATTTTCTCCAGAAGACTCTTCCGAAAATTCTACAAAAAGAAGGGTGACTAAACTGATAAATGCAGTTTGGAAACAAGAATGATTTGCAAGAAATCAATACGAACATACCATAACTTAGGGCAGTCTTTAAGTTGCATAAGAAGAATTCAGTGCCACTTTATCATTGTTTTTAAGTGATACATTGTTTTTCTAGTGCCACCAAGTGGACACCAAGTGGACTTCTGATCCATGTTATGGATTTTTCCAATTTCAATGTTTTTGAGATGCATAAGTCATTGGGTGACCAACAAATAACTGAAACTAGCATAGAAAAAACTCAATTTTTCCTAGGTTAAAGGATACTTGTAACTATTTACTGGTATTAACTCATAGCATAGATCTTTACTCATGATGTTTGCAAGTCTATTAAGTTTAAAAATACTATATATTGAATAATGATAAAAGAAAGAAAACAAGAGGAGTGTCGAAAGTCGTCCTAATTAATTGATTCTATCATCTTATATTAACTTATCAGAATTTGACAACTGATATTATTGTGGGAATTGAGATCTTATTCGCCTATTCCCTTGTTTCTTAGTAATTAAGGAGAGATAAGTGAAACATACCCTCCGTCTCCTTCCATCATTTTTCAGAGTAAGTCCAAGCAATGCAGTGATAATGACGGTCAAAACATTTACTCCAAAAGCTATGGTTGTAAGGATTGTTAAGACAGAACAATAAATGGCCAAACAGAGCCAGAGACGAGAAATCTGAGCCGAACTTCTAACATGAAAGGATATATATTTATGAAGCACTTAGAGAATCGATGTCCATTCCAAACCTGCAAATAAAGAAGGAAAATTTTAGCCACCAGTAACTTCATATCATTCAAATTTCAATTAGCAACAAGAAGAAAATCTAACCCGACGCTTAACAACCCACACTCTGTTTTTTCAAAAGCTTAAAGCTAATAGGTTACATGGTATATTCAATCATTTATATATATTCCTAACACCCCTCATATGTATGAGTTCAAATATTAATTTGATTTGTAAACCACAACACATGAACTGTTAATATAGAAGAAATAACATCATAGAGGTTCAAACTCAACTCAAATTGTTCTAAAATTGTGTTAAATCATCATCAAACTCAATAACTTAACTGCGGTATATAACATTGATTAAATTATAAGTTTGATCCCTCCACTCTAAGAGTTCTCTCTCCAGATAGTTGTTTCGCATAGTTCTATGAGCTTTCAAATTTGTGTCTATATGGTCTCTTTAAAAGGTTCCAAATAGATTTTTTACACCAACTGGTTTAGTTTATATGTAAGATGCTATATGTATTACTTGAGTATTATGGGGCAGGTTTAGACATTTGATGGTATAGGCTTTAAGATGACAAAGTTAATGATAGGACACGGATTAAAAACTCAAGAACCAAATATAATCTTTTTAAAGTAGAGTGACTAACAGACACAACTCTAGACATTCATGGACCACAATAGAGACCAAATAGACACAACCCTGAAATTTAATACCAAACTTATAATTTAACCCTTAAACTTTTATTTATGCTCTTAACAGGTGGATGACTAAAACTTCAATTGGGAGAAGAGAACATGTAATGGTTCCAAACTCAAGAACAAAATAAGCCAATCGTCCCATGAAAACAACACTTTGAACGACAAGCAAGAGGAGACAATAATGCATTCACAGCAACAAAATTCTTAGTCAGGAGAGAAAGGGCGTTGAAATTACATAAGGAGAATCCGGGCACACAAGGCGCAAGAACCAGTCCGCCATTGTCGTCGTCGTCGTCGCCGTTAAGTTGAAGCTTTGCAGAGTTTTTCACCATAACCAAGAGGAGGACGAGGGAAACGAGTTGCGGCGACTCCTGAAATGAAAAGTCTTCGTTCGTTTGGAACAAAACTCTGTTCTGAATTTAATTGGGAAATGGGAAATGCAAAGCTGACGAAAAGTTCGCCTCTTTCACGGAGTGGTGACAGAGACGGTCAGCCCCAAAATTTCTCACTTAATTTGACAAGAATGATTTTTTTTAATTATTATTTTCATTAAATAAAATATTTTTATCATAAATGTTCACTTCTATTTAAAGAGAAGTTTTTTTCAATCCTACCCAAGTAAAATAATATTTCATAAAAATTTAAATTTAAAATGATGAGGATGATTATTATTGGGGTCGCGGTTCGGTCGATTGGACAAATTTTTTTCACGTAAGCCTTAAACCAACCAAACCAAAGTCCGTTTGGCGGTTTATTTGTTTTTCTAAATATATTTGTTGATTTATTTATTTTATTATTATTTATAATGTATAATATAAATATATAAATTTTTTATCCTTTTTGTATTATTATTAGTAGTTTAAAATATCATTTTAGTATTGTATTTGAGGATTGTTCTATTTTGATTCATGTAATTTCAAATGTTTAATTTTAATCCATGTACTTTTAATAAAGTTTAAAATTGGTTTCTATTATAAATTTGAAATTAATTTTTATCAAAATTAGTTACAAAATAATAATAATTTTAATACAAAAAAATTGCACTATATGAACATACTTTTAAAATTTGTAGGTAAAAAGCTAATAGAGACTATTTAAAAAAATAACAATAAACTAATGGTAAGGACTAATTTTAAACTTTTATTAAAAGTACACGAACTAAAATTAAACATTTAAAAGTACAGAGACCAATAAAACAATTCTCAAAATACATAGACTAAACTGGTATTTTAACCTAATAATATAATACAAAAATTGTAAAAAAAAATTGTATATTTATATTATACATTATAAATCAACAAATATATTTAGAAAAATAAATAAACCGAGTTCGATTCGGTTGGTTTAAGGCTTAAGTGAACAAAATTTGGACTACTTATTGATTTTTCTAGACTCCGATCGACCGATGTCGATCCGGTTAATTTTGGTTGGTCGTGCCGCTTTTCGATCTTTTATTAGTCGCGCTAGTTTTCGACCATCCTTTCCTCACTCGTGACAAAGGAATTCGCTCCTCAACCCCGATGAAAAATAAAAAATAAAAATAAAATAAAATATCTCCCACCACCTCTCTATTTTTCGCTCCATTGGGGTGGTCCCTGCAGAAAATGGGCATCTATGCCTCCACTTTCTTGGAAATAAATATTCCATTTGATTTTCTTTTGAATGTTTTTTATATTTATTTACCTATTTTAGACTTTATTTCAATCTCTAGAATTTGGTATTAATACTTTTATATTTCTTATTCTTTTCTATACACCTATACAAATTTAGCTAACATGAGCATACCTAGTCAATCTAAACATAATTTAATGGATTAGACATTCTCTACTTTTCTCAAGATGGGAAGTTCTATAGGTAGCTTTTTTTAGTACAACAAAGGAGCGCATCAAAATTTGAACGTCTGGTTTTAAGAGGATGAGTACATGCCAATTATAAATAGTCTAAACTCACTTTATCAGGAAATAATAGCTAATCTACTTAAAACATTACTAATCTTTTTTATAAAACTAAATGTTCAAATGTGTATAAAATCTTTTTTTACTCACTAAACCATGTTTAGATTACCTCAAATATGTATCATACCTTTGTAATACTGTATTTTCAAAAATTACTTATATAAGTATCTCCCACACTATCTATTTTGAAATTTTTTCACATATGACTTTATTTTCAATGTTTTTTTTTATAGTATTTAAAAAATGGTCACGTGTGTGAGCTTTATTTTATGTTAGATATCTAAATTGAATCGAGAAAGACATTGGATATAATATGCAAATGGGTCATCAACAATGGTCACGGGTGTGATTTTTTATCACACTTTGTCGATGGTTTTTTTTTTAAATGAGGATTTTGAAAGATTTAAAAGCCTAAAGGAGTAATAATTTATAAAATAAAATGTAAATTTTAGAATTGGACTAAATTGTAATTATTTAAAGAGGACAGTTTGCAAATATTCCCTAATTTAGTTGATTTTTCCAATAAAAGTCACCACTGCAAAAGATAGTTTGATGCTCATGCAAAAGAAATTGAAGCTTTTATTTTAGTGCTTTCTAAAGTGCTGATTGAGCGCTTGGAAATGTGTATATAGTGGGTTTCATACGTGTATTCCACCCATCAACGGTAAAAAATAAATAAATAAATTATAAATTCGGTCCCACTAAATTTTAGAAAGATTATGATTTACTTAATATAGTTTTAGAACTTAAAATTTAATGGTTATAGTGGATGTTAAAAATGACGATGTCGATCAACATATTGATGTCTCAATTTCATGAAAATATCGGTGGAAATATTGATAAAATGTCGATGTCGATGGATATTTTTGAAAAAAATGTTAAAAATATATTTAAATTAGAAAATAAATCTTTACACTTTTTTAATAATTTAAAATACTTGTTATAATATTATATTTACATTATATTAGATTTTGTTACTATTGTCTTTAATAGTTCATCAATTTTGTACGATATAATTGAAATGTCGATTCACCCATGGTGTCGATGTTAAACCCATGGACATGTAGAAATATTGATGGAAATATTGGCATGTTGACGAAAATTTAATGCCATTATTATAGTTTGATAAAATTTTATCGTTACAGTTTGATAAAACCTCTTAAATAATTTTCATAGTTTGATAAAATCTTAGAGCATGTTTGGGACATATGTTATAATAACATGTGTTATTATAATATGTGGAATACTCTACATTTCAAACACAGACTATTATAACTCAAGGCTATATTATTCTACATTTTAAATAATATTATATGATTCCACAACTATTATAACTCATGTTATTATAACCAACTCAAAGCCCCTGCTCCTAACATGGACTAAATTTGAAGTTCCTAAAAATTACATGGACAAAATCTATAATTTAACCAAAAAAAACTCAGGTTTTTATAACTTTTTAGTTAAATTAGGAGTGGTTTTTATTTCACCTCCAGCTATGTAATTTGAATTCTATTTTATGTTTTCAAATTCATTTAAGTCAAAAACAATTGTTTTGCATAACTGTATTCGACAAAATTGCTTATAAAATTGTTTTGGATTCTAGGATCTAAATAGTAAACAATTTAACTTTCTATGTGGCATGTCTTTCAATTTTGAATATTGTCTAATAAGTCCCTAATTGTCTAATAAATATTTAAAACTTCATTCCATAACGATTTCATTTTAAGTTAATGTTTATTCCTTCGCCATTTATTTATGATAGTTTTCATATTTCATAAATAAATATTTTTTTAATCAAATTTCAATTACAAGAATAAGATGTTTTAAAATTATTTATTATTATTTAGTTTTCAAAATTGACTTGAATTTTGCAAACATTTTTAGAAATCATAAACAAAAAAAAAAAAAAAAAATAAAAAAATAAAAACCTTTGAACATAAGTAGAGATGTCCATTTTTCCTCCCTTAACGAGGTAGGACATTTAGGTGAGGAATGAGGAGGGAGTGGAGAAAAAAAATTTCCACGAACTAAATGGTGACAGAGACAGAAATGTATTCCCCAATCCCCGTTCCCCGCTCATTTAATTCATTATTGAAACTAGTATTTATTGACTTATTTTTCACAAATACAAAACAAAAAAAAATTAGTTATCCAACGAAGTCTTGATTGTTAAAAGCATAAAAATTAGATTGTTATGAATAAAAAGTAACACTTATCGCATCAAAATGTTAGAAGAGTCAAAAGTACAAAAGAAAAGCATTGGTATATATTACTCTAGCGGTTGTTATCCACTTTTGGTATCCGATTCTCTATATTTAAGCGAGCACAATTTGGAAGTCCGAGTTTGTAAACCCTAATATGCTCGATAGTTTTGTTAACATTGTTTACTATAGTATATATTGTCCTATCCCTCATGCTTTTAAAATGCATTAAATTTTTAATAAGGATATATTGTTATATAAAAATAATCAATTAATGATAACTTTATAGTAAATAAAAGTAAATAAATTTACTTCAAATTTCAAACCATTATAATTAATTCATATATTGATATGTTGTCTATGTTATAATTCACGTTTGTAAAGCAATTATAATGATAAATTTATAAGAAGAATCTTTGTATTTTATTCCTACACTGACAAATATTAAAAAAAAATACAAAACTAACTAAATATTTATTTTACATAATAATTATTCAAAAAGTGTTCAGATTAACCATAATATTAAAACATAAATTATTCATTTACAAAATAGCAGTTTCTAATTTATAATAAACTTGTTATTATATTTTTAAAATTCTTATTAACATATAAATTATAATATTTTGGTTGTTTTTAATTTCAAACCACACATTATACTTATATCAACCCAAATTAATATGTCAATTTTAATTTGATTAAAAAAAAAAAGCCAATATGTCTTAATTCACAAGTTTCCTAAACTTCTTTTCCGGTGAAAATGTGAAAATTATGTTATCAAAATAAATTAAAAATATAATATTTTTAAATTCAATTAATTAAACTAGAGTTAATAGCATTTAAAATAATATTATTTGAAATATTTTGCCTTTATAACCATATATTGGTTAAAGTTAAAATTATTAGAAGAAAATTGAGTAGTCAAATATGAATATTTTATTTATTATTAAAATAATATTCTTTAATTTCATAATAAAAGTTGCATTTAAATACTATTTGTTTAAAAAATGTCTTTATTCTTTCAAAAACAACATTAGATTACGGCCTTTCAACTGAGCTTCCAAGTATTAAATATAATTACAAAAAAGATAAATAAATATTTTACATCAATAAATGAATTAAAAGTAATACTAAAAAATTATATTAAATGGTCAAGATCATATAAAATATTAATTATAAATATATTAGTTAAAATTTATTAAGTCGGAATAATATAGAGATATTATTAAATAATTAGTATACTTTTATATTTTTGTCATTCATCTGCCATGTATAAAATCCCCACTTATATTTAGAGTACTAGAAAACTCAATTCCAACGGGCTTTTAATTTTTAAAGATAATAATGTTCTAGATATTCAATGTTTGAATCCTGTAACGAAACCTACAAAACAAATTAAATATAAGAAAAGGAATTAAAAAAAAAGATACCACTACTCAAATAAATTAACATCGGAGAGCCGATTGAAAGGCCTAGAGTATAGATGATGTCAAAATTTGAACAAATACAGAGGATTGAGAAGAACATGAGACATCCTAATATTTATCCAGAAAGGTAGGTGATTTAACTTACAGATCAACCCAAAAAAAAAAATCAACTCTTCAGCGGATTGCCAAGCCTTGCATAGCAGCTTGTGATCCATCATCAACTATTTTGTTTGCTCGTATAGTGCCAATGACATTCGCAATATTACCCTGCAAAAGCACCAACCATAGTTGTGTTGTGTTGTTAAGGCAGAGAATCACGAGGCGAGGTAGAGTACTACTACTACTCTCATTGTCCTCAAGATTAATGAATTAATTTTGAGGTTGCCTACTAAAAAGGCAAGGTTAAGTAGCACGGACACTTTAGTTTGACTAGCGTGTCCGTGTCCGACACGTGTTGGATACTTGAAAACTCCGACACTTGTTAGACACGTATTGGACATTTGTTAGCACAATAGATATGTCTTACAAACTAGTTGTACAAACTCAATATAAGTCCACTATTTACTAGACACACATAATGAACACTTGTCAAGTATACTAAATAGATACATTATAATAAAGGACAAAAATAATGAAGTTTGAGAACGAAATACTAGGGGTGAGCAAAAGAAGACCGAAAACCGACTCGATCAACCGAACCGAGGGCGGTCGGTCGGTTTTTGGTCTTCTTCGGTCGGGGTCGGTTTTGTGCTTCACAAAACCAACCGATATTTTAAAAAAAAATTATACATATATATAATAATAATAATAATTAAAAAAAATAAAAAACTAAAAAGATTTTCTCAAAATATATAAAATAATAATTATAAATTATTAAATAATAATAAAATAATAATTATAAATATTAAATAATTAATTAAATAACTATTTTAAAATATATATAAAAACGAACCAAACGACCGACCGACGATTCGTTTCGGGTTAAGTTTTTTTTTTAAAAAAATTAGCGACCAACCAACCAACCGACCTTGGTGGTTTGAGAAGTCGGTTGGGGTCGAAAACCGACCCCGACCGACCGATGCTCACCCCTACGAAATACATCGAAATCATTTTTTGAAACATATAGATGACTGTAAATTTCTTTCTAATATAAAAATGATATATATTTTTTAAAAATGTATATTTTAATAAACGTGTACTAGCCATGTCCATGTATTTGATTTTTTTTAAAATGATGTGTCGTGTCTGTATCTATGCTTCTTAGGTTGCACATGTAGAGGAGGTTCAACAACCAATGAGATATTATCTTTCTTGATATTATGAGGAACAAAATAGAAAATTTACCCTCCATGCAGCTAGCTTTGTCCCAAGTGTTTCCCATTGATGCTGCCCAAATACACGCTCAGTACAACGGCTGCACAAGAACATCCAAAAAGCTATTAGATTAGTACAAACAAAATAAACTAATGCTAATGCTAACTGGAAAAGTGCATTGCAGCCAGTGTAGCACACACCTCACAATCACAACTTCATTCATTTGGTCCATTTTGCATTCAATCAATTTGGAAGTAATGGCCTTCACGACCCACAGTTCCACCTCACCATCATTGATCTAAAGCACAGATCACACTCAAATCACAAAAGAAAATACAAAAGAAAAACCTGTAAAAGGGAAAGATATCTACCCTAAGCGTGTCCTTAATGAGAGCATATGGAATGCGGGCAGATTCATTTGAGCCAAGATCCACCAATGACAATAACCTCATTTTTGCTATACAGTCTTCATGGACGACACCTACACCAGAGTATGGAATACATCCAGCAAGTATGAGTATTGGCTCTAATTTTTAGAGTTATCACTAGAGTTGAGAGTTTTACCATAGCTTTTCAATAAAGTAGAATTTGCAGCTTGAAATTCCAAGTAAGCATCCAATCTCTGAGTCAGAAAAATCTTCAGTAGCTGATAAACCAATGAATATTTGGCATCCTTCTCTAGTTGCCCTACAGCAGGCATGTCTAACAAATCACACTGCAAACATAGAGAGTAATGTTTAGCTAATAAATCAACAATATTGGTCAATAATATTTAGCTAACAAATCACATTTCAATGAGTTTCAGATTTGAAACACGTGTGGAATTAAGGTATCGTATAAAATCTTCTCTTATAATTCAATGAGTAGCCAATAGAAATAAACAAGCCAAAAAAACAAAAATGCACCCCTAACACTTGCATGCAATCCGAAGAGCTTTCTAAGAAAAATTTTCATAGTTTTGTCGACAGAAAACAATGATAATAGTTAAAAAGAGAAACATTACAATAGAATGAGTGAGATCCTCTCAAAAGAGAGAGAGAGAGAGAGAGAAGAAGAAGAAGCAGAAAGAAGAAATTACAAAAATTCAACCATCAAAAGTACAAAAAAGAACCAAACATAGGCTACATAGCCCCAAACATCAATGTGAAAAATAATATTCAATCTTGCAAACAACTACCCAGCTAGCATCTTACAATTATCATCATCTCTTCCAGAATTAACACCATTCAATATTTCTCCACAAGTCCCCTGAAATCACTCATTTCCTCCTCACCCAGTTTTCTATTCTCCCATCTAAAATTCTCCAAGAATCAGTATTCTCCTCCCAAACATCGTCCACTGCGATATGATCTTTCAGGTCAGAAACAGCAAAAAAAGGATAAGTCTGCATTAACCACCATTGGCTATCTATCTAAACGTTCATGCAAATTGCTTTCTCACATTTTCCAGTCTATAAAGAATGAGACAGGAGGATTTCTGGCTAAAGGCAATCCCAAATAGGTCAAGAGTAAACCACAGATGCTTCACCTTATAAACAGTGCCCAATGGCAAGGGTTCTTACGAGTTCACAATGGATAGCAGATAAAACCAATAAAATAATTGGCCCCATCGATCTCAAGCCAAAAAACCATTTCAAGGTGCTAAGTAGCAAGTTAATGTCAAAGAATAGCTCATCAATGTATGACTAGAAAATTTGACCAGTAAAAGAGTTGTCCTAGACTCCTAGTAAGATGTGATACACAATTAAATGGAATTGGAACAATGAAATAAGTTGTTTGAACTATAGTAAAATAGCTTTAAAGAGAAGACACTAAAATACCTTAAACATGTTAGGTGCCTTTATGAATTCAACAATTGCACGAGCAGCTTCCTCCTTTGCTTCACTCAAGGTATAGGCATCTTCACCCGAGAAAGTTGCCAAATATTTGGTAAGGAACTTGAAATAATCATTTGCAGAGCTAAAATCAAAGAGAAGATGACAACAACAGCTTAGTTTTTATATATTGGTAATAATTAACACATTGCTTGTATCAAAAACGTAATAAGGATAACTAAATGACACTCGTTTAATGGCATAATTCATTCTATAATACCTCTTACTTTCTTTCAAAACATTAGAGATGGCGAGGAAAAGTTGTCTCTGCTCTACGATTCCAAGATTCCACTCTCTCAAGAAACTCTCTATCTTTTTTAATGGTGAAATTATATGTTCAGGGGCCTTCCCCTTAAGAGCTAAATCCAGGGCCTTCATGAAAACATGGAACCGGCTATATGGATTCTCAAGTAGGTTGTACAGATTGAACAAGCTGTAAAAGAGGAAAACTTGAGAAAAAGGAAGAGACAAAATCAAACAATCAAAATATACAAATTTAAATGCATTACATCTTTAAGCGCAATGCAGGTTTGTCATTTGGTTGCTGGCCAATCTTTGCAGATATAAGCTTTGCCATTTCAAGCGATTCATCTGGACTCCCAGACTTTGTGACAAGATTACAGATAACAGTGAATACACACTCAAGATCTATTCCAAAAGAAAATAACTGTCAGTATACATGGATGAAACATTTTCTCTCTCTCCTCCACTTTCTTTTCTCACTAAAATCTTGTCTCCATACTGAAATTTCTATTATTCCTCTTGAAAGTTGCATGCAATAATAATAACAATCAAAAAAGCAACCTCAACTACCTTAATTCTGCTACAATTTCAACTCTTGAACAGATAAAAAGGGAATCACCCCCCCCCCCAACAAAAAAAAAATAAATGAATAAATAATTCCGGAGAGTTATTATTATTCGTCAATTCCAAACTATAATTACCTTTTTCAGAAACCTTTGAAAATATCAAGTCAGCAGAAGTAAGCATTAGAGATGCCAAATCCAACCATCTTCCCATAACCATACATTCTTGGGCTTCCACGCAGAGTCTATTAACTTGTGGCTCAGCAACCTAAAGATCATCAAACACCAACTAATAAGCGCCAAGACTAATGAATAGCATGTGATAAGTTGATTAATTCCATCAAAAAGCAGAGTGTATTTTGGTTGAAGACAAAAAGTCCAAGTTATCGGGCTTGAAAAAAGGGGAGAAAAAAACTTCTGTACTCGTTTTTGCCATCCTCAAATTAGAACAGAAAAAAGAGAATATACAACAAACACACATTTTCCTCGATTGTTTGACTCTGAACAAATGAAAAGGCACCTAAATTGTAATCGCAAGCCATCCAGACATAGTAAAGATTATGCAAATTTTGCTAAGGGAGCAACATCTTCCCAGGGCTCAATAACCACCGTTTTCTCAGATCTTCCGACATATGTTGTAAAACATTTGCCGTCACATAATCTTCGCCAATTACCAGAACTACATATACAAAAAGAATGCATCATGCAGGCTCTCCAGATCGCTACAACTTATCCTAAGTTTCAAATTCTGATAGAATAAATCAATAACAGTATTCTGAAAGGAAATTAAAAAGAAAAAGCAATAAAAGACGATGGAGCACTGAGAAACAAATCTCCATGAAGTTGTAGACGTAGTGCCAGCTACAAACTCAAGATATGGACGGCGCTGGCAAAGCACAAAATTGATTGGAAAGAGAAAGTAAAAAGAATAAAAATTAGGAACCTCAGGACCGGCGTCCGCCCAAGCAATCTCAGAGGCAAATCGAACGACGGTGAGCGCCGCATCTTCCTCGGAAGTTTGAACGATAGTCGTCATGGCAGAAACTCAGAAACAAATCCAAGGTTCTATCTTCTCCTCCACCCTTTTCTTACCGTAGTAAGGCGCCAAGAGAGGCTGCAAAAACCCTAGCTGCTTGAAGTTAGTCTATCTATAACATAAACCATTCGAAATCTTGCAAAAACAAATCCAAATTTACCCACAATTGAATGTCCAATTCGAAATCGATCCAAGAAACAAATAGTTGGTCGGAACCCGGCGAAGCACTGGGCTCGCGAATCTGAAACCGGCAGCGGCGGTTTTTGTGTGGCTGCAAAACTCGTAGGATGACTTCAGATCCGGCTAAAGCGGTTGGGCTTGGTTGTGTGTAGAACCGGCAAGGACGGCGGCTACGGCTTCAGATGTGAACGGAATTGACTGCAGATAACGCACGACGGAGACTAACGGCACGGCTGCGTTCGGTTTCCGGCGATGCAGATATGCGGCTGGATGCGTGCAGGACTTCCGGTGAAGCTTCAGTTCCCAGCGAGGCTGCGCTCGGCGCTTCACGAGGCGATGACGATCAGGAGAACGGCGCGACAGAGGCTCGGGTATTCAAATATGCGCAGCCGGCGGACGAAGGACGCGAACGGCTTCACGGCGGCTTGCTGGTCAGAGGCCGTTCGGGCCGTTGATCGGAAGAAGGAGGGAGGAGGCCGGCTGTCGTGAAGGTGAGGGAGAAGAGGAAGAAAAGAGCTCAGGAACCGTGCCTCAATAAGACAAAATAGGGTTTGTAAAACCCTATGCTCACTTTTTTTTCTTTTTTCAACAATGCCCCTGCCTGAAATTCTCGTTACAAAATGTTTTTTTTTTTTATTTTGAGAAATATGAAAACTATGGGTATACAAACAACCCGAGCAACTCCAACTACCCAATTCAAACTAAGAGTTATATTAAGAGTTAGATTGAGTTAAGTTTTTCTTCGTTTTGGATTGACTTAGAAGTTTGGAGAACCGAAAACTTCGAGTCGGTTCTCTTGAATTGCTTTTTAGGCTCGAGTTGACTTAATCCGACCAATCCAAAATTTATATTTTTTATTTTATTTTAATTACATATATACTTATAAATGAATTATTTGTCAATTTTTTATGCTTTTCTTCTAGACTTCTAATGTTAAGACGTTATGAATTTTGAAGTTTGATATTTGAATTTTATGTGATTTTAGTTATTAATTCAAGAAAAATATTTAAAATAATTAAAAAATAACAATAACTTGATGACGCAACCCAACTCAATCCGAAAATATTGGTTGGGTTTCTCTCGTGAATAGGATTAATTGGGTTGAATAAATATTTTCGGGTTGGTAAAAAAAAAATCCATCAACTCAACTCAACCTGGTTGATGTACACCCCTAATGAAAACCATAAGAAATAAACATAAATTTTAAAACGAAAATCCTTATCAAATGAAGCCTTAAATATCTATTAGACGAAAAATTACAAATTTAGAAATTTACTAAACGATTTTTAAAGTTGAAAGACATATCATATATTTAATTTAAATCTTATAACTCAATCGTATTTAATTATAATTTTCTCCTGGCCTATAGTTTAAATGTACGTCTAACTTACAGTTTTGATTTGAATATAATTTCATTTTAAAATAATATTTGAACTCTTTCAAATATTTAATTTTTTCAATCTCATCTAAAATTAATTTATATTATAAAGGTTTAATCAAAATATAAACTTTATATTATAATGTATCATTATTGATTCCCTAAGTAAATTTGAACATTTCAAATTCCAATCAATATCAAATAACCTCAACAACTTTTACTAGCTAAGAAGGGTATCTAATGAACCTACAAATCAAAAGCTCTAACGATACAAGATTAATGCAAATATATTTATGTGTCTACGAATATAAACAAATAACAACAAGTTAATCCTTCACAAGTGTTTGTAACGCCCACTAGGTCAAATTATCGTTTTGCCATTGGGTTACATCTATGACTTTAAATACTGGTGATTCTCTAGTGAACAACTTGTTTATGGTCCAACCATTAACAGAATTCTCTCTCGAGCCAGTGAAAGGGTATGGCCTTTTGTTCAAGTCTCGGAGGCACCACTTAAGAGAACACTCATCTACTTACACTAAGTTGGGAATGAGTGAATTTCATCTTACAAGGTTAAGTTTCCAACTACCCACGCGGTTTTGTCCCCAATGGGGTAGGTTTATTGAGTCGGCGTTTCGGGTCACTCTCACTCATACTAGTCAAAGGACAATCTCTCGCATGTAGGAGTTCGCAACTTGCTCATATCAAGTTGTCTAGGTCATCCCATTAAAATATAAACATGATTAGTGAACGAAGTGACATCTATCGGTCACTATTTCGTGGTCTGGTCTTATGTGAACTCATCACATATGATACCTCTACTCGCATGTCACCTACATGAACACGTTGGATCATTGTGCTTGCATCAAATATAAAGTGTGACATATTCATAGTGTCACCAGGATAAAGTACCCAACCTCATCTTTATACTATAGACCTTTTAGGCTATTTCTTGAACTTTTGATTCTCTTATGTCTCCACATACAGTTCAAGACACATAATACAACCTAGGTTGTTTGTTTATTGGATTTAGGGTTATTTTAAGGTAAACTAATATAAAAAAAAAAGTTTTTAAAAAAATAACAACACCTTATTGAATAAATGCAATAACACTTTATTGATAAAATTGGAACAAATTAAAAAATTACAAACTACGAGTTATATGATATAAAACCCAACAAATATATCATTTATCAAAGGTAAGATCTTGAGACTTAATGCATAGAGTGATGAAATCGAAATTCTTAAAACGCAGCGGAAGCCAATTGGATCGTAACACACGATTTTATTTTGAAAACCAAAATACTAGTATATTGGAAATAAATTAACAATAGGCATGAAAACATATGTAGGTTAGATAATTATTCCATATTCAAATTATAACAAAAAAAGATTTAGAAATTTCTTACCTTTTGGCTTATGAAATATGTATTGCAACAAATTCCTTTTATGTGAAGCACAAACAAAGGCTTCCAAGAAAACACAACCACAAAGGAGAACTTCATATTCTCTAAATAAAATAGATTGAGTTTGGTGGAGAACCCATCTCAATTGATTGAGACTACGTCTTTTGCCGAGGTTTTTTTTTTTTAAAAAAAAAATATTATTAAGAGAATTGTACACACTATATATATATATATATGCAGTTGATGAGAGAGAGGACAAATCATTTAAATCATATTTAAATGAATATAACTCACATAACTTATAACTTTAATTAATTTAATTAACTTAATTAAACTCACCAATTAGTTAATTTTCACTAATTAATTAATTTATAAATTAAATATCACATATTTAATGTAGGTCTTATAATTAAATCAAATTTACTTATTCTTCCATAACCTATAGTTTTAATGTACATCTTACGTGCATTAAATTTTAACCTATAGTTTTTAATACGAGTCTTATTCACGTTAAAATAATTTTTGAACTTCAAATATTTAATTGTCTCATAAATTAATTTCAAAATATATCTAAAATGATATTTATGTTATAAAGTTGTAACCAACCTAAAAACTTTATATTATAATATATCTTAATACATTACGTCAATTTCCAACGTGAATTAGAACATTTCAACTTCCAATTAAAATACAACAATTTCAGTACCCTTTACGAGCTAGAAAGTGGACTCAATGAACCTACAAATTCCTACATTAGAAGATCCAACGATATAAAATTATTTGGTTAATCTCATTAACCACTTAATTTAAGTGTTATCCACTAAAGAACTACAACTGCACTATTCTCACTACATATATTTTTTACGTGTCCACAGATAAAAAATCAATAACAACAACTCAATCATTCGTGAGTGTTCGTAACACCAGTTGGGTAAAATTACCATTTTACCACTGGGTTACAACTACAACCTTAAGTATCAGTGCTCTTTTAATGAACAATGTTTATGGTTGAACCAATAAACGAAAAACCCAACAGACGAGCGCTCCGAGCACCAAGAGGGGCTCAATCAGGATGCTCCGCCCGTTGAGGAGTCGGCGGGGAAAAATGAAGGAGTACATGAGCAAATGGACGAGCAAGCTCTGCCACCGACCAATGTGTTCTTAGCCAACCTCCAAGAGCTCGTCCAGACGGCTTTGGCAGGTCAGTCAGCACTGCTCACCCAAGCCCTGAGAGTCATAACAAGTCAGAATGAGGGGCTACCGACCGTTCAAAATCAGGGAGTCACATCAGCCCAGACCCATGGGGCGACGACTGAGGAGGCGAGGTACCTAAGAGACTTTAAAAAGTACGACCCACCCCTATTTGATGGACAAAGTGTAGATCCTATGGTTGCAGAGGCGTGGTTTACATCGGCCAAATAAGTATTTGAGCACATGTGCTGCCCCGAACACCAGAGGATGCAGTGTGCTATTTACGCGTTCAAAGGTCGAGCCCTTCTGTGGTGGCAAGCTGCAGTTCGGTCCATTGATGTTAGTACTGAACCAATGACCTAGGTGAAGTTTCAGAAGGTATTTTTTCGAGAAGTATTATCCGACCATGGCTAGGCCAAAAGCAGACAAAGTTCATTTAGTTGAAGCGGTGGTCGAGTTAGCCAGTGGAGGAGTATGAGCATGAATTTACTATGCTGTCCCGTTTTGCTGCAGTTTTGGTGGATACAGAAAAGAAGAAGATTGACCGATTCCTGGCGGGGTTGCGTAGTGATATACAGGGGGATGTGGTTGCCCATGAACCAAAGACCTACGCTGCAGTCATCCGAGTGGCCTCTCTACTAGACGCATGTACTCCAAAGATGAAGGGAGCCAGTACTAGTCAGGCATCTGAGGTTGGCCAGAGTTCGGGGTATGATAGAAGAGCAGGTTCGAACAGGCTTTCGCTAGGCAAAACTGACCCGGGGTGCAAGGTCAATAGACGAGGCAAGCCCCAGGCAGAGGTTTGTGTTACAGGTGCGGAAGGCAACACACTAGAACCTGCCATGCAACTAATAAAGTATGCAACAACTGCAGGAAGGTGAGACACTTGTCGTCTGTGTGCAAGCAAGGGACCGGAGATCAGAAGGTCTGTTACAAGTGTGGTAAACCAGGACACCTCACATGGGCTTGCACGGTAAAAAAAGACGAAGAGAACCAAGGGGACCGTCAGAAAAGCGGAGTCTATGCGACCACGAACAGGAATGTAGGAGGGTCTGACTCAGTGGTGACATGTACGCTACCCGTTCTGGGCCACTTGACCACAAAAGCAACAATATCACACCAAACCTTTCATAAAAGTTTCAAAATTATCGTTAGAGTAGAAATCAATTAGAATGTGAGACAAAAATCAACATGACGCCGACTCTACCTAGAATAAGTATGAAAAATACAATCAACTATCAAGTCAACTTTTCGTCCAACATTTTGCTACTTAAATGGTAGTTTTGAAATCATTATGAAAGATTCAATATAATACTACATTGTATTGCAACTTTAGAAAAAACATAGAGACTGTTTGGGATGTCGAGTGAGTTATAATAACATGAGTTATAAATTTATAATATACGGTAGGTTATTATAAGTTATAACCCGTACTCCGAACCTAGTCATTTTTAAAACAAAAGATTATGGATATTTTTTTATAATGTAACTATCATTGTTTTACATTTTTATAAGCAATTAGTATTTACCATCTTTTTAAAAATTCAAATCCTCATTCTCATCAAAAAAAAAAAAAAAAAGAATCATTAAAGATTTTGAAAATTTTGAACCTAAACTCATTTCAAAACAAAAGATTATGGATATTTTTTTATAATGTAACTATCATTGTTTTACATTTTTACTTTTACTCTTTTTCAAAAGATTATTTTTATCACTAAATCCAACCTAAATCAATGGCAATTAGTATTTACCATCTTTTTTTAGGTTGAAAATTCAAATCCTCATTCTCCCAAATGGGTTGTACTTAAAAATATTATATTCGTCAAAAAAAAAAAAAGAATCATTAAAGATTTTGAAAATTTTGCCCCAATATTCGGGAGTATGTTTCTGACAGAGAAGGACAAAGTATTTTCGTTTGTTGAAGGATTACAACCATGGGCAAGGTCCAAACTTTATGAACAAAGCGGTGCGGACCTTGTCGAAGCGTATGCCGTCGCAGTAAGCAGTTGTTTCAATTAGTAACTCCCAAACTGAAACTACCAACATTCCCATCATCTTCACATGGTTGCAGCAGAAACGACTTTTGACGAGTAGAAGAAATGTGGAGTTAGCTCCGCAGGTGGTAATGAAGAATTGCAGCCAGGGGTTTGAGTGTAAATGAGGGGCGACGCCAACCGTTTAGAAATGTGGGAGAATGTCACGGTCATGCTTGTGTTAAACAACAAAACAGATTCCCTCTCTTTCTCTCTCATCTAATCAGAGAATTGCGCCAAAAAAGCTTCAAAAACTAAAAAAATTTCAAACCCCAAAAGCTCAATCAAGTTGCAGTCAGCAGATCTCGCCCATTTATTGATAAATAATGGAGTTTACCCCACCATTTATTGGGCCCTTCCACAGTTGTCTCTGTCGAACAGCCATTCGCCAATATCAACAACCAAATCTTCGCCCCTTCTTCCCATTTCTAGGGCAGAGAAGCAATTTAAAGCTCCTTCACAATGCCGGCCTCGCCGCAGCTCATCGCCGTTTTCCTTTTCCTCTGCGCCGCCGCCGCCCTCTTCCCCGTCTCCGCCACCGATCACATCGTCGGCGCCAACCGCGGCTGGAACCCCGGTATCAACTACACTCTCTGGGCTAACAACCACACCTTCTTCGTTGGCGACCTCATCTGTAAGTCGTAACTCCTCTCTCTCTCTCTCTTTCTCTTTCCACTGAAATTTTGTATAGTGTTTGATTCTAGAAATTGAAGGGACCAAATTAGGGATATAATTTTCTGAGTTCGAGCTAATCTGAGCATGATTCAAGAGTTCGAATCCTTGCTAATGTTGTGTTCTAAGGAGGAAAAGAGATAGTGGGCAATTGCTTGCTTCTTCATTCTCTGCCCTGTTCTCGTGTTAGAGTATTAATAGAGTTGTATTGAAAATACTAGTGGTGGAATAACTGTCATTGCTTGATAATTATAGTCTTTAAGTAACATGTTTCGATTCTCAGTAAAGTTTAGGCATGATTTTTGGAAGTCAGTCCATAGTGGAATTATAGAAAACATATTGTTCTCAATGGTTATTGTTAGTCGGGGGCATGTTTCAACTTTCGTCTGCATTACGTTTTTTTAGAACAATAGAGGTTGGGGATTAGAAACACATAAGTCATGGTCATTAACACATTTAACATGACTGAGCTAAGTTCTCTTTGGCTCTTAGCGAAAGTGAGTAGTGGTTATTAACAGAGAGAGTTAAGATAGGTAGAAGTTAGCATAATTTTTAGAAGTCAGTCCATAGTGGAATTGTAGAAAACATATCGTTTTCAATGGTTATTGTTAGTCGGGGGCATGTTTTAACTCTCGTCTACACATTATTTTTAAAGGCTCAAGGCGCACTAAGGCGTAATAGCCCTCTGGAGCCTAGGCGCAAGGCGCACCAAAAGACGCGTACTTTTTTTTTTCTAAGGCGCACTATATATAAAAAATATAAAATATATATCTATACATACACAATAAGAAAAAACTTTTCATGAAAAGAAATTAAATTTTAACCAAGAAAAATAAGTAAAAGAAATAAGGTTCAAGTATTAGTTTTTGAACATAGAGTCAATACTCTATTAAAAAACATGAAACAATGCAACACTAATAAACAATACAAGATCAAAAGTTTTAAATATCAATCTCTTCTTAACTAAATATATTTAAAATAAGTAAAACGATAAGTTTTACTTTTAAAACTGAAAAAAAAAAATTGAAGAAGCCCCAGAGGTGCGCCGCTTGGGCTTCATGAAAGGCGCGTGCGATAAGAGACGAGGCGCTAAAGGTGGGCCTTGAGCCTAGGCGCACGCCTGAATGGGCTTTTTAAAACACTGTGTCTACATTACTTTTTTTTAGAACAATAGAGATTGGGGGATTCGAAACACATATCTCGTGGTCATTAACACATTTAATATGACTGTTGAGCAAGGTTCTCTTTGACTCTTCCACATTACTTAGCAAAAGTGAGTCGTGGTTGTTAGATTGGTTATTAATAGAGAGAGTTAAGATAGGTAGAAGTTAGCATAATTTTTAGAAGTCAGTCCATAGTGGAATTGTAGAAAAGAGATAGTTCTCGAAAGACTATTGTTATATTGTAATTTCTCTTATGATATTACGATGTAGTTACAATTACACTGAGATCGTGACACCTTGCATACAAACCAAATATTTGGCAGCATTTAGGTATCAGAAGAATCAATACAATGTGTTTGAGGTGAATCAATCAGGCTACGACAATTGCACCACAGAAGGGGCGTTTGGGAATTGGAGCAGTGGGAAGGACTTCATCCCCCTAAACAAGGCCCAAAGGTACTACTTCATTTGTGGCAATGGACAGTGTTTCAATGGCATGAAGGTGACCATTGTTGTTCATCCTCTTCCTCCTCCTCCATCTTCTCCCCTTTCCACCGGGCATTCCTCGCCCTCCTCTGCCACAGCTCGGGCGGGTTCGCAACAAGGGTGGATTCGGGCCATGCTCATCTCTCTGGCTTTGATTTGGTTTGGATCTGATTGGATTTAGTTGAGCCATGGCTGGGTTGTGTAGAGGTCTTTGTTGGTAAACTAGTTTTAGTGTTGGAATTGTTCTGTTTTCTGTGTTTTTTGAGATCTCTAGATTTGGTAACAATTTGGTTGGCAGAATCTGTCTCCTAATTCCCAAACTTGTGGGTTGATTAGGAGGGAACATTGTTTGATTGTTTTCAATTTGTGAGCTGGTTTTGAATGCTTGGTTTGTTCTAATTGTAATGACGATCACATTTAGGTTGTTAAAATTACTCCCGATTAGCCATGTACTTTCTTCTAAGAGATCAAAAGCTCGAGTTCTCCTACCCCACATGTTAAATTCCCCACCCCCCAAAAAAAAAAACGCCTGGTTGCCCTCAAATTGTGAGAGAAATAACATTTATCAGGCCAATTTTTTAATTTGGAGGGGGGAGATTTGAACTTGATACATGCCAATTATTATTGATTTGTGCTCATTTATCATATTTATTCATCAAAAGATGAGATGATAGATTCATTTATGGTCATTTTTGGATACTTTAAGAAAAAGAAGGAAAAATAACACAAATATGAAGTTCTCATTTCACTTATTTTGACTCGAGCTGAAAAAATTAACTGAGTTGCTATTTTCTTCGAGAACTATCGGTAAAAGCTTACTCTTGTAGTTGGCCAAATACGACTTTCCTAAGGGTATTGTTTTTTTAATTGATCAACATCAAACAAATTTACCAGTTAGGTTAAATTTTAATACGTTACAATATTTGAAGGGATTGTTGGTTAAATTAAACATTTGAAGAAGCAATTGTCATGACCACTTTTTTGAACATGTGGAGTGAAAAATTCAAACTTTTAACCTCTTGGTTGAGGATATACACTTCATGGCAGTTAAACTATGCTCACATGGACAATTGTCATAACCTTGAGAGTCGTAGAAATATGAGCATGCAACCTATATTTGGTTCATAAATTTATAGAATAAAATTGAGTATAAATCTAAATTTATATAATTAAATTGAAATATCTTAGTCTTAGGATAAGCTAACCTACGTACTAAACATAAATTCTTCTTCTTAACTCCAAGTTATACACAAATTTATGAGCCAAACACTCTCCTTTAACCTTTCTTTCACCTAAATTTTTGTTAAAAAATGTCACTGCAAATGTACTTTTTGACTCCATTTTTTTTCTTTGTTAAATTAATTTTAACTTACAACCCTAGCTAACAAATGAAATTACAGCAAGTAGAGAGAAATATGAAATCCAGGAAAGAGAGAACAAAGGCTTGAAAATTAAGTTGGATGAATTGCTCAAGATGAGCCAAAGTTTTTCCTACATCTACTTACATTTCATGTTAAGATTAATCAAGAGAAGAAATAATACAATCAATGGGATTCCATTTGATTACCTCCAACTCCAACCACCCATAAAATATGACCAATTTTCTTGAATGCCTTCACCTTTAAAGTGGCATCAGTCTTTTGTATCTGAAAAACCAAACAAATGCAGAAAATATAATTATTCCACTTACCCCTGTAATTACAAGGACCCATTTGAATGCTTCAGGATTCCCAAACATTGGTATTTCAAAATTCATGCCAAAAATTCCAGCTACCACCCCAAAAATGGCAACAACAAATGTTGCAGTTGTGAGAAGTAGCTCAAACTGGATCAACTGATTCCGTACGTTATCCTGCACATCAAAACCTTTTGAGTAATTGAAGAAAAATATAGAGAGGTATGATCACAGCAAGTTTTGAATTTTTAATGAGCTTTTTTTAACCTGAGCTTCCTTCAGAAGTTAAGAAATAAAATTCTTCAAAAAAAAAAAAAAAACTCCATTTTGATCCTTGACTTGTTCCATTTTAGTCCTGGTACTTTCAAATGTCCAACTTAGTCCCCAAACCTTCAATAAATCTTAAAATTAGTCCCCACCGTTAATTTATTGTTAACTTTTCTATATAAAAAAATTAATCTCTATTAACCCTTCTTCCCTAAATTTTGGGAACATATTTGAAAATTTATGATTATTTTACTAAGTCCGATAAAAATTAACTTCAAACTAACACTAAAGACTAATTTTAAGATTTATTAAAAGTATGTGGACTAAAATAAAATGATACCCAAAGTACAAGACTAAAATAACATTTTAATTTTTAACCTATATGTTTTTATCTTTTCAGCATTATCTGCTTAAATGGCTGAATGGTTTTATCAATTTCAGGAGATCACTAATCTTAGAAAACAGAGAGAGGATATTGATCATAGTCCAAAAAGTATATATTATAATCGAGAACCCAACAGCATAGAATGAAGTATGAACTGACAAAAGAAAAAAGAGAGAACGTGAGCATACCAACTGGATGTTGATGAAATCTTCTGTGTCATCAATGTATTCCTTCAACTATAAGAGGGGAAAATGAAATAAGAATGTTAGTTTTATCCCACAGTGGAAGGGAGAGAAGAAAACTAATAAAGACTTATGTGCAATGCGTACCGATGTCAACTTGTTCAGTGTGCTATCAATGACAACAAAATATGCTTCAAGAAGCATCTCGAGTTCCTCTATACTTTCAGTGGCACTTTCTGAACTTCTCATGCTCTCATGCCGGCTCCTTGCAATGCTCAAGCTCTTCTCAAGCTTGCGAGTTTCTGGCGGTGAAGATACAGGAGAAACAGGAGCAGAGATAGATGCTCCATCAATTGATCTGTATCCAGTCACAGACTGATCACCATAAACAAAGGACTCCATTCTCATTTTCTTCTCGGTGAGATACATTTCTGCCATATCTCCATCATCATCCATGAGCTGCTCTATTTCATCCCTAACCTAAAAAGATGCAGCTTAAATAGAGAACAAAGGGAGGAAATCGTGTAGCTACCATTTATTTGCATAAACAGGATCACTAGAGTGAATGCAGAATACCTTCTGAACCCTACGAGTCAGGGCAACAAGTCTGCTTTTCAAGCGACGGACACGCTCCAAATTTAATGTACTGATTTTTGACGTAAGTTCATCTAGCAATGGGTATGCTTCGATTTCTAATTCTGCAGCCTTCGGGGAAATGAGCAAATATAGACATCATCACATTAGAAGAAGAACCAATTACTAGCTCGTAAAAGTTTGATGAAATAAATCAGAAATGGTTTCATTCATAAGGCATTAGTAGGTTATTATTATTAACAGTCATGGGGGCCTTAACTAATCAAAGTCTCAAGAACAGAAGCCAACAAGGCTCTTGAGAAAGATCTTTTTCTTCATCCTCACTTTTGCCAAACTAAGAACCAAGCCAGAAAACAATTCTGATATATTCATATGCATCTAATAAATAAGCATAAACTTTCCTAGACACCATGATCCATAAGGTTTGTAGTTAGGCTACCATGTCAAATGAGTAAGAATAACAACAATATCCATGCAAAACACAAATGAGGTTTCACATAGGCATACTCCATCTGTTGTACACAATTCACATAGAGGAGAAGACCCCATTCAGTCTGAGATTCTTCAGAAACAATTTAGATGTTGATTAACACGGAAATAACTAACTTTGAAATGAATAAAGCATCAACCCACATAAACTACATTGCCTGACAAAGTATCACTATGATTTATGAAAAAATGAGGATAATAAAATTTTGAATATTTTAATAACATGAGATGAAGTAAATAAATACTCTCCAACAAAATAAATAGAAAACATTCTTCCACGAAACAGAACAAAATCTAAATCCCTTCCACCTTTCATTCTATAAAAAAGTCCACAACAAAAACAGTTGCACCATATTATAAGTTCAGCGATGCCCAAATTAGTCAAAGGTTTACATAGATAAACAATACAAGCAGGATCATCTTTAAACTTCAAATCTTCAGTCCAATGAATTTGAAAGGAATAATAAACAATATTATACCAAATTGCATGATAATCAGAACGGGAAAAAACGTTTAGTCTCAATAGAACCTTATGACCTAAAATGCAGTAGATAAATGGTCTTTCAAAAGCCTATTTGCTTTATTTATTTATTAATATCTTTCAAATGGAAGTACGGAAAAAGCATTCCTTAATCTTCTGTTTCTCTTTTTAGAAAAAAGATAGATTACCAAATCAAACACATGCAATGAACGTGTGTGAAGCAAATAAAAAAAACAGCTGGAACTTCTATTTCTACGCACCTGGGAATCAAGAAATGTACAAGCTGCCTCTAAAGCAACTTCTAAAGCCCTAAACTCAAAGGGCAAATAATCTGGAGAGGTGTTTCCAAATACATTATCAAAATTCCTACTTCCCCTTCTTCTATTTAAGTCAGCTCCATGATTTCCATCATTCTGCCAAACCTCATCAACCCCAGTGGCTTTCAATCGCCTTTGTAGCTCTACCACATACTGTAATACATAACTATCAAGGGAATTTAACAGCAAGACTTCTTCAGCTGTTATAATACATCGAATCTGCTCTAGATTGACCACAATAGCCTTCTCTCTGCCGAGAATTGTTGAAGGGTAAACAAACAAAGGATCAAGCAAGCGCAAATCACGCGCAGGTAGATCACAACGCCGCATCATAGTGAACTTATCAACCTCAATAATCTGGGAGTTCCCTGAGGAATCTACTCGGATCCAAGATCTAAGTCCCTGGCCTCGCTTCTTCAGCCCTAAAACATCCACACCTTGAAAAGGCACCCTTCCAGAGGCTGATGGTCGATTGTTAATAGCCTCCCTAACATTTATAGCAGATGCTGGTTTCGGAGGAAGCAACCGCTCTTTGAGATCCGCCATTTACACAGATATCTAAATGAAACAACAAAAAACAGTTGGGACATAAACACATTCCAAATCAACTCCATATATATTAGCTGAATATATAAATTATATATTGTACAGATACATAAACGCCCGTATCAGTTCGATCAATCACCCACTCCTAGCTCAAACAAAGAATAATCAGGAATACAGTAGCAAAAATTTTCAATATCTTAAATGCAATAGTGATTAAATAATACATCCGCAATGCTCGTGCAGTCTACAAGTGAGAGTAATACAGATAATTCTCAACCAAACCTACTTCTCACCGGAATAACTCAACTCGATAGATGTAAATACCAACCGCAGATATCAAATCATATAACGAAACAATAGAAAACGAAAAGAAAAAGAGAATCACCTACAAAGGAGAACAAAGGCGGCGGTCCTCAGAGAGCGTACAAGCGATTCAAATATAGAATCACTTCTCTCGGGCTCGAGAATGAAGTATTTCACAGGCGAAGACCGATTTAATCAAGGATTCAACAACAAAAGATGAAGAAAAACCTAGATTTCAGAGGCGAGCGAATGAAGCATCAGAAGGCTGAGAATTCCGATTTCCAAATGAGAAAAAGATGAACAGAGATTGAAAATGGAACCGATGATTGATTGAGGAAGAAGAATCAAGAAACCAAGGCAACCAGGTTCAGGAATCTCAGCATTCAGTGATGCTGACCATATCACATCACAAACAAAATTAACTATCAATTATCACGTCTCAATTATGGCAAAAAATTAATTGCTAAGGATAAAATTTGAAAGATGTAACTTTTATTTATCTTTTTTTTTTCCGTTAAATTATACAAAATATAATTAAATTTCTTATCAATTATATCCATAGATTTGGTAAAGTTTCCTAATCTACATTATATATTATATTTTGAATTCCTCATATAAATGAATATGCGTGTGACAAATATGTTTTCAAACATGATTCTAAAATAATTTTTTTTTATATTTTCTATGTTTTATTCAACGTTTTTGAATTTAAAAATTTAAAATATAAAATTATACTAAAAAGATAAGAACTTTAATAAATATAATATTTCATATCTTAAATATGATTTATTTTTGTTAAATTAAAATAGGTATAATATAATATATTGAAAACTATATGATTTTGTGAAAGGATAGTTATATATAATTTATAAAAAAACATGTTGCTAAATTAATTAATAATTATTTATATTTAATTTAAATTTTGGTTTTGTATCCGCAACTAATTTTATAGTTTATAAATATATTATAGAATACAATTTGAACTATTATTTAAATTAGAATCCAATTTCTAAATATGCTACCAAACAAACACATATATGAAAACATATTTGTAAACATGAAATACAACTCTATTTTCATTGAATTTCTTGTTTTTAAAATTATGTTTTCAGATTGTCTATCAAACACAACCGGACCGTTTTACCTTAAATTTTAATATTTGTTCCAAAAAATACTTTTGAAGAGTTTTTTTTTCTTTCTTTTTATAGTTATAATTGACATTAATGTGTAAAAATTGGAAGGCATACACTACATCATTTAAATATTATTCACGTAAATTGACATATATTTAAGATGGAACAAATTTCAAAATTAAAGATAGAAATGAAGGGTATAATTAAAACACACCCCAAAACTTAGGGATATTTGGTATAATTATTTTTTTTCTCTCTCTCTATTTTGCCTAATAGGAGTGTTGTGTAGTTTTAATTCTCAACCAATTATATAAAATACTCTTGAATTTATGAATGTTTTAATTATGTTCTAATACTATAAAAAAGTTTTGTTTTAATCTTTCAAAGTTGAAATTGTTCTAAACAAATTATTTGAGAGTTTGTTTGTTAAAACGATGGTTTGATATTGACGTGAGAATTAATGTATAAAAATTAAAAGACATGCATGATATATCATTTACAATGTCATTCATGTAAATTGATATGGCAACTAATCTATACAAATTAACTGTGTAAATAATGTTATAAATAATATTAATGATATATTTTAAGTTGAAATGAATCACAACAAATTGTAAATGATGATGCATATGCCTTCTAATTTTTACACATCAACTATGATGTTAATTTTTGTTCGTCATTTCAATTGAAAATTCTCTAAGATTTTTCTTTTTACAATTTTAAAGCTCAATAATTAAAATGAAACATTTGAAAGTCTAACAACAAAATAAAGTCACCCCAAAGTTCAAAGTATTTTGTAAAATTTAACATTTTATTTCCTCCCTCCAACAAAATTACAAGTTTGGTCCCTCAAATTTATCGTGCTGATTTAATTCATATAACTTAAAAATGTTATTTTAAAAGTTGTATTGATTCAGCCTATGTATTCTACAAAATATATAATATTTTTCAATTTTGTGTCCGATAAATTGTTGTTATTAACTTGTTGATATTAATACTTACGTGTCTTCCTACCTATATTATTTAAGAATTACATAATATTTGATTTAGGCATTTGGTCATCGACTCGTGATCGAGCAAATTTAGGCATTTGGTGATGTACATATTATGTAGGCATGACCTCTTTGAATAATAAGCAAAAATACTCAATATTTATAATAAATTTTATGTTAATATATCTAAAAAAATAAATAAAACTTAAATTGACAAACATTGTTGTGATCACGGTGCCAACACAATAATCTTGATCTTGATGTCGAAGGTCTATACCATGTAGGTTTGGAGTGCGTGTTGCACGCATGATCCGGGATAACTTGTTTCAATCAACCGTCGCATCACTCGATTAGGTAGATGCCATTCTATAATATGGAAACAAACGGTGGAGTCTTTGAGCGCCAAATGTCAACACCATTTGAACAAGAAGGTGGTAATGTGTCCATGATATTATTTTAAGGAATGTGCCTCTCATCGGTCTGTAAGAGGTTCACATCCCTTTGGTAAACCCAATAGTACTGCAACATTTTTTTTCCTTGGGTCCCAATTGATTACATAAATGGGTGCCATCAAATGCATATTTGCCATACAAATGGGTGCCATCAATCAGTATGATGGGTCTACATTTTTGAAAGCCTCTATACAAGGTCCGAAAGCCCAAACACATGGATGTAAGGATAGCATGACTCTGACTTTCACCATGATACTTGACTTTCCATTCAATACGTGTGCGATTTGTATGTTTAACCATGTACATCCACTTACAAATATTGAGGGCAAAACTCAACAATCGATCTTAATCCAAAACTCAATAATATTAATAATAATCAAAAAAGGTTCAAAATAACTCACAAATATTGAGGGATCCAACTTTATGAACTTTGTCTTTCCAACTATCCTAAACTTCAAAGAAATTAATATTAATTAATAAAAAATCTAAGGAAAAAAAAAACAAAGAAAAGAAAAGGAAAGAATGTTATTTTTTTCAAAAAAAATGGGACTCCACAAAAGAATGAACTTGAAAACGACAAAATGGTGCAAGGCGAGATGAGGTGAAAAAATTCACTTTATGATGGTTTGGATGTGAAAAAATGAGAGAAAACTTGAAAGAGAGGGAGCGGCGGTTTATCATCTGTGAAGGTCGCCTCTTCAAGAACGACCTCATTAAAGAAAGGTCGCTTCTGAAAGACGCGACCTTCTGAAAAGATCGTCTCTTCAAGAGACGATCTTTACATGTTGGTAGGTCGTCTCTTGAAGAGACGGCACATCACATCAAATGTCTTCAAGAGACGCACTTCTTCCAGAAAAAAACGAATTTTTGCTTTGAGTTGGATTTATTTCTAGTTCATAAAATTGAAAGGAGAATTAGACCAGATGGTCTGGATGGTTTTTATTTCTATCATAAAATTGAAAGGAGAATTAGACCAGATGGCCAAATAATGAGTCTGGTTTTGAAAAATAGCCAAAAAAAAAAATGATGGAATTATGTTCACACGGGAGTTAAGCATGTCTAACTCTTTTTGGTGTATCTAAAGATTCTAAACATCTAAATCTTAATTTAAATCCATTCCTATTTTAAATTAAAATCCATATCTTAGAAGTTGTTATTTATGTGTCATTTTAAATTTTAGGGCAAAATATACTTTTGGTTCCTGAGGTTTGAAGTTGATGTCTATTTTGTCACTAAAGTTTTAAAATGAACATTTTAGTCCTTGAAGGTTAGAAAATAGTTATAAATGGTCTTGAAGTTAGTTAACCGTTAGTTGACTAATGGAAAAATGATGTGTCAAAATTTATATTTAAGATTATGTAATTTTTTTATATTTATTTATATTTAAGATTTTTTTTGACTTCTCATGTGCATTTTTTCCGGTATTCCATTTCTTACCTATGATTTTTTTTTTCTTTTTATCAAACCACAATTCTACATAATAAAGAACCACCAAAAAAATAAGAAACTCATCGCAAAAATCGAATCAATTAAAGAAAAATTAACATATGAGTACTTCAAAGTTGTGGACAGAGACACATTTTTAAAGATTAAGAATGGTGGACTAAGTAAGGCGCTACATCAAAGCGACGAAAAAGTCTTTCTTGTCATCGTCATTTTCCATATTGGTGTTGGAGCCAAAGAAATAAAAATAGAATAAAAAATAGGCAAGTAAGAAGAAATAGAAGATGAAAAAAAAAGTAAAAATAAAAATTTTAAAATATAACCACATAATGTTGAAATAATATTAATTTTAACACCTCATCTAAAAATTGTCAATTCAACATACCACACATTTTTCGTTAGTCAACTAACAATCAACTTAACTTCAGGGATCATTTATAACTATTTTCCAAACCTCAGGGACTAAAGTGTTTATTTTGAAACTTCAAAGACCAATTAAACATCAACTTCAAACTTGAGGGACCAAAAATGTATTTTGCCCTAAATTTTAAATGTTGTTTTTTTAATTTTATTTAATTCTATATACGATCTTAACTTCTTTCTGTTTATTTAATTTTTTAGATATTATCTTTAAAGTTTTAAACACACATTTTTATAATGTACCTGGGTAATTGATTTTTTTAAGGTAGAATACATAATATTTTTTTTTTTGAGTACATTAACAATTAAGGGTGGAGGGATTTGAAGGTAGAATACATAATATTTGTTGTAATTTAGATTTAGATTAATTTGAGGATAATTGTATTATCTTTTAGTCAAATTTTCAGTTGAGGGCATTTTGTTTTTGTAAATGTGTTTTTATCCATCAAATTATTTTTTCTAGGTAGATTAATCTACTATTTTTCTAATTAAAGAAGATATAGTTGTTGTTATTTTAAAATTTAGATTTGGATTACTTGATAATTGTATTATCTTTTTAATTAGATCTTCAATTGATGACATTTTTTTTCTTTCCCTTCATGATTGTATTTTTATCCATCAAACTTTTTTTCTAAATAAGGTAATTTATTATTTTCCTAGATTTCAATTAGTATGTATTTTTTATTGTAGAATATATAATTAGTGGTTGATTTAAGATATTGTAAAGAAAATCGGGTTGTTGTGATTTTAAAATTTAGATTTGGATTAATTCTAAGATAATTGTATTTATTATTCAGATTTTCGATTGAGGACATTTTTTACATCGTTTAGATATTATTCAAGTAAAATTTAAAATTAGAAAATTTTCAAAACGGCTATTTAAATTTGGTCATTTTTGTTAGGCCAGATTGAAAGATAATTGACATATTAGAATCTTTAAAAGTAGAAAAATTAGATAAATAGATAGGACGGAACATATACTTTAACTTCTTTGACTCGTCCAAATTCTCTTTGCCTTTAGATTTTGTCGAAGTTTGTTGTGAAGACTATGGACGTGAGGGTAGGGAAGTTTAGAACCTTCACCCATTTCTATACTTACAGGTTCAGGAGCAAGTATGTTGCACGTGGATGTTCAACCATGTGGTTCATAAATTCGACAACTAGGTATGCAGTGATAATAGCGTGTGACAGACAATGGTGATTCATGAATGGAATATGTATATTATTTCAAAATATAAAGAACATTATCATGTAACTAACGACGAGTGTGAGCAAAACCATCTAAGAATGTGAGGGGTAGATGTATCATTCAAACGATTTGCAACGCATCTCATTTAAGAACGAAACAACCTCATATGCCCAAACCTAGCACGAGTAAATAAAATAATCAATTGTAATGAACATTATATATAAAATAACTAAATAGATTAAAATTGTGCTAACCTAGAATGCTAAAGGGTTCACTTGCTTCAATCCTCGCTGCAGAAGGTCTATCTGAAATAGAACATGGGCATCGTCGTCTTCGAAGTTAAGGGTGGGAAATAACTTAGTAACAGATGCAACCCACTTTGTAATTATTACAAACTCGGTAATCCAATTCGGTAATCCAACTCGGGGCATTCTGGATGAGAGTGAGACATAGTCGACTCAATAAGCCAACCTTGACTTAACTTTCAACTGAGTCCAGGTCTTGAACAACGGGATCACATGGTTCTCAAATATGCACTTCGAGCTTCACCGTTCTCCGAATGTCTAACTTTTATCTATGGTTTTGAGGTTTGATTTTGCACCGGAGGGTTGATCGGCTTGTTGGAATGATTAGCTTGTGATCTACGACCACCCTTGCTTTCTGCTTTGTCAATCTGGTTAGCGCCCCTATCACGTAAGGCTTCGCTTTCTTTTTTTTATCTCGATAAATTATTATTTTAATAGGGGAGAATGAATATTCTAGTAAGCGTAGGGTGACCCAAAACTGTGATTACGAACAACCTGTGAAGGGATTCATGGGTAATAATTATATTCATTCTAGTAAGCGTAGGGTGACCCAAAACAGGTAATAATTATATTCATTCTAGTAAGCGTAGGGTGACCCAAAACTGTGATTACGAACAACTGTGAAGGGATTGATGGGTAATAATTATATCAAGGGACACAATATAATCCCATGGGCATTGATTATATCAATGGACACAATATATATAATCCCACAATTATATTGTGAGGAGAGTGCAACTACAACTCTATAGTAGAGTGACTTGTAATTAATGAATATTGGTTAACAGGATCAAAGAGTTTGACATGAACTAGGTCCATTAGGTTCCTCCATTAGCTCAACATGGTAATAAAGTTAGGAATGGTAATAAAGTTAGGAATGAAATTAAAGTGTTCAATTTCATATATGAGGTGTTATATCAATTATATGTGATATAATTGATATAATATATAGTTTTAATGTGAATTAGATTCACAAATTAACTATATATTAATGAGAGAATGAAGGAGAGATATGATGGTAATTTTCATCCTATTTCCCTATAAATAGTTGCATAAGATGCAACTTTGGAAAAGACAACAATCCTAGAGTTCTCTCATTTTGTGTGAGTTTGACATGAACTAGGTCCATTGACATGAACTAGGTCCATTAGGTTCCTCCATTGGCTCAACATGGTAATAAAGTTAGGAATGAAATTAAAGTGTTGATTTCATATATGAGGTGTTATATCAATTATATGTGATATAATTGATATAATATATAGTTTTAATGTGAATTAGATTCACAAATTAACTATATATTAATGAGAGAATGAAGGAGAGATATGATGGTAATTTTCATCCTATTTCCCTATAAATAGTTGCATAAGATGCAACTTTGGAAAAGACAACAACCCTAGAGTTCTCTCATTTTGTGTTGGAAGAGTTCCAAACACACTCCTCAAAGACCGCCACATCTCATCATCTCATATAAGGAACCCACCTTTCTCCTCACCGGAGAGAACAACGGAGAAGATCTAGTAACGGATCTTCACACGATTCGGGTTCGCGTTGCTGAGATCGTGATCATTGGAGAAGAAGTACGTGAAGAATGTGTTCTTCAAAGGTATGTTTATGTGTTGTCCTAATTAGATAAGTATGCTTAATCGTAGTTATTTAGTTCTTATTTTAGATCTATATAACAAAATCACGAACACGCGATTCACTATCGCTTTCGTTGCGGGAATCAATCCCTTCACTATTCCCCCAGTTATTAGGTCAAACTCACGCTTTCCGAACGACATCTTCTGACCCAACAATTTGAAACTCATAACGTTCACCCTACTCTCATTTACCTCCCTAAGAAGTATATAGTGAACCAATTGCCCATTAAACATTATATTTGCATCTAACAATGGGCCAAAATATGTTTGCCTAAACATTTTTAGTTGGGTCGAAGCGAGTTTATTTTTAATGTTCTTATTGGTTCTACCTAAGTGGGAACAACAAGTTAGGGCTACAGGAAAGTGATGGGAATTTTATCAACCAATTCTATTTTAAACCACCTACATAAGTACAAAATATACAAGTTTAATAAAAGAGAAACTAAATATGTAAATACAGGCTTAGTAGACCAAAAAAATCAAGTGTGGTTAAAACTGTAAATTTGTTCGATCAACTTCCAGTTTCCCGGCCAGTTTCCCGATAAGGTATTTTCCCGACTGGATTCCCCTACTGATTTCCCAGTTTCTCGGTAAGTATTGAGCAACAGGAATTCCAATCGGGAAAAAATCTCGGTGTAAAACGAGAATCCCGACCGAGATTCATCTTTTTCTTCGATACCCTCGATCCTAGAAATCACTATTCACAGTCAAATAAAACCCTAAAACTCAATCGAATACCCCAGAAAGCGTCGAAAACATGTTTAGAAGAGTTTTTGACCAAAAATTACCTTGAATCACGAAGAAATCTGTATCTCCACAATTAAACTCCAAAAACCTCCTAAACCCTAGAGAAAAAATCTTGAAAATACTAACCTCGCTAAATCCACAACAAATCAATCCAAGTGGTTCAAAACGAAAAACGTGAAAGTCGAAATCTACTTGTTGTTTGGGAGAGGAAGCAAAAAATGGGAAAGAAGGAAACGGGAACAACGAGAAACGGGAATTCGGGAAAAAAATGGGAAAGAGGAAAAAACATGAATGTTTAAAATCATGGGCAAAATAGTAATTTCACCTACCTAAGGGGGTCAAAAAAATTCAGAATTCAAATTGGGGCCCAATAATGCAAATACAAATTTCAAAAGAGTAAAAATTTGCAATTTTCCCAAATTAATTAGACAAGAAGGCGTCTAGTTGGGTAGTACCACCACATACTCTTTTTATTCACACTAAATTTAATACTAGTGAATCTCACATAATTTTTTTGTAGATCCGACATAATTTTAAAAAATGCTGATATGACAAGTAATAAACGATAGTAGGATGGAAAATTTTTCATACTACTAGAGTACCATAATTTTTTCCATCGTCCTGGGTTAATTTTGGACCCATCGAGCAGAACCAGTGAGGGGAAAACTCGTGGGAGAACTAAAAACCCCAAAAACAGAAAAATTATTGCAACTACACTAATAATTAGTTTTGAAATAGCCACAAAAAAAAAAGTCATAATTTCAATCAATTTTAGTCAACATATATCTTAATCTTAACTAGTTAAATTAGGCTTAATTTGATAAATACATTTTTTTTCTTTAATTTTGTAAGAATATAATTATTAAATAAAAGAAAAAATAATAATTTATACTTCTAAACTTGTCACACTATCAATTTTGATCTCAAACTTTTAATTTCTTAACCATAAAATTAATTAAATCATCTATTCAATTTTTGCTTTTCACCCACTAATTTTAACAAAAGGCAATATAAAAAATTCTATAACTAAATCATCTATTCAATTTTTGCTTTTAGAAGTGACGTTGCACCTTTGAAAACATGATGGTTGCTGTTTTGGTGTGAGCTTTGTTTTGTATTAGGTCATATGGTCCCACTCGATTCAATTATTAATACTAATGTAGTGTAGATTTTGTATAGACTATAGAGGACCACATTGAGGGGAGACCATGTTCTTATCGTTTTTTAAGCTCTACATTAAAACTAATTCAACCTCGTTTCATTTTGACGATTTTATTACATGTTTAAATTAAATTATATCCATCCATTTAAGAGAAAAATAATATTCTAAAAATGTGACTTTATATTAAAAAAATAATAATGAATATAAAAATATATCGTCAACTACCCTAACAATTTAAACTTAATTACTTAATTATAGGCCGGACATATCATATATAAAAACAAAAATTATCACGAAAATAGACTTTAATATCATGTAAAGAAAAACATTTTCAAGAAATCTGATAGAAAATTTTCAATAATAAATTTCATCTGACCTAAACTATTCGAATTATGTTTAATAATTTATCAATACATTAAAAAGTAGATACATTTTAATTATCGTTAATGTATTATTAAAAGATAAAAATTAAAAATTTATACATAAATTAAAAAAACATATATTACATTTTTGAAACTTACCATTATTATATTTTTAAGTTCGCCAACTGGAGCGTAATCTTTTTTTGCCATAAGTTTGAAGGGCATTTTTTTTAATATTGCAAGTTTCTAAACTTTTTAAAAAATACGGTAGTTTTTAAACTATTTTTTAATTTAGAATGATAGAGATTTTGTAAATTTTTTTATTATTTATTTCTTTTTTCAATTTTCTATTTTTTTTACTTTTTTTTTCTTTTCTTTCTTTCTTTATTTATTTTAAAATTATACATTACTTTAATTTTTTTTATGATAACTATCATTTTTAAATATTTTTAAATAGTTAATGTACACTGAAATATACCCCTTTATTGCCCAAGCCACTGGTAAAGATGGAAACTTCCATCTTATTTTAGAGATAATGTCTAAATTCAAATCCCCCACCACCAATTATTGATACTAAAAAAAAATAGAGATTTAACCTCTCAGAAAAAGGGGTATACCTTGATAAATTATTAAAGGTTAAACTTGAGTAATAATTCTATTCGACAACTTCTATTATTACTTTAAAAAATAATAATAATATAATTTTATTATTTCATGAATGGATAATATTAAACAAATTGAGTAGACAAAATTCCACCACGTTCGATTGGCCAAAGTTAATAAAGATAAAACACAAATGTCCCACAAATTTTAATAGGGCATCTTGAAAGCCTTTTCATATTTTATTAAAACCCAAAGGCCTTTTGTCTTGACCATATGTACAAAAACATTTGAAAAAAAAAGGGGGCACATCAAAATAGGACCAATTTTTCAATCATTCCCTCTTTACATCATATGCACAAGCAACAACCACCACCATTGGATGATGTTGATAGATTAGGGACCAATTCTATTAACAAAAATAAGTTTATTCACATGAATTTCAATTTAAATGTACGGATTGATATGTGACGAATAATCTCGGATCCCTGCTCCTTCCCATCCCATCCACTCCTCCCACATATCCCAATCGGGATCCTCCATTCCTCTCATCGGCTCATCGACCCCTTCGTCGTATGTCTCGTACGTCTCGATTGGCGTCGATATACCTCTTAAATTATTCATCACCATCTGTTTAACAAAAACATAAAATTATTAATAAGAAGTAAAAAAATTAGAGTGGTTTGAAACTTATAATATCATGGTTAGTCTGTAATAATTATAATAGTCTGTGTTTAGACGTTATTAGATTTTATTATAACTGTGGTCGATGATATATGCCTAAACTAATTTACCACGAAATAGATTTCAACTTATTAGACCAATTTTACCATATTGATTTGACTAATATGAAAAGGACACGATGACAAATAATTATAGCAAATTCAATATTAGAAGTATCAGGAGTCTATGAAACCGACATGAACCTAACCCACACACTCCCTTTCACACGATATAAATCAAATAAAAGAAGCCCAAAGAAACAGTCAAATTCAAATTATTTTGACCAAAAATTCATAATTCATAATTAGTTATTTTCCAAGCTGCTCAATTATTTTTAAACAAAAACGATTCCAATAATTGATCCGATTTTAATATATATATACTTTAATAGGAAAAAAAAAAAAGAAGAGAAGCATAATTAATTAGGGCTTCGATCGCGTACATCGTAAGCTTCATTGATTTGATGAAATTGCACGCCACAATTACTTCCTCTGCAAACGTCGGGATGATACTGAAAAAAATCGATCAAATTCAATCAATCAGACGAACAAATCCAGAAAGGAGAGAGAGAGAGGAGTCGAAGAGATCGAGAGAGAAATCGAACCTGAAGAGCGAGTTGACGGAAGGCTTTTTTGACCTCGGATTCAGAGGCGCCAGGGCGAATCCGAAGAGTCTGGTAAGGATCGACCGTAGAAGAAGAGGAATAAGAAGAACAAGAAACCCTAACTTGATTCGTCGAAGATCGATGATTCTTGTTCGGCCGATTTCGTTGGCGAATCCACGACGAGGATGAGGAAGAACCGGCCCGGCCGATGATTCCAGCAGTAGAGACGGACGCCATTAACAAGAAGAAGAAGAAGAAGAAGGATGATTTTGATAATGGATATTGGAGGAATTGGGAGAAGGGGAAAAGGGGGGAATAAATAGAAGGGGATTTTAGATTATAGATTCGGAGGGTGTGGAGAGGCGAGATCGTCGGTCCTTATCCAGTGGGCCGAATTCTAGAGAGAGAAGATGACGTGTCCCGTAGAGATGGAGTCGAGGAGAGAGAATCATGTTCTTATCTGTTATGTTTCTTTGTATAATTGGTCCTAGTCATCCTCAACTCACCTTTTCCCTATTTTTACCCTTTTCTTTTTGTCATGTTTCCATTCCAACTCTTTTTTTTTTAATCTTTTTACTTTTTACCAGGGGTTTGGTGGTAAATGAGGAGAGATGTCCACGGAATGGGGTGGAGTTCTTCTCCGTCTTCGTTCTGAATCATTTTGCAAAATTTTTCATTTAATTTTGTAGTACAACTCTCAAAAAAATTTGGATGTGAATTATTTTTCGTTTATAATTTTTATTTTTAAATTTAATTAAATAAAAATAAAATTTGAAATTTTTTATTTAAATTGGTAATTTTTAATAAGAGATTTCTATTTAATATATTTTTTTTGATTTTTTTCAAAAAATAAAATGATATTTAATAAAAAATTTAGAATCGTTGATATATTATATATATGAAGAAATCGAGGACCAGGAACAGAATCTCAGATGGAGAAATTATATATATATATATATATATATATAAAATTATTTATGAGGCTATTTAAATGTCATTCTAGTGATTGTAATGTTTGAATTTTGTCAACCAAATAATTAATTAAATATTATTTTTAGTAGACATAACATTTTATTTATGAATTTTGAATTGATCTGATAAATTTATAAAAAAGATAGATTAAAAGATAACATTTATATTAGTTTAGCTGATCAAATATATATTTTTTTTCAAAAATAGCTTAAAAATAAATAAATGAGAAATAATTGAGCAACATGAAAATTTTAAATGAGAATGAAAAAAAGAAAGATAAAACGAAAAAATAAAATCGTAGAAAAATTAAAGAAAATAATAACTATCTTGGTCAAGAAAATCTTAACTACAAGAAAACAAAAATCTATAAATAACAATCTAAAAATTAAGTTAAAAAAGAAAATAAAATAACTAACATGAAAATTTCATACCTGCAATCTAAAAAGAAAAAAATTAACTAAGATGGTTAACCAAATCATTAACCACCACACGTGACAATAATTTCTCCTAAACAAGGCGAGTCCTCACGAAATCTCTATCAATGAAGATTTTACTGCTGTAATTTTTATTTTATTATATATATATTAAAGATCTTATGTGATAACTGTTTAATTTTTTATTTTAAAAATTAAGATTATAAATACTACTTTCATCTATGACGTTTCTTATTTTATTCTCTAATTTTAACCTATATTTTTAAAAATAAAGTAAATATTCAAAAACTAAAAATAGTAGTTTTAAAAATTTTATTTTCGTTTTTAAAATTTAACTAAAATTTTTTTGATTTAAGAAAAATGAAACATAATGAGATTTGGAAAAATAATGATAACTTTTTTTTAAAAAAAATAAAAGATCAAATAATTATCAGTTTAAAATGTCAACAAATTCACTAGGTTTAGTACGATGGCCCGCCAGCTCGCTTGATTAGCTGAAGACCATCGTCACAGGGTAAATGTCATCATCTATTCTTTTGATTAATATTTTGTTGTTCATGTTTTCTTTTTTTGTTGTTACCAAAAAAAGAAAAATGATGAGGACATGGATAATAATAATAAAAAAATATTCATGTAAGAATGTGTGACTTTTTTTTTTTTTTGCTAATTTAAATATTTTAACAAATTTTTAGGACTATTTATTGACATTAATATTTTATCAATATTTTTATTGATATCTTTGTACAACTGAAGTCTCAATATTATTATTGACGACGATAATATAAAACTTTTTAATTTTCTAGAATTTGTTTATTCAATTAATGTATTGATATTGATAGTATTTTAAAAATGGGAAAGCTTTAATTTTTAAAGTCATTTTCACTTCTCTCTTTCCACGTATCTCAATGCATGACTCATTATCATTTTTTTCAATTGTAATTTTCATATTCTAATGATTATTTAGCGTTGAATTACTACTTGTTTAAATTTTAAAATGTATTTATCTTTATTCCATGTTATTGATATAGGTCGATGAAACATCCAACTTAATTATCGGTGAGGATAAATAATATTTATTTCTTCAAAGTCATAAACCAAACATTTAGGCCTCATTTGATTTTAGTTTTTGAAATTTATAATTGTTTTCTCGCTATTTTTCTACTATGGTGTTCATCTTTCCTACAATGGTTCCCACATTTCCCAAGTAAACACTTGAATTTTTAGCTAAAAATAAAAACAAATTTTTGAAAACACATCTAAAAAATAGATAAGAAAATATAAAAAACCATATGCGTAAGTACTATTTATAAGGTTAATTTAAAAAAACCAAAAATTAAAAATCAAATGGTTATCAAACGAGACATTATATTTTGTTAGTCATGACTTCAACTAGATCCACAATCAGAAACTCGACTAAGAAAATTGAAGATTTGACGTGGGCATTATATATGATTTCGTTCTCCAAGTGCTCTTGTTCGTACAATTCAGTCGTGTATTCTCCTAATTCTTTTTATAGATCATAATCTTTCCAATTTAGAAGAAAAATTTTATCTTTTGAAATTTTGTCCCTCTCTCTTGAGTTTTGTTTTGTCTTATGTTAAATGAGGAAGTTCCTGACTTTCTTCAGTGGAGTTGTTTAAGACGTTGAATGAATTATAATAACATAGATTATAATAGTATGTGAGTTATAATAATTTGTAGAGTTATATAATTTGTGTTTAGGATATATAGTTATTTAGTCTAGATTATAATACTATGTGTTTGAGGTTCAAAGTTTTTCATAGACTATTAAAATATAGGTTATTATAACATCCACTTCTTATCCACCTAAATGAATTTTTTTAATAGAATTTATTAATTTAAAAAATGTGTAGGAAGTGGAAGTAATATATAATTGAAAAAGTAATAATTGATTTATCGATGAAATCTCCCCTCATATAAATTTCTAAAAATGATTTATCTCGAAAAAGAAAAAAGAGAGCGAAAAGACAATTTATGAGTTATCCATTGACAATTAAATGTTTCTCTTTTTTCTTTTTCAAGTTCCCGATTGATTAATGTTTTAGATTTATATAGATAAGTGGAATTTAATGAAAATCTGTAACGGAATTGGATAAATTAAAGATTGTCGGTTGGTGGTATTATCAAATTAAGGTTTATTTATTTATTTATTTTATTTTTGAGGAATTTATCAAATTAAGGTGGATGATTATGGATGGGATCTTGTGATTATCCTAATTCCTAAACACGATTAGGCATTTAATCCTTCTCATTAACACTCCCACTTTCTAAAAATAATTATTTCATTTATTTTTCTTTCAAAAATAAATAAATTATTGGTGGTCATCACCACCATCACCTATTAAAAGTTGAGCAAAGATTCAAAACTTGTATTGTAATTTCTCTTTTATATATTTATTATTTTTTAAAGTATAATAAGGAATTGGAGAATCGAACCACCTATCTCTTCATCATTAATACTTTTGATATCTAACTTTGGCTTCTTTCATACATTTACTAGGTCTAAAATAAATTATTAGCCACATTGTTAACCATCTTCCCCATTAATTTTCCATTGAGAGTAAGGACGTATTTAATTTTTTTAGTTTGACCATTGAAAAATAAAAGATTGGTACATGAACTTAAATATCTTATCCACTCAATTTTTGACAATAAGAAAATATATTAAATTACAAGTTTAGTCCATAAACTTTTAAGCTTGTATTTAAAAATATTTAATGGGCTTTATGAACTCTTTTATGTTTAATGGGTCCCTAATATATTTACATTTTTTTAAAAAAAAATTAATCGACGTATTTAGATATACAATAAGATCTTAAATTTAAACTTCTTTTTTAGTACATCAACATTTAGGGGTGGGAGGATTCAAATGGCGGCGACCTTTCCACAGTTTTACTTAATGCAGGTTGAAATTTACGTTTTTGTTGTGTCTAGCATGTCTACAAATTTTACAGAACGTCAAATAAGTCAATAACCTATTTCTAAAAAAAATTAAAAACTTAAAAACTTATTAATACAAAATTAAAATTTAAGAACTTATTAGAAAATTTTCAAACTCAATGACTTATGGGGTTGCACACAATTTAAAGTTTAGAAACCTATATGTTGAAGAATCTATTAGACACAAACCTAAAAGTTTGAGAATTAAACATGTACTTTAACCTAGTTTAATCCCTCAAGTTTGAGGCACATGTCTATTTGGTTCCTAAATTTTTAAAATTACAAATTTAATCCTTGAAGTTTTGTTTTTGTTTTTTTTAAAACATTCACAGATCTACTAAACACAATATTTAAATTTTAGAATCCTATTAGACATGAAATTCAAATTTATGTTTAATAAATGAATGATTTTTTAAAATTTATAAAAAATTTTAGGACTTGTTAGATACAAATCTCAAAATTCGAGAATAAAATCTATAATTTAACCCTAAAAAATATAAGTAGATCGGTTGAACGATTTTTAGTTTAATGTTGGTTAAAATATCATTTTAATTCTTATACTTTTAGTTTTATTATTTTTCAATCTATACTTTTAAATTATTAATTTTAGTTCTTCTACCATCAATCAAGCTTAAAATTTATCATTTGAAATTATTTTTTATAAAAAAAATTGATTAAATAATAATAATAATTTTAATATAAAAAAATCACAATGTAAAATTTTTAAAATTTATATAGAAAATATTTTTTTAATGAAAAATTAACCAATGATAGAGGCTAATTTAAAACTTGGACTAATGGTCGAAACATAATTATTTGTTTTCTGTGTCAAAGCAAAGAACCGTCGAAATGGAAAAGTAAACTTAATGGATAAAGGATAAAACGTGGCGGCCATGAAGACACGTGGCGTACGGCACACTTTTTAATGTTCTGAAAGGAAAGGCCAGACACGTCATCACGCATTCAAATCTCGTGCTATATCAGACTTAAAAAAAAAGAGATAATGTGTTAAAAAAAAAAAAGATAAAATAAAAGATAAATGTGTTTTCTTTTTTTAAAGTAATTTAATAATGTCACTGCTGTTATTCAGAGTTTGAAACTGAAACGGTCAGGTTGGATTCCTTTTCGCATCGTAACCGCGTATGAAAACGCACCGTTTTGAATGAGTAAGCACGATCCAGCCTTGGGATACGAGAGTCTAAAATAAATGAATGCAACCGTGTATCATTTGCAACTTGTAATTTGAATTTCAACTGTTATATTCGCCTACTAATTTTGAATAAAATAAAATATAATTATTCTCCCATTTGAGTGTTTAGTAAATAAACTTTTGGCTCATTCCTACTTAAGTCAAATTTGATTATGAATTTGTCAAGTTAAAATATATTTATTTTCGTTTTCTAGGGATTTACTTAGAGTACATGGTATAGTAAACTGTATTATAATAATCTATAAATTATAATAATTTGTGGAATTATACAATCTGTAATTAAAATGAAAAGTTATTTAGTTTGAGTTATAATAGTTTATATTTGAAATGTTTAATACTCCATAGACTATTATGACAGATGTTATTATAACTCACCAAGTAGTTTAAACAACTATTCAACTTTTAATTTCATCATATTGGACCAAAAACTTAAGTACGTGTTGAAATTTTTAGTATTGGTCCAATTATGTTAATTTGCCCACTAATTTCAATAAAACAAAAATATTCATAAACTCATTAATTTCAATAATATAAAATTTTATACAAAAATAAGTTTGACCAATGCATAAATTAACCATTAAATAATTTTTTTTCCAATTCATAAATTTCAATTTTAAAAAAAGTTATAATGTCGTTTTCTCTAGAATTTTATTAATTTCATATTATTTTCTCTATTTAGTCCTTAAACTTTTAAAATTATCTAATAAGACCCTAAAGTTTCAATTTTTCGTCCAAGAGATTCATGAAAATTTTGAAAATTTTAAAAATTAATTGATGTATTAAATATAAATTTGAATTTTATATCCGAATGAAATCATAAATTTTTAATTCTGTATCTAGCATATTTGTGAATTTTAAAAAATTGGAACATTTAAAGACTAAATTTATAATTTTAGAACTTCAGGAATCAAATAGATACAACAATAACTAAATTTGTAATTTAACTATTTAGATATTTGGTAACATATTCAGAGAGTTTTCAAAATAGTAAAGTATTTTTTTAATTAATTACAATTATATTTAATAGTTATTATGTTTCATTTTTTATTTGACGGTAATTGACATATATTTCTTTTCTTACGGCCACAAGTTTAAATTTTTATATCGCATATTTGTTATATTAAAAAAAATTATACATAAAATTAAGATATTTTTTTGATTGAACTCAAAATAAATAAATAAATAAAATTGCGTCATATCATTAGTCTAATAAAATTATTTACATGTTATAATAAATTGAGTAAAAAATAATTTACACCCCTAAACTTTTGTTGTGGTATCAATATGAACTCTAAAATAGGTTCATAAACTTTCATTAGTATACTAATTTACATCGTTTTCAGATTTTATTTGAAAAACGTTAGTTTATACATGTGCAAACTTATAAATATATTAATTAAACTCTTGATTTTTTATAAGCGAATCAATTTAGACTCTCAATTTTACATAATTGACGATTTTCAAATAAAGAGTCCAAATTCATGAAGAAATTTATACCCGTGTGAGAATTGAAGCAAGGATGATTTTCAAATTGAGGTCTTAAATTGTTTCACTTATGAAATTTCATGGGTTTAATCAATAAAATTATAAGTTTGTACACGTGTAAACTAACATTTTTCAAATGGAAGCTAATAGAGGGTATAAATTGATGCACACATGAAAGTTAAGAGTTTAAATTGATACATTTATTAGTTTAGGGTATAAATGGATTTTTACTTTAATAATTCCCATGACTGTTAAATAATGAAATAAAAATCGATTTTGACCATAAACTTCATAGGTTGTATTAATTTTAACTCTCAACTTTCAATTTCGTCAATTTAAACTTCAAACATACATATTTTACCAACTTTAATTGCATCAATTTTAACCCTACACTTTTTATTTTATCAATTTAAATTTCAAACTTGAATAAGTGTATCAATTTACTCCATCGATTAAATTTCTGTTTCAACACTGTTAGAAAAAATTGCCACACATGCTCAAAGTCATGTGTTGTTGTATGATATGTACTTGTTTGTTATTTTTTTAAAAGAAGTTTATCAAAAAAATAATTAAATCATTCTAGATCGAATCACCACCATCATGAAAACTACAAACTTGACTCTCGAAAGTATGATCCACACAAAAAGAAATAGATTGATTTGTTCCCCTCACCTTTGGTGTCGATGCCAGTGACGACGAGTATAAAGAAGATCCAAACAATGACATCATAGAAGGCGACGACGACCATGGTGGTTTCGTAACTTCCATTGTGAAGAGTTTGAGCCGACTAAAATGCGAGAATGGAGAATGTAGTGGAGGACAAAGTGACACCCGTGAACATAATGAACCGGGCGTAGTTGACCTTGTTGGCTCCTTCAACATTCTTTACAAAGAATTAAAGTGACATCGATACTGGAGAGGAAGAAGATAAAAAATTTGATGAGGGTGATTCTAAAAATGTCATACGTTCGTTATAGCAGATGGATGACAAATAGACCTCAAGGTTGATGATACATTAAAGAAAAATATTGGCGACTAATTCAAAAATTGAAGTACTCCATTGACGAAAAAATAGGATGCAAATAATTTTTATTTCTACTAAAAGTCGATGGATGAAGTGGAATCTTGTCTTGCAATTAGAAACCCTTCAATTAATAAAATGAAACAAGTAGCAAAATCAGAGAAGATAAGACGTGAAAAAAAGTTATGTTTTAAAATTGGAAAACACATGACAAGTCTACTCCAATTTTCTTTAACCATTTTATTTTGGAGAATTGTAATGAGTAGAAAAAAAATATTAGGATATTTGTAAATCTAACCATGATTTTTTAGATTTGCAAATATCACTTTTTTTAAATCTATTTTTTCATTTTTTATTATTCCAATTTCACCATCATTGGTGTATCAATAGGATATCTAATATACTTAATATTTGATATATGAGTAGTATATCTAATACACTTTATATTTAATGTATCAGTCAACTAATATATACTTAAAACGAAGTATATTAGTAGATATTACTAATATACTACTGATACACTTCTTTTTAGATATATCAGCCAAATGATATACTTTATATATACTGTAGCATATCATGGATATTTTGCATATTCGATATGTCGTTGATATATGATGACGCTACAGACAAGTGCACGTGATTGAAGTAACAAATACTGGAATATTCCATAGTATCGAACCCACAGTGAACGAGTTTACAAGTCGGAAAACCAAGAAATGCTAGTGAAAATGCAAGTAAGGTAGCCGAGTGTTGCAAAAATGTTTTGGAAGGTTATCTATATATACTACTAAAAGTTCAAAGAAAATCAATGAATTACAAAGAAGGGAATTCAAGTGTTTTTGCCCATTCGGAGAAAAATGCTGCTGAAAATGATGCAACAATTGTGTCAACAATTCCAAATCTAAGTAAATCGGGTTCAATTCCTATTCGGTTTTGCTCCCAAATCCTTTAGGAAACTAAGCAATTAAACTTACATGTTTGTGCCTAATTGAGCTTTGATGGTTATCGCACACAACCCTTTTGATTTCGGAGTCTCGCCCTATGTATAGGGTCAAAGTTTTGGAGCTTATGTCTGAGTCCTTTCCTCCGTTGTTTTTAGGAGATCCACTGTACCTTGACCCTTTTAGTATCAAGTTCGAGCTTGTTGAACACGACCTAGCGGTTAGCTAAGGTTGCCCAAATTTATTCACAAAAACAAACTTCGATTCGGTTGCCAACACAACTACTTTGTTACTTTAAGCTAGATATCTCTCTTCTAGGGCATTCACAGTTGAATCCCTAAAGAGGATTTAACTCATGATTAAAACAAAAGAAAGCATGATTTTAGTTGCTGAAATATAAAAGAAAAACAGAAATGAAAACAAAGGGAAATAGATGAATCCGATAAAGACTATTATTATTGCATGCAAGGGCTCTCGGTTTTCTCCTTTTTATTTATGAACAAGTAAGGAAACCAAGCTTGATATTAAACTGAATGAATGAGAAGAAAAAGAAGAAAAGAACAGAAATTACAAGAAAAGAAAAACAGTAATTCAATTGAAGTAATACTTTCGAGCTTCCCCTTTTGCTTTATTTAAAGAAATACTTTGAAACTAAGTACAAGGTTACTGAATTGAAAGCAAAACAGAAACTTAATTGAAAATTAAAGTGCACATACGACAAGGAAAAACAGAAGAACAACAACGTTAAACCTCCATTGTTAATCGATTTTATCCACACTTGGGTTAGAAATTTTAATCTCCAATACTTTCGCCAATGAGGAATTAACCTAGGGTTATTACAACAAATAAAAAGAGTATAAAGCTGTTGGAAAAGAATGGAACTAGCTACTGTAAAGAGTACAAAACTTGAAGAAAAATATAAGGAAAACTGGAAGGAAAACGAAGATAACAAAGGAGAGAATCCGAGCCTTTGGTCTCCTCTTTGCCTCCCTTCAAATTCTAACTTTGTAGCCTTTTATAGATGATGCAAGTAGAGTTTTTCTCCAAGAATCCATATTTAATTCGTGGGTAATTGATTGAGTATAATTCAAGGTCATATTTTTTCCAAAAGTGAGTGAGAATCTCCCAAAATATTGCAATCTCGAGAATTGAGGCGTGTTGCTGCAATCTGAAATTTTTGCCAGCAACTTTGTCCAACAATTTGTCTGGCATTTTGGCTTGTTTGTCTGGCTATTTTGCTGGTTAAAATGCAACTGCAATTTCCCTGACATTTTTTTCTGCTATTATTTTCCTTCACAAAAACACACCAAATTAGCATATTTTCAATCATTTTCCCCCATTTCTTATTTTCCCCACATTTTAGCAAGCTTTAGAAATTTTACTCCCAAATGATAATTTTAGCTTGCCATATCATGAAAAATTGAATAAATTATACCAAAAAAATGACTAAGTATAGAGATAGATAATCCACATAAAATGAGGATTATCAATATACTTTATTTTAAGTATGTTCATTTCACTGATTTACTTAACATAGTATGTTAGTATATATATTTCATTTTAGGTACATATACTAAATATAAATTTATGTACTAGTCAAGTGTATCCATTAAATAAGTCTATTAACTGAAAACTAGTAAATATAAACTATTAATAAAGTAAATAATTAAAATAAAGTATATCAATAGTATATCAGTTATATACTTTATATTATGTATATCTCATAAGTGAATTACTGATATACTTTTGATAAACTTCATCTAAATAATTTAGCAGTGTATCAATTATATACTTTAGATAAGATATGTCATTGTTATATCAGCGGTATATAATTGATAGACTAATAACGAACTTTATATTGAAAAACATGCCGAAAATAAAATCAGTAGTGTATCAGTGATATATTTTATAATATATGTATATATCATATGTGACATATTTATATACTATTGATAAAACTCATATAAGTATACCAACATTTTATCGGTAATATACTTGATATTAGGTATATCACCAGTATATCACTAATAGGTTGCTGATATGCTTACAGAAAATATAGAGGTGACTTTTTGTGTTGTCCGTTTGGGTTGAGCTTTATTTTTTTTGCTATTTTTGAAAATTAAATAAACAACACACATGACTGTAATTTAAGTATTTTTTTCGTAACCCTTTAATTTTTTGTCTAAAAATAATAAATACATATATGTTATAGAACAATTTGTGATTTTGAACCTGCCGTGGGAAACTTTTTTAATGGAGATCGAAACGAAAACTTAATCGAATGTGTAAATTGATACATTTATTCAAATTTAAAGTTTAAATTGATGAAATTGATAGTTTAGAGTTAAAATTGATATAACACACTAAGTTTGGGATGAAAAATGAATTTTCTCTCCAAATTTATTTTCCATTTCAAATTCATTGTAAAAAAAAACGAACATAAGCCAACTTTAATTTTTATAAGCCATTTGAAAGTTAGATCTAAGAACGAAAAATAGAGTACTCAAAAAAAAAAACGAAAAATAGAGAATTATTTTCAAAGCGATAACTCCAAACAAATATCCCACGAATTATTATAGGTATTTATATATTTATTTTAATTAAAAAATATCGGACAAGTTGCACTAAAAAATTCATTAAAAAAATTTAATTGCACTTTCTTTTGGTTGAAAATTTCACAACCAAAAACTGAAAACCCAAGATATCTGTTGAAAGATATTTAAATGAAAATAGGATTTTTTGTTTTTTTTTTTTTTTTTGTTTCGTTTCGTTTTTTTTTTAAAAATAGAATGGATTAAATGGTTAGAATTGCATGGGTGTCAAAGTCAACAAGTCAAGTTGGAATTGGCAATTCGAAAATTAGATATTTATTACGTGGTAATGACATTTAAATTGGCTATATCCAAACGTTGACGTTTTAATATTTTAACACTTCGAAAAATACTCCAATTTTCAGATATTTTTTCTATTGGCTGCCGCACACAGATTATATTTTTAATATTTTCCTAAATATTATGGTTCTTTTAACAACTGTCATTGAAATTAGCTTTAAAAAAAAATTGTACAATTGTCATTAAAAAATATAAGAATTTGGAGACATATAATAAGGGATCAAATAAATTAAACATAATAAAAATTTAATGACTAAAAGTGAAATTTAATTTTAAGCGACATATTGTGTTTAGTGGACTAATTTTATTTGGGTACTTCTTTTTGATGCAGTCTCCACTGTTTAATTTTTTTTTAATTTAGTCACTCATATCTTAATTTTCATTCATTTAGGTGAATGTTATAATTGATTAGCATAATATTATATATGTTTAGAGAATCGAGAATTTCAGAAGAAAAAAATCATCTAAAACATTCAAAATGTCTTCAAAATTCTTAGAGAATGATTTTTTTTTTTATCTTCTAGAATTTCACTAATTTACTAAGTAGTATGTTTTGTAGATTTATCACCAACATGATGGGTTACATTAAAAAAAATATATAACATAAGGGACTAAATTGTCTTAAAAATTAGAGACCAAATTTAAAAAGAAACCAAAACATATATGTAGCCTAAATTTCATCATGTTTTTATTAAAGTGCAATTTATTAAAAATATAGTATTTTCATCAAAATTCATTTTCTTTTCCCATATTTTCTAATAAATAAATTAAGAAATAGTACCCACAAATAATTATCACAATATTTATCATATGTATTACGACCTATTATAAGACGTTGACGTCTCAGGTATAAAAATTGTCGTAACATTTAATGCACATGTATTATGACTTAATCGATGATGATGTTTCATGTATAGAAATTCATATTATATATCATAAAACTTAAATAATATATAGTAATTATGATTATATTATTATATAGTAATTATGATTATATTGGATTCATGATTTAATAAACAGTTGAATGTTTGCTTGATAAAGGTATTGTATTTGTTAACTTTAGCATCGTTTATTTGGTTAAGGTATTAGTATTATACCCTTGAACAATAGGGTAGAGATTTAAATTCCAACCTTACCTAAAAAAAAGATGTGTTATGCTTACCATTTTTCACCTTTTATTTTTTACTTTTGAGAAACAAAATTATGGATCTGTGATTTTTTTTCGTAATTTTATTATTAAGAGACTTTTTTTATATAAATTAAATAAACACTAACTTGGTTTTAATTTTGCATAGAACACCAAAGATATATCAACTAAAATGTCCTGGTAGGATTGTTTATTTACATTTCACTCAAACTTAAAAGCCTTTTTTAGATGAACTAGTTGTATACTATGTACGTAATTACACTTGGTTTATCGAGTTCAACAATTAAATCATATGTTTTCCTCTTTTCTTTTAATTCAATTATATAAAATTTTATACATATTTTATACTATTAGAAAGAAAGAGATGATAGATAATTTTAGAATAAAAACAGAATGTATATAGTCTATAATAAATGAAAAAGTATCGAAATGTAACAATAAAAAAGTTCATTATTTCATAATCCAAATATCATTAATTATCAAACTTTTATAAGTTTTCTATTTTTCTTTTCAACCCAGTGCTCATTCTTTTTGTTTAACTTATCATCCGTTTCATTTATACTTTATCCCTTACAACATCAAAACTCATCCAATCTCTCTTTATATTTCTAAGATTTTAAATATTGACCTCTACTTTTATTGAAATTTAGAATGAATTATTATGTTAAATTAATTACTAATAAGTAAAATTTCATATTTTTAAAACAGCATTCATTTTAAATAATATAGTATAGATTAAAAAATAAAAAAAATGAAGAGAAGAATTAGGGGTTAGAAAAGCATGGTTATATGATACGACGAAAATAAACTCTTCAAATAATTTATAATAAAAAATAATAGAAAAATTAATGCCCGTTTCTAATTTTTATTTATTAGAATAGTAATGATTAAAAAGAGGAAAATTAATAGTATAAAAAAATTGTGACAAAAAAAATAGAAAGAATCAAAAGAGATTTTATATATAAAGTTAATTTAAGATTAAAAACTAAAAATTTAAAAACGCGTATCTAAAATCATTCATTTCAATAAATTTTAATGATATTTTGACTTAATATCTGTTGTGAATGTATTATTGTGAATGTAACTATAAATTATAATGAAAGCACAAATATGACATACAAAATTAATTAAACATCAACTTGATAAATACAAAATAAATTCTTATTCAAGCGTTAAACTTAACACTAATCCTAAAAGATATATGAAAATTTTAAAAGTTAGAGGCACTTTTCATTTCTAAACTTTTTTCTTCCACACATACTTTGATTAAATACTTCAAAGCTACATAAAAAAAAAAAAAAAAATTGCAATGGTGTAACTTCTATTATAGCAAAAAATAAAATAAAAATATTTATTATTCATTTTCAACAGAATCTATGTATAAGGAGTGTGGAAAAAATAAATACAAACTAACAAAATATAACAAAAAAAAAGTTACAATTTTTTCAAATCGATCCTCATCAAATTCAACTTTTACTCTCGATATTTATAGATTACAAACACAATCTATGAAGAGGATTTTTTTTAATATGCATTGAGAAATCCTTAGATATTTCTTTATTTTAAGAAAAATATTTCATAATAATTTTATAGATTCTAAAAAATACATATGTTAAAAAATATTTATTTTTCATTTTTAAACATATATTAAATTTTTTTAAATATTAGTTTACTTTCATAATAATTTGATAGATCCTCGGAAATACGTATATTAAATATTTGTTCTTAAATTTTTATATATACATTAAAAATTTGTAAATATTAGTTTATTTTTCAAAGAATCTTTAAAAATAATTTGATTGATTAACGAAAATATATACGGTGAAAATATTTTTTTATCGAAAATATATAGGGTGAAAATATTTTTACTTGTTCTTAAATTTTGAAATTATAATAAAAATCTTCAAATATTAATTTACTTCAATAATAATTTGATAGATTCTCCAAAATACATATATTCACAGATATTTGTCCTTAAATTTTTAAATATGAATTAAAAATATTTAAATATTAATTTATTTTAAGAATAGTCTTTCCTAATAGTTTTATAGATTCTTGCAAATACATATATTCAATTTTTTTTAAAATTATTAAAAATTAGTCTTTCATAATAATTTTATTGATTCTCGAAAATACATATATTAATTTTTTTATTTTTGTAATAAATTAAAAAAATAATAACAAAAATAAAAAGTTTTATATATGTATTTTTGAGAATCAATTATTTAATAATATTTTTAAAAAAAATTAATAACAAAAATGAAAATAATATTTTTGAATATATGTATTTTCAAGAATCTATAAAATTATTATGAAAGACTATTCTTAAAATAAATTAATATTGAAAGATTTTTAATTCATATTTAAAAATTTAAGGACAAATATCTGTGAATATATGCATTTTCGAGAATCTATTAAATTATTATGAAATAAATTAATTTTTGAAGATTTTTAATATATATTTTAAAATTTAAGATTTTCTCTTCTACCCTTAAAATAAAGGTTTTACAATCTCTAAACATATAGTTCCTAATTGGAATAAAGATTTTCAAAAAGTCATCGATCATTAACTAACCGTTAATGGGCTTTTTATCGTTTGATAGATGTCTATCAGCGATAAAGTGATGAACTTATCGATTGTCAGTTGTCACATCAACGTATTGTTTGATAGTTATACCATCTGTTAACTCTTATTGTTTGTTGTGTGGTCTGGAATTTTTTCTCATCGGATGCCAAAGTCGCTTGTGTTAAGTAGTATTGATATTAAACTTTTAAACGATCATGACGTATTCGATAAGTATGAATAGTATGATATAATGACCAGATTTATATTGGCATTCATATCAAAACTAATTGTCCGAAAATTACATCATGGTAAAAATGGTGAAAAATTACAAAGGTTTCTTGAGTGCTTGTGTCGGCGAAGACGCTTTTAGCTCCACGGTCTTCTTGGTTGACGTTTAACAATTGGAGTAATGCATTCATGTCAGCATCTATCGAACTATTCAGAATGATTCCCGATTGTTCGGATTACACATAAAGTAGTTATCGCTCCGAAGTCAATTACTTGAAGGCCCGTGAAACAAGTATCGTTAATATGGTATTAAAGGATATCTTGTATTTTGATCTTGCTAAAGTTAAAACAAGCCAGCATCAAAGCAATGACGTGGCGTTAGTTAATAACATCATATTGCTATGTTTTTTTCTTTTAATATTTCTAATTTTCTAAAGTATTAATATTAATATTAACATTTTCAGAAAATGAAAAGGAAAATGCCTACGATGAGCAGAGAAAGGAGGGGGTAGTGTTTGGGTCAGAGAAAAAATTCTTGTAATGTAAACTAAAAAAATGAAAGAATTTTGTTTAATATTTTCTTAATTTTGAGAGTGTGTAAGCGGAAGTTTGGTGAAGTGCGAGCATTTGGAGTGTCAAATTCCTCTCTCAAATTAGCACCAAACTGAATCATTTACTTTTTATTTTCTAATTTGTTTTCTTGAAAAGGAAGAAAGAAGAAATCACAGAAGAAAAAAATAAATAGATTTAAACCCGAGGTATATTAGGAATTATGAAAATAATTTAAAGATTTTTGCCATATTGCAATTATTTTAAAATATTCTTTATGTCTATGAATAGTAAAATCAACCTTACCACCCATTACAAATTCTCTTTTTTAATAATAATTTAAAAATTAATAGCAAAACGAAAGACCTTTATTACAGAGGGTAAGAAGAGAAAATCTTTCCATTAAGAATGTAATAGTGATTTTCAAATTAAGAATGAAATGAAAGGAAATCAAAGATTTCTCCAGCCAATATGATTTTATATTAGGGCGTTTGGATGTGAGTTGGAGTTAGGTTAATGCGAGTTGTTTTTGTGGTGAGTTCCGAAATCGATGTTTGGTTTGCGAGTTGAGTTAGGTTAGTGGAAAGTGGGTGTTTAGTTTTGCGAGTTGAGTTATTATGCTCCAGTTATGGAGATATACGATGCGGTTTTGTAAAAGTGAATAAGTCACGATTTTTGTGACTTTTAGTTACTTTTTTGTTTCACAAATCAATTGCAAACATATTTGTTTACAATTTCAAAACTTCATTATGAGATCAATTACAAATTTACAATATATATTACCATTTTAAGATATGAGATATTTAGAGCAATCACGAATATTGAGATTGATATCAATTTTTATTTACTCCCACAAAAATCATTTTATCTTATGTAAAAAGTGAAAGCTCTGATTTTTTTTTTGTGACTTTCCTTACTTTGTTTCCACAATAATTAATCTGAAAGCGTTGTCCTGATTTCAAAACTGATTATGTGATCGATTATAAAATTACGTATATATTTACATTTGCGAATGTATGTTAGGGTATTTGCGAAAGTAATGGATATTGGGTTTGTCTCGATATTTATTTTAAATGATTTATTATTTGTTTTCTTTCTTGATGAGCACATTACATTTTATGAACATGTTCACCCATGCTTTTATTTTTAATTTAGTACCAGGTCTTAATTTAGTATTAATACTTTGCCTATGAAAGTGAAGAGTGTTTATTTAAGAAATTTGTCTAAACACGTGTTAATACATGGACATCTTTATAATGGAATAAATAGTTTACTTGTGAAGATGTTAAAATATGTCGACATACTTAAATATTTTATGTCGCCAACAAGTTGTATATCTATGAAAATATTGAATATGTCGTAGTGTAAAATGGCGTCATTATGCCACCGGGAATTTTCGGTGTAGGCAATGTTGGCAAAGTAACGTCCTAGGAAATTTTAGTTTGAAGAAATTAGGGTTAAAGTACGATTGGTATCGACATGGGTCTTGGTCTGCATCTTCATATACATCGTGTACTTGATCCTTATAACCTCTGCGGGAAGTCTAGTTAAAGTTATTTTGAGTTGCTTGTATGTTGACACTTGTTATGCTATGCTTTTAACTTCTTTTGTTCTTTACCAAATGTAGTTTTATAGTTTAGTTTGAATTATGACTCGAAGATGTGATCGTTTATGCAAGTTCACTTAAGCTTTTCGAGGGCCGAAGTTTTTCTTAGATGGAGTATTTTAACAACATTGTAAAAGTAAAATTAGATGCTTTAATTGTATTTGTTTTAGAATTTGAATCTTTGGATAATCGAGAACAGATTAGAAGAGAAATGGTGTTTCAAAAAGAGTTTAAAAAGGATTAAAGTTCTGTTTGTTTGATTTGCTTTCAAAGTTAGAATTAAACGTTACAAAGGATTAAGACTTTTTGATCACAATTTTAAACTAGGTTTTAGCAAGCTTAAAAACCTGCCCAAAATATATATCTCTTCTTCTTTTACCGCTTTCTTCCATCTAGGACGTTGTTAAGGCTGTGAGACGATCGTCGGAGAAAGTTCTTAGGATCAGCCCGTGAAAGGAAAATGCAAATGCCAGTTGGAGTTAATAACTTTCGGCTTCATGGGGACTGGATTATTAAATCATTTGATTATAATTGTTGATGAAATAAGCGAGGAGTTGAGTTGTGCTTAAGCTCAGCTCAACTTACGGCTAATGGCCAAAACCTTTTACATATAGTTTGGTGTGTGCTCAATCTCACTATGCATATGTGGCCAACACAAAGTGCATCATTGAACCAACAAAATCATATGAAGCCATGAAATTCTTACCAAGACCATGATAGTTTCTTAGCATATATTGTACATGTGTGCAAGTTACATGGAAGATAAACCAATAATGAGCTAAAGAAAATTGGATCTCAATCGATGCTCAATTTGGAGAGTGCATAGAGACTAAGGCGGTATTATAACATCTTCGTATTAATTTGTAGTATTTATGAGCGATTGCCGGTTAATGTCGTAAAGTATTTACAATTAATAGGTAGCGGATGCCGATGCTATCATTGCCCTTGCTCGTCAGATCTTGTCGTTGAGATTGTGAGTGCAGGTCTCGTCAGGACCTTGGATGGCTGGAGGTGATGTCATAGTCGGAGTTATACCGAGAGGTGATCGTTGCAGAGCATAGTGGAAAGCTGAAAATTCGAACTCACTACCTTATGTGCACATTAGAGATTGTCTTTCTTATTTCAACATGATGGATTTATGATTTTGTTGATTTTACCTCAACGGTCTAAATCTTTTAATGGAACACCTTTCACCTCATTCAACATTTACAATTTAGTATGAGCTTAATGTAAACACTAAATCACTTGCTTGATTGTTTGTTAAAAAAGTACATAGCTTTCAATCTCCCAAAGCGATTACTAATGGAAAAAGTCTAACCTACCACACAAGTAGGGTGTACATAAATCCGGAGTTAGTTTGGATTAGAAGAATTTTGGACCAACCAAAGTTAGAAGTTGTGTTTCTTCTTTCAAGTAGCCATATTCACGAAGTAACTTGGCTGACAGACATTTAATGTTCGGGTTGGGTTGGATTAAATCACCGAATAATTTTTTTATTTTTATAATGTTTTAAATTCTTTAAAATATTTTTTGTGATATCTATCAGCGATAGAAAATGATATCATCGATAATAGTTATTACGATAGACTTGCCATAGTTGTCACATCTATTACCTGTACTCATAACTTTTCTATTATCTATTAGACTTATTGTTTCTATCAGAAACACATGCGTTTAATACATCATTTAATAGAGTGATAAACTCTTATCATTTATTAATGATTGATAGAAATTAAAGAAAAGTGATAGACTACTATCGGAAACTCTATCGGTGATGGTTATGCGATGAAACTATCTATCTATTACTGTGCTGCATGCTTTCTATTAGACTTAACTTGTTATCCAGTTGTTCAAACATTTTCTCTTTCATCGAGAATAGTATCATTTTAATAATCAAAGTATACTTCATATCTTGGTAAAAGTCTTCTAGGATAGTTTCATACCGCTATTGATCAATGCACTATCTTACAAAAACATAAAACCACATTATTATTTTTGTGGTGGTCTCATAATTTTCTTCGATGCCAAAGTTTGTTCATAGTTTATATTAAACTTTGAATTCTTCAACAAATATTAAATTATTGTAGTATGAATAGTTCCTTTATGATAACAATAATATCGAAAAGATCTTGAAAAATTCTTCTAAAACGACAAAAATTTCATGGTAAACTTAGGTGAAAATTACGGTTGTTTGATCGGTTGGAAGAATCAAACGCAAGACCTTTAATTTCTTCTTGTTGACGCTTAAACTAACAGAGGTAGATTCATGTCAACATCTATCGAGGTACATGCATCAACATCTCCCAATCGAACTATACATGATTCCCAATCACACTTAAGTTGTCACATCACCACACTAATATGCACTAAGGGAGCAGCAACTTTTCAAACAAGTGTAATCATTTGATTTGGTGAAGTGCCACTCAACTGTTGTTAAGTGTCAACTTGTATTTTGATCAAAACATTCAAACAACTTGATGGGCCAACATCCCTGCATTGCAATTTTTTTCTTTTTAATTTTTTCTCTAAAGAATTAAGGGTTAATATTAAGATTTTCCGAGAAAATGAAAATGCTACGATAAAAGATTACGATAGGCGTAAACCAAAATTAATTAGATTAAACTAAACGAAATGAGAATTAAATATTTTCTTAATTTTGTGAAAGTTTGGTGAAGCCACAAGGTAAGTCGAGTATTTCTCTCTCAAATTCTTTTTTAAACAATTTTTATTATTTCCTAATTTTTTAAGGGTAGAAATCAAAAGATTAGAAATTCTTAAAATAAGGAAACAATTAAGAATAGATTTTGTAAACCAAGGGTATAATTAGAATATATGATAATTTAAAGATTTTTGCCATAATCTTGATCAATGTATTTTAAAATATTGCTTATTCATTAAGAAATCTCGAAAATTACAATTGAGTTGAGTTGAGTTGCTCTAGTTGTTACAAATTCCTTTTTTTTAATAATAATTTTTGCGATTAAAATTTAGAGTTTAATAAAATTGTTTGAGTTGAGTATTATGTCAAAGAGAAAATCGATGCGCTTATTGTAAAATCAATATATTTTGTTTTTCCAAATTACAAATGACTCAAAGATTATTCCGATTTATTACAATATTTGTTTTATTTTGTCATATGGTCGTTGACTAAATCAAATTTGATAGAAGATTTTGGTGAGTCAAAGTCAAAGTCTTTGTGCTTAAAGTTGAAGTTTTCGTGTCGACTTCATACTTGTATCGAAGCAGCTATCACAACAAATGTACAGTGAATAACGAACACATTTTCTGAAATATTTTCAGAAACGCATTTTTTTGTTTCAAAAAGGTGTTTCATCATAAAACAATCATATTTTTTGTATTTACAATTTATGCAATGCCCACATTGGGTCAATTACAGCACGCCTTTCTCACCAACTCAAAGAGTATCAAGAAGTACACTTAACATCAACAGAGGAATCCTAATTTTGGTCGCGACTTTTTTAATATTTAATGTGCGAAGATTTTTTTGTGACTTTCACTTTGTTTTCACAATTGTCAAATTAATGTTGTCTAATTTCAAAATATTCTGTGATCTAATTATTGAAATTACAATCTAACCATGTATTAGGTGTATTACCAAAATCGTCTTAGTAGCGCCATTAAATGGGGTATGAGTGCAATAGTTGCCAATAATTTTAGACTTTTCCAAAAAATTCAATTTAGAACTGCGTTTACTCTTCAATATGTTTATTCAGCTTTTTTATGATGGAGCAGCATCTTTTGGGTATCGCTACACTGTCTTATTTAGTATTAATACGCTGCCTATGAAGATCGAAGAGTGTTTAAAATTTAAATTTGGACACATGCATTTGTCTATGACAGGAATAAATTCTCTGTTTAACTTGTAAGATGTTAAAAAATGTAACATACTTAATAGAGATTTAGATTATGTTGATAGTCATATTAGATAATGTCTACGATATGGGTCATTACGTGATTTGCTTAACGCCCCTCCCTTGGTCGTTATTTGAAAAATTATGGATTGTAAAAAGTCTGTTATACATAGGATGGGTCTTAAATTCCTCGATAGCAAGAATTACATTAAAGCAATTCATTAAACAAAGTCTTTAAAGTTAGTTATGCTATGCTTTTAACTTTTTGTAATCTTGCTGGGCCAAATGTAGTTTATATGTTTATGTTTAGATTATGACAAAAACACTTCTTTCTCTCCTTTCTTCGCTGTAGTATTTCTAAATTAGGGATGCAAGATTTCTATTCATCGTTAAAAGGATCATTCAACACTTTAGAAAAAGTTTTTTAGAGTATGCAAAGACGGTTGAAATGGTTAAAATTTGGATGTTCAATTGCTATCTTTAAATTTCTTTGGATAGTAACAGATTATTAGAAAATATTATTTTTGTCTATTTAAATAAAAGTGAGAGTTCTGTTCTAAATAAACTTAACCAGACTTTTGGTCTACAAATAAGTTTTAGCTTCAAAACTCTCCTCATCTCTTCTTATTAAATATTATTCAAAATCTCGCCGGAATCTAACACATGTGGCCACAAAAAGTTGCTGGACGCGGAAAGATCAACCTGAAATCTAACTCTGCCGATGGGCTGTCTCTTCTCACGGGCAACCTTACGTGGGGTTTAGTTGCCAAGTCACCGTTATAAAAATATTCTTAAAATAAAGATTAATTAAAGAAGCTTTGAATTTGAATCTTACCCAAAACTTGATGATGCTGATGAACAGGAAGAGAGTTGATTGAGTGGTTGGAATTTGAAACAACAACAGATCCATATGTCAAAGAAGATTTAAGAATTGTAATTTCAGGGCTGGTTCAAATCCAAACAAAGTTTGAAAAGTGCAAATCATAAACCAGAGAAATTCTTACCAAGAGAGGCATGCATAGTACTCCCATCTTAGCATTTGTCTATGTCCAAACTTCTTCACAGGAAGGATAGCCGGAATTCCAATGCCATTAGGTCAAGAGTAGGGTTATAGACAAGCTATCGAAATATTCATAGAGAGTGCAAGACTAAAGATGTGGCAATCTTCAACTATTGAATTGTAAATGCATTTATATTAGTATGAAAATTATGTCAATATATATATTATATACTCCAGGTGGCAACGGACTCTCGGCCTTCTATGCGTTGTAATGGAGATTGACAGTGGGTCTTTTGAGGACTGATGAGTGTAGTATTCTTTTCTTGTTTGTTAAACCTTAGTGAGATTATGACTTTAGGTACATATTCTGATGACTTTATGATTATTGTTGATTCTTACCCAATGGCTTTTGGAGTTTTTTTTTTCTTTCCTTTCCACCTCATGCATTACTTTGAGTCTCTGTAAAGGTCTGGCCGTTAGATGGGAAAAGACATTAGTTGCTTTTGTACGCACTTGTTTGTCGTTGCTTAAAAGTACATAGCTTTCAAGGCGACCCATCTCCAGTTTAAATTATAATAATCTCGAATAAATAGCCAGTAGGGTGATAAAGTAATTTTGGAGTTTGATGATAGATTTAAACCCCAAGCATGGTGGTTATTTCTTCAACTCAATTATAATATATATTTTCATTATGCTTAGTCATTGATTATTATAATCCGAAATTATATAATATTTCCATTTAAAATATTTAATTATTCACATTGAAAATCAAAAATCATAAATCTCATTCAAATATATTCACAATTTGTTAAAAAAACATAAGAAATACAAATAATTTATAGCTTTGTCATTTATAAGTATCATTTCAAAATTAATAATGGATAAACCTTTTACCACAATATTATAATTGTTGAGAAGAACTTTTCGACCAATTAGGCCAAATTTCTAACCCAACCCAAACAAAAAATTCAAATTAAAACGGTTAAACTTTGGGTCAGTCAACCTGACAAAAAGTAGAGCCAAAAACCCTATATTTGGACAATAAACCTAGAACTAAACTGAATTCTCAAATTCCCACACAAAATTAAACAAAAACCCTTTTCGGTAATGGGTCTCACCCAACCCTTTTGTATGACTGGGTAATTTATGTTTATTCTTGTCAATCTACACAAATAGATTATCATTCATTTTACATTAGTTTAACTCATATAATCTTAATTCTATTTATCATACTAAACTTTCAACTACACTCTATTATATTTGAATATTCAATATGTCTTTCAAATTTTAACTTCAATAAAGTTGCCATTCATAACGGTAAAATCTAACATTTTTCCAACAACTTGCTCCTTCACTCAATAGTCAACAACATATTGTGGTGGAAAGAAAAAACATGATAACAAATAATTCATTGTTCGGATAAGTTTATCTCCAATTATTATTTTGGATTCGTAAATGTATTTGAGAGATCCTAAATGTTGTGGGCTGCCAAAGAATCTGATTCCTACTTGTAAGTTGTAATTAATCACCATATCATTTAAACAATATTGTGTGCTAAATATACCTTTCTCACTAATTATATTTTAAACTTCACTCTCTCTTTCACCTTTTTTTTTTCTTTTCTATTCATTCTTCCTTTAAAGATCTAAAGAGATCTTCTTCAAAAGATTTAAAGTATAAAAAAAAAAAACATATTTTTAGCTTTTATGTATAATTTTAACTTTTGTGTTATATTATATATACTTATGATTTGTGTGAATGTTTTTTTATTAATACAATAAAGGTGAGAGTGGAAGTCTAAATCTTTGACCTTAAAGAGAAGAGTAGATACTATGATTACTGAATTTGACGATTTTAATTTAATGTGCTCATTATGTTGGTAAGTATTGTCTTTTTTCCTTTTTAAAAATATAATAATTAAGTTAATTTAAAAAATGTTATAAAGCTTTTCCTTAACGATTTTGATTGACTTTATGTGAGAATGGGAGATTTGAACTTTTAATTTATTGGTTGGGAGTATATTTTCTATAAAAAAAAATGATTAAAAGATATATATCTTAACTAGTTGAGCTGAGCTATGCTTGGGATTGAAGATTTTAACGGTCAAAGTTGAATAATAGTACTTTATATCATTTTCTAATTGTATACATATGTATATCTTGTTTGGTTTGATTTCCTAATTAATATATTGGAGGTATCAATCATAATAAAAATAAATAAATAAATCACTTTTTAAAGCAGGTTTAATTTACAAGTGATTTTGAAATGACCAAAATCACTTTTGTCAATTTTTGTAGTGAAAAATGATATGACAAAAGTAATTTTGGTCATTTTCAAATCACTTCTAAATAAAATCACTCCTAAATATATCCTTAATTATTATATCTCACATCTCGATATCAAGAACATCTTTGTACCAATTATAGAAAATAGAAGGGCTAAATTTTTATTACCATATTGGCATGGTATATAACATTGCAGATTTTTTAGTGAAAACATTGGTAAATGTAGGAAAAAAAATCACTATTTTTTTCGGTAATTTTAAATTTTATACCTAATCTTTTAAAGTCATCCATTTTTATCCTTAATGTACCACAAATTTTCAATTAGGTTATTCCATCAAAACAAAATTTAAAATCCGTAAACAAAGAATTGATTTATCATTAAATTATTGTTATCAATATACTTGACGCATGAAAGTTCCATCTTCTTACATCAAAATCCAAATCACTTATCGACAAAAAAAAAAAAACATTTATTATAAAGTTAGCTCTAAATAATATGTTTATGTACTCAAATATATTAATAAAATAATAATTTAATGACATCTATTTTTTATAAACAGTTTTTTATTTACTGATTTAATTAAAAATTTAATTCATTAAAAATAAATTTGAGAATAACCTCCTAAATAAGAAAACTTTTTTGGGTTTTGTGGTGAGCAATCTCACCATATAATTATGCAAAAATTGATGTTATAGGCTTTTGGCTAGCGTGCCATGGATGGTATAGCTCTCTGCGGTTGAAGTAATATATTATCTATCGAACAATATTAAAGTCGTGTTTGATAATTATTTACTTTTTAATTTTTTAATTTTTTAATTTTTTAAAATTAAGTTTTTTTCTTTAATTTTTATCTATGGTATATATAAAATCCAGAATAGGGAGAAACTTTTATACCAATTTTGCCCTTTTGTTATAGAATTTTCATTATTACTTTGGTGGTTTTTTTTCTCCTTCAAATTCAAAATTTCTATAATTATTTGTTGGTTGAGGGAATTAAATGCTAGGCAATCAATTTAATTTTAGAAACAATTTTTCTAATTATTCGCTAATTAAGGAAAATAAACATGGGTTGTTTTGAATTTATAACTTTTTATACCAATTTCGCTTGTTCGTTATAGGCATTTTTCAAAATTGGTTTGGTGGTCTTTTTGTTCTTCAAATTCAAAATTTTCATAATTATTTGTTAGTAGAAGGAAATTAAATGCTAGACAATCAGTTTAATTTTGGAGATAATTTTTTAGTTTGATAACCATTTTGTTTTTAGTTTTTAGTTTTTGAAATTTAAACCTAATATTATTTATACCAATGAGTTTATATGTCTTCTTATCTACTTTATACCTATGTTTTCAAAAACCAAGCCAACTTTTGAAAACTAAAAAAAGTAGCTTCCAAAACTTGACTTTAATTTGTTTTTAGAATTTGGCTAAAAGTTCAAATGTTTACTTAAGGGAGATGTTCTCCATTGTAGAGAAATTTGGTGAACATAAGTTTAATTTTAAAACTAAAAAAAAAAAAATTATTATCAAAACAAAATGTTTATTATTTATTGTTTTCAAAGTTAATTTAGAACCATTATTATCAACTTTTGATTTTCAAAGTTAATTTAGAACCATTACTTTTAAAACTATGACTTTTGATTTAAAACAATGACTCTTTAATAGACACTATTTTAATAAATAATAATTAAAACTATGAATTAATATGATTACAAATTTAATTTCACTGAATAAAAAATGGAGAAACTGGAGAAAAAAATTAAATAATTAATTTTTTAATTGACCAAAATGTTGTTGGTCTTTTTAAGTGCTAAGTTCTCTTTTGCATTGGATTTTCAAATTTCAACAATTGTGGTTTTGGTTTTTTACACAAAAAAGTAAATGTCTTTATATATTTTTCTTTCTCTTTCTCTTCTTCAAAAGGAACACAACTCACACAAAAACCCTACTTCTTCTACACTCCTACACATCATTCTCTTCCATTCTCAACTCTACAAAACTCCATAGCCAAATACCTTCACAACCATAAAGATGGAGAGTTTTTTTGTAAAAAAAATACTCCAAAATCCCATAGCACAAAAATAACCCTAGCTTAGTTGGAGGTTGCATTTGGTAGGATTTTGTTCAAGGATCCATACCTCAAACAACAAGCTAGTTGGTTTGTTCTTGACACCAACTTCTTCATCTTCATCTTTATTTTTGAAATGCGCCTAAAAACAATAGTTGAGTAAGGGTTTTTTATGAGCTTTTCTTTCATTTTTGATGTTCATTACATTTTTTTCTTTACTTTTATTACAATGTGAATCATTGTCTATTTTATTGTTATGTTTTGCTACTAACTTTATTTTCATCTCCATCTCTAAATATCCCCAAAAAACAATAGTTGAGTAAGAGTTTTATGAGTTTTGTTTTCATTTTTGTTGTTTATTACATCTCTTTTTACTTTTATTATAATGTGAATCTTTGCTCATTTTTGTTTGTTTTAATGTCTAAGATCTTGATGCTACTAACTTTATTTTATGGTTTTACCTCTCCTACTTATCTATTATTTTCCTTTCTCCATATTTCCTCTTCTTAGCTTTTGCTTTCGTTATACTAAAAAAGAGAGAGAAAAAGGAGCAAAGTGTTGTGAAAATGGTTGAAGAGAAAATGATAGGCATATGTGAGAGAGTGAAAAGATAATTGAAATAAAAAAAAGGTAAATGGCTAATAAAAACAAAAATAAAAAAAAAGTTTAGTTTAGTTTTTTTTTGTACATCTACCCATGAGTCTTTTTTTTTTTTTTGAAAATTTGTGTATGGTCAAATCATGGATATTTGTCACTAATACTTATTTTTTTTTTTTTTCATTTATTTACTCTTTCTTTCTTTTATTTTTTTAATTATTGTTTATTTTTTCTATTTTCTCCAAAATTTAATTTTTGCATCTATTTACATACTTTATTTGCAAGTCATATATCTTATTTATCATTTATTTATCATTTTGTTCTTAGTATTTTCACCATGTTGTTAATTTCATGTGATTGTTTTTTCTTTAAACTTATATTTCTTTGTTATAAAAAAATATCATGACGATGGAATCTAGAAACATATGGGAGTCCGATTTTCTAGTTTTCTTGAGGTGAGGAATTGATTTTTGATTCCAAGATCAAGAACGTTGTTTTTATCAAATTTAATCATGTTGTTACGTTGTTTTAGAAAATTTAATATTATCAAGTATATTATGTTTGTTATTCAGATATTATGTTTTTCACTTATTCATGCTATGAATAAATTATCATGCATGCTTAACTTATCTTGTTATTACATTTATTTGTTTTGTTTAACTTTGATTTTCTTGATTTTTTTTTCAAGTGGTTTCTATTATTATTTTTCTTCTAATTTTTTGTAATATCATTTCTTAATTTCTTTAAAATTGCCTTTTTACAAAGGTTTGTTTTCAAAGCCAAAGTATTTTTTTCTAAGTTTTAAAACCTTTTCTTAAAATGTGATTTTTCTTTTAAAATCGCGTTTTTCCTAAAAATTCCTACAATGTAATCTAGAAATATTTGGGAGTCCGATTTTCTAGAATTCTTGAGGTGAGGATCATTATCTTTGGGAGTCCGAGATCTTGGTCCCAAGAAAAATGAATTTAATTAAAACTTTTTTAAAAAAAAAAATTATAAGAGGTTATCTATGATAGATTTGAGAAATTGTAAAATTTTCTCATATTCTTGAGATGATATTATTTCTAAAATCTTGGAAATAATTTCAATGGAGCTACACATGATGGATCGACAAAAGGTAAGTAAATGAAAGTAAAAAATGTCATTAAGCTCCTTAGACAATTCAACTTTCTCATCGATCCTCTCAATTCTTTCATCTACCTCCCTATTTTCATATAAAAATATTGTAAAAAACAAAGAAATCATGTCAAATCAGATCTTTTTGTTAAGGTGGCTTTAGAGGAGGTTGAAAGAACAAAAGAGAGATTAGTTTCTAACTCTATTTGTTACTTTATTGATGGTTGGTTTATTTGTTTTGTGTTTTGTCAAGTAGAAAATTCAACTCGAATAATTGAGAGGGGGGAGGAGGGTGGCAACGACACTGAGAAGGAGAGATTCGAGGATGGCTAGAAGGGGGATAGAAGCCTGTGAGAGAAAGATAAAGAATGATGGATTAACAATTACAAGTTATTGGCCTTAACCTTTGTAGCTAATTCTTTCAAAAAATAAAAACCTTTGTAGCTAATTATGAATTCTCTTCAATCTCTATTTTTTCAATTCTTGCTTTAGTGTCTTGATAGATGTGTTTTTGGACTTTTTCAATTTCTTAGACAGTGCATTTGAGTCCTTTGCAATACCTTAAACTCCCACAATCGACCAGACATAGATTTGTTAGTAAATGCTCTGATTTTGGACCTCCAAAATATACTCTTTTATTAACCTTTTTTTTTATTGTGCATAGATATTTGATGGATTTATTTGAATTAAGTTAATTAACATATATGGAGATTGGAAATTTAGTATATAAATGGTTGTTGAAAGCTCTTTTTTTGAAAAGCAAAGGCATTAAACAAATGAAGATAGAGAATCTCCACAAATAATACACCAAATCCAATCGGGATAAAGTCTGAAATCCAAAAAATAGGGCGTTCCTCCAAAGTGGGGGAAAGCAACCTAACAAGGGCTCCAAAAAAACTGCTCTCACAAGACGATGGGTAACATAATTACAAGATCTAGCGCAAAAAGAATAGTGGACATCAGGCCAACATGCGCCCAAGGAACAAATGTCCTCCAGAATAGAGCTAGTTTCAGAAATGTTCGTACCCAGGGTGTTAAGAGCAGAAACAACATCACAGGAATCTGGTTCCATCGTGAGAGGATGAGAAGAGTACATATCCATATATTTAAGGGCTCTCAGGCCAGCACGGATAGTCGCTGCTTCCAAAGAAAGCTCTTTATGACATGAAAATCACTTTTTCAATGTGGGGTGGTGTGCAACTCGATGCATAAGCTATTGTGTTTGTGGGTAGGAAGTAGAAAGAGAAGAAAAATAAAAAAAAAAAAAAAAAGAAAGAAACAAAGAAGACGACAAAGGTAGAAAAAAATGAAGAGAAATAGGAAAAGAAAATGAATCTAGGGCGAAATGATAAAATGTAAAAGGTATATTGGCTTATTTTCCTATAATCTTCTAACTATATTTGTTTTTTTTAATAATAGACTTTTACAAAACATTATATTATATTTCAAAAATTGATTAGGCGTACAATTTATAGTTATGTTTATAGGGTTTTTTTTCAACCTAGAAAAAGTTATGTTTATTTTTTTTCTTTTTAAATAATATCATTTCTCCACCATCAATCATTTTTTCTAAAAAAAAAAATGATTAGTGTGTTGCACATATATCTTTTTAATATTTTAGAATAATCTTCAACCATAGAATTTAATCTACAATTTTAGAAAGAATCATCATTTTATACTTTAAATTAAAATTGCAAGATTTCACGTGCATCACACGTGTTTCTTAGTAGTCTCTTAAAGAAACATGTGGATGTCTAGTCAAATTTTAAAAACAAAAACAAGTTTGTAAAAATTACTCTTTTTAAATTTCAAAAACTTGTTTTTTTTTTAGAATTTAGTTAAACATCCATATATTTTCTTAAAAAGATGAAATTTAAGGAAAATTATTTTAGAGAATTTTTTTTAGTACATCAACAATTGGGGGTGGGGGATTTAAACTGTGACTCTTGGTCATAAGTCTTACTTGATGTCAGTTGAGCTATATTCTTGTTGGCATTATTTTAGAGAAAATAAGAGAAAACAATCCAAGACTAAAAATCAAATGCTTAACTTAAATATTTAGTGTTTTTTTTTAAAAAAAAATTAATGTTTGAATCTAAAAAAAACGTGAATTATAGATGAAATCAAGAACTACACTGTCGTGTAACATTTTAAATTTATTATATTATACTTAAATATGAGTTTCCTTTTTTGTATTTATATAAGATATTAAGTTTGGTTCCTTAAAAACAAAAAAGAAAAGGATTAAGTTTGGGACGTTCTTTTATCAAAGCTAGAGAAAAAGTATATTTGTTTGAAAAGTTAAATCGTTTAACTAATGAATTGTGTATTAAAATTTTTAAATAAAAAAAAATCCTATTATATACTTCTTCTAGACATTCCCAATATACAACAATTTTTTATTTTTTTCTCTTTTGCTTCCATGTATTAATACTTTTTTCTCGTTTTAGAGCAACTAGTTAAGAGAGAGAATATTTGCCAAAGTGAGTATAGCTAAGTAATTGACAGGTACGTCGAAGTTAGAAGTTTGAATCCTCTACCTCTAAATGTTGTTGATCTTAAAAAAAAAAAGTTAAGAGAGTATTCTTTAAGCTCAATATTTTATAGTACAACTAGAACGGTTAGAGTCATATAACGTTTCAATATGTATGTTGTATATGTCTACGAGAACATATACTAGAAAAAATATGTTGCGCTAATGGTTATAATACACACCGCAAATAATTTAAATTTTCTTAAAAAGAGTGAGATACCTCGCTTCAACCTAATAGTTTATATGTTTGGTTTTTACTTGTGTTATTTATAATTTCTCTAATACAATTATTTTTTAAAATTCATACACCAAATAAATACAAAGTTAAACTATTAGCAAATTTAGTGGATAAAAACTATCATGAGGTTGAAAGTTGGGTCACCACCCCTACATTTTTTAACAGAAAAAAAGTATTTTATTTAATTTTTTTATTTACTTTGGTCACCCATATAAATCCTTCTAATAAAATCATAATAATTTTAGTCTAAATATTGTAAATATATTGTTAAAAGGTTAAAAAAATACCTTTTTTAAATATATTTTTAAAAGTTAAAAAATATACTTTTAACTTTTAAGCTAGGTATAATTTTAACTTTTGCATTGGTGTGATTAGCATACTTTTTTTAATACCAACAAAGGTGAGAACCTCTCCTTTCAAAAGAAAGAGTAGATATTTCTCAAAAAAAAAAAATAGTTGTTGACGGAAGTTTATTGATATTAACAATAATTTCAATAAGTAAGATTTGTTGTATTGTCTTTGTAAAATTTAAAAATATAAAAAAAATAGATTTATTAATGAAAAGATCTATAGAATGAGAAGTTGATAAGCTTTCCTTTCAATGATTTTTTTTATGGGTAAATTTGATGCATCGAGAATCAATTAAGTTAGAAGCTATAATAAAGGGCTAAATGAAAAAACAAGCCAATATGAAGTCGAAACAAATCAAACCAACAGAAAATAGACCTAGAATGAGAAAGTAAGAAGGGACGGACTTAGACCAAAGCCTAAGCCTGTGGGTCGAGGTCGACTTGGCAAGGCCTTCCCTTTATTCCTCATGATTCGAAAAGCTCCAATTCATCCTCATTCAATTGTTTTATTTTCAATATAAGACGGAAACTCACAAAATCCTGCGAATCAATAAGTTGATTCCAAGCATCTAAACTCTCTAAGAATTTTCCAAATCTCTACTCTGACTTGAACATCGGAGCCTGTGTGCCCCACACCATACTAATGTCTAGGTTTTTCTTGTTTTGCAGACTGTGTTTTTTCTCAAAACTACAAATTTATCGTCGTTACCACGGGAAGGTTGGGTAAGATTTCTTTTGTTTAAAATTTAGCAACAACAATTTTAATTGTTAATGCTAAAGTGGATATAGGCTCAACGACAATAGGCATATACTCCATCTCTTGAAGTCGAAGATTCAAATCTCTATATCGATCGACATTTGTTATACTAAAAAAAATTAATTGGTAATGTTATACAGTATCCTAAATCAATTTTTAACATATGAATGTATGTGTGTGTATATATATATATATTTGTTTGATTTGGTTTCTTTAATGTATTTCAGGTTTCAATCCAAATGACCAAAGTCACAACTTATAACATTAGGGGAATACTAAATATATGAAATTGGTCCCTAACTTTTTTAAGGTAACTGTAAATTTAGTGAAATTCAATCATTTTATTAAAAAAAATTGTTAAAATTTGTTAACAAAGATTTAATATATTCTTAAATTATTATTTTATTAATATATATGAGCATAAATATGTCTCTTAAATGTTACTTAACACATGAAAGCTTCATCCCATCGTTGAAATTAGATTCACACATTCAACAATAAAATCCATCTATTTTTCTTAGTTGGTAGTTCCAAAATTACATACCCACCTATCCAATATATTAATTAAACAATAATTTAATGATATATTTTTTTATGAACATTTAAAAAATTTTATTCTAGAATTTAATTAAAAAGTTTAAAATAGTGAATAAATTTTAGAATATTAAAAGATCAAAGATGAAATTAAAAATTAGCTAAAAGTAGAGGGACTATTTGATATAGTTAGCCTTAGAATCACTTCTTTGGAGTTTTTTTTCCTTAATTCAACTTGAAAGAGTGAAAAATTGAACATCTAACTTTTTTATCGATAATATATAGTTACCTTAACCAGTTAGACTATGTTGAATTTTTTTTCTTCATTTGCAAATTTGATGCTTAATGCCTTTGACTATGTATGTGCAATGAATATATATATATATATATATATATATATATTATAAAAGACCAATATTGGTTGTATAAATTCCATAAAGTAGTGTGAGCTATACGCGTATTACTTGCCATCAAAGTTTGAAAATCATAAAATCCATTAAGGAAAACGTGCACTTCTTTATTTATTTATTTATTTATTTAGTTCCACTTATTTATTTTTGAAATTAGGTCATTCTAGTTGTAATATAATATTATTTTCAAGAGTATCTTCTTATGCCACGTCAGCGTTATTAAATTTATATAGATTTTTTTTTGGTACCATGTAAGCATCATTTATAATATAAAAGTAGTTAAAAAAAACTGTTCAGTCAACTATCCATTCCACTATGGAACTCAAGAGAAAAAAAACACTAAAAAAAACATCCAGGTACTAAATTGTGGTAACATTTTATATTTATCATACTTAGATAGGAGTTTCCTTTGTTGTATTTATACAAGAGATTAGTTTCCTTTTTTGTATTTATATAAGAGATTAATAATGTGTTTGAAATAATCGGTAAACAGTTTTTTTTTTTTTTAACAAAACTGATTTTTTTATAAGCACTTTTAAAAGTGGGTTTATTATAACTTATTGAGCGATTTTATGGGATGAAAAGTGGTTATCAAAATGCTTTAAAAAAATTAGATTAATTTAAAGATTTTTTTTGATAAACACTTGATAGATAGATTATCAAAAAGTAATTTGAGAGTGATTAATAAAAAATTCTCTAAATGAAAAAATAAAATAATTTTATAATTAATAGATTCATATTTTAACATAGTGCAACGAAACATATTTGTTATTTAAAATATTTTTAAAAAGTGAGATATAATTATATTTTTACTGATTTTTTTAAAAAAATACTTTTTAAAAAAAAGAGTATTCCAAATAAACTCTAAATCTGAGAAGTTACGTTCTACAACACAATTTTTTAAGAAAAATGAGTTTCATCATTTCTCTGTTTATGAAGTTCATCATTCTTCAAAATATATATATATATATATTTAAATTGTTCAACATAATTTAAAAAGAAAAAAAGTATTGACCAAGTAACTACAAAGTTAAAAATTCAAGAATCAGAAGGAAATTCAGTGAAATGGGATAGAAAATACCTTTCTTAAGGTTAAAAATCCGATCCTCCACATCTACACATTTCTTTATCTTTGTAAAATAGTATTTAAGGACATACCTTTCTTTAAGTTCTGCAGCGTGGATTTAATTTTTCATGAAGTTTCTTGAATTGAAGATGCTGAAGAAGGCATGACCATATTTCTTTAGCACATGTCAAAGTGGAGCATTTGTTCGAGTATAAGGGATAATACTCTATAACTTTCTGTTGGGCTTCTTTGTCAGTGGGCTTCTCTTCTAACAATTATTATTATTATTATTATTATTATTATTACAATCACCTCCACATTATTAAGATATAAAAAAGGTGTAATTTATCCTTTAATTGTTTGTTTACTTTGGTCGTGCATAAATACTAAATCCCAAAAATATATATATATATATATTTAGTCTACATTAAAAAAGTTAAAACCAAAAATATACTTTTTAAAATATTTAAAAATAATTAAGTAAAAAAAAAATTAAACTTTAATCCCTAAACTTTTGTATCTAGAACTGTTAAATAAGTATTTGAATTTTTAATTTTGAATCTAATAAGTCTTTGAAGCTTAAAATTTCCTAATTAGTCCCTGAACTTTCGATGTTGTATCTGGTGTACATAAGCCGGGGTTGGGTTGGGTTGGAGAAATTTTATGGACCAACCCGAAAATTCGAGTTGGTCATTTCCTTCAACCCAACTAATCCTATTCATGAGAGCAACCCAACCCAATATTTTTAGGTTGGGTAGTTGGGTTAATTTTTTTTTAATTTTTATATTTTTTAATTATTTAAAATATATTTTTTCTTGAATTAATTCCTAAAATCACACAAAATTCAAATATCAAACTTCAAAATTCATAACATCTTAACCTTGTTAGAAATCTAGAAGAAAAACATAAAAAAATTGACAAATAATTCATTTATTATGTATATATGTAATTAAAATAAAATTAAAAAAATATAAACTTTGGGTTTGGGTTGGGTTAGGTCAGGTCAACTCGAGAACCGACTTGAACTTTTCGGGTTGGTCCACAAAAACAAAAAAAAAAAAAATCAACCCAACCCTTATGATTTGGATTGAGTAGTCTGGATTGCTCGGATTAGCAGGTTATTTGTACACCCTTAAGGTCCCGGACATATTCAAAACTTTCAAAAATTAATTCATCTATTAGATATAAAATTGAATTTTATGTTTAATGATATCTTAACTTTCAATTTTGTGACTACTAAGTTCATAAATTTTAAAAAACACCAACTATAACCTATTAGACACAAAGGGCATATTAGAAATAAAATTAAAAATTTAAGAATTTATTAAATACATTTCAAAGTTGAGTGTTTAAACACAAAATACATATAAATCTGAAATTTATAAACTTATAATTTAACCAAAAACAAATTCACAATCCCATTTTCATTACCTTGCATTGCTTCTCAATTCTCAGCTATAAATTCACAATGCCATTTTCAAACTTCCCATTATCATTCCTTCCTTAGGTTGGTTTATGCAAGAAGACAACAAAAAGACAATGCCGAGATGGCGAAATTCAACGAATTCGGATCAAAATTCAAAATGTTTCTTCCTTTTTTCTCTCATAGTTTCAATCATACGTCTTCTTTTCAAACATGGCGTTATGAATTCCCTCAATTTCTTCCAAAACCTCAATCACGTCAACAACTATCGATCGAGTGGCCAACGCACGCCCGCATACACAAATCTCCATTCAATTGGGCGCCGCAGAAGCTTTGATCCCCACAATCGCGATTTCGACCATTGTCAAACCCCAATACTGAGTGGAGCAAATGGGGATTTTGACACTTAACGAGAGTCAAAGGCTATGCAGAGGAAATGGGCATTTTTAGATGTTTCTGTCCATGGCGATTTGTGGAGAGTAATTGGAGTCATCGCCAAGAGTGGATGAAGAGATTCCAAGTGATGAAGCAAATGTTGTTGTGGTGTCGCCACCATTAAGATATCTCTTCAATCGATCCAAGTCATCAGCAGCATCGAGCATGGTGGGTCTTGTGGATGGAGATTCTTGAGTGCAGAGCAAACCCAATTCGATTAGCTCTCTGATTGCCACTTCCCACATTTTCTTCATTTCAGCTGATTGATCTCTCGAAGCTCTCTGTAGAGAAGAATCCACTACTTTTTCTACTCTGCCGTAGTAATGACTTTTCACCCACCTATGTAGACTTAGCCCTTCAACAAACATGTCGTCTATTGGCCTTTTTCTTGTCACCATTTCTAGAACTAGAACGCCGAAGCTGTAAACGTCTCCTTTCATGGATGTTGATGAACCAAACCCGTATTCTGCATCGAGAATAGACGTAACATGAATGATGCACTTTGACATGTTTGATAAAAGTCCTAGATTACAAATGGGAAAATGTTGGAGTGTTGTTTTGATAGCTCTCTCCCTTTCACATTTTAAATCGTTGTGCATATATTCAATGATTAAACTTGTCATAGGTTCATAGCTTATCAACCTCAAACTTTCAGGCCTAGTGATACTGATAACTTATCATAGTATAAAGGAGAGGATCTTAAGTTAAAAATCTGGGGATGACCAAAAATTGATGCAGTTGAATTGTGTGAACTCTTATTAGGTCCCTGACCCTCCCCTTTTGTTTTATAGGCATCTTAGCGGAGATATAGCCAAGATGTAGATGGAGATGGAGAAGGTTTCCTCGACTCTGCTAACTCACTTTACACCCCTAATTTTACATTTTCTTTGTATGTAGATGGATTGGGTTTTTAAAAGCAGAGAATTATACCTGGTGCTATATATCCTATTGATCCAGTTAACATGCTTGCAGTTGACTTTCCCATGTTTTCAACAGCTGCACCACTTCCAATTCCAGGAGTCATCAACCTTGAGATCCCGAAGTCAGAAACAAGAGCTGTCATGTCATCTTTTAGAAGAATATTGCTCGGCTTTAAGTCACAGTGTATGACTCTGACTGGAGAGTGATGATGCAGGTATGCCATTCCTTCAGCTATATCACTGCATATATTCACCCTTTGGATAAGGCTTAAATCTGAAGAACCAGAAGCCAAGCTGGTTGGTGAATGTGGATATAGATGGCTATCCAAGCTTCCATTTGCCATGTATGGTAGAACTAGAGCTTTAAAATCCGGAAGACTACAAGCTGTTATAATTCTTATAAGGTTTCTGTGGCGAATTCGCTTCAAAACTTCACATTCTCTGTTAAAACTCTTTGTGGAATTTCCAGATTGCGTATGTAAGACCTTAACAGCTACTGTTGTTCCATCTGGAAGAGCACCTCTGTAGACTCGTCCATAGCTGCCTGAACCAATTAGTCTCTGTTCATCAAAACCACCGGTGGCTTCTGATAGTTGCCTGCTTGTTATTCTTGGAAAATTGTGCATAAAATCTGGCATCTTTGACCTCCTTGATGACTCACTATTTCGTACTGAAATAATAGCTTTTAGACGTCGACAAGCAATCCCACAGCATATTGTTGTTAAGAACGATGATATGCATATGATTAAAATGAATATAGTCAAGAATACAGGTGATTGAAACCGATTTCTCTTGCCAGAACAGGCTGGTATTCCAGGAATTGCCCCACAAAGAAGTGTATTGTTCAGAAATGACAAAGTTGTGGATGATTTGAAAAATCCTTCTCTTGGAATCATTCCTTCAAAGTTATTGAATGAAAGATTCAGGTAGGTGAGAGATTGGAGCTTACCGAGACTGGCTGGAATCATGCCTGACAACTGGTTTTTTGAAATGTCAAATGATTCAAGGTTCGCAAGTTCACCTAGGGAATCTGGAAGATGACCTTGGAAGGAATTATTTGAAAAATTTATCAACCTCAGTGCAATACAACTTGATATCTGAGGAAAGATGCTTCCAGTGAGGTTATTGGATGAAAAGTCCATCTCTTGAACATTTTTCAGCTTGCTGAGCTCAATTGGCAAGATTCCTTGAAGATTGTTATGAGAAAGGTTAATAAAAATTCTTATCTCTTGCAAGCCTATTATCTCTCGAGGAATGCTTCCTGACAACATGTTGAAAGATAAGTCCAGCTTATAGAGACCTGTGCACTTTCCCAATGCTGAAGGTATTGTTCCTGACAAGAGGTTGTTGTTGAGAAACAAATCGTTGATCTGAGACAAGTTTCCAATACTTTCTGGGATTTCACCTGAAAGTTGGTTGTAAGATAGATCCAACAAACCAAGATGTTGTAAGTCGCCTAATGCTTCTGGAATGTCTGAAGTGAAGAGGTTGTGTGATAAGAAAAGCTGCTCCAATTTTGACAACTTGCTTATCTCTGCAGGAATCGTTCCATTAAGTAGATTTGATGTCAAATTCAGCCCTCCAAGTTTGGAAAGCTGGGCCAAACTTGGAGGAATTGATCCAAATATCTGGTTTTCCTGCAAAGACAGAACTGAAAGATTGACACCCAGATGACCAATAGAATCAGGCAGCCTCCCTCCAAGCCCCATCCCAGCCAATTCAAGCTCCTCTAAACTACTGCAGTTTCTAAGAGAAATAATAAACGGTTCGATATTGGTATTTCCATCATGGCTTACCATATCATTATATGATAAATGAAGGAAGATAATTGAAGGCAGGTTTTCTACAAGCGCTGAAGGCAGTTCGCCAGAAAGATGATTATATTCGACATCCAAGTTATAGAGTGATGTATTTGTTAAAGAAAGAGGAAGTTCTCCGCTGAACTGGTTGTTGTACAGATTGAGATTCCACAGCTTTGGACAATTTCCAATTTCTTCTGGAATCCTTCCGGTCAGGAGGTTGTTGGAAAGGTCCACATTATGCAACGACGTGCAATTAGAAAAGAGGGAAGATGGAACTGTGCCATTTAACTTGTTCAGCGTAAGACTCATTACAGTAAGTTTGGACAAACTAGCAAGGGAATTTGGTATGGGACCTTCCAAACTGTTGCTATCGAGGCGAAGGTGGCGAAGATTTCGAAGAGAAAATAGTTCAGAAGGAATTTCCCCAAACAGATCATTGTTAACAATATCCAGAATTCGAAGACCCGTGAGATTGGAGAGGAATGGTGAAATCTTTCCCACGAGTCTAACATCAATCAGACTGAGCTTCGATACCCGGTGACGGTGTCGGTCACAAGAAACACCAGTGAAGTTACACACATCAACAGCCTCAATCCAGTTAGCTAGAGTGGAAGTGGGGTCATGTATGATGCACTTCCTGAAGGCCAGGAGGGCTGCTTTATCAGTGAGCAAGGACTTCTGAGGAGGGTAGTGGTGACCTACAATAACTGGACTCCCAGAATTCAAAACCAGATACTGAAACAGGAGAAGGAACACAGCTCTGAAGAAAACCATATCAATCCGAAGAACAATACTACAGTGGAAATGACCTGTAAGTTTACCTTCTTCTCTCATCATATCATCCTTTACTGTTTTACATTCTTCTTCCTGTTTCATAAAGGGGAGGGGAAAAAACATATAAGAAAATTTAGTGGGATAGATAGGTTTGAGCTAGAATTGGTTGAAAAGTGAGCTAGTGCAGAAGTAGCTGAAAGAGAAAGGGAGGGATTAATGTAATTACTGGTGGGATTTGATATTTTATAGAGGAAAAGTCGGTGGTAGTAATGATGAAATGTGAGACTAGAAATGGTATTGTTCGCTCATCTTTTGCTTTATGGGGGGGCTGCAATCACTATGATGATTAGATTTTCACTCAATATTTAAACCTATATCCTAAAAAGAGAACTGTGTGTTGGGATTGTTTATCTGAAAGAATGGAAGAGAAAGAGATGAAACTTTGTGGACTTTGATTAAAAAAAATCATATTTTCTCTCTCTCTTCTTTGTGGATGGTGAGTGGATGTGCTTGTGGGGGGACATTCTGGTTGTTCTGGCTGGTGGCTTCAACATGTTACAGTTTTTTTAAAAAAAAATCTATTTATTTTCTAGAAATCCTTTAAGCATCTTAAATAAATGAGTGGTTAATTATTCAGAGTCTCAGACCCTGTTTCATGTTTTTGGGGTTTTTGTTTGAAAAATACAAAATCAAAATTATGATAATGATTTCTAAACGAAAAGGAGGAAACTGAAGGAGAGTGGCGAGAGCACAAAGATGAAAGAAAAAAGCTTGTGGTCTTCTGCATAATCAAAATTATAATAATGATATTTAGACATCACGTTTTCTGTGTCTTTGGCTTTGGTTTGGCATGTCTGTTAAATAATAATCAAACCACTTTTCCGATAAATTAGTTCAAAAGTTATTACTTTTCTGTCATTTTATCTCTTTACTTTGCCTGCATCATTATCTTCATCCCCATCTTCTTCATTTCAATTTGATAGAGTTTAGAGAATAGACACTACAGTAGGGACCTATAAGAAATTTCATCAGAGATGAAGGGTGTGAAGTGCAAATAGTGGCGGCCTCCTCCTTTCCAGAATCCCATTTTCATATTTCCTCAGGTTCGATCTTCAATCTTCAATATCCCATTTTAATTCACATTCACAGACACAAAAAGAAGAACACAGAGAGTGATTTCTGTTTCTTTTATGAATTAGTCAACGGAAGGAAGAAGATTTTGTTTTGTTTTTTTTGTTTTTTGGTTATGAATAAGAGGTCAACTCTTGTTGATGAGACATCTGACAAGGTCATGAAATGGATTCAGATTTCATTACTTTTTTTTTCTTTCTTTGGTTCTGTGTTGCAGAAAACTAATGGGGAAGATGGAAGCTGAATGATGTGCTGTTTGTTTCCTGGGAAAATTCTCAAAAGCCATAAACCCTTTTTTTCCAGTTCTGGAGATGAGATGAGGGAAGTGAATATATCAAAATGAAAATGATTTGCTGAGATATTATTTTTGTTCAAAGTATGTGAGGATAGGAGATTGAAACTTTGTTTGGATGAGTAGTCATATAGTAAGATTGTAGTTGATCAATAACTAAGTTAATTATAAATGACTATTGTTTAGGTTAATAGTTGATTTACCAGTTTTAAAAAATTGTTATATTTTCCATTTTTTTTAAATGACATGTTTGCAAATAATTTTTAGAAAATTTTCAATTACTTTTTGGAAAATGATACCCATTAATTTTTTTTTAAAAAAAAATGTATTTTATCAAAGTTTATATGATGCATATTTTATTAAAAAGAATTAAAAAAAATGGATGTAGTTAGTTTTACTGAGTTTCTTAAAATTCAAGGTAAGTTTTGAAAACTAAAAAAAAAAAAACGATTTTACAAACTTGTTTTTACTTTTGAAATTTAGTTAAAAATTGAAATGTTCCTCCCCTTATTATAAGAAAATTGTGAGAAAATAGTTATGTTTATGATTTCAATTACATAAGAAAAAGGAATGAATTGAAAAACAAAATGGGAAAATCCTAAGCTCTTAGACTTAGTTCACACATTCTTAAAAGGACTTAATAGATAAGCGAAAGCGTTGAAAAGACAGAGACAAGGACCATACGAGTGGATGCCTTTTTCTCAACTCATTATAATTGTACCATATTCAGCTATCTAAAATTGAACCCTAATAATATTACATTTTGGTTATATATATATCAGTATTTCGACCAGCTTGCGTCTATCGAAGCTAATTTCACAGGACAATTGCATGACCCTACTATATTTGGAATCAAAAAATACGTAAGATATTAAATCTTAAGTAGGTGATCACCATAAATTGAACTCATTCCCTTTAATCGTTTTATTTTTTCTATGACTACACTTCTATTACTCATCCATAGTGTTTAAAGTTCTCGCCTCCACATTTATTGGACTAAAAAAATTAAATAAAATGTTAAATTATAATTTTAGTCCATGAACTTTTTAGGTTTGTGTCTATTTAATCCATAAAGTATGAAAAGTGTTAAATTGATCCTTAAACTTCTAATTTTGTGTTTGTATGTCCTTAAGCTTTAAAAAAAAACATGTTTATTAGGTCAACTTTCAATTTTGTGTCTAATAATCTCTTGACTTATTCGACATTTTTTATAGTTTACGAATTTACTAGACACAAAATTGAAAGCATAACAGTTAGTTGGTTTTTTAAAATTTTAAATATGTCAGGAACCTATTAGACATTAAGTTTAGAGATCTATTGAACACAAAATTGAAGCTTCAAAAACCTATTAGACACTCTCAAACTTTCAATGTGATCCATCACTGCCATATTCTTATAATAATAGGGGTTTATAATAGTCTATAGGTTATTATACTCTGTGAAATCATATAATATTATTTAAAATGCATAGTAGTATAATCTAGGGTTATAATAGTTTGTGTTTGGAGTGTAAAGTATGTTACATGTTATCATAACACAGGTTATTATAACTTGTACCTCAAACAGGCCTTTAGGGGTTGTTTTTGCACCCCAAAAATATATTATTATAACTTTAGACTAAACAACTCTGCATTTTAAATAATATCGTCATATAATTCCACATACTATTATAAACCATGTTATTATAATCAACTTAGTACCCAAACAATCTCTTAAATATTGTGAAATGCATGAACTACCGCTAAATTATAAGTTATTATAATTAAACTTGAATTTTTTACATCATTTTTTAGTTTTTAGTTTTCTTATTGAGAGATGTCGACTCAAAATCAATCTGATAACGGTTTTTTTTTTTTTTTTTGTGGTTGATATTATGGTCGTCAAATTTTTTAGAAATGAAAGACAATTGGATTAAATTGTAACAATTCCATAGTTCAAGAGTTTTGATTGTAGCAATCTTTATAATTTAAAAGTAGTTGTCAAAATAAGCTTAATTCAACAGTAATCGACACGTACTCTCAACCAAGAAGTCAAAAGTTCTAATCTCCCTCTCCAATATTGAACTAAAAAAAATAGTTTGTGCATTTTTTACAATATTTAAAGATATAGTTGTAACAATTTTATAAGTTTGTGAAAATTGAATGTGGGAGAGTCCGATTCTAACCAATTCTATTGTTTATGAGTGGTTTTTGTAAATTTTTTTTCCATATTTATTATTGCAGTTTTGTGAGGCAGAGAAGAATTACAACCCATTTGTTATGAACCTTTTAACCTCTCTTATATTTTACTCCTTGTTTTTCCCATTTTCATTTTCTACTCACTTCTTCTCCTCAGTTTTGATTTTACCAAAATGCTTTCAAATTAATACTCTTTTTTTTTTATCTCTTAAAAAACAAAGCTTCCAAATATGTTCTAAATCGTAGTTTACAACAATTATTATAAATAATAATTTTCCAAATCACAGATCTAGTGAATTTTTATAGTTGTATACAAATTAACTCATAATATCACAATATTACAAAAAAAAATGGAATGATTTATAAGAAAAAGATCGAATTTAACCATGTAAGGTGTATCAACTTTAAAAAATGTTGCAATTTATACATTATAGAAGGTTTTTGTTTGAGAAATCGTCGGAAAAAAAGCATACATTGAATAAATTATAAACATATATTGGATGTGCAATGGATGGGATTTAGACAAAATATGACATTAGAATCAGTTTTTTTCTTTTAACTGAAATTTGTAGGTTTTGGTCAATTTATTTGATGGTCAATATTGTGTATTAATCAAATTTAAATTTTTTGCCAAACTTCATTTTTGTTAAATTAGTGAGGTTTTATATTATTATTTGTTAAAATTAGTAAGTGAACTAACAAAATTTGAATATGTGTGATTTTAAAATATGAAAACTTACCAATATTTACTATGTCTATTTTCAATATAAATATTTTTTGGTCAAATAATTGTCTTAAAGTTCATTGCTATGGTGCGCGACTATAATTGTATAATTATCCACTTTGAAAATATTTGTAGTGGTAAATAATATAATTTAAAACAGTTTTCACGTGAAATAAGACTTTATAGAATTAATGTTGTTTTTTAATGAGTCAGTACTTATTCTATAAAAATGAATTAAACATGCATTCAGTTTGGTGAAGATCAATATTTTATCATTTTCTATTTCAAGTAAAATATCGTTGATAACAAAATAAATCGATTGAACAAAATAAATCGATAGTGTTAATTATTTGAAAACAGAATATAGGATTTACGAAAAATATAATAATAATTGCATCCGGTTTTCAAATTTATAAAACTAACAAAATGTAAACAGAAAACAAGCATGTTATATTTAAAAATCACCACATGCTATCTTCACAAATGCAAATGAATTTAAAATACATATTATTACTTATTAAAATGCCTTAAAATATAATTGATGCCTCTACCATGCCTAAAATTATTAAAATCCAAGTATGAATTTCTCATGGAACTTGAAAACCCCATATCAACACCCATAATTTTTTTTTGAGTTCAAACAAAAGGGAGGTTGAATACAATAATATAATAAAATGCATATTACCATACATCAAAAAAAAAAAAAAAGAGGGGCAATAAAACATCCCCTAAAAGTTTTTCAAAACTTAAATTAAACTTCATAAACTACACAAATAATGTACACTAATAATATAATTTCACTAAATCTGCACTATATTGCAGAAATTAATGAAAAGATATCTACATAAATTTGTTCAAGATGTTGAGTAGATATCAGAAGTACACCAAATATGACATTTGCTTTTTTTTTCCCCCTTATTTCTCTCTATATATTGTACATCTAAGAGTTATTTGAAGGTTTTTTTTTTTTTTTGTTCTATGTGCATTCCACATATTCATATTCAATTGGCAAATAGGACGCACCAAATTTAAACCCTGAGATATTATAAACTTTAAATAAATAGATCATCCATTAACCTGCATTGTTTAATCTTAATCTTTGGATTTCATCTCTGGCACGTAATATCCTACACACAAAGAAGCAAAGCTTTAGGAAAACATTTTTGAGCCCCTCAACCTCGTTTGATAACATTTGGTTTTTGAAAATTAAGCTTCTTTTCTTTCAATATCTCTACAATGATTTTCATCTGGAAGCATTTAAATTATTAGCCAAATTTTAAAAACAAAAACAAGTTTATGAAAACTACCATTTTTTTAGTTTTTAAAATATGGCTTGATTTTTGAAAACGTGTATTAAAAGTAGATAGTAAAACAAGGAAATCTGTAAGTGGAAGTAGTATTTATAGATTTCATTTTCAAAAACCAAAAATGAAAAACTAACGTCCCATTTGATAACCATTTTGTTTTTAGTTTTTGGTTTTTAAAATTTAAGCTTATTTTCACCTAATTTATCTACAATAGAGATTACCCCCCTAAGAAAGCACATTTGAATTCTTAGACAAATTCTAAAAAACAAAATCAAGTTTTTGAAAGCTACTTTTTTTAGTTTTCAAAAGTTAGTTTTGTTTTTGAAAACAAAGTAGATAAGAAAACATATAAACCCATTAGTCTAAGTAGTATTTTTAGGCTTAAATTTAAAAAAGTAAAAACTAAAAACCAAATGGTTATCAAACTGGGCATAAGATCCCATTTGATAACTATTTGGTTTCTGATTTTTGGTTTTTGAAAATTATGTTTTTTTCCATAATTTCTCTTCTTCTCTACAACGATTTCCATCTTAACAAATCATTTAAGTTTCTAGCCAAATTTTAAAATAAAAAATAAAACTACCTTTTTTAATTTTCAAAACTTAACTTGGTTTTTGAAAACATAGATATAAAATAGATAAGAAAACATAGAAATTCATTGATAGAAATAGTATTTTTAGGCTTAATTTTCAAAAACCAAAAACAAATAATAAAATAGGCATCAAATAGAGGAATGATTACCAAACGGGGTCTGAATAATTGAAGTCATATATATATGAATATAAAATTACCTCCACTGTAACTCAGTTACTTCGTTGAGTAACTCCTTTTCCCTTTCATGCGCTGCTTCAAGCTGCAAATAATGATCCTCCAATCATTCAACGCCAAAAGAGAATGTTTATATCATAGGATCTCTAGTACATGTACAATCATATGATCAAATAAACAGAAAAGAAAAAAGGTTTAATCACGATAAAGACTAAGGTTGTGTTTGAGATGATTTTTAGAAGGTAAAAAGTGCTTTTAGCCCATTAAAAATACTTTTCAAAATTCACATGGTTAAAAATTCTAAAATAAACTATCAAGTACTTAGCACTTTGAATAGAAGCAAAATAAATAGCATTTCTTCCAAACATGCTTATAAACACTTTTACTAAAAGCATTTCTGAAGAAAAAGTCATTTCAAATTCACTTTAAACGTCTCAAGCTAGAGATAATCTTTAGCTATGAGTGTAGCCTAACCTAGACCACGTTAGCGAATGTAATTTAGAAATGCTCTACGAAGCAACATTACGCAGGAAGGTAGATTTCTGGCATAAATTTTACTAGGTGAAAATTGCCAGTCAAATTTAACCTAAACCTATAACAGAGTATTCCAAATCCTTCCTAAAATACAGCCAATTGAATCCACTCAAACAGAGATGCCAGCCCGGGCTACAAATGCTGATCGCAAATATTGCATATAAGCTATGCAATTACCAACTAAACACCACTACTTCAAGCATTCCATTTTCATAATGCTCAGAAAACAAACAATACTAATCAAATTCCAAGATGCTCTACTGACCATCTAAAAAAATATTTGTCAAATTTGATGAGTTCCATTCTCTAACTCTATTTGTTTTACACCAATTATGCAGGCCAACAGTGATGGATGCAAATCACCAACAGTCTAAAGAAGTAAATTCCAAAATGTAAATTGGGAAATGGTAAACTCTAATTATAATATGTTTCATTTAAGTCAACTATCCTCTCTCCTCCTTTCTTACATACCAAAGATTTCTCCGTTGCCGTTATATGTGCCGCTGAGACATCAGCCACACCCTCGGCTGAGCATTGTAAAAGAAAAAGGAATTTAGATTTGTGTCAACTGAAATGAAAGTGGAACGTACCTCTAAAGGGAAAGAAAAAAAACAGAGACTCAAACCTGGAAAATCTCCGACTGAGATTTGCCTCATTAGAGCCAAAATATCATCCTGTTCCAACAAGGAACGACAGACTAAATTCAGCAATTGACAAGTGACGATGCTATATTAATTCATTAACCATACCCTTTGAACAATATTTGTCTGCAAAACAGAGTGCAACACTGGAAACATAGAAGATCTAGTATTAATTGGTATAGCATCAGATGAAGGTAGAGGTGTCAGTAGAGGTGTCAGTAGAGGTGTTGGTAGATTAGAAGGTAGAGGAGTAGCAGAATTTGAGGTAATCACCTGCATAACCGGCATCCTGGGACTTAGGAGCAATAAACTTATTAAAGTATAAATACAAATTCAAATAATATAACTTTTTTCTTTTGTCACTGTGCATATAAACATGATAGCCTTATGAAATGTATGATCTCCCAATCAAGCTGTACTGGTCCTTTTTTGGATTCTTCAGTATTTCAAATTTTTTTATGGCTTTACTTTTATTTCAGCAAAGAAAAGACCATTCAAGTTTCGAGGGCGGGAAACAACAGCGAACATGGTGCAATGGTGATAAAATATATTAAAGCATAAGTCCTAAGTATCATTTTTTTTCTAAATTTGCATGCATATATTTAACAAGTTGTCCATGTAGAATACATTCAAATGCAGACCACATGTTTTACACCACTTGGATCTTCTTTTTGAGCATTTACATCTCACAATATTACCTCGTGAGAAGCATTAAAAAATAATAATAATAAAATTTAAAAAAATTAAAAATCAAAGTTAAATTATAAACTTATTCCCTGAACTTTGAGATTTATGTCTATTTGGTCCATAAACTTTTAAAAATACAAATTTAATCTCTAAACTCTCGAATTGTTTAAATTCATTAATCTACTAGATACAAAATTAAAACTTTAAGATTCCCTTATATATAAAATTCAAATTTATATCTAATAGATGAATTAATTTTTTAAAATTTCAAATTTGTCAAGGAGCTATTAGACACAAACTTTTAATTTTAGGGGCCTATTAGACACAAAATTAAATGTTTAGGGACCTATTAGACACAAACCTCAAGGACTAAATTTGTAATTTAACCAAAGATCAAATAAACACAATCAGTCATATGCTAACCTCCAAAATTACCAACCTGCATACTGTGACTTTTTTGCAGAATAGGGGGTGCAACTGCCTGATAAGAAACAGACAAATTGAGTAATGCAGCCTATATGAAAAGAAGGAATATCCTCCAGATTATTAAACCCACCTTTTCTACATCAACATTCTCCGAAGTAACTTTGAAACGTCCTTTCTGCTGAATGACTGGTACCTTCGCTTTCTCGTCCTGTTCCTCGTCATTTGTTGCTGGACTTGCTATTAAAGCACATCAATCAGACATAAAAGTAAGAATTTATAACCCACAATTGCAATCAAGGAAAACAAAAGTCTCATCATATAGTTAAAACACATACATGTTGACTTGGGATCTTTAGAGTGAGATTCAGAAAGCACATCATCTACCGCCTGAGAAGTTATTCCAATTGCAACACTGCCATTTGCAACATTCTTTTCTGCCTCATTACTGAAAATTCAACTATTCAAAGTGATTCATCATGAACTTCCATTTATAAATATAAGAAATGGTGTCCGGACATCACACAACTGAACACACCCCGAAGGGGATTTTTCTTTGAAAACATAGACATGATAACAAACAAGTTGATAGCACTATCCGTTCAGCAAATGAGCAAAAGAGTAAAATAACGAAGACGCAAGTATAAAAATATTTGGCTTTCAGATTATATGGAGCTATTTTATAATGGTAGTAATAGGCTGAAGGAAAGGGAATAACTCCTACCAATCCCAAAAACCTGGGATCTTTTTGGTTTTTGGTTTTTGAAAATTATGTTTGTTTTCTCATCATTTCTCTACCATGGTTTCATCTTTGTTAAGAAAACATTTGATTCTTAGTCAAAATCTAAAAACAAAAACAAGTTTTTGAAAACTACCTTTTTTAGTTTTCAAAACTTGACATGGTTTTTAAAAAATAGGTAAAAAGTAGAAAACAAAACAAGGAAACCCATAGGTGGGAGTAGTATTTATAAACTTATTTTAAAAAATCCAAAACAAAAAAACTAAATGGTTATCAGATGAGACCTTAGCTTTTTCTAATACATGCTATGAAAATCAAGAATTTATGTACTCAGTAGAGCCCTTATTCTACATGCGAGTTAGAACACAATCTTTCAGTGCTGATAATGACCTTATGCATGTCTGTTTACCCAATTTATGTCTTGTTTAACAATGTGGTTAAAGAAGGTATAAACCTTTCTGAATAACTATAACCGGCTTGAGAGAAAACTTTGATTTATGAAGAACTGAATCTTGAGACATTTTCTGCAAAGAATAATCTCCGATTTCTTCAAATCTAACAAACAAACATGTTCTAGAACACTGAATGTTTTGGATTCTGAGAATTCAATTTCTAATAGTGGTTTTTTGTTGCTCTTTTCAATATCTGATGCACAATAAGGAAATTCATGGACCACCACTCAGCTTACCTCTTCAATGGAGTACAAACATGTACATTCATGCATACATAAAAAGTCATGCCAACAATATTTCTAGAATATGTTACTAGAATGAAGACAGCACCATAGACCACAAGAATGAAAATAAGTAATATTTTGGAGATCCACTGTCTAGGTCAGAGAGATTTCTCTGAAGAATTCACATGAATAAATTAGTCAGCAAACTCTAACACAAAATTAAAACTGAATCTACAAAGACAAACCTCTCTCTTCTGTTCAGTGGTGAACTGCCTTCTTGTTGAATAGAGCTGTTAGAAGAAATACTTCTTTTATGTTGGCTAGTATTAGGAGTACTCCCCAATATTCTTTTGCTGTTCTCCAAATGAAGCTCTTCACTTGTACCATTCTCGGTTTGATTATCATGGCGAGGTGAAGAATGTTGTTGAGAGCAAGAACCAATAATTGTTGAGTCATTGGCAGATCCTTTACCATCTCTGGGGAAGAAGAAAAAGGCTGTTGTTAACATACTCTATCTAGTTAGTTGACTTATAACAAGGAAAAGCATTACAACTTGGACCAAAAACAAGGATTTTCAAATCCATTCAGAACGTATGAGATAATATATTATTGTTATCCTAAGAAAATAGTAAATTATTAATATATAAAGTAATGATAAATTATATACAATGTATCAATAGCTTTCATGGAGGGTGGTCTCCGCAGCATGCCATTCTCTTCCTGAAAACACGTTGAGATTGTTATGCACCAAAATTAAAATATAAAGAGACAGGAAAAAGGACGAGAGCATTTTAACATACAGTATCTGAAAGTTCTGAAGAATTTTGGCATTGTAATTTCTTTTCTTGCACATCAAGAGTACATAAGGAATTTGAGCTCCCTACTTCACAGGTTTCATCTATGGATTCTTCAAATTCCTGAATCTAATTGTAATAAAATAATAGCAAAGATATCATAAAATGTCAAAATCATTTATGTTGCAAACAGAATACTTGGTGATGAAAGATTTATTAGTACCAGAGATGCCTGAGCCTTTAAATCATCAAGATTGAAGTTCCATCCACTGATTCCTCGTTTATATTCATTCTGTTTCAGAAGTTATAGAAAAGATGTGTGAAGGCTAGCAAAAGAAAATTCAACTGTATCAAGGACACAACTCTGCCGAGAATTGTCAGCTGCCGCAAAATCATGGCACAATTAGTCAAGGATATAAAAATCCTTAAATAAAGAATCCAAACCTGTGATAATTCTTCCTTCTTTCCATCTGGCATTTTCTTTTGTGCAAGCATATCTTCTTCCTTTCTCTGTGATTAAAGGATTGCTCTTAATAAGCAACTTGTACCAAATACAATAAAATAGAATTGTGTTCGTTCCTATTACCAAAATCAAATTCCAACCTTAAGTGCCTTTATACGATCACCAAGAACAGGTAGCCCTTCCAAAAGGGTGCGTGCAATATAATCATTTGATCGGGCTTGCTTAAAAAACGAATGCTTTAGCAGCTTACTTGCAGGAGGTCGTTTTGAAGGATCTTTTACCAAGCAACTAGCAATCATCTGCTTAAAAGACTGAAGAGAAACAAAAGGACAAACATTATACAAATCTCCTCCAGATTGAAACACATTGTAAATCCCAGTAAAAAGACTACACCTTTGAAAATTTTCTATCCCTCTCATAATCAAGGCCAGGAGGAGCATTTTGCAAGGTCATCATCAGTACCTACAGTTACCATTTTCTCAATATGTTTAACTCTATGACACTTTAAAAGATCAAAGTAATAGCATATGATATTCAACAATAATGCACCTTCATCGGAGGATATTTTGAGAAAGGAGCATGGCCATGGGCAAGCTCTAACCCAGTTATAGCAAAAGACCAGATGTCAGCCCTGCCAAAACAATTGTCAACCAATGTTAGTAAGCAACTTCGTTGTCTAAGAGGGAAAGAAAAGAATAAAAATTATGAGAAAATCATGACAGCAATACATGAAGAAAAAAAACTAACCTGAAGTCGTAACCATTTAATTGCTCCATAACCTCAGGTGCCATCCTGAGATAGAGAGAACTTTTTATTAGGATACAAATTGATAAAACTGCGTTGATGAGAGTTCATACCGTTCTATTAAACAAATTATTTGTTCAGTAGAAACGGATAGTTTTGACATTTTAATCATTCCAATACAGAAAATATAAAGGCTCTCAAATGCTTCAAACACGACAGAACTAGACACTCTATAGGTACATATGTACATAATAGTACAAAATACAAATATACCAGCATGGTGTCCCCACGAATGTATTCCTCACACGTTGCCTGTCACCTGAATCAAAAAGGCAAGCAGAAACACCAAAATCCCCTAGCTTGATTGCACCGCGTGAATCAATAAGAATATTCCCTGCCTATAAAAGATAAAATGTAAATAAATAAAAATAGAAGAAAACAGAGGCTAAATTTTATTCTTCATCAGAGTGTTACGTTGTCTTGAGTGTGAAATAACTAGTTTCCTCAGATGAGGGATCAAATAATAAGCCATTCAGATTCAGCTCATCGTTGGCAAATAACAGGCAGGTTCAATTAGAAATTCTAGGCTACTTTCTCTTCCGCTCACATCTAAGTGGGTGTAAAAAGAATTTCCTTTTTAAGAAAATTTGATCATCCATCCATGACAATTATTCTATTTTTCTTTTCTTTTTGTTTCTTATTTTGCCTCATGCTCATCATCCTTACATTTACTGCACAGTATGTTATGCAGTTTCTGGACCTGAAAGAATAAATAAGCAATTATGGAGACACACTAGCAAGAACCTGAAGAAATATGGAGAAATTTTCTAATTACGTAACTAATAACACCCCCTGAATTACAGGGGGGATTACTTAAGTACATCGGGTGACACAATAACATGATACACTTCATATATAAGATCTTAGATCCTCACTTTTATATCCCGATGTATATGTCCATGATTATGAAGATAGTTAACCCCCTTCAATACTTCTCGTAATATTGTTGCTATGACCACTTCCTCGAAACCATCAGGAAATGCAGCCTTCAATATGTGAAGACAAGAACCTCCAGCCATGTAGGGCATAACAATCCACAAATTATGGCCATGGACAAAGGAGCAGTGTGATTTAAGAACATTCGGGTGGTCAACCAAGATCATTGTCTGTACTTCACGATAAATGCTAACCTGTGACAATACAACCAAGTAAGTTAAGCAAATGTATCGCACCTGTGACAATATGGATAAGAATTAAGGACATGACATTCGCTGTGCTCAGAATTCAAAAGATCAAATGTAAGGGCTTGAAGTTGTCATTTCATGTCGTCAACATTATCAAGGAAATGCAACATAAAACCTAGAAGAAGTGGGATAAAATCACCGCAATTCGTTTACAAAGAAAGCTTGGACAGAGATTCTCTTCAATCGTGAATGAGGAAGAACAACTAATCAATCTAAGCCGTTTCCTTATTTTCAAAACTGGATTTTTCACACCTCGTCAATATTATAATGTTCAAAATTACATGTCAAATCAGATCTCGCCAATTTCAACGAATATAATGAATTTACTTCCCGAAGAAAATCCAACCAATTCTTCCAAAACCATCCAATTTTTTTTAACAATTAACAAAAAATATTAGAAATAAGGTAAAAGATATCCCTCTGATCAGAATTTAGAACAGAGAGTTCTTAGTTCATTCGCCAGGCAGAGGAATAAAAAAGTCTTGCTCGAATCAATTCTTTCATCACAAACAATCCATTTGCTAAAGTCCTGTTTGATAACAAATTAGATTTTTTTTAAAAAAAAATAAGCTTTATAAAGACTCCTTCCACCTACTTTCATCCATGAGCTTTCCATATCTTTTCAAAAAATAAGGCAAAGTTTTGAAAGCTAAAAAGTGTAAATTTCAAATTTTTCTTTTTCTTTTTCTTTTCTTTCAATTTTTTGGTAGGAAAATGATGAAAATCAAGCCCAAATTTCAAAATGTAAGTGGTTCTCAAAAGGAATTTAAATCAACAAAATTTGATTCCCCACCACCTGAATTAAGAAAAAAAAATAAACTAATAGAACCAGCCAGTCGCATAGCAGCTAAGCTTTCACAATTTTTAGCATAATAACGATAAAAAAAAAATGCAATTCGAAGCAATTCACTACATATCGTTTCAGAAATCAAATCGCTTACCAACAGAATACAAAAGAAATGAGAGAAAAAAAAGCATATAATGAACGCGTAAAAAGAAGTACCAGATCACAATTCTCACGCTCAAAATCGAGGATCTTGATGGCGACGATCTCGTTAAGAGGTTTACAAAGAGCACGGCGAACAGAAGCACTCACTCCTTGCCCAACCTCCTCATACAGAATATAAAAATCTTCACCAATCGGATAAGTCTTCTTCTCCATCGCAAAGCCCTACTTCTACTTCTACACCAGCTCAATCAATCAATCAAACACCAAATCGACCTACAAAACCTGCAAAACAAAAGCGATAAACAAAATTATGAATCCAGCATAAATCCAGCCAGAAAAAGAAGGTGAAGAAGCTCGATTACAGAGGGAAAAAACAAAAACAAGAAGGATGATCGAGTACGTCTGTAACGGAATCGAAAAGATCAACAAATTGGGTATAAATAAAGGGAGAGAAAAAGTGCAAAAAGGGGAAAATGAAGGGAGATTGATTGAAAAGGCAATGGCATTGATGAGAGGATTACCAGTTTGGGGGATTTGATTCGGAAGGTCGCTATTTGCTTTCTCGTGAATCTTGAGGGGGAAAAAGAAGAGAGAGAGAGAAAGATCAGAGCTCTGATTTTCCTTTTTCTTTGGGTTTCTGTGAGTTGTGAATCTGAATGTTGTTTTGGGTGAAATTTCTTAGAGAGAAAGAGAGAGAAAGATCGGGAAAATATTTTTGTGCGAAGAAATCGGATCGTTCCCTTGAAATTCTGAAGAACGAAAGGTTTGTATGAATTTGCATGCAAGTCTCCCGCCATTTCTTAGTCCTTAATTCGGTCAAACCTCGGGTCGTTTTTTTTTTTTTTTTTAATGAATTGATTGGTAATTATTTCTAATTTTCATGTTTATTGTTTATATAATATGAGGTGTAAAATAAAAGTAACAAAAGAATAATGAAATTGAAGTCAATTGGTTAATATTAATTTTCTCTAATTTTAAAATTTGAATGGGTGGTTATTTTATTGAAGATGCCACTCGAGAAGCATGGTTCAATTGACCAAAAGGTTAAATGTTTGAATCTTCGAATTTTTCAACTTTCCATATTTGTTGAACTAAAAAAATGGAATTGATTGAACAATATAGAAAAATTATTCGACAGGGAGTCACAATGTGGCTATAAATTTTAACTATTTATTGGAGAGAGAAATTACTTAAATTTATATATAGTGGTTATTGGGGCATGGAATAGCAGCCACATTGTGGGGCCTCAATAAATAATTTGTAGCCTAGTTTATGTTTCGTTTGATAATTAATCATTTAGTTTTTTTGAAAATTATGTATGTTTTCATGGGTTTCATTTTTCTAAGAAGAATATTTGATTCCTTAGCAAATTTTCAAAAATAAAAACAATGTGCAAAAACTATTTTTAGGTATCGTTTGATAACCATTTGGTTTTTCAAAATTATGATTGTTTTTCTACAATTTCTCTTCATATTCTCTACAATAATTTCCATATTCATTCATGAACCATTTGAGTTTGTAGCCAAATTTAAAAAACAAAAACAAAATTTTGAAAACTATTTTTTTTAGTTCCCAAAAATTATCTTGGTTTTTTAAACATAAGTAAAAGGTAGATAAGAAACCGCAGTAACTCGTGGTAGATATAGTATTTGTAGGCTTAATTTTAAAAACAAACAAACAATCAAATGGTTATCAAACAAGTCTTAGTTTTTAATACTTGGTTTTGTTTAGGAGTGTAATATGAAATTCAAAAAAATATTTAAAGTTGTAGATACAAGAGTTTGAACCTCGAACAACTTAAGGGGGCTCGGGTTGGAGACATACCTACCAATTACCATTAAGCCAAAAAGTTTTTTTTATGTGTTTTAATTTTTAGTTATATCTATTAGATTATATGAAGTTCCATCTCAAAACCAATTGACAATGAGAGGAGTAACTCATATATCTTATATATTGTGAGGTTACTCTCCACTTTTCCAATGTAGGATACTTAACATGTACACCCCTAGCTTTGTTTTTTAAAATATATACAAAAAGTATACAACTAAAGTATAAATTTTACAAGTAAATGTAGTATTTATATGTTTAATTTAAAAAATCAAGTGGTTATCAAATAAAAGTCCTAGCAATTGAGACATTTGCTATTTCACTTGAGGTTGGAGAGGTTATAACTTTCACTTCCATATTTTTCGTATTTAAAAAAGTTAGTTGTAGCCAATGTATAGTGTCCAATTCCAATCTTGTTTTAATCCATCTCGATTTACAACTATGGGATATCATATCTTAAATCTCCTTTTAACACGAGCATGGTTGAGACATTATATCTTGGTATGTTATATCAAAAAATTTGAAATTTGAAAACTCACCATATGTCAACTAAATAAAACGTTGATGATGTGAAGTTGAAAATGCATTTCTCTAATGTTTTAAAACAAAGAATGGACTAAATATTAACAAAATATTTAAATAATATTTTTTAATTCAAAACTTGTTTATATAAATAATTTAGGAAAAAATACATTTTTTTGTCTCTCAATTTACGAGATGAGTTTCTATTGAATGTTTGAGTTTCAAATCAAACAATCAAGTCCCTGCATTTAGTAAAATAATTCAATTGAGTCATTGAACGTTAACACCATTAAATGTCTAACAAAATGCTGATGTGGCAGTTTTTAATATTAAAATAATAATTTTTAAATAAAAATATTATTATTATAATAAAAAATAAAAAAGTAAGAATACAAAAATTCGCTCTCCTCCTTCCTTCCCTTTCCCCTTCCTGTCGAGCAAATCTCTTCCATTTTCTTTTCTTCTTCCTCATCTTCTTCTTCTCCACCGCCAGTAAAAATCTCATCAAATCAATCCATTTTTCTTTTATAAATTCAACCAACAAACCATAAATTTCCATTTCTAGAAAATCTCCATTATTCCTCTTCAATGGCTATGGCTTCCACCTTTAAGCATTCCTTCTTCCTCCTCCTCATCTTCACCCTATCTTCTGTCCAAATCGAACTAGCGTCAACAAATTCTTCGACAAAGACACAGATTCCTCTGTCTGATATTCCACTAGCCCAAATCCCTTTTCCCCTTCCCCTCCTCCTCCTCTCTTCCTCCCTCATCAAGCGACCCAAAATCGATCACCTTTAAAAGCATCAGCTGTCAGATTGGAAGTCCTGTCGGAGACATCGACTTCAACCTCCATGGAAGCGACGACCAACTCTAGTTTAGGAAACCTCGCGAACTTCGACCTCTGAACGTTGTCGTTGGGTCTTCTAGCTTCATCAACCACTGCAGCCGTGCGATTTCTTGGCATCGTTGATCGAAAAACGCAATCGAAAGTTGAACTTGGGAAGAAAAGCGACCAAGTGAAAGAGGATTTTGGGTGTCGTCGTGACATTCTTCTGTGTTTCTAATCTGGAATGAGAAGAGGAGGATTTTTTTTATTGTTTTATAATAATAAACGTTTTTTATTAAAAATTATTATTTTAATATTAAAAAATTGTCACGTCATGATTTTGGAACTCATGTACTCAATAGAAACTCACCTGTAAACTGAGAGACTAAAAATGTATTTTTTCCAATAATTTATTTTAAATTTCGGTTCGGGAGGAAATTCCAATGTAGGTAAAAAAATTGTTCCCCGTCCTCTTTTCCATCCCTATTTTAAAAAATAATAATAATACAATCATCCTGTTTCAAACATTCTATTAAAAAGTATATACATATTGTTTCATTCACATAGGCATCCCTAATTTTCAAATTGTCATAGATAAATATCATACATATTTATTTTAATTTTTTAAATAATAAAAAAATACAAATTAATAGAAACAATTAGTCGGGAATATAAAACTATCTATCATAAACAAAATGAAAAATAGATGTCCAATTCTCCCTTCACTATGTGTCGTGCACCCTATAGCCACGTGACTTCCATATGTCCAACATCCACTATTGATTAGTGTCCAAATGTATTACAACTTGCTTGTCAAATTGCCTATAAATAGATGCTATTGGTAAAAATTAAAATACACAAAAATTTGGTGGATTTCTTCTCTATTTTATTTGCTTTGTGTAATTTCTCCATATTATTACTATTATTCTGTTTTGTCTCCCATCTTTACAACACTATTCATCTAATCTTTCTTTTATTTTTAATAACGGGCAAGAATTTCCAAATGATTGTTATAGTTAAGGGCGAATCTATGTTGGGCCAGGAGGGGCACGACACTCACATCATGTGTTTTATGTATATGTAACTCATATTTTACTTTTTTTTTTTTTTTTTTTAATGATCTCTTGGTTTGTTGGCTAAGAATGTTGTCGTTAAATACTAAGAATGATCTTTGATTTGCCAACAAGAGTATAGCTCAATTGTCATCAAGTATGACTCATAACCAAGAAATCATAGATTCGAATTTCCTACCCCCAATTAGCTAAATTCCAAAAACAAAAGCACACAAGTTTTTCAAAATTATTATTTTTTTAGTTTCCAAAACTTGGTTTGGTTTTTAAAAATCCTACTAAAAATAGATAAGAAAACATTTAGATATTTTTTAAAGTCTGTGTTTATATATACACAAATTTATAAGTTCAATGATTGAACTTATAATTAAACGTAGGGCAAAATGCACTTTTGGTCTCCATGTTTGGAGTTGATGTTTATTTAGGGCATGTTTGGTAAGCAATCTGAAAACAAAAATTTGAAAACAAGAGATTCAATGAAAACATAGTTGTATTTCATGTTTTCAGATATATGTTTGGTAGCAGATTTAGAAATTTGATTTCATTCTAAATATTTATTTAAAGTGTATCCTATAACATATTTATAGATCATGAAATTAGTTGTAGTTGCAAAATTAATTATTAAATTAAATATAAGTCATTATTAATTAATTTATGAATATGATTTTTATAAATTTTATAGAATTATCATTTTATGATATAATATTATATAATTTATAATATATTATATTATACATATTTTAATTTAACAAAATAAATTGAGTTCATAGCATGAAATATTGTATTTATTAATATTTTTTTATCTTTGGTTAATATAATTCTTTATTCTAAAATTTTAAATTCAGAATTTGAATACAATGAAAACATAAAAATGTTATTTTCAGAATTTATACTATTTGGATCATAGAATCTGAAAACAGTTATCTGAAACACATTTGACAAACACATATTAATTGAATTCAGTGAATCCGAAAACATAAAACAAAATACAGATTGCATACCAAACATGCCCTAGTCTCTAAGATTTTGAAAGATACATTTTAGTCCATCACATTTGTAAAATCATTTTAAATGGTTTATGACTTAATGATGTGAATATGATGACAATACTATATTTGTTGATGTGGATGAATGATGATTTTATTTCATTTGATTAATTACTTGGCAAATTAATTAAAAAAATCCATTAAAAATATTAAATTATTATGGTAATTTTAAAAAGATTTAAAAAATCTTATTCCCTATTTGGTCGACTATTCTTCTTCTATATTTGGTCGATTTCTTCTTCCTCGTTCAACAAGTCATTGCAACCCGGTCATTGTTGCCGCAACCCATTTTTATTCACCACTGAATTCTTGTTGTGGTTTGAATATTACTGGAGTTCTTTGTCAATATATGTTATCAAATTGGGGTAATCCATGTTTATACCACTTTTCCTGGTGGATTGATATATTAGTATAAATATGCAAAATTATGTTATTTTGTATAACATTGTTTGATTTTTTTTTGTGTACGAACAACATGTAAAATGTGGCGTTATAATGATTTGATTGCAGTGACGATAGGTTGTTGAACAATGAGGGAAGAAGAAAGTCAACTAAAAAAAATCAATCAAATATATGGAAGAAGGAAAAGTAGACAAAAAAAAAAAGGGAAGAAATTGACCAAATATAGAAGAAGAAAAGTCGAAAAAAAAAAGGAAGAAATCGACCAAATATAGAAGAAGAATAGTCGACAAAATAAGGAAGAAGAATTTTTAATTTTTTTTTAAAATTAACATAATAGTTTGGTATTTTTAATTAATTTTTTAATTAATTTGTCAAGTAATCAAATGAAATAAAATGATAATTCAACTAGATCAACAAATATAATTTTGTCATCATATCTACATCATCACATAACAGTCTAAATAACATTCTGTTGGTTAAAGTTAAATCATATATCATTTAGAATGATTTTACAAATCTGAAATACTAGAATATATCTTTTGAAAACCTCATAGACCAAATAAATATCAACCTCAAACTTAAGAGATTAAAAGTGCATTTTATCCTTAAACCTAATATGAACTATTCTTTATGACATAAAGTTTTGGATCCGTCAGAATAATAGTAGCCGTTTTGGTTTGATAAGTGACCTAATATAATACATAACTTATCTTTTTAAAAAATTTAGAGTACTCTTCAAATAGTCATTTTATCCTAATATAATCATTTTCTCCTAATATACCTACAAATAAATAGGTTGTATGCTTCAAATAGTCGCATATAATTCAAATATTTCTCTTCAAGAACAAATCCTCCTAAAAGATTGAATGAAACTTTGAGGAAAAAACTAAACAATCACACCATTTTTATACAGTTCCAACAGAAAAAAACACAAATCAATGAAACTCAATACATTTTGTAGGGCAAGAAGGACTGAACCTCAATACATTTTTGTAGGGTTTCAAAAAGAGGACTGATACACTTACTTGAGGACAACACTAATGACGGAATAAACAACGTCTAGGTTCGAAATGTCGACGCTTAATGCTCTTAACCAGAACAAAAGAAAAATAGATATAGATAGAGATAGGGAGAATCCATTTCCACAGCATCAAGATATCAAAGGAGAGTGAAGATTTACCAAGTAACAACGCCATAGATAGCGATGAAGTGAAGAAATTTAGCAAAACCAAAATTTGAAAACACATTTTAAGAAGAAATTTTCAATATAACAAAATTCATTTTGCAGTTTGTTAAGTTGTTTATGACCACATGATTGAGTTAAGTTGATCATTTATATTTGCCTTTCTTTCTAAGCCTATCTTATTTTCTTCTCCGTCTTCCCATTCATCAAGTTTAAAGTTGTGGAACTTGATTTTAATGAATATATGTTTTATGGCAAGTTTCATTGATATGGATAGCCCATATCTGGCACACATTGCATGTTCATGCTATCTTTTGAAGTTTGATTAAGTTTGATTCTTTGGAAGATTCTTTTGCTTCCATAGCTTATGTAAGCTATAAAGTGAGTAACATTTTCATATAAGCTTAATAATTCTTTTTTACACATCCATTTCTAGGTAATCTATTTCTTTTTACAAAGAAGTGTAATGCCCTCTTGCTACACGCTTATAACATGGATAAGAGTTGGATGAAAATTGGAAATCGAGCATTGAAAGTATATAGAAATGGAGTTAGAAGATTTCTAGATTTTGTATTTATGCATGCCACATCAGTCAAATTTCTTATCCATGTAAGAGATATAATAATGCAAAGACTTAAAACTTGAGATGATATTGAAGTAGATTTGTTAATGTTTGGGATAGTTCCAAGTTACACTCAATGGACAATGCATGGTGAAGAAAGTTTGTCATATAAAGTAGGAGAAAGTGATAATGGTTCTGATGATGAAGACGTTTTTGAAATATTAAAGGATCATTTTGGTGTTTTTAACACCAACAACTGGGGATTTGGGCCGTTATGCTATGCTGCCAAAATTCTGTCTTAGCAACACCTTTATGTTGCCAAAATTCTGTTATGCTTCTTCGTCTTAGCAACACTGTTATGATGTCAAAATTTCGCGCGATGGTGTCCTCGGTAACATCCCTAGGGGATTTGGGCCTGAAAACTAGGGTTTTGTTACACCTTATTTGCAGGCGAGGGAGTGATAGCTAAGATATGTAAGAGCATAGTAATTCCCAATGTGAGGCTGAAAAATGATGATGAGAAACTATTTGAAATGAATTATGTTGAAATTCATTAGGAGGGACATGGAAGGTAGGGATCTAGATACTAGGAGGAGGATAGCTTGTGAACTTCTTTACAGTTTTTACTGATTCATGGTTTACATTGGCGTTTTTTTTTCCTTTTGCTTTGTGTTTCCTATGAAATTATCTATCTTTTGCTTCTTTGTACCTACAAATGAGGTTAATTTTGATTTTTCATTTGTAGTCAGAACTCAAATCATATGCTTCTAAAGTGGTTGATGGTACACTTGACATGAACGAGGACGAGATTTTTGTGCAAGTTTTTGGGCCAGAGAAGCATGGAGTCCATGTTCGTGGTTATGTGGTAGGTTTTACTCATTTGGAGTTGTTTGGATCATCTTCCAATGTACGTGATCTTGAGCGTCACCTTAATGAGTTATAACGTCTTCAAGAATCTGAACGACAAAGAAAAGTTGAGGTACAAGCCCTCAAAGATCAAATTGTTCAATTAGAAAATCGTTTTGAGGATAGATTTAAAAAATGATGGTAGAGATTCGTAAACAATTTGTTACTAATTGATTATGTAGTAGTTAAATGTTCTATAACTTTTGTAGTTATTTTGTCTATATAAACAATTTATGAGATCATGTAAAAATTATTTTGTTTATATCTTTGTACTTGCAATTCAGGGAATTACATGTAAGTAGCTGTTGTATTCAAGTGCTAAAGCTTTTTGCAAGAGCTTTTTCGAAAGATTTATAAATCTTCATAAAGAAGTATTTCTGAAGGTTTTAAAGTTTTTGAAAATAGTATTATAAACCTTTAAAAATAATAAAAACCTTCGAAAAAGATAATTGAAAATGAATAATTATCGATAAACAATTTGACAATTTTTGAAGATATATGACCTTTGAAAAATAATCATTTCCGAAGGTTAATGTACCTTTGATAAAAGCTTTTTCGATGGGATCTATTTCGACACTTTTTTAAGGTTCTTTTAACCTTCGAAAAATGATTTATCGAAGGTTTGTTTAGTATTTTTTCGAAGGTTGTGACCTTCGAAAAAAATCAATTTTCTTGTAGTGAGTGGATAGCACACAAATAATTAAATATATAAAATAATATGTTTTTTATAGAATAAACATGAAAACAACTTTTTTAAGGGGTTTCTACACGAATAATCCAATTAGGAGGCTCATATTTTAATTTTAGCCGAAACTCACCATTTTTTACAAGTTTAACCATTGTGTCTTAGTTTTTTACACAAAAGTCAGTATCAATTTACTATTAAGCCTTTTTTCTTTTATATGTAATTACTACAAGAATAAAATATATATAGAGAGAGAATATAAATAGTTTTTTCTCAGTTTCCAAAACAAAGTAACTTCGCTTGTGTAGGATTTTGGCCAAAGAAGGAGAGAATAAGTTCTTACATTTATGAATATATAATCCAACGGTACTATAATTACTAATATAATATGTATCATGATATATATAAATTATTAATTATGATATATGAATATGTTAAGAAATATTTGAAAGTCCAGTAGATTTATATCAAAATAAATGAGTTCATATATGTAACTATGTTATACAAAATAGTATATACTGCAATATACACTAATTGATAACATAATGTATACCATGGTGTACATTAAATTATTATTTATGATATATATATTGAATATACAATGAAATGTTTGAAGTCTATTATGATTTACGAATATATGTTGTATATGAATATATATTATATCATATATGATAATACACATAGAATATTTACATGTCAATATACGTTGTATATTCTTGTCACAAATGAGAAGGTGGTAATGTATATTTTGTTGTGAATAAAACATATAAAATTATTGAAAAAACTATGAAATTCATACGAACAATATATTTTGTTGTGAATAAAACATATAAAATTATTGAAAAAACTATGAAATTCATACCAATTATTCGGTATAATAGAGCGTTGGAATCGAGCATTAAAAATTTTGTGGCTAACGGTTGAATTCTTTGAATAAAATAATGACTTGAGGCAAGAATGGAAGCAAGACGACATCGAAAAAAAATAAAGCAGGGGAAAATTGGTGAAGAAAATGTTCTATGAGAAATGAAGAAGAAATTAATAAATGAGAATAATGAAAAAAAATAGTCTGTTGATTAAGGAAAATATACTTTAATGTATACTTAACATATATGGAAAGCCAAATGAATTAAACTTAAAATCTTGTTATGCCTTATAAATAATAATAATAAAATAAACAATAAATTTAGGATAAATTAATAAAGAGAGAGAAATGGTATAATTGACTCAGTATCATTCAAAAAAATCTATAAATGTAATAAATGGAATATTATGTACATATATGTAAATATCTAATATAAACCTATTTATTTGGGTAAAAATTCATTTTTTAATTAAGTTCTTTTTTAATAGGTAAACATGATTGTGGGTCTTTAATCAATACATTGAAAATTTGAATCTAAAATAATAATAATAAAAAATAATTTCAAGTTGTATATCTAATGTGTATCGGTATTTATATTTTTTCTTTACAAAAAATATTGTTGAATAATTTAACTATACCTAATAAGGTGATCGTCAACTGACCTCGACCGACAATTTTTTTTGTTTGTTGCTTTAAAGCGACAAAAATCAACCGATAGATGATAGGTTTGGTCGGTTTATGTATATATAATTATTATTTAATTATTACTTAATATATTAATGAGATATAATATCAATATAAGAAAATTTTTATGATTTTTTTAATTATTATTATTATTATATTTTTTTAAGTCGGTACGGTTGGTGGGGTCGATTTTCAGTCTTTTTTTTTCACTCTATAATACCTAAAATAATACCTATCATTCAAGGAATGAAATTTAAGTTTTGTCTTATTATCAATGAAAATTTGAACGTGCATGGAAATTTATTGATATTGTGCGAGTTGAAATCATTAAACCCATGGTTATGATAAACAAATAATTGTCTATATATAATTCAAATTAAATAAATAATTACATGTTTACATTGTTATATTAATAGAAATCAATTCAATTGAAAGTTTATGATGTATTTAATTGGTAATTTCAAAACATAAATTTAAAAACAAGAGGTTCAATAAAAATATAGTTGTATTTTATGTTTTTAGAGATGTATTTAATAACATATTTAGAAATTAAATTTCAATTCAAACAACTGTTCAAAATGTGTTTGAGAATATATTTATAAACCATAAAATTATTTGTACAAATTAAATATTAGGTTGAATATAAACTATTACTAATTAATTCGTGGACATGATTCATACTATAAATTTTGTAGGATTATTATTTTACCATATCTTATTTTCTATAAAATTTTATATTATGCATATTTAGTTTAACAAAAGGAATCGAGTTTATAACATTTTCTTAATTTGAAAATTTGAACCACAAATCTCATGGTGTTTAACACATTCAGTTGAATTATGCCCTCTTTGACAAATCAAGTTCATAACATGAAATAACATATTCATTAAAGTTTTTCTTTAATTTTATAATATAGCCATGTATTTTAAAATTTTAAATTCAAAATTTGTATTAAAAAATTATAAAAAAATGTTGTTTTCAGATTTACTACTATTTACATCATGAAAAATAGTTTTTAAAAAAGATATATGTCAAACGCATATTCGTTGGTCTCAGTAAATATGGCATGAGTTTGAAAGTTCAAACACTACCTTTGTAATTTAATATTTAATTTTCTTTATTTTTGATCAATAAGTTGACACTAAAAAATACGTTAGTAAACATTTTATTTTCTTTTATTCTCTATTGAACATCGAAAAAAAATCTAATTATATTGATTCAAAAATTGTTATGAGTTTTCTTAAATTTCAAATTATTCTTGGATTTTATTGATTCGGGTAAGAGATAATCCTCAATTATGTAGATTATCTAGCTCTTTACTTAATCATTTTTTGTCTAATTTATTCAAATTTTCATGTTATAGCAACTTAAATTATTTTTTGGAGTGAAATTTATAAAGTTTGCTAAATTATGAGAAAAATAAGAATCGAAGGAAAAAATGAGTGAAAATAAACTAATTTTAGGTGTTTTTGTGAGAAAAGAAGAGCAGAAAAAATGCCAGAGAAAATCCAGTTGCATTGTCACCAACAAAGTTGAACAAAAATGCTAAACAAAATGTCGGACAAAGTTGCTGGCAAAATTTCCAGACATAAAGAGCACACCTCAAATTTCGGGAATGCACGATTTTTTTAGATTTTCACCCAATTTTGGAAAGAATATGACCTAAACTTATACTCAATCAATTGCCCACGATTTGAGGACGAATTATTGGAAGAAACCCCTACTTTTCTCATCTATAAATAGGCTACAAATCGAGGGTTTGAGGGGAGGTGAATTGGACAACCACAAGCTTGAATTCTCTCCAATTTTTTATCGTTTTCTCTATTGTTTTTCTGCACGTATTTTTACTTATTTACAACAATTTCTTTTCTCATTTTCAGCAAGTTGTACTCTCTTTATTTAGTTGTAATAGACCCTAGTTAATCCTTCCTTGCGAGAGCTTTAGAGGTTAAGATGTCTAACCCAAGTGTGGGTAGAATCGATTAACGAATGGGGTTAGAGTAGTTCTTTATTTTCGGTTTGTCCTTACTGTTTATGCACTTTAAAGTTCAATGAAGTTTATGTGTTTCCTTTCTTTTACCTTGTAGTGTTCATGCTTAGTTTGAAAAACCCGTTTTGGAAAAAAAAAAAATACGAGAACTCGAGAGCTTATTTCAACTCAAACTATCGTTTTTCTCTTTCTTTGTCTTTGTTATTTTCTTTTTTGTTTTCCAATTCCATTCAGTCTATTACAACAACTTAGTTTCTTGCTTTTTTCGCAAATAAAAAGGAAGAAAACCGAGCCCTTATGTATTTTTCTTTTCTCTCGGTTTCATCATCTCTTTTTCCTTTATTTTCCTTTATGTTTTTCTTTTATTTTTTCAACATCTAAAATCATGTTTCCTTTAGTTTTCATCATCAACTAATTTCCTCTTTAGGGGTTCAAGTGTGAATGCCCTAGAAAAGAGATGCCTAGCTTAAAGTAGTAAAGTAGTTGTGTTGACAATCGAATCGAAGTTTGTTTTTTAGTGAATAATATTGGGCAGTCCTTATCTAATCGCAAGGTCGTGTTCAACAAGCTCGAACTTGATACCGAGATGGTCAAGGAACAATAGAACTCCTAAAAACAACAAAGGAAAGGACTTAGACATAAGATCCGAAACTTCAACCCTAAACATAGGGCGGGACTATGAAATCAAGAGGGTTGTGTGCAAAAACCATCTAAGCTCAATTAGCCACATACATGTAGGTTTAATTGCTTAGTTTCTTAAAGGATTTGGGAGCAAAACCGAATATGAATTGAACCCGATTTACTTAGATTTAGTTTTGTTGGCACAATTGCTGCAACATTTTCAACAATATTTTCTCCGAAGGGGCAAAAACACTTGAATTCCCTTCTTTTATTTCATTGATTTTTTCCTCATTTACAACAACTTAAAAACCCCAAAATCAACAATTTTTCACTTTGGTTACCTTGCAATTTCACTAGCATTTCTTTGTTTTCTGATTTGACTTGTAAATCTGTTCCCTGTGGGTTCGATACTCTGGAATACTCCATTTTTTATTACTTCGATCACGTGCACTTGCGTGTCTAGCGTGACATAACGACCAGTAAGAATTAGGGTATGTGATATAACATCCCTAGAGAGTATGCCTTGATGACACGGTACACATAGTGACCTAACATACCTCGAAATCTAGCATAGTCTTGACATGAAGGGCATAGTACTTCTATGAAATATAGTATTTTGAAAAGAAGAAAAAAAAAATCAATAGCAATGTGTATAAGCTAATAAATTTAAGGTTAAAAACACTTTTGATCCCCACCTTTATGAAAGTCACAATTCAATTCTTAAAGTTTAGCTTTAACCACTCAATTAGGCCCATTTGATGACCAATTGGTTTTTTATTTTTAGTTTTAAAAATTGTATTTGTTTTCTCTTCAATTCTCTACCGTTTTCTACCACGACTTTTATCATTTTTAAGAAAACATTTAGATTCTTAGCCAAATTTCAAGAACAAAAACAAACTTTGTGGATGGTAAAAAAAAAACATTAAAGTAATATTTATAGGCTTAGTTTAAAAAAATAAAAAACAATAAACCAAAGGGTTATCAAACAAGATTTTAGGAACTAAATTTTTGAATTTATAACTATTTAGTTATTAAATTTTAATATGTATTATAGTATTTGTACTTCAAAATTTATAACAATTTAATTTTTACTGTGTAAGTATTATTGAAATGTAATGAATTTTTCTGTCCATGTAGATTGATGAAACTGATTATAAACCAAATAAATTCATAAACTACAAAACTGAAGTTGTTTAAATAATAAAATTTGACCGTTAATTTAAATGAAATTTTTCATGACTAGATTTTTAAAGATTCTAAAGCACGACATAAATTGTTAATACCAAATTTAAGAATAAATTATTGCAAACTAAATTTAAAGGACTCCATTATTATTTCCACAAAAAGTTAGGGCTTAAAAAGTGTTTTTAACCTAAATTCAATGGAACATGAGATGCCAACAAGAGCATAGCTCAACTGGCATCAAGTATAACTCATGACCAAGAGGTCATGGGTTCAAATCCCCCACCCCCAATTGTTGATGTACTCAAAAAAAAAAATGGAACATGAGATAAAATGGTACTTGATGGATAAGACATTATTATTTCATTAGGGAAAAAGTTAGATCCCCAACTCCACAAGAACTAAAAAATATTTGTAACAATATTTAAAATTACACTTACCATTCTATTTATTTCACCTCTCCTTACAAAAATTAAGAAAACTATTTTAATTCATCTAGTTTAAGATTTATTCGGGTTTGGTCCCTATACTTTCCTTTTTATTTTGAATTCTCCTATAATTTCTCTTGAGAACGTCACATTGAAAAGGTGGAGAAAAACCTCACAACTTTTACGATATATGAGTTACTCATTTCATTGCCAATTGATTTTGGAATGGAACCCCATTTTGATCCATAAAAAATTAAAAATTGTAATCTGATCTAAGAATGGTGAACTCAAAGAGATATCATCTTGAGGGAGCATGTTGAGAATCTCGCATTGGAAATGTGGAAAGGAACCTCACAACTTATACAATACATGAGTTACTCCTCTTATTACCAATTAGTTTTGAGAAAACTAATGTATCGTTTGATAACCATTTGATTTTTGAAAATTAGGTCTAAAAATACTATTTTTTCTTACAAATTAATTTATATATTTTCTTATCTACTTTCTATCTACGTTTTTAAAAACCAAGCTAAGTTTTGAAAAATAAAAAAATTGTTTTAAAAAACTTGTGTCTATTTTTGAAATATGGCTATAAACTTAGATGATACCTCAAGAAATATGAAAATAATGATAGAGATGATGAAGAGAAATTGTAAAAAATAAGCATCATTTTCAAAAATAAAATCCAAAAACGAAGTCCCCGCTTGATAACCATTTTGTTTTTGTTTTTAGTTTTTGAAAGTTAACCTTATTTTCACCTAATTTATCTACAATAGAGATAATCTCCCTTAGGTTTTGGTCCCTATACTTTCCTTTTTATTTTGAATTCTCCTATAATTTCTCTTGAGAACGTCACATTGGAAAGGTGGAGAAAAACCTCACAACTTTTACGATATATGAGTTACTCATTTCATTGCCAATTGATTTTGTAATGGAACCCCATTTTGATCCATAAAAAATTAAAAATTGTAATCTGATCTAAGAATGGTGAACTCAAAGAGATATCATCTTGAGGGAGCATGTTGAGAATCTCGCATTGGAAATGTGGAAAGGAACCTCACAACTTATACAATACATGAGTTACTCCTCTTATTACCAATTAGTTTTGAGAAAACTAATGTATCGTTTAATAACCATTTGATTTTTGAAAATTAGGTCTAAAAATACTATTTTTTCTTACAAATTAATTTATATATTTTCTTATCTACTTTCTATCTACGTTTTTAAAAACCAAGCTAAGTTTTGAAAAATAAAAAAGTTGTTTTAAAAAACTTGTGTCTGTTTTTGAAATATGGCTATAAACTTAGATGATACCTCAAGAAATATGAAAATAATGATAGAGATGATTAAGAGAAATTGTAAAAAATAAGCATCATTTTCAAAAATAAAAACCAAAAACGAAGTCCCCGCTTGATAACCATTTTGTTTTTGTTTTTAGTTTTTGAAAGTTAACCTTATTTTCACCTAATTTATCTACAATAGAGATAATCTCCCTTAGGTAAGCATTTGAACTCTTAGACAAATTCTAAAAATAAAGTCAAGTTTTTGAAAACTACTTTTTTTAGTTTTCAAAAGTTGGCTTGGATTTTGAAAACATAGGTACAAAATAGATAAGAAGACATATAAACTTATTGGTAGAAGTAATATTTTTAAGTTTAAATTTCAAAAACAAAAAACAAAAAACAAGATGGTTATCAAACGAAGCCTCGTTTGATAACTATTTGATTTTTAAAAATTATGTTTGTTTTTTTTTTCTTCATATTTTCTACAATCAATGTCATCTTTCTTGAGGAACTACTTGAGTTTACAGTAAAATTTAAAAATTAAAAACAAGTTTTTGATTTTTTTTTTTTTAGTTTTTAAAACTTAGCTTGGTTTTTGAAAATATAGGTAAAAGGGAGACCAAAAAACATAAAGACTCATAGGTAGAAGTAACATTTTAAAAGCTTATTTTTCAGAAATAAAAATACAAAACCAAGATCCGGTTTGATAACTATTTGATTTTTGAAAATGAAGCCTATAAATACTACTTCCACATATGATATTCTATATTTTTTTTTATCTACTTTTATACGTGTTTTAAAAAATCAAGCTAAAATTTGAAAACTGACCCCGTTTGATAACCATTTGGTTTTTAGTTTTTAGTTTTTGAAATTTAAGCCTAAAAATACTACTTATACTAATGAGTTTATATGTTTTCTTATCTACTTTGTATTTATGTTTTCAAAAACCAAGGTAACTTTTGGAAACTAAAAAAAATAGCTTTCAAAAACTTGATTTTGTTTTTAGAATTTGGCTAAGATTTCAAATGATTCTTTAGGGGTGATCTCTATTGTAGATAAGTTAGGTGAAAATAAGCTTAAATTTCAAAAACCAAAAACTAAAAACAAAATGGTTGTCAAACGGGCCAGAGAAAATAGTTTCCAAAAATTTATTTTGTTTTTGTAGTTAATAATTCAAATATTTTCCTAAGAAAATGAAAACCATTGTAGCAAAAGGGTAACAAAATAAGTACAATTTTTCAAAACTAAAAATTAAAAATTAAATGATTATCAACCTATATACAATAGTTGTTATCAAATGGAGACATAAGGTTAACTATTTGAAATTATAGAAACTAAAATGGAATAAGTTAAAAAATAAAAGATTAAAATAATATTAAAAAAAAAAAACCATCAAGTTTATATGAAAAGAATCTTAAAAAAAACTGAAAACTACCCCATTGCATTTAGTCACGTGCAGTGCTCATGAGTAGCATTATTTCGGATTTTTAGTGCGAAATAGCAAAAGCCAGTGCCCAAACTCGCCGGTCGCGGTCTTCTTCACTGCCAAATCTAGGGTTCTCTTCGATCTCTGCTGCGTTTCAGGTTCCTTCCTACTGAAACGCTGTCGTTTTCGTCCCCTCTCCTGCTTCCCCTTCTGGTAATTCGTCGAAATGAAGCTCACTGTGAAGACCCTCAAGGGAAGCCACTTCGAAATTAGGGTTCAGCCCACCGACACCGTAAGTTCTAACATTTATTTTTTCTTTTCCTTTTTAATCTCCTCGATTTCTTCATGCGGCTGTTTGGGCTTGTAGTTAATTTGTCAATGTAGCTGAGTACGCAAGCATTGACCCAGCTGGCAATCTTGAGCTTATTTTAATTCATCGCAATTAGTTTAATTATTTATTATTATTATTTTTTTTGCTAAAACATTTTGATTATTGAATTGGAATAGTGTGAAACTACCGTAGGAATTGAAAAGATTTTAAAATTAGGGTTTTTTTTTTGTTGTGTTACTTAATCTGGAAGCTGATTTTATTTCTGAACGACGATCACATAATTTTTAATTTTTTTTTTTTTTTAAAATTTGAATTCTTCTTGATCTGCTGGGTTTGCATTGTTTAAACAGAAGTTGGAGAAGTCTAAGATATCATGCAGTGCACTGTTCTTGTTGGGGATGCCTTAGTAGTAGATTTTAACAGCCAACTTTATTTTTATTTATATTTATTTATTATTATTTTTTTTGATCATGCGACTTTGGCCCTCTGTTTGGGATCTGGAATCTAGAAAGTTTAAGAAATTTTTGCTGTAGTTTTTTTTTTTAATTGTAAAATTTTCGGTGAAGGTGATGGCTGTCAAGAAAAACATTGAAGATGTACAAGGAAAGGATAATTATCCTTGTGGTCAGCAATTATTGATACACAATGGTAAAGTTCTGAAAGATGAAAGTACACTGGCAGAAAACAAAGTATCTGAAGAGGGTTTCCTAGTTGTCATGCTCAGCAAGGTTTCTTTGGTCCTATAATTATATTTATCTTAATATAAGAAGCAATAAAGAAAGTTTTATTTTGGATTTTGCTGAAATATCAATTATGGTTATGCTCAATTGTATACATTTACTTCTTCTGCAGAGCAAAACATCAGGCTCAGCAGGGCAGTCATCAACTCAGGTAATATTGCCCATTTTTGTTTCCAGTTGTTTATTATTCTCTAATGTTAACCACCTTTGGAACGTATTTATAGCAACCAGCTCAAAACCCCCCTGTAGCTCAACCAATTATAAATTCGACTCCTGCTACTCAAGTTACACCATCACCGACTCCTGCACCTCAAGCTCCCACACAAGCACTGTCATCGTAAGTTTTTGAAGAATGATTTCTTTATGCATTTTCCCTCAATCGGTTTAATAATTGTTATCCACACACATTTTTTTTTCTTGTTGTCCAGTGCCCCTAAGAACACTACATCTACTTCAGACAGGGCGACAGATAAGTATGGCTTCTATTTCCTTTTGACATTTTTTAACTTCGAGAAGCAAGAATTGGTTAGTAAATCACCTTCTATTTTCTAATACTAAATCTATGCTACAATATTACAAATGTCAAATCTGTAAAAAGCTACAAACTGAGTGAGTTTGATAGGAGTTCTTGATTATTAACTATTGGGACCAACAGCTGATATTACAAAGCTATGTGCAATATGTTTCCTCCACTTTTGCTTTATTTATAATGAAACTCTTTGAATGCTGGTGAGAAAGTTTCTCATTCTTTCTTTTGGGGGCATTATTTGCAGTGTGCAAACAGATACATATGGTCAAGCTGCTTCAAATTTGGTTGCTGGTAATAACCTGGAACAGACCATTCAACAAATAATGGACATGGGAGGTGGCAACTGGGACAGAGAAACAGTTGTTCGTGCGCTAAGAGCTGCTTATAACAATCCAGAGCGAGCAGTGGATTACTTGTACTCTGTATGTCTAAATCATACTTTGAAGGGTCTGGAGATGTTCAGTCACTAATGGTGTTTTTGTTCAGGGTATTCCGGAATCTACAGAAGTTGCAGTACCAGTGGGTAGTTTTGGTTCTGGTCAAGCCACTGGAACTGATGCATCCCTTCCTGCACCTGTCTCTGCAGCACCCAACACAGCCCCCCTGAACATGTTTCCTCAGGTATGTTTGCATGCATGCATGAACGGCGTGTGTTTTTTTGTTTGCTCACATTCACTAATATTACTGGCGGCAATCATGCAGGAGGCACTTTCTGCTGGCGGCGGCGGTGGTGGTAACCTTGGATCTCTTGAATTCCTTCGAAACAATCCACAGGTAACTGGTGAACCATCATTTATGGGGTTTTCCTGATTGATTAGCTCATTAGCTTTCTTTACCAGATATCTTAGTGCATGGAGTTTTAAAATCCGTTGTTTGGACTTTGAAGTCCTTTTTCACCTGATGGATTGCGTTAGTTTGCATCTTTTTAGGAATTGATTCACCAAAAATGTCTCTGTTATAAAGTCAGATATTCGATCAAAAAATTCTACATATGGATTGTATTAGTCCAGCCATATCATTTCATTACATGTATACCACCTGTATTTGTACAAAGGCCCAACATCTTGTTTGCTTTATTTCGTATGAACTATGGATTTCATATAGAACTAATTGTGAAGTAGTTACTGAATGAGGTTTGCTATCATTGTTCACGTTCTAGTTCCAAGCCTTGCGGACAATGGTGCATACAAACCCTCAAATCTTACAGGTCTACACATCCTTCTGCTTTGCAATTTTGTTAGTGGTTATAGTCATGGTTTTGCTCAAGAGTTAAATCTTTTGCTTCTGATGGCAGCCCATGCTTCAAGAACTTGGAAAGCAGAATCCCCAGCTTTTGAGGCTCATTCAGGATCATCATGCAGAGTTCCTTCAGTTAATTAATGAACCTGTCGACAATTTTGAGGGGTGAGTCTTACACTTCTGTCATCTGGTTAATTTTAAATCTTTTTAATTTGAAACCTCCTAGATCCGCAGTTCTTTAGTTGTGAATTGTGATTGATCACACACGTATAAGATGATCGATGATCGACAATCGGTGCATAGACAACCCTTCTCTTATTTCCAAATGCGTATTAATGAAGGGAGAATTCTTCTGATTGTTCTTATTACTGTTTATCCTTGTGGTCAAACTACAGCATCCATTTCCACCAACTTTGCATTGCACCACAAGCACAAAATTTAACCATGTTTGCACGTAAAAATTGTCCTTTTTGCGCCTAGGCTGGATGATTTATTTGTTTTTTCCTTCTGCAATTTAATTTTCATGCTTAAAAGACCAAATGGATTGAGTTACCATTTTATCTGGTTGATAATTATCATTTGTAAAACAAGCCAACCTGAGCATAACTCGAGGTCAGAGGTACAAATTCCTGAATCCAATAAAAATTATCTGTAAAACAAGTACTGTTTCTGGGTCTGGTTTACTTGAGATGTCGTTCACTTGACCGATTATTAGTTTATGAGCCGAATCTCTTTTGATGTTACATCGCTGCATCTATCTGTAGAACCATAAACTATGTTCTTTCTTTCAGAGAAATGTTTGAACAGGCTGAGCCGGACATGCCTCATGCCATTAATGTCACTCCAGCCGAACAGGCAGCCATCGAACGAGTATGAAGTCCTTTATATTCCCTGAGGTTCCTTCTTGTTTTCCCCCTTCAAACTGGATCTGTGTGCTTAACATTTTGCTGCTTGTTCCCTTATGTAGCTCGAGGCAATGGGATTTGATAGAGCCTTAGTCATCGAGGCATTTTTGGCATGTGATCGCAACGAAGAACTAGCAGCTAACTACTTACTGGAGAATTCTGGAGATTTTGATGATTAACAAACAAGCAAACCATTAATGTTAACCGCACTGGATTCATTATTTTTGGTGCTGAGGTGAATTGGTACCCTTGTCAGCATTCTTCACTTTCTGAGTCTTCTTTGCATTGCATTTTATATACTCTACTAATAAATAGGAAAATTAATTCTTCTCAAGTATGGTCTTTCCGATTTAGAGAACTGGAATTTTATGTTTCATTTAAAAGCTCATTTGTTGCTAACTGGTTAGAGCATTGCAGATAGATCTTAAGATTTCGAAACTCATCCTTTTTATTGTGTAAATATAATTATTGAAAAATATCAACAGATTTTGACTTCTATATATCATGGTTATTGGGATATTTTGTTTCCAGTTATGTTTAGTATCTCCACCGTTAAGTGGGGGAAGATTTGAACTTCGGACTTGGAAAATAGCATCTCACAGACCTAAGACCTAATCAGTTAGGGGCATTGAGTGTGTTGAAATAACATGAGATGATATAGTCTGTGAGTTATTATAATCTGTGGAATCATATAATATTATTTAAAATGAAAATTAGTATAGTCTGTAGTTATAATAGTCTGCTTTTGAGGTGCAAAGTATTTCACAGGTTTAATAACACATGTTATTATAACCTATGCCCGCAAACAAACCCTTATAGGTTATACAAATTTTAGTATATAAATTTACTCGGGGAAGTCCATTTTTCATACTATATAAGTTTTTAGAAATTTGATTCCATTCTAAACGGTTGTTATAGATCATGAAATTAGTTGTAGTTGCAAAACTAATTATTAGATTGAATATAAATCATATTAATTAATTTATGAAATGATTTTGTAAATTTTATAGAATTGTCATTTTATAATATAATATTATATAGTTTATAATATATTATATTACATATATTTTAATTTAACAAAAGTAAATTGAGTTCATAACATGAAATATTGTATTTATTAAGATTTTTATCTTTGTTTAATATAATTATGCATTTTAAAATTTTAAATTCAGAATCTGGATATAATGAAAACATAAAAATGTTGTTTTCAGAATTTCTACTATTTGGATCCAAGAATCCGAAAACAGTTTTCGAAAACACATCTGTCAAACACATATTCACTCAATTCAGTGAATCCGAAAAACATAAAACAGAATCCGAATTGCATATCAAACAGACCTTTAGCGTTTATGTTACAAAATATCCTCGAAGTCAACTCATGTAATCATCAAATGATACATTGCACCATGACACAAAAATTAACACAAATGACCGACTATAGAGATTTATTAAACACAAAATTGAAAGCTTTAACATCTATTAAGATGCAAGGATCAAATATTAAGAACTTTAAAAGTGTAATACTCCAAGTTCAAGATTTGAAATTTGGATTTGACACATGATGACTTCGACGACTTGGTCATGCTAACTACTTGTCTTGAATTGCTTTTGAAAGTGAGGTGTCCTCACAAACCACGTGACATGTTTTGGAAAATTTTTTCGAAGGTCATCCAACATAAGATTGCTTGAAACTAAACACACTTAAATTTGAAGTTCCTATGATTGAATTTGAAGGTACACATTATTGATATTTATAGTAACTATCAATTCTTTTTAACCTATTGTAACCATGCATTTATAGCCTCAAGATCCCCTCTCATTTGGATGTGGCGTCGGTCGGTTTATTTATGTACTCCTTCTATATTCGAACGTCACATGCCCACTAGCTTTCACTTTGGTTCGTCCCCAAACTACATCTTACTAGGAGAAGATTCTCTTTGATACCATACGTAATTGATGCTCTTACCGTGCTTATTTTTTTTTACCATAAAGTGTGTGAACTTAATATATAGAACTCTAGAAGTTCAACCTCCTGGAACTAACTTTATAATTGGAATGATATAATTTAATCGAATATGAGCATAACTCAATAGATATGATATCTATTACTATTCTAAATGTCTATGATTCGATCTCCGCTCTGCTCCCATAATTATTGAACTAAAAAAAAGGTTAAATGACAAGTTTATTTTCTAAACTTTTAGTTTTGTGTGTAGGTCCCTAAATTTTAAAAAGTATTTGACAAGTATTTGAACCTTCAATTTCTTTTCTAAACTTTATAAAATGTCTAATAGAACCCTAAACTTTCAACTTTGTTTTAGCAAGTCTTAAACTTTCAATTATAAGTCTAATAGGTCATCAACCTATTCAACATTCATTTAAATTAACAGACTTATTAGACACAAAATTAAAAGTTTACTCTTATAGACACAAAATTCAATTTTATATCTCACAAATTCATTAATTTTTTTAAAAGAACGAAAAATATGTCAAAGGTTTATTAAACACACAATTAAAAGTCAAGAACCTATCAAACAAAATTAAAGTTGAGAAATTTAAGACAGAAAATTGAAAGTTTAAAAAACTATTGTTCAAAGTTAAGAACTCTTAGTCTATTAGACACACGATGCGACTTTTGCAAATGATCACTCGTTCACGTTGACTTTCTCTCATGGACTTTGAACTCTCGCTCTCGCTCATGATTTCTCTAGTATCTTTATTTTCTCCAGAATTTCAACCACTCATTACTATCATGAGTGGGAGCGAGAGCGAGTCTACGCGAGCAAGAACTAGAAAGTACGATGTCCTCGCGATAATTTAGACGAAATACATAGTACATAAATAGTCATATATTATTAATTTCAAAATACGGGTCAAACGACGTCAAACGAAATAAAGTTTTCTACACAAATTTTTCACAAAAGTTTATGGAACAAACTCGTAATTTAATTTTAACGTAATTCTTTAAATTAAAAAAAAAATAGAAAAAGAAAAAGAAAAAGAAAAAGAAAAAAAGAGATTCGAGTCCAACACGCGTAGAAGAGCGTGGACAACCAATTTCGTGCCTTACGGTATCCATTTCTAAAACCGTGATCCACGGACAATAAACATTATTAGAAAATTTTCTCCATTATTAGAGCGCTCTTGCAAATTCCTCTTTCTTCTTCTCTCTTCGAAGAACAGCAAAATCTGGGGAAGCAAATTCCAATCTCCATTGCCGCTTCATTCCAATTCACTCCTCTTTATCCACTGTAAGATTCACTCTCGCTTTTCATCGTTTCTCGTTATTTGTAATTTCTTGTCTCTTTCAGATCTGCTTTTCTTCTGCCTTTTCGCTTTCTTTTTCTTAAATTTCATTTTTCTGCCGAGTTTTGCCGTTGTTCGTGAGTTTTTCCTTGTCTTCTGTTGTCATGGATGTTGCTTTGCCTTAAGGATGCGGAATTTTGGTTAGTTGGAGTTGATTGTTCGGAGAATTTGTAGATCGATTGGATCGGATTTGATTTTTCCTTCTGGTTTTAGCGTCGTTTTGGTGTATGAATTTCTCTTTGTTGCGATTTCGAATTCTTGAGGATGTGCATTTATATCTTGTGTTTAATTTGGTTTGAGAGATGTAGACTGTAGACCGATGTTTATCAGGAATTATTAGTTTGTTTGAGGTTACGGAAATTATATGCTGACTCGTGGCGTCTCTATGGTTTAATGCCATGGAATAATTCTTGTTTCTGGAATGAGGAGAAAATTTTCGAGTTTTAGGTTAATTTATATGTGTTACTTGCTTCTGTTTGTCCATCGATCGGTGGTCTTTTTTATTATTTTGCTATTCTAACTTCAATTTGGGACGGGGTTGAAGAGAGAGCTCGAGTCATATAGCTGAGACATGAACGGATTTGAAAAATATAAAAGCAATTCTAATTGTTTTTTGATGTATGAGTTAACTCTTGAGTATCTAGTTAAAATTTCTGTATTGCCAATGACTTTGGAGACTTCTATTCATGCCATCAATAATAAAATCACAAGTTTTAATTCTCTGGTGAGCCTTCTACTTCTTATATCTACCAGTTTTGTTGCATTTTATCTCCCTTGAATTCAACTAATCTATAGGTTTTAATCTTCAAGAACTAGTGCTTTGCCCGAGCTTTTGATGATCGTGTTATTTCATGCATTTCAAAGTGCTTTGTTATCTGCTGTAGATTACATTGACATCTTACATCTTACTACTTTGCAACCTAAATACATCTTACTACTTCAAATTCTTATATGTTTGAATGGAGTCTGAATTTATTGAAACACACTTGCTGAAGAAAAGGGCTCTTGTGGCTATCTGTCTAATCTTGGCCCCCTTTTTCTTTTGCAGACGATTCTGATTTTGGCGCTGAATTTCAGAGCACAGGGTAAGATTAGTGCTCTAGATCATGGTTCTTGACAGCATTCTAGCTTCTCCTCATAGGAGGTCCCCATCACTCAGAAAGCAGTTTCCTGCAAATGAGTTGGGTAGTTGGTCGACTCTCTTTAATCGACATCGCTTCCTCTTAACCGCACTGGCAGTCTTGACTTTCCTTTGCACAATCTATCTTTACTTTGCTATCACTTTAGGGGCTACCGCATCGTCTTGTTCGGGTTTGACTGGAGCTCAAAAAGAATTGTGTCGTCTGGAGCATGCCAAGGCTTCTCTGGCTAAAGGCAAATTGAAATTTCTATGATACGTAGGGACCTCGAGGTACAAAACCTTCTCATGTATTGGTTCGTCTCTTTGGTGGGATCTGTATTTATAAAAATTGAAGATTATAGGTCAAAAGTTCATTCATCCACTTTGATTCATACATATATAACTTATAAGATGTAGCAGAATGTCATTAACTTTGCTTCCTTGCATTAATTTGATATTTTTTCCTTGTTTCTTTCTATGTGATGATGGGTTTATATTAAAACTTCAATCAGAATGTTCATATTGCTGTTTGATCAATAATAATTGATAGGGACTACTGCTCTTACCCTACCTTATTTTTGCTACACCTACTATCTTTGACCTGAATTAAATTCAAGAATGACTCTTGCAGATTGTCATTAGAATCTCTCTGCCTTATTCCTGCCCCTAGAAATTGAAAACCTACCTATTTCACATTATAAGAGGGAAGGTGTAAAAATTTTAGAATGCAGAATCATTAAAAATGTTACTCTCAACTCTGTTAATAATTAGCTACTTTTTGAAAACATAGATATTTATAAAATTTTTACACCATTACTTTTATAATGTGGAGTGAATTTTGTTTAAAAGTTTAGGTTTGAATCCCATCGTGGGTATTGAATTTTTAGTTTCGATTTGATTTTTTAACTTTCAAAAGGTTCATTTTAGCTCACGAAATTCAAGTTTGTTTGATTTTTGTCCATGAAAAATAGAACAAACCATTCTATCTTTGAAATGTCTATTTTACATGCAAAGGAGACAATTTCAATGTTTGTGAAAAAAAAAAGAAAAGAAAAAAAGAAACAAATATAAAAGTAGAGACCAAAATAAAACAAATATTAAAATTTAGGACTAAAAAAGAGGTTTAGTCGAAGCATTTTGTAGGTTAGTAAAAAAATTAAAATTGGAAAAGAAGAAATTAAAAAAATGACATTTACTTAAAATGGTATCAAGGACTAGGAGTGATAACGGATGCAATAGTCAAGCTAATAGACGACTTTGCTCTTGCTTTAGGTGCCAAACAATTCTTAAAGAAAAAAAAATAAAATTATAAGTTTAGTTTTTAATCTAAACTTTTAATTTTGTGTTTAATAGGGTATTTAAATTTTAAAACGTGCCTGGAAAGTTTTTAAATTTTTAATATTGTGTGTAATATGACTTTAAATATTTAAATTTGTATCTAATAAGTTCTTAATTTATTCACACGCTAGCTAGACACTTTAAATTTACCACTCACAAACTTTGGCAAAACTTGAAATTTAACTGGGGATCAAATTACCAAGTTCGACTTAAATTTTATCGGGACAACAACCTCTTCAAAATGGTATGATATTGTCTAATTTGAACCTAATTCATTATAGTTTTACTTTTGATTTTATCCAAAAAGTCTCATACTAATTCTCTTTCTTTTAAACTAAAAAAAGTTTCATACTAATTGAAATATTGTCATTCACTTAATATACTAATGACTTTCCTTTGTTTAGATGATTTATGACTATGGTTGTCTATTTAATAAATACTATTGATTAAATAGTTATGCGATATATTAAATAGATAAATGTTAGTTGATTTGATATGATGTGACATATACATAGAGTAAAATGAATAACTATAACATGGTAAAACTCATTATCTTTCCAAAAAAAGAAAAAAACTCATTAAACCAATTTTTCCTCTCATTTGGGTTCACTAATGAGAATATGCTCATGAATTTTCTCTAATTTTCATGAAGAAACTCATTAGATAAGATGGCAATTGGACATATGTTTGATTGATTAACTTTATCAATTTTTTCGATTTCACTTGCGCTCATACAAAAAATCAATTGATATGATTTATTCCAAGATAGAGATACTATATAGATAAACTTTGGTATTTTCTTTTTTAAGAGAACTTTGGTTGCCAACAAGAGCATAGCTCAATTGACATTATGTAAAATTTATTACCAAGAGGTCAATTGATATGATTTATTCCAATTGCATTGGAGTTTTGTGTTGGGATTGATATTTGTTTATGGAATCAGCCAAGGGCTTGGTGCGGGGTCGAGTAAACTTACAAAAATTTTGGTCAATTTCAATGCTACGTCGTTATCGATGAAATTACAAATAATAAAATTTAGGAGATAAAAATTGACAAATTCTAGAATTATAAAGCCACGTGTCTTTATTATATAATAATTTAACCAAATAATTGAAGATTAAATAGCCCAAAAAGTCTGAGAGGGCCAAACCCATTTACTATGGTAAACTCTATAAATATATGAGTTCCACTCTATTTTAGAGGTTCAGAAATTTAACTTAGAGAGAATTCATAGTAAAGTAATAAGTTTTTATGTGTTGAACACTTCAATACAAGTCTCACTCCATGGAGACAAAAACTCTTCCAAATCTTCAAACTCGAGAAAGACGCACATATATAATACAAAGTTTGTTTACATTGTATCTCATTTTCTTTCAATTTTGAAAATAGGTGTGAACACTCGGGATTCACTATTACATGAAGGATGGTTTGAGAGTTCAACCCTTAGAATTCTAGACATATTGATTGTTAAAGGATCGTTTGATAACCATTTGATCTTTAAAAATTAAGATTGTTTTCTCTCAATTTCTCTACAATAGTTTTTATCTATTTTAAGAAAACATTTGGATTCTTAGCCAAATTCTAAAAACAAAAATAAGTTTTTGAAAACTATTTTTTTAGTTTCTAAAATATGACTTGATTTTTAAAAACATATGTAAGAAGCATAACACAAAAAATAAATATTTAAGTGGAAATAGTATTTATAGGTTTAATTTTCAAAAACCAAAAACTAAAAAATCAAATGGTCATCAAACGATGCCTGAGCGAGTCTCACAACCGATACCGTCCTCGTTCTTGCCTATCGTAGTAGGCCTTACTTTGTTTTTTCTGGTAATAATCTCTCTACTTTCATTTTGTTTTCCCCACATCCTCATTTCCATGGTTGGTTCTGCTGTTTTTATCCACAAAACCCCCAAAAGCATTGAGTTGATACTGAGTTTTGAATGTTAAACTTGAGCAATGTTACTGTTGTTGACTTGATTAAAGTTTATTTGCTATTGCTATGTGTACATACAATTGTGTATTAATTGAAGATTTCTGATTAATTTTGGATGTTAATAAGCTGAGACATGTAACCCATGAATGTTGGCTAAGGAATGGCAAGGGTTTGAGGATAAGATATACTAATGGTTCAAACTCTGAGCCAAAAACTTATACCGAGTTTTTGATAAACCATTCTGTTTTTAGTTTTCTGTTTCTACAAATTATGTCTGCTTCTCCTTAATTTCTATGGTATATTTTTCATAATTTTGCAAACACATGTAATCTCTCAGTGAAATTCAAAAAATAAAAACAAGTGTATGCGCTAAGTGTTAATTAGTTGTCGATTTTCGACCATTTTCGCAGGGTGTGTTAGCTCTTTTCACCAATATTCTTCCTGAGCTGATGATTTTAGAATATGCTAATACACAGGTAAGATTATCTAATGACACGGGAAGCTTCTTTTTTAGTGAGGTAGAGATTTGAACTTTTGACTTATTGATCGAAGACATATGTCTTGATCAATTGAACTATACTCATATGATCTCGTTTCTATAAGTCTAGTATTTCTTTTCGTCGTACCAATATCATTCTTGTTGTACAGGTAGGTCAAATAGATGTTTATACATGTATTTGTCTCTTGCTTTGTGCTTTGAATGTTCATGAAGGAATGTTCTATTGTTATACCGAATCACAAGATGATCCATCTTTCTCTGAGGTACTATGAGTTCAATCTCATTCATAAACCTGATGAATTCTCTGATAACAGTTAACAAGTTTCTTCAGTTTCGTTTGAGTTTTTATGCAAATAATAAAAGAGATAAAGAAAATGAGTTCGGTGACTACCTATCTAAGATTTAATATCTCGATCACAACTGATCGGCGGACGAATCAAGTAGATGATGCCTCCCACTGTCCTTAGCTCCAAGCTTTGCCCTGTCCTAAAGTGTGTTGAGAATTGTTCCCTGTTGGAACTTCTATTTTTGGTGCCAATAACTGTTCCAAATGCTAATATCTTGCCTTCTGAGTTTCTGAGATTAATAATATAATAATAATAATAATAATAATAATAGAAGATCGATGGATTATGTTAGACTATATTGATATAATTAAATTTATTCAAAACTATCCGTTTAAGCTTTTGGCTTAATGGGTGATTTAAGATGATATTAGAGTCGGTGGTCCAGTAGGTCGTGCGCAATCGTTTTCTCCCCAATTAATATTAATTTCTACTTGTTTGACTTTTTATCAAATTTTCAAACCTAGAAGTGAGGGAGAGTGTTAGACTATCTCGATATAATTAAATTTACTCCAACTATCTATTTAAATTTTTGGCTTGATTAGTGATTTAAGGAATTGTAATATTTGTTTCATGAAAATACTAGAGTTGCAGATAATAAAAATTTTGGTTACCTTTCTGCTTTGAACTTAGTTTCCTAGTTGACTTTTGTCATTAAATGATGGGAAATTTTCAATTTTTAATAAGTTTAGATGGGGGTGTATCAATTTTTATTTTAAATTTTCAAATTTATCACATTAGGCTTTAGACTTGGTTAAATCTTGCCATTTCTATTCTCTATTCAATTTTTTTTGGCCAATTCACCTGCTATTTTAATAAAAAGCAATTTAAAAATATTTATTAACTCACTAATTTCAATAATATCAAATTTTATACAAATTTAAGTTTGATTTAAGCATAAATTAATCATTACATAACTTTGCCAAAACTTACCATTTTAACAAAATTTATCCAGTATGTTTTTTAAAGGAAATTTAATCAATTTTATATTGTACGTATTTTTTATAATTCATTGAAAGTATATGAGATACCTTTTTTTTAAATAGATTTTCAAACGAAAAATGTATAAAGGGGTAGAATTAAAACATTTTCTTTTTCGAATTTAAAGTTTAGGATAAAAATTGTTTTTCTCCTTAAAATCTTAGTCTTGATATCTTAAACCCCATTGAATAATGATTTTATTTTTAGTTTTTGATTTTCGAAGATTGTTCTTGTTTTCTTACAATTTTTTTATAAATCATTTATCTTTGTGATAAACATTTGAATTCTTAACCAAAAACAAAATCAAGAATAAATTTTCAAAACCTATTTTATGTTTAATTTTTAAAACTTTGCTTAAATTTTGAAAATATTGGTAAAAAGTAGAAAACAAAACAAAGAAACTCAACCATCAAAATAATAGTTACCATTTTTTTTTTAAAAAAATAAAATAATTATCAAATAGAGCATTAAAAAAATAATTATATATATTTTTAATTTCCAACACATGATTCAATTGGCTTATTTTTTTTACGATTGAATTTCTATCGTGGATTTAAAACATCTTCTTTAACGTCAAAGATTCGATCTTTTTTTTTTTAATTCAAAGATTCTTTTATTCTATAATTATTGAACTAAAAAAGAATATAGTTAAATAAGTTAAAAGTAAATACAATAGTTAAAAGTTAATCCATCAAATCTTCACTTTTATTATTCTTTTTCTCTGGATAGCATGCTTTAAAATGTATAAAAGTTTATTGTTGCGAAGTTTGAAACTCTTTCCCGAAAAAGTGATTTAAGAATTTCTTTATTTATTATTCATAAAACTTATAAGAAGATAATGAAAATAGTAGTAAAATTGTCTAGCTAAAAAAAAAAAAAAATCTTCACGAATCACAAGTCATTAAATATCAATTATAGCATCCTCCAAGCTTTACAAAATACCTCAAAATTAAATTTTGGATAAATCTTCATATAAACTTTATATAATAAACATCATGCCACCATCCATTTTTAATTTCTCCTAACACTATTTTATTTCATCATCTTTTCCATATCAGCTTCATTTATCTCGAGGGAAATTGGTACAAAAAAAAACTAATTTAATAATATAGACTTGGGAAAAGAAATAGTATAAAATAAATGAAATAATATTAGAATAAAGCCAAGTGAGAGACTTATCTTAAAACTAAAAAAAAAAGGAGTATAAGTGGGCGTGGAATGGAATATTTCCCCGAAATTTTTTTGTGGATTCTTTGAAAATGAAAATCAAGAAATTTTACCTTCTTTTTTTTTTTTTTTTCCTTTTTTCTGGTAACAAAAAAATGTAATTGTTGTATTTAAATAATAAAAAGGAAAATAGAGTGCTTTGGTGTTGCAAACCTTATCCACAAGTGGGCCCCACCCGTCATCGTTATCCAAAATCGCACCACGTGGATAAAAATACGCTTACGTGTCCAAATATTTTCGACACGTTTCACGTTTCTCCAATCACAGCGATCCTAAAAACGGAAAGCCAAAAAATCACTTACTGAGGAACATTGTCAGGTGGGTCCCACGTTTTTGCTCACGTGCTCGCACGTGGCTTCCAACAAAACGACAAACGTTAAGACTGTCGTCATCTCGCCGCTATTTCACCATGAAAATTATCCAAATATTTCTAAAATACTATCATAGTAAGGTAAGGACAAAATTTTCAGGAAACTTCTAGTATTTTTTATTTTTATTTTTTAAAAAATTTTCTAGTCTTCTCGTAGTACTTACTCCCTCTATTTACGGAATATTTTTTTTGCATAAAAAAAAAATTCTTTAATATTATTAAACTTCAACCTCACGTTATTCTTAATAAATATTGACTCAGCAAATTATGAAAAAGTAGTTAAAATATAGACTTTTTATTTAAGATCGGAGTTCCAAATCTTTACTCCATATTGAAAAAAAAAAAAATACGTCGATTAACAATAAATCTAAATAAAATAAAAGATATTATTGTAGTATTAGAAAGTTTCTCAACAATTCTTTATACAATTCCATCTTTTACCAGAATTTAATTTTTAACATTTTGATGGAGTACTTTTTTTAATTCAATAATTATAAGATTGGTAAATCGAACTATTAATTTTTGAAATATTAATTGATACTTTGTTTACTTAGTTATGCCCAAATTGACTATAACATCGTTGATCGTTGAGTTATGAAAAATTTAGGAACTCTTCAAGTGGGTTATAGTAGTCTATAAAATATTTTACATCTCAAATACAGACTACTAGAACTTATACTAAATAACTTTGTATCTTATTATAACTCATGCTATTATAATCCATTAAGCGTAACAAATAGTCTCTTAAAGGTTATTTAGTATAACACATACTATTATAGGTTATTCAACCGATGTTTAGGGTGCTGAGTGAGTTAAATTAATAGGAGATTATAATAGTCTGTGAAACATATAATATTATTTAAAATACAGAGTAATATTGTCTAGAGTTATAATAGTATGTGTTTGGGGTGCAGAATATTTTACAGATTATTATAATACGGATTATAATAACGATCGGAAGGGATAGAGCTTGCTTTTCAAATTGCCAGCGAGGAATTTTCCAAGAAAATAAAATTGCCAGTGTGGAGTCTTGAATGGACTGGAACGGCGGCTGACGTGGAGGGGGAGAGGGGCAATTACGTAAATTAACTTTGCCGTCTGCAAAAGCTGTATAAGTTTGAACGGGGGCGATTTTGCTTCTTCCTCCATTGAGTTGAAATCGAACGTAGCCGTTACCTTCTGCAACAAAAAACCGACTCTGTAATTTTCCGAATCGGTCGCCGGAGCTTTCCTTTTCTTTTCCGACTGACTCGCCGTCGCTCCACTCAGTGAGAACGATTCGGTTCCGACTGAGTTCTTTTGAAAGAATCGGTGGTTTGGTTTTTGATTTTGTTCTTTTTTTTCCTGGAGGCTTGATGGTTCAGCTGATGAATTCGGGGACGGAGAAGATTCCGAAGACGAAGAGGCTGAAGAAGGAGGTTGAAGATTCTTTGGAGGATCTTCTCGATCAATTTCACAAGCGATCCAAATCCGACTTCTCTTCCGAGGTATTCACTCTGATTTTCCTTTTTCATCTCTATGATCTGATTGAAATCGATTTGGTTCGTTTACTTGATTTCTGAAGTTCTTTGGTATGAAGACCGAACTGAATTTGCCAGAAATGTTGGAGCTCATTCGTCCACAAAATTTTCCCCAAAGACTTTGGAAGAATTCAAATAGATTAGTGTTTGTTATACTTCTGTAATCAATCATGGATTTGTTCATAGAAGATGTGTTTATTTCTGGTTTTCTTGAAACAGAGTACCTAAATGATATTAGTTTATTGATTGCTCTGTGATGATATTTGCACTTCTTTCTTCCGAACTTGGAATTAGGGTTTTGTTTTTTCTGAATTTGTGTTCTTTAACATACAGAGATGGACGTCAGAAGCCAATGCTTTTTCTGTATCGTCCAGTCCGTACAATCCTCTAGATGAGCCAAGCCCGTTGGGTTTGAGTCTAAAAAAGAGTCCGTCCTTGTTGGATTTGATTCAAGCAAAATTGTCTCAAGAAACTGCTAAATTAGCGACTTTGAACAAGAAGGACCACAAGGGAGCTAATGCTTTTAGTACTGCAGACAAGCTCAAGGCTTCCAACTTCCCTGCATTAATTCTTAAGATTGGTTCTTGGGAGGTACTTATATCTTTTTCCTTTTGATATAATATCCTACAAGTTTTCTGGCGAATAGTCAGATGTGTGCGAGTTTGAGAATATATGTGTGTATATATATTTCCTTTTGGTTACTTGCAACTTTGGAACTGAATTGTTAATTGTGGTTTGGGGTTTCTTTTGGTTTTTTATGATGTTAAGAGTATGTGTTGATTGGCAGTATAAGTCGAGGTACGAAGGAGATTTAGTGGCAAAGTGTTACTTTGCAAAGCACAAGTTGGTTTGGGAGCTTCTAGATGGGAATCTTAAGAACAAGATAGAAATTCAATGGTCGGATATCGTTGCCCTCAAGGCGACTTACGACGAGGATGGTCTCGGGGCTTTGGATGTAGTGGTGAGTTACATTTTTCTTGGCATTGTTTTTTTTGATCAAGTTGTGGAACTTGAACTTGAAACTTACCGTCGTGTTTTCATTCTCTTTTGTAGCTGGCGAGACAGCCCCTTTTCTTTAGGGAAATAAATCCACAGCCTAAGAAGCATACTTTATGGCAAGCAACTGCTGACTTTACTGGTGGAGAAGCAAGCAGACACAGGTAACTGATTTAAATGTCAAGTCCTTGTAGTTGGTGTAGTTATTTCTGTTCGTTTGAGTATAAAAACCACAGAAAGAGACTGCTTAACTCAGCTGTCTCTTTTACTGATTCGAAATAACGTTTAACAAGTATATGCTAGCTACTTTTGTTTTACTCGACTAATCGAGTGTATGGGAGATTTTCGATAGTCCACAAGTTCTTTAGCCTAACTGGAAGATTTTGTGATTGATAATTTTCAGAACTCGCATCTCGAGTGGCTTTGATACGTATTTTGGCCTAGTATACTGATTCTATTTTATATACATTGCAGAAAGCATTTCCTACAGTGTTCACAAGGTTTGTTAAACAAGCATTTTGAGAAGCTCATACGTTGTGATCCTCGTCTCAACTTTTTAAGCCAACAACCAGATATCGTGTTAGAATGCCCATATTTTAAAACCAATGGTCCAAATGAATCCAAAGAAGGAATTGATTTGAAGAGTGAGGAGGGACCTACTTTCTTTAGTTTAGGTATGGTGTCACCATCTGGAACTCAATCGCCTTCCTCAATTAAAGAACATGAGTGTCTTGCTGGTGCTTCTGAAGAATATTCTGAGCAATCTCCATCACCTAACTCAGGTAACGACACCGAATCTAAAACTGAAATTTCGGGCATAATGAAGGATGGTTCCACCTAACATTTCTATTTTAAACTTGGTATCACTATCACTTTTTAATCTCCAATCAAGAACATAAGATCGTTCACCTAAAGGATCTTCCCTCCCCCTACATTCTTTGTTCTTTATCCTTTTAGCTCTGAAAATATTGATTTACCAAATATGGATATTTTAGGAATGGAAACTCACGCGACGAACGATGAATTGAGAAACGATGGATCGGAAAGTTCGAGGCTGTTCAACAAATGGGACCAAGTTCTAGTTCCTGGAATTCGTCCATCGATGTCTGTTAGCGATTTCGTCAGTCATATCGAACACTGCCTATCGCAACAGATGACACCCAACGGCCCCATCGGCCCCATGTTTTTGGAAGAAAATCAGCAAAGCAGAGAGGCTCTAGAGGGAATTACACAGTATCTTTTTGGTGATTCTCAACATCCATCCAACTCGGATGAACAAACCATCATGTCCAGGGTCAATTCCCTGTGCTGTCTTCTACAGAAGGATTCTTGTATGGCCAAGCCCTCGCAAGCCAAAGCTGGCAATAGCCTCGATGCTGTTGGTGCCAACATCAACCCGATATCTGCATTGGAATATGAAATTAAGAATGAAGAAAGCTTCCCTACCCGTAATTGTTTCGAATCGAGCAAGCACATAGCGATGTCGAGGAACGATTCGGTGGGTGAGTTGCTGCTTAATCTACCAAGAATAGCTTCTCTACCTCAGTTTTTGTTCAACTTGTTCGATGATTCTGATGATCGTGGTAGATAACCTTTGTTTTGCTTCAAATTTGTTAATAGAAGGTGTAGTCAAAACCCATGAATCAGGGAAACAACTATCCCGACATCCTCCCCTATCATCCCATCCCTATCTCAATCGCGCCTCTTCTCACAGGTCAACTTTTGTAAATATTAGCCAGTTTAAAAGTACTGTCTCTCTATCTCAATTTTGTCCAACAAGTTTAAAATTTTTAAAAATTCTAATTGATCATTGGATATACATTTAAGTTTTATGTTTAATAAAAATTTTAAAATTTTAAAATCTGATTGATCTAATTTTAAGTTTAATGAAACTCAGACTTCCAATTTAGAGGTTTAATTTTTGTGTATTTTTAAATGTGATTAAATAAATATAGAATTTAAAATTAGGATTAAATTGTAATTTAATCTAGATGTTATGGATAAGAAGCAAACAAATAGTAGTCTGTTGATTAAGGAATTTGTCAACCAAGTAAAAAGGTGGATCCGAATGTCTATAAAAAGTTATAATCAGAACTTTTATCCAGCTTTAAAATTTAATAACTTGGCTGGCAAAGGCAAGATTAGTGGGGTTGGCCAGAGAAGAAATGCAACAAGTGGAACTTCTAATATTCTGGTTCAGGAAAATTCTTATTTTTTATAAAAAAAAAGTTAAAATACTATTTTAATTTTTATACTCTAAATTTAATTTAAATTTAATTTAAGTTAAATTACAAGTTTAGTCTTTAAACTTTGAGGTTTGTGTTTATTTGATCCTTGAATTTTAAAAAGTGTCTAATAGATCCTCAACTTTTATATTTGTGTCTATTTGGTTCTTGAATTTTGTGATGTGTAATTCGGTTTCAATAAGTCCTAAAAACTTTTAATTCTGTTCCAATAAGTCCTTAAATTTTTGCAATGTGTCTAATGAGTACTTAAACTTTTAATTCTGTTCCAATAAATTCTTAAATTTTTAATTTTGTGTCTAATAGGTCATTGACCTAGGTGACGTTTTTTAGAATTCATGAACTTACTAAACACAAAATTAAAAGTTTAGGCTTTTATTAGACATAAAATACAATTTTATATCTAATAGACTAGTTAATTTTAAAAAAATTTAAATATGTCGGAGATCTATTAGATATAAAATTGAAAGTTCAAGAATTAATTAGATATTTTTAAAGTTTAGGGATTTATTAGATATAAAATTGAAAGATCAAGAATCTATTTGACACTTTAAAGTTTAGGAACTAAATAGACACAAACCTTTTAGGTACTAAACTTGTAATTTAACCTATTTTAAATTCATCCTTACTTTTTCATTGTTAATATTATCTTTTCTTACATAAAAATAATAGAGTAGGAAAAAATTATTATTATTACTTAATCAATTTTAATGAAAAAATAATTCTAAACTACAATAGAGACCATTAAAACCATTTTTAAGTTTTATTAAAATATAAAAATTAAATTTGAATATTTGAAATATAGAGACTGGGAATGAAATAAAGCTCAAACAACAAGAATCAAAAACTGTATTTTGACCTAAAAAATCGAAAAGAATTTTAGGCAGTCAACTCACAAATTCTAAGCAGTTGGGGCGGTGGTTCCCAGACAAGCTGCACAATGCTTCTTAGCGAATCACTTCAGATGGGAAAAAAAAAAAAAAAAGATCCTAAAAGAATTTGTCATTTTCTCCCCTATTCTTTCCTTATCCATCTTTTCTGAGGTGGGGATGAACGAAAAATAAAGTTATTTTCTAGGGAACCAATAGGATTACCTTTCGGTGAGTGGTGACACGGCAGGGAAGAAGAAGCCTTCAAGATCAGTATACAAGGAAAAGAATCTGCAAAATTTAGCACCATATATATAGAGAGGCAATTCACATGAAGACGTCCCCAGTGGGAGCAAAGAAAAAAAGGGGGGATTTTCATGCAATTATACAGGGCTACAAAGAAACAGCGCATGTGTATGGATGAATATAAAGAAAAAAAATGAAAGTGAATAGTTAGAACTTTTGAAAAGGAGTGTCGTGCAATTGCCTGCCTAAGTGTAGAACATGAACATTAAGGAACCCTACAATGAAGAGATATTGAAGGGAAAATTTGATAATCTAGATAAAACAAAATACTTGATTGTTAGTCTCTTTTCACATGCTGCACACCACTCCATGCGTGTGAAAAGGCCAAGGATGCTACCATTGCGGTCGAGTACCCGACTACTGCCCCGTAACTCACACATATTGGCCATTCCTGCATATTGAAGTAATATGTATTTAGTAGAGTTTATGTAGATGTGAGAAAACCAAGACCTTCGAGATTAGGAGAACTAGAGGTAGAAGTGATGACCATTAGATGGGGAATTGGTTAAAGGAACTATATGAGGAATAATTAGACATAAATTGATACCAAATCCTGAAATCCTATTCAAATTCGATATAACACCATGGGCACATGAAAAGAGTATTGAATTATTCTTTTTGATGAATAAGTTCTAAAAAAAATTTGAGTGCAAGTTTAAAAGTTTGAGATAAGGAAATTCAGACACATTCTTTTTTCTTTGGATGCCTAGAAAATACAAATAGATTCAGGAAAAACTAAGCACTATCATATAGCTTTCTATCGCTAAATTCACGGGTTAGAGATAAGTGGACTTTTTTTTTTCGATAAGAAACAGAGAAATATATTGATCAAAAAAGAAAACAGCTTAAAGGCCAAGGGGGAGGAACCCCCTCCCAAACAAAAACTAACGAATCACGGCCTCCCAAATATGGAGGATTTGAGATAAGTGGACTGACTTCTTTGGACGCCTAGAAATCATGTAATATTTCTTAGTTCAAACTATAGACTGTTAATTGACATTATTGAATGTCATTGAGGTTTGACATGCCCAAGTTTTTTAGGGAAAACACAAGTGAAGTATGAAAAACAGTACCTGCCATGGCCTTTCCCAATCAAGTGGCATGGGCCATGCACCAAACCAGGCTCCAATAATGGCCCCATGTGCTGGAATGCATATCATATGATCAATAGTTCCATTTGGCCTGCAATTGAACAGCAATCACTACCTCTACATAAACATTTTATACGAGTTTGTATTTTCTTTATTATATGTTATATACTAAACATTTTGCAAGTAGAAGAATGCACCCACGTCAAGTAGATATTTTAAATGGACACACAGAGAGAGTGAGAGAGAGAGAAGAGAGATAATATGACAGGAGGCTTACTTTGTGTAAGCAAATAGGCGCTGCCAGTCCATCCATGATGAACCAAAGACACATGCTGAAGGCACGATCTACAAGACCAGCAAAAACCACTGCCTACCATTAAAGGACTAACAAATCTATACGAGAAGAAGGGAAAGTTATGAAACAATTTGGTTCCTAACACAGCATAACATCTAGCCTGAAATTTTAATATGAAGATAATGACATCACAAAGCAAACTGAAAATAATATCTAAATATAAGAAAAGGCAAGCGTCCATCAATCCCATAATAGTCTTAACTAATTTCGAAGTTTACAACTATAACAAAATAAACTGAAACCAAAAACATAGATCCCACTATCCATCTCATAAGGATGCTAGAATGGCCAATGACTGCATTTCGGGTTATGGAGAGGTAGAGGAATTTGAAACAATACAGTTTCGATACATATCCATCAAAGGAAATATCTTAAGAATTGCTTACTTACATTGAACAGCGACATCACAAGTGACCAGTTAAGTGTCTTCGATAAGTATCTGTGTCAAGTAGAAGTATTCAGAGCAGGTACACGAAAACACATACGGAACCAAATGTAGTATTAATGGCCATCGTGACTTAGCCTCAAGAAAGTTTAAATGTGTGGAGCATCAATGTCCATAATTTTATTTTTTATATTCATGAGTGTACGGGCCAGCTTACGCTCACCTCGAGAACTGCCTGACCCTAACATTTGGTGCCAAAGTAACGTGTAGAATATAGAATCCTAAGTACATGGCCACCATAGTTTGAACCCATGTCCTAAACTCTTTATTATTTACATGACTCTTATTAACCACTACATGGTCGTTAACATCCATGTCTATAATTATGAAACAATCAAGCATGATTAAGAATGTTACTGTTAATTAATCTTCCCATGTAAAATTCCACTCAAAATATTCACAATTTTGACTGAAAGAAAAAGGAAAAGTAACGTTCCCATAAATGGTGATAAAATACCAGCTGATACAGAGAGCAGATCTTGATTTATTTGTTGGACAAATTCTGGTAAAAAATTTCCATTCAAACCATAAAATTCAATATTTGCAATCCATGGGAAATGAAAAATATAACTTTTCAGTCACTTATTCACGTACTGAGCACCAATAGGAGCGCCTAGAACTATTGCTCCAAAAGCATTAATAATAGCACCTGCATAATAGAGGCCACATTGATCCGATTATGACAAGTTCAGCGAGAAAAACCAAACAACTATATATCATCACGAAAAAAAAAAAAAAAACGCATGACAGTCACAAAAGATTAGGGACATGAAAACAAAAATGGCTCCAACTATTAGAATCCTTCCTCATGGACACATTTAAACTCTCAGACCACCAAATTTAAAGTCTCATTTCATATCAAATTTGAGCTATACCCATTGTTAGAAGCGGTTAATGAATTTAACATGTGTATGATTTTCACATTCAAAATCTCAAACCTCAATATGCTTAATTAAAAGAACAGATAGAGCACGACTTCAAAAACACTCGTAGCTAACTAAACGAATGAAAATCAAAAGAAGCAGGCAAATGGAACGAGTTCTCTCCAACTAACCAGCAGGGAGTCCAAGTATGCCTCGCGCCACAGCTTTCAAGTACTGCAAATTCGCAAAGAACACAGTGCAAGTATTCAAAATTCGTTATCTGGTTTCAAATCAACCAACACATTCTCTCACGAACAAAGAGGATAAAGTGAAACAAGCTAAGAGAGTCAATAATACCGAGCATTGCTCTCGGTCCGTGCGATACCGGCTGTAAAGAAGAATCACAATCGGACACTCAACAACCTGAACAAGGAGAAAGAAGAAGAATCCTTCAAAATGCAGGGAGTAGATTCGTAAGCGAACACCTGAGAATGAGGAAGGATGAAATTCAAACGAATTGAGAGAGAAAGTACCAAAATCAAGAAGAGAGTCTGAGAAGGATCGGAGATGAGATCGGTGGAGTAGATAAAACGAGCAATCCAGAAAGCTAGGGCTAGACCTAAGCCGGAGATCAGGTGGACGAAGAACGCTTCTGCAATCGATACGGGAGTCGTCGGAGCTTTACTGGTCATCTTTTTTTTCTCGATCTCCATTGTCTTTTTTCGTAGCTCATACGTCAAACGGCCACTGCAACTTTGATCGACGAAATGGGAGAGAGGGAAAGAAGAGGAAAGGGAGTACTTGGAAATGCGTTTAGAAATAGAAAATTGAACTTTCTTTTCTTTTTTTTTTTTTTAAGACGAAAATTAATTTATACTCCTAACATTTGGGAGTTATATCAATAAAAATAATTATTGGTTAAATTATAAAAAATATCAAAAACTATAAGGTGGTTTCAATTATATTTTGAATTTTGAAAAATTTAATTTTACCTTCAACTTTCAAAACTTTTTCTTTTTTTTCTTTAATTCATGGATGAGAACGGTTGTTTTTGCATTTGCATTGTTACTTATGTGAATATATTTGAACATATGGGTTGAAAAAAAAAATCAAAACATATTCAAATACGTCATTTTTCGTTTATTTAACGGAAAAAGCCTTCAAATGTTGTTTTGAAACAAACTTCAATGTTCAACCTTATAGTTTAGGAGTATTTTTTTTATGGTTTAACCTACTTTATCGATTTAAACTTTGAATTTTTATAATTGTATGAATTCATACCCCTAGTCCTTAGATTTCCTTTGACAAACAATACTTGACACCTTCATGTGTGCAATTTATAATTATATTAATTAAACTCTTGAATTTTTTATAAGTGAATCAATTTAGGGTCTTTATTCTAAATAATTGACAATTTTTCAAATGAATGGATCTAGATTTTTTAAGAAGTCTACACATGTGTGAGAATTGATGCATAAACGATTTTCAAATTAAGACCTTAAATTGATTCACATTTATGACAGTTTAAGAGTTTAATTCATAGAATTATAAGTTTGTACTCATGTAAACTAACGTTCTTCAAACGAAGTATGATGTAAAATGATATACTAATGAAAGTTCAAGGTTTAAGTTTACGTCAACAAGAACATAGCTCAACTGACATCAAGTATGACTATTTCGAAAACTATTTCCAAAACTTACCCATTTTGACAAAATTCAATCCTAATTATAGACTATAGTGTCTTTTTTTTTTAAGTCCCGAGAATTTTATAGCAAGCATTTTTGTAATTCATTGGATACACATATTCTAGTTTAACGTGGTAGGAAAAAAAATAATCCTAGTTTAAACTTTAAGGTCAAATTTTAATATATTGAAATATAGGATAAAAGTTGACTCATAAGTCAGGATTGTCGAGTTAGCCTAAAAGTTTAAGCTACATTTGATAACTATTTATTTTAGTTTTTGTTTTTTTTAAGAAAATATTTGAATTCTTAGTCAAACCCTAAAAATAAAAATAAAAATTTGAAAACTATCCTTTTTAGTTTTTAAATTTTGGCTTGCTTTTTTAAAACATAAGTAGGAAAGTAGATAACAAAACAATGAAACTCATGAGTGAAAGTAATATTTATAGGCTTAATTTTAAAAAATTAAAAACACAACATCAAATAATTATCAAACCAGTTTTAATTTTTTACAACTTCTTTTTATATTTAAAAAAATAAAAAAAAAAACTTTTTTTATTTAAAAATTTATTTGGTAATATGATTTCTTTTTTTTAAAAAAAAAAAACTAATAATAAAAATAATACACCAGCTTAATAAAACTTGATTTTTTTAGGGTAATGAATTAAAATAATTTAATGGAAAAAGGACATGGACGATGTATAATGCTTGGAAAAATCAATTTTTACCCTAAATTTGGTAAAAATTTATCAATTTTCTTATCATTAAATTAGATCCTAGACATAGATTAAGTAGTGCAATTTGTATCTTATGTTTAAGCTAATTCACCTATTAATTTTAACAAACAAACAACATAAAATTTGGTTTAAAAAAAAAATCACGAACTTCTATAGAGAAACCAAGTTGTACCAGTCCCTAAAAAAAAAAAACTAAGTTGTATAGAAAATTAAGCTTGAACATACACAAAATTGACAACTGAATAACAATGCCAAAATTCAAAGATTAAAAAAAGAATAGTTGTATTTTTTTCCTCTAAAATCTTATCAATTTCGTACCAAACATATATTTTATAAATTCATTGAACACACATTTTTTTCTTCACAAGAAAAATATCAAAATAAAAATTGTAACATTTATTCAAGTTTAAAGTGAAAATTGCGAACTTAACCAATATTAAGTCTAAGGTGCAATTTGATGAAATTAAAAGTTTAAAGTAAAAAATTGTGTTATTTTAACAAGTTTATGGGTCAAAACTGATTTTCCATAATATTTCCATAACCTTTAAAGAAAAAGAAGGTTAAATTTAATTTAGAATTTTTTAATTAAAAATAGGATAATCTAAATAACGTCTCATTTTTACTTAATTACTAGTGATATTTATCGTCAAGCCAGTTTTCATGTCTGTTTTTTTTTTTTCATACTTCATTTTTATCTAAGGACTCTTAAAGCTATATTATACCACTGTCGATTCGTCAAAGTGAACATAACTCAATGATAATTGGATGTATTTTTTATCAAGAAGTTAGAGATTCGAAACCCTGCCCTAATTGTTATCTCTAACTCTAACGTCTCACTATCTTACAACAAAAGGGCCAATGTAATGGGATCTTATATCGTCTGAATTTTGAAATAGATATCGAAAAGTCCAAATGGGATTGCCCCAAGAAACCTTGTGAATGTTACAATACACCTTTTAACAAAAGTGGAGATGATTTCTCCAAGCATTAATTTGAGCTTTTTCTTAGAGAACTTTTAGAAGCAATTATTATTTCTATTTACAACACTTCACTCACTTTAGACCTAAATTGGCCTAAAAAGCAAGGATACAACATAAGATTTTCACATTATTATTTTTTAGGCATTTAAAAGGGGAGAGGACTTGACTTTGTCTCCCTATGAAACAGGGCTAAAAGTTGGGAAAGCTGTCATTTTAGGTGTACTAGCGGTTGGGTTAGAGTTAGGATTAGACCACACGAAAGCCTTCCAAAAGGGCTTGTGCTTGCGCCTCGTTTGATGTTGATGACTTATTAGCTCTGCTTCTGATCTCCTCAGTATTTCCCACATTACCTTTACGTCATGATAGCCACATGTTTCTACATCATCGTGAAGCTTAAGGAGCCCTTCATCTGTAAAATCAAACATAACTTTGAAAATTCAATAATGTTCTGTTTAGATCTCAAAGTCGAGATGGATGTAGTTTTGACCCTACTAGATTTATTTTTTAAAATGAACAAACAAAATTCAATAAAAACTAAATAAATATGAGAGATAAATGAAGTGGTTGATTGGATAACTTTGTTTTATTTATGAAAAACAAATTTGTTTGATTAACTTTCTATTTTTTAGGATCAACTTTTTTTGAAATCTTACCCAAATTTTCCTTTGTTTCCTTTTCTGTTTAAAGATATGTTTTTAAATTTTTTCTCTAGTAACTTATATGAAATAAAATGGCTTTTTTTTCTTTGTTACGCCTTGGGCCATATTACTTTTAACCATTTTATTTCTTTGGGGAAAAAAGGTAGTTTAAGATTAATTTATTTTATATATGATTTTTAATTTTAAAATGTGTATCAAATCTTAGCCAAATTTCTATAACCTTTTGTTTTTATTCACAAATTTGGAATAAAATTCCAAAAACTATTTTTAGAAAATGCAAGACGAATAAAATACATTGGGTAACTAAAAAGAGTACTTTATTATTTTTTTAAAAAAAAATACCAAACGAAATGAAAAATCTCAAAAGTTACCTAATTGACAATCCAAACAAATACCTGAAACCTCGAATGATGTAATAATACCAAAAACAAAAGAAATAATAGCCACAAAATTTTGGGAAAATTTCTCAATTCACCCACATCATCCCCAACTTATTTTTTCAAATATTTAGAACAAACAAACAAAACACTAAATTGAGATTTAATTGAAAAAAATACATTTATACCAAACTCTAAAATTAGTTAATTCACAAAAAAAATACATTTATACCAAACTCCAAAATTAGTTAATTCACAAATATTACAATCCAAAAATCTTTCCTGTTCATCAGAATATAACTCAACTAGTTAAAACATTATATTTTGTAATTAGAAGAACAGATATTCGAATCTCCATTCATATATAAACTCGAAGAAAATGAATATCAAGGTATATAACTTGTGGTAACATGGAATATATATTTTATTTTTTCTAAATTTCAGAGTAATTTTGATGCCCAACAATAAGAAGTGGTCCAAAAAGGTCAGCCATATGGACATGATTCCTTGTTGGAAGCATCTTTGTTTTGCACAAACCAATAGTAATTTTAGAAAAAAGAAAAGAGAGGGAAAAAAGAGAGAGGTGATTTTTGATGTTGAATTTCTCATTTTCAAGCCATTGACAATGCTTTGTGACTTGGAGGCATAAATAAAAAAAGGCCTTTGTGTGAAAGAGAGGTTTATCCAAACCACCTTTATAAAGTTCCTTAATTAATTAAAATTCTTACAAAGTGGATTTTTTCAGGTCATTATTTCACTTTAATTAATACTAAGAATCTTTTAGGATAATCCAACCAAAAAATAGTTTTCTTAATTAAAATCATGTACAATGTATGTTTAAACCTTTACTAAAAAGTTAGAGTGTGCTTAAACAGTAATTGACATGTACCTTTGACTCAAAAGGTAAAATTTTTGAATTTTTCACCTTAAATATTATTTGAACTAAAAAAAACTAAAATTCAATAACATGTAGGGTGGAGACTTGAAGAACTTTAGAAAAAAAAATACTAAAGTTGAGAGATCAATAAATTAAAAAGAAAATTGAAATAACTAACCTAATTTTTTAAAGCACAAGAAAACTATAAGGGGTTTGGAGCGCTGAGTGAGTTATAATAATGGAGTTATAATAGTTTGTGGGTTATTATAATTTGTGGAATCATATAATATTATTCAAAATGTAAAGTAATATAGTCTGAGTTATAATAGTCTGTGTTTGGGTGTAGAGTATTCCACAGGTTATAATAACACAAGTTATTATAACTTGTGCCCCAAACAGACTCTAAGGGCCTGTTTGGCCTATTGGTTATTATATCCCGTGTTATAACAACCTGTGAAATATTCTGTACCCCAAACACAGACTATTATAACCCCAAACTATACTACTCTGCATTTTAAATAATATTATATGTTTCACACACTATAATAACCTCCGACTATTATAACTCACTTAGCGCCCCAAACAGTTCCTAAGAGGTTGTTTGGGGTGCTGAGTATGTTATAAACTTATAATAACATATGTTATAATAGTCTATGAGTTATTATAGTTTGTGGAATTATATAATATTATTTAAATGCATAATTGTTTAATCTGGATTATAATAATTTATGTTTGAAGTACAGAGTATTCTACCAGTTATTATAACTTATGCTCCAAACGAGCCTTAATGGGGTTCAAATTCTCTCACTTTAGATTATTTTTTATTTTTAAGATTTATTTTTATTGTTTTTAAGATTTTTTTTATAGGCTTTCTTTAGGGGCTAGTTTTTTTTTTTTTTTTTTTCTCTCCCTAAAGTGGAGGTTGGTCTAGTGGATCTTTTCCTACTTGAAATTTGATCTTTGTTTTTTTTCTTTTTAACGTCCTTAAACTAAATTAAATTATGATTAGAACTTAATCTCCAACCGACTTAAGGCATTTCAACCATACACCCAATTTATCGCTGACGTGTCTTGTACCTTTTCAGATAATTTATTCTTTTTATAAAAAACTATGAAATCAAAAGAAGAGCCTGATTAATATATTACAATATTAAAACATTTTATTCTATCTTTTCTTTTTTTAATGTGAAATAATTGTTTTATCATTTCATCCAAAACCCATATTTTGATATCCATTTATTAACCGTTGCCTCTGAATTTTAATTATATCTCCCTATGGAAGTTACAATAAATAACAAATTTAATGAGATTAATTACGTAATATTTCACTTGGGGGTTTTCTTTTGTATAAATATTAATGAGATAGCAAAATTCAAATCAATAAAAGTTATTTTTTTTAAATAGTTAGTTACGCCATCTAATCATATTTAACATTTTAATAAGAAGATGATAAAAAAAAAACCCATGACACAGAAACAAATTTATTATTTAATATTTAAGGGGGGAAATTAAAACAATACCCATGAGTCATGACTCATGATATAGAATTACCTAGTTTTATATTTTAAAATTTTTTATTTCCGTCCCCTACTTTCAATTTTTATTTATGTTAGTTTATGTACTTTTCAAACATTCCTTTACTTTTGGTAGTTCTAGAAAATGTTAATTTTGGTAAAAAAAAAAAAAAAATCTCAATTAAAATATAGCCAATAAATTTCACAAAAAGAGAATAAAATGATTGAATTTAAAAATATACAAATACCAAATCAGGGGTTTTGAAACCCACACTAAAACCAACTTTACTAATCTAAGCATAGTTTTATAAGGCACCAATTTATAATTGTAAAAGCTGATAGTTAAATCATACTTGTAAAGGTTGAATTTAAAAGAAAAAACGAACTTCATCTTTTTAAAACAAATTTATAAAGTTTAACCTTCTTAGCATTATCAAATAAATTAGTTAAAGATATCGTTTAATAATTATTTAATTTTTGAAAATTGAGTTGATTTTCTCATTATTTTTCTACCATAAATTTTATTTTTTTTAAATTTTTAGTCAAATTAGAAAAAAATAAGTTTTTGAGAATGTTTTTTTTTAATTTCTAAATTTGCTTAATTTTTAAAAACGTCAATAAAAAATAGATAAAAAAAGATAATCAAAGATAAAAACGAAAAAATAAAATGATTATCAAACAAGACTTAAGTGAGAACTCTTTGATCAAAATATCGTGAATTTAATTCCTTCCTCTCATATATCAACCCGCCAATAACATCTTATAACAGGACGTCAGAGATTTGAATATATCCTTTAAAAAATAATAAAAATAAAGCACGGATAGAGCAAGAAACTGAAATTGAAGAAGACGAAATTAAAATTTCCTTGTAAATTTCTAATTCTCTATTTGAGAAGAAGCAAAAAAAGCAACCAAATAAAGTAAATAAAAAACTAACCGTTTTTGCGAGTTTTAAGACGAGCATAAACGGCGAGCCAAACACGGCGAACCGGAAAAATCATCTGATGCCAAAAACCCATTATACAATCTTTAACTTCAATCTTCTTCTTCCTCTTTTTCCCCTCTCTGTTTTTCCTCCGCCTGCAGAACCACCCACCGCCGCCGCCGACTCGAACACCTAACACGGCCAGACTCGCCGGCCGACCACCACCCACAATTTTTATTTTTCCTTTTCGAAGATCAATATCTCAGTACACACACCACCGGAGTTCTTTTTCTAGAGAGAGAAAGAGGAGAGAGAGAGAGAGAGAGAGAATAAAGCTATGGAAATGATAATAATGGGGGGTTGTTAATATAGTCTGAAAGGGAGTCCACCGACACGTGACCAACAGAAATTGATTAATTTATTTTTTTGAAATTTTGATAAATTTAAATCTATGTATAATTTTTGTAATTGTTTATTTTGTGTACTAATGAAGGGGAATAATGTATATTAAATACAAATACACTTTTCTTTTTGTGATTAAGACTTCCATTAATTCTCGACCTTATAATATAATTTATATCTTTATACCTATCTATGTGAGTTAAATTAGACTTGAGTTTTATATTTCATCCACTTTTGATTTGTGTTTAGTTAGTTGTTGTGTACATTCATGTTGGTTGGATTGGACTATAGCATATAAGAGTAAATGTTTTTAGGGCTAAGTTTGTGTTTTCTCTTTTTGTTGATTTTGTGGTTAGGTTAAAGTAAATTAGTTAAGTGAGTCTATTTTAACGTTAAATTTGTGATTAAATCGATCTTTATTTTTGAATAAATGGAGAAATTCATCGATATAAAATGCTTAATCACTACCCTCTCAAAATACTCAATTGTAATTACAAAATAAAATAAGTAAAACTGCTTCATAAATCATAGGGATACGATATACAAGTAAGTCGATAACGTGATGTATCTTGACTATCCAAGGGTTGGGTTGGGTTAATTTTTTTTTTTATTGGGACAAGTTTTTTTAAAGAGAATCGAAAATTTAATTCGGTTCTTGAGTTGGCCATTTTTTTGGCTCGGTCAACCCGAATTGAACCGAACTTTATTTTTTAAAAAATATATGATAATAATAAAAGTAAAGCGTAAGGAGCCCTAGTATCATGTGACACTCCCTCACACAGTCTCACTCTCTTTCGCGCACGCAGTTCATGATTATCTCTCTCATCAGATATTATTCAACCTTTGGTCTCGTGATCGTCTCTCTCATCGAACGTCGTTCAACCTTTGGTCACCGCCAATCGTCTTTCTCGCTGGATGTCGTCCGTTTCATCTTGGAGCTCACTATTTAGCCGTTTTCAGATCACTCAATGTCACAGAGCTTGTTGTTCACCATTTCTTCATTTTTAGAGATTACCGAAGGTCATAGAGCTCACCAAACTCACAAAGTCCATCTCGATCCAACCCAAAAATGTATGAGTTAAGGTTGAGTTAGTTGCTCTCATAAATAGGATTGAACGAGTTGAGGGATTAACTAACCCGAATTTTTTAGCTGGTCCAAAAAATACCACTAATCCAACTCAATCCAACCCCTAATAAATCATATTTAAAACAATAAAGTTGTACAATACAAAGCAACTAAGCAAGTTATAAAAACATCCAAAATTGGCAAAGTAAGCATAACCATCAGCAGCGGGCATGTACTCTTGATCAAAAAGTCTGAGGTTCGAATTTTCCTCTACTCAAATATTGTTGAATTAAAAAAAAATCTAAAATGATACTAGAATAATTAGTTCTCATGCCAACTTAAAATAGCCAACTGCCAAACAATTAATTGTAAAATCTTTTAAAAAAATCAACTAATGGAACACAAGAATTTTATTGCTTATCTAATTTTAAAGTTGAGCATAACTTATTTTTAATACAATATAGCTTGATATTATTTTGAAGTAACAATATAGTTGGATTAAAATATAATATCATCGAATATTTGAATTTTCATCTCCACGTCTCCTTGAAAAAAAAAGAGGAAACAAGTTGAATGGTCGAAATCCATTAATCTCGTTGGGTTCAAAATTTGAAAATTTCCACCTTTCCTTTATATTAAAAAAATTTAAAGCATAAACGGTTACTATGAGCATAAGCCATAAAAGTAGGCTTTACTTTACATTGAATGTTAAGCAAAACCTTTTTTTTTTTTTTTTTTTTTTTTTTTTTGAGATGAACGAAACTTATTTACTTTATACTCCATCAAGTGGGCAATTGAAAATCCTTTTTAAAAAGATAATGCGAAGAGAAAAGTTTAGGAGTAACGGCCGGTATTTATTAAAAAAAAAAAAAAAACTTTTTTGAATTGTTTTTAACATCATTTTGCTTTGGTATTGAACGAAAATGTACAAAAAAATTATGAAAAGATAAGTTTCTGAATCTATAGGTTGGTTTTGAATACAAAGCTTAACCTTTTTAAAAATATATATTGCTTTTTTTAATTAAAAAAAGTTCAAATGTGTAATTTAAAAAGAGAGAAATTAATATATGATTAGTAAATTTAAAGATGTTTGGATGAAATAAAATGAGGGTGAGAATAAATAAGAATTTTAGATCTCTTTAATTGGAACAAGATTTGTAAAGTATGAACATAAATATCACTTATTCACATGCATCACTTTTTTCCATGGTAGATGGGTTTCTATACCCTTCAAGAATGATGAGTTTTCTTTATACTTATCTATCTCTCTCTTCTTTATTAATATATATATATATATATATTTCAATAATAATAATAAATTATTTAATTAAAAATATTTATAATTAATTAATTTATTTTTATTAGTTGACATTAATTTTGATTAGTTAATAAAATAATGTTTTCAAGATTAATTTCATCAAACAAACATAAACATTCATTATAAAAACATTAAATCACTAATTAATATTATATTAATCAATTAATTATAAATATTATTAATTTATGGTAAGGATAACCATTATAATTAATTATTCACGAGTTATTTGTGATCAATTAATAATTAATTTTTTTATTAAAAAATATTAATTAATTATTATTTTTTAAATACATTTTTTATTATTTATTAATAATAGATAATAATATATAAAATTTATAAGATAAATATAAATTTGCACATTATTTATTAGATCGTAAGTATATATTACATAAGATTTATATATTAATTTCGTCAAATAAATATAAAATATCATTTTTTTACATAAAAAACTGATAACATTCCCATATATAACCAAACACAGTCATCTTATTCTCCAGATATTTATTATTTCCATACATCTTATTCCCATGCATTTATTACTCATTTCTATCCAATAAAACCTTAAACCAAACGACTTCTTATAAGTTAGAGAGTGAGTTCAATTTAGTGGTAGTTGGCACAAACACCTTCCTTCAAGGTTAGAGGTTCAAATTTCCGCACCTCATTTATTGTACTAAAAAAACTCTTATAATTTTTTTAAAAAAATTAACAATATTATTGATTTTCTTAGATGTATCATCCTTGGAGGAAAAAATATAGCCAAATAAAATTAACACACACAAAAATAAATATATTTGTAAATTAAAAACATAAGTATGAATCTACGATAATAACATCATTTCTTTTTAATAATTAAAGTATAGATTTAGTCTCTAAACTTATTTGTTTCTATTTGATCCTTGGATTTTAAAAAGTGACTAATAGGTTTAGACTTTCAATTATGCATCAAATAGTTCCTTAAACTTTAAAAAGTGGAAATTCTTACAATTCCTGTTTTTTTACTATTGAGGATTCTTCTTCCAAATTCTCTCAATCTAGGATCCCACAATCCGTTCCAAGGTCTGAGAATAGTAGGGAAGACATTAGAGGTGGTACACGAAGTGTTCGTGTTGCAAATTGTCTACCGGGTGAAGAGAATTTGATCTTCAAAGTTGAGTTTTCTATCCCTCTGTTTTTCCAACTTTGATCAACATGCATTTTATTTTGCAAAATTGATCAAATTAGAGTGCTTGAGATCCTAAATTGTTTCAGCTTTTTTAATATATGACTCCTTCAATTGCTATCTTAAACTTTTTTAATCAAATAAGTTCCTAAAATTTTAATTTTGTGCCTAATAGGTCCTTGACCTATTTGACATCTTTAAAATTCATATACTTGTTGGTTACTAAATATAAAAAATGAATATTTTGGATTCTATTAAACATAAAATTAAATTTGATATCTAACAAATTAGTTGATTTTTAAAACTTTTTAGTATGTCAGAAACCTATTGAACAAAAAAATTAAAATTTTGAAGACTTATTAAATATTTTAAAATTTCAAAGACTTACTAGACACAATATTGTTGAGAAATCTCTTTAACATTTTTTAAAATTTAGGAACAAAGTATACATAATTTTATACATTATCCAATTTAATCTTATTTTGCATGATTATGACTAAAATCACGACTTAGAGTTGTTTAAGTTGTTGACCTTTGAAAATTAAAAGGCGGGCTTAGACTATTCTTCATTAATTATGTTTCCATATTTACTTTACTATTTATGAGTTTGATCAATTGAAAAAAAATGGATAGTTTTTTATTTTTTATTTTTTATTTTAATTTTTTACAACAAATATAAGTGTGAAGATTATTGCACCTTCGACCTCAAAAAAAAAGTACATACTGTATCATATCATTTTTTTTCTTTATTATTTAATATCACGTATAATAATTATTTGATTTTTAGTTTTTTTTTTAATATATGGGAAGATTTTTAGTTTTTAGTTTTTGAAAATTAAGCTTTATAAATACTATTTCTATTTATAGTTATTTACATTTTAAATATTTTTTTAAAATTTAAACCAAGTTTTAAAAAATATATTTTTTTAATTTGATTAAGAATTCAAATATTTCTTTAATAAATGTAAAATTCATAATAAATAATTTGTGAGGAAACATACACAATTTTCAAAAACAAAAAACTAAAACCGAACCTACTACCAAATAGAGCCTTAATTATAAATATCATAGTGTTAGATATTGTCGGAGCCGAAGAGAGACATTGACTCATTACAATAACAACACTACTAAATAAATTAAAATTATAACAAAACATGATAAATAAATAAAAAAATTCACAGAAGGGAACTCTTCACAATCGATCATTTTAAGAATTTATCTCTTTTTTAGAAACGTTTCATAATCGTAAGTATTTATCAAAATGCTTATGCATACTCACATTTTTACTATATACATGTTAGAATCAAGAGAAATTATTTGAATAATTTTGTAATTTTGAATGTTATGATTACACAAAGAAAACTGCTTTATTTCAGGAGACAAACACTATCAAATCATAAACACGGTTGTAAAAATAAAATTCATTTTAAGAAAAGTGAAGAAAATTCTAACTTCAGTCTTCTTTACGTCTTTTATCTTTTAAGTATTTTTTTTTCCCATCAAAATAATAGTAGGTTTATTTGAATTTAATGATAGGTAACAGGTAGTTAGCAATAAAAAATGGACTCTTAAAAATTAAATAATGAAATTTATTATTATTTTTTCTTCCGAAATAGAAATATCAGTTTGGCTATCATTAATCATATCAAAGGACTAAGTTAAGAAAAAAGATGGCTTAACACATCCCTAACCCATTTTGAAAATGTAAGAAGACACATTTTTCAAATTTCTAGTTTTTTAACCGTTTTTTTTTCTTCTTTTCTTTTAATCAAGAAACTATTTGAATGTGTAATCCAACATTTCATAAAAAAAAAAAAGGTATTTTCAGCACAAAAATAATTATAATAATAATACAACTTAATCTTTATTTTTTTTTTAATTTAAAAAATTGTTGGAAAACATATTTTTTTTCATTATTGTGTTATCATTTATTTCTTCCACTACAAAAAAAAAAAAAGGTTAAATTACAAGTTTAATCTAGGTGATAAACTTTCAATTTTGTGTCAATAGGGTACATAGCATCATTCAAAGTTGTTAAAAATTAACTAATCTAAATTTTATATCATTCGCGTTTAGTAAATATATGAATTTTAAAAAATGCACTCAAATTGATTAAGCACCTATTAGACATAGAATTGAAAGTTTAAGATTTTACTAGATATCTTTTAAAGTTTAAAGTCCTATTAGATAGAAAATGCATGAAAAGTTCAAATCTCCACTCCATATATTGTTAAACTAAAAAAAAAACCTCACTTTCAAATGCCTTCAACGTTTCAAAAGACAAAAATGGACTTGTTAAATATTAACGACAATAGTCAAAGTGAACTTAATTCAATAGTAGTTGGTGTATACTCTCGATTAAGAGATTAAAGTTTTGAGTCCCTTCACTTGAAATGGTGTTCAACTAAAAAAATAAAAATAAAAATAGTAATCCCCACATTTCAACCATTTAATTTTGGAGATGGAAAACCATGAGTTTGATGGTTAATTCTTTTTTGGTTTGTTTTGCATTAATTTTTGTTTTGGTTTTTCTAAAAGTTTGAGAGTTAATTCTTAATTTTGTCAATTACGACCCTGTGATTACTGATTATTAGTTTTGTAAATCAGAATAAATATTTTGACAAGGCTAACGCCCTCAAAGTTTTGGTCTAAAAAATATTGTTTCTACCTTGTTTTAATTTTTGAAATGATATTTCTTTTCACTTAATGCTATTTTTTTTTAAAAGAATCATATTGTCAAGCTAAAATAATTTATAAAATATAGATTTATTATCCAGAGGTTTCAAGTTCGAATTTCGTTAAACAACATTTATTTAAGTATTTTTTTGCACATATTTATCTACAAGTTGATGATTATATACAATGACTGTATCTCGTCTTCATTATGATTTCAAAAGTTAAAAAGACTATTTTATGATTACATATCAAATCCACTAAATAACCTGAGGGCTATACAATATATATTTAAAAAGGAAAAAGAAAATCAAACTCAATATAAATATTTTCATTTCATTAAGTAAATTATTATTTTTAATAATTTCTTAGAGAAAATATTATTTGATATTGAATATAGATTTTTTTTTGAGTTGGTCTTATATTATATGGTATGGATTTCTTAGACAATGACTTCGTTACTTTTTTAAAGTTTTTTGTGTTATATTATCTATTATTTTATTTGCATTAACATAGTTTCATCAAGTAAATTTGTGATATCATGAGTTTGGGTCGATTTATTTTTCATTTGCAATTTGAATTAGGTTTGTTCTAGGTTATCTATTTTGGTTTAAACTTATTTCAGATTATCTATTTCGTTTAAATTTGATTTATTTTTTTACTACTATAGATTAATAAACATTTTAGGATTGTATCTTTGCAATACAATTCTATTCAATGAAAACCTAAAGACTTGCATTCCCTCCTCCTAAAACTCTCTAAAATTACTGGCAAGCGTCGTTGAGATTATGTGGAGAAAGAAGAAGAGAAGGATGATGAAGATCCATGAAAATTTTCTAAATTTAACATATTCATACATCAATATCTATTTATGAAAGTTTTACTTTCAATATATATTTGTGGATGTCAATATTATCATTAATTAGAACAGACAAAATTCAATTAATTTGAAATTTTTACTTAGTATTCAATTCAAATTCTCCTATCTCTATTTGTGCATAATTAAAGACATGACCTAAAGTAAATTGTCAATTAATTAATCTAAATATTGTAAAAACAAAAAGGTGTCTAAATTAGAATAGGGGTTGACTTTGAAAAAAATACAAGAAAATTAGAATAAAGTGTGGCATAGCTAGAATTAGAAGGAAACAACTTGCTTAATTAGTATGACATGTGACAGTGATGTACTTTGAATTTGAAAAAGGAATTTTTGCTGGTAAAGAAAGGAGAAATTATATTATCAAAACTTGAAAATTTCCCATTTTTAGTCTATGATTTGGTTGGTAATTAAAGAGTTAGGTTGTTTTTGAAAACTTAGTTTTGAAAAAGTGTTACTATTCAAGAATGATTTTTATAACAAGTTGGTACAATTTACCCCTATTTTTCCTATGTTTTGGTCATGTTTGAGTTGGTTGGTTAATTGTTGTGTATGACTATGACTTGTCTATAATTATAGTTTTATGTATGGTCGATGTTATTCACATCACATTACAAATTAAAACTCATGATTCTATAATTGGGTTGTTCATGCTCGTGATAAGATAAAACTATGCTAATGACATCTTTCTATGATTGGACTAGCTACCCTTATATTTTAGGTATTTTTATTGGGAAAATGCACATGACTCTAGTACACTAGGTATATTGTTGCCACTATCCTAAGTGTTTGCATATGTATGTACACAATACACATGTGTTGCTAGATTTGTAACCCTCATGAACCCCACATGAGTTTAAGCCAAAATTATATTGATGAAACCAACCAAATTTGGGTCTTTTGATCGATTGAAAATAACCCTGGTTTGATTTAGATAACTCTTGTCAATTTTGATTGGTTTGATGGTCAATTTTGTTTGTTTGATTAGTTTGTTAGTTCAATTATTCAAAAAATTTGGTCTCAATAATGTTACTTTGAACTCTCGTTAATTCAATAGGGCAATTTAGCGTCGATCTTGATTTCACTTGCTTATACCCTTAATTACTTTTTTTAAATAGACTAACATTAGTTAGAATTGGAATATTCTAAACAAAACCTCTCTCGCACATAGAATAATAGTGGTAACTATATTTGGTACATAAATAAACTTTTCATCGTGCAATAAGCTTAATAAACATTAAATCAACATCGATTCATAAAAAGATTAATTAGGTTTTAGAAGAGGATTTTTGTGAAAAAAAAATGAAAATTTCAAAAGTTGTTCCTATTATGACTTCACACAAGGCTTTGGTTGCACAAGTTGATGGTAGACCCTAGCTTCCTTGGAAGAACACAAGAGAATGGAAGAAGAATCATTCTTTTCTACTTTTTTGGCTGCCAACCTTAGAAAGAGGGAAGTGGGAAAGTTTTAATTTTCTTTAAACTCTTGGTGAGCTTTTGTTGCAAATAAAGATATTTAATTTTTTGCACTATATTAAAAAAAATAAATAAATAAAATAATTCTTCTAATATATGGTCATCTTAGCCTACCATGCTTATTCTAATAAGGGCTTTGACCCAATTCCATTTTATAAATTAAGATGAAGAAATTGAAGATGAATTTAAATTAATCTTCCAAATTATGTATAAGTTAGAAAATGAGCTTAGCTATAAGCGATAATTGGCATGTTTCCAGATGTTTGAATTAATTAATTAATTAAATTCGTACATCGAAGGTCTCAAAATCACCACTTCGAAAAAAAAAAACTACCCATAATTTCATCATGTGAGATTATATCCTCTAATTATCCATTTCGTTATGTTTATGATGCAACAATAGACTTATTAAGGAGCTCATCAAGATTTTTTTTTTAAAAAAAAATTAAATGATGTCATATATATTACTTCAACAATATAAATTATAAAAAAAATAACAAAAAAAGTAATTAAAATATTATCTATTTTAAATCATGTCAACCCTTCTTTTTGAAATATTATAAAATAAAGAAATGAATATTCGAACCCTACCATCAATAAAAGAAAATAAAATACGAACGCTGGCCGCTTAGAATCGATGGATATATATTGTATGATTTATTGCGCATGTTTTATGACATATTTTGGGACCTTATTTCAATTATTATTTTTATAACTTAAAGAAATGATTATTATATATGTTCTATGGTTTTTATTTTTATTTTTATTTTTTTTGAAAATGTAATGTACTATATATTATTACAAATCAGTAAATATAAAAAATAGCCAAAGCCTTGCTCAGCATGATCTCATACAACCCACTAACAAAGGGTGGGTTTAAAGATTCTAAATCAAGAATATATCAAAGAAAAATCAATTAATTTGTTGGCTAACCACCATTGATTTCATTTGTTTGGTACTATTAATTATCATATTTTTGAATAATGCCAATCATACTTTATAAAAATGAGTTCATTTTATCACTTATTAATAATTGTTAATTCCCATTTAGGATGGTGGCTTAGCTTTTTTGGCATGTGGCCAGAGATGATTTTGTCATGTAAATATTATTTTAAAAAAGGATTAATTAAATAGTTAAATGGACATATTATTTGTACTTGAAAAGGAGATATTATTAGGTTTGTTGTTTATACACACTATGATTAATTCAGTCTCTAATTATTTTTGTAAGTTAAAAGAAAAACTATATAAGGGAAGATTTCAAAATTAAATTAAACTTGATTATAGTGGGAATAAGTTTATGGAATATTATTTCAAATGACTTAAAAAAAATTCAAGGGTATTAATTATGAGTATGTTAAAAACTTCTCTGCTTGACAAGTGAATATATATCTTATATAAATTTAATATGATTGAAATCTTCATCCAACTTTATATTTAACCAAAAAATTAGACTTTAACGTTAGAAAAGGGAAATAATAAAGAAGTTTTCAGTACTTTAGGTCAAAACTTTAATTCTAAATTTTAAATTTTAGATTTCATTAAATTGAAATCTAAATTTGAATAAATATAATGATGAAATCTATCCCATCGAAATGAAATTAAAAACATATACTTTCTTTAAAAAAAAATAAATAAAAACATATTCGCAAACAACACAAGAGAAGCATTTATATTACAAAACGAAAAATTCGAAAGCAAATTAGTATATTTTAGGGAAATTGTTACCAATATCTAAAATAAATAGTCTTAATGAAAAATATCTAAAAAGATTTCATATATTGCAATTTTGTCTACCTATTTTTCAAGAAGGAGTGTGAACAAAATTGTATGCCCATTTTGCCCCTGGTATATAAGTCAAACGTAACTTATCTTAAATCTGTTCAAACCAATTTTCCCTAATATTCGACTCCCCATTTTTTGGTAGCTCCCACTGATTTTTTTTGTTGAATGTGTTGTAGGATCTCTCTCATAGAGGTTGCACGAAAGTAGATTCTATCTCATTGATGGTTTTGATAGGGCAAGAAAAGATGATGAAGCATTGTTGGCAGAGTTCATAGAGACCAAAAGAAGACGAAACAACATTGAAGATCAAAGAAAATATGAGAGTTTCAAATGAAAATGGTTGTCGTGGAAGATGAAGAACATTTTTCGTCATTTTTAAAAAAAATTTATTCTCAAAAAACAAAATTAGTACTAGACATATGCCAAAAATATCTAGGCATGTTTGGAGTGCTCGTGAAAAAAAATGTTTAAAAATGTATTTTTTCAAACATTTTTTTTATAAAAATGATTTAGAACTAACACACTCATATGTTTGATTTTTTCACAATTATATATTAAACATTATGAACTAATAACTAATTTAAATGTTTCTATAAATGTCAATTTTATTAAACATTATGAACTAATAACTAATTTAAATGTTTCTATAAATGTCAATTTTATTAAACATTATGAACTAATAACTTCACATTTTTATTTTAAAACACTATGATCGACATGGCACAAAGCGACGGTAAGGTGGCGATTGATCGCACGAAATCTAATCCATTCAGTAGTGATAAATCATTGGAGATGAGGTGATGTATGGTGGCAGAATTTGGTAGTCGTTGGTGACGGACACTAGTGATAGACGACGAAATCTGGTTGTCACCGATATATGTTGCCGAGATGACAGTAATAGTCGTCGATGGTTATTGTCGATACGAGCAATCGACATGGTGAGGTGGTGGCAGATGCAAGAGTCCGTTGGTCGCCAGTGGTAGACAACAAACTATAGTTGTCGTCGGTATGTGTTGCCAACAATGATGGTTGTTGTTAGTGATCGTCGTCGTCGACAATGAGGTGGTGGTAGACGATAGAAGAATCCAATAGTTGTAGGCAGTGATCACTAGTATGTGTTATCGGCAACAGTAGCCGTTTGGGGTCACGACTATGGATAACGATGGTCACCGGTTTATCGGTTGCCAGTACCAACGCGATATCCCGTGCCAGTTCTTGATGGTGGGCAACAACAACCATTGAAAAATGAAGGTAGTGTGAGAGTATTTTGGTCATTTTCATATATATCATGAAAATTTAGAAGGAATTTCCAATTAAACACTTAAAAACATTTTTTCTAGAGTTTAAATTAAAGTGTTTCATTTAAAATAAGCTTATTTCTCAAATTCGATTTTAAGGAGTCATTTTAAGTTGTTCCCAAACATCCCGGGGCCGTTTGGCCCCCTGTTTTGGATTTGCATGGTTTTGGATTCTAAATCCAAAATCATGTTTGGCCCAATGTGTTCAAAACCCTTGGTTTTGAAACACAACCCCATGGGTTACAACATTGCAACCCAATGAGTTTGTTCTATGTTTTCTTACTTTATTTGTCATCTTCCATGGCAATTCCGACGACTACACTGGCAACCCCCCACCGATGACGACTACCTCCGACGACTACACCGACAACCCCCCACCGATGATGACTACACCGATGCCTGCCACCGCTGACGACGACCTCCGACCGCCATACCGATGAGACCACCGTTGACGACTACTTCCGACAAAAATTCCGACGACCACACCGACGACCCCAACCACCGATGACGACTACTTCCGACGACCACATCGGCGACCCCTGCCACCGCTGACGACTACCTCCGATGACCATTCCGATGACCCGACCACCGCTGACGACTGCCTACGACGACAACTCCGACGACCACAACCACCGCTAACGACTATCTCCGATGGCAACTCCGACGACCATACCGATGACCCCGACCACTACTGATCACTACCTCCGACGACCACACTAACGATCCCAATCACCACCGCCGACTACCTCCGACAACCACACCGGCGACCCCAACCACAACTGACGGCTACCTTCGACGACAATTCTAATGACTACATCAACGACCTAACCACTACTAACGACTACTTTCAACAACCACTCAAGAGACTTGTATACGTCTACCCCCAACAACCCGATCACTCGAGCAATCAACTACCATAACGAACCTAACTTGTGTGCAATCGCCACTTTTCTTATTTGAATTCCAAAAATAGGTTTTTGATACTTTGTGGCATAAAATTTTAAATTTTCTAATCACTTAAATAGATTTCCAATTTTTTAATTTCTAAAATAGAATTCTAAAAATAAGTTTTTGAATACTTTATAAAATATAGTTTCAAATTAGTCTTTTTAAATTTAAAGTATAATTTCAAAAAATAGTTCTTAGATAGAGTTTTTAATTCCCTAATTTCTTAAATAAATTTTTATTTGTTTTTTAATTTCTAAAATAGAGTTCTAAAAATATCTTTCTAAATATTTTTTGAAATAGAGATTCAAATCCCTAATTTCTTAAATGGACTTTCAATTTTTTAATTTCTAAAATAGAGTTCCAAAAATACTTTTCTAAATACTCTGTGAAATAGTGTTGTAAATTCCCTAATTTCTTAGGTAGACTTCCAATTTCTTAATTTCTAAAATAGAGTTTCAATTTTGTAACCCATTTATGTTATACAAGAATTTCTACAATTGACAAAACATCATCGACAACCTAACCACTACTAACGACTACCTTCGACAACCACTCAAGAGACTTGTATACGTCTACCCAACAACTCGATCACTCGAGCAATCAACTACCCTAACGAACCTAACTTGTGTGCAATCGCCACTTTTCTTATTTGAATTCCAAAAATAGGTTTTTGATACTTTGTGACATAAAATTTTAAATTTTCTAACCACTTAAATAGACTTCCAATTTTTTAATTTCTAAAATAGAATACTAAAAATAAGTTTTTGAATACTTTATAAAATATAGTTTCAAACTAGTCATTTTAAATTTAAAGTAAAATTTCAAAAAGTAGTTTTCAGGGATAGAGTTTTTAATTCCCTAATTTCTTAAATAAATTTCTATTTTTTTAATTTCTAAAATAGAGTTCTAAAAATACCTTTCTAAATATTTTTTGAAATAGAGTGTTAAATCCCAATTTCTTAAATGGACTTTCAATTTTTTAATTTCTAAAATAGAGTTCCAAAAATACTTTTCTAAATAATTTGTGAAATAGAGTTTTAAATTTCCTAATTTCTTAGGTAGACTTCCAATTTCAATTTCTAAAATAGAGTTTCAATTTTGTAACCCATTTATGTTATACAAGAGTTTCTAAAATTGACAAAACATCAACTAAAAAATAAGAAAACAAAACAGCTAAAGAAAAAAGAAAAAAAAAGTATAAACCCAGATTCAGAACACTGCACCCCAAACACTGTTTTCTTATTCCCAGGTTTCAGAACACTGCACCTCAAACATAGTTTTCTGATTCCCAGGCTTCAGAACCCCAGAACAAACTCCCCAGGGTTTTGATTCCCAGGATTTTGGTTCCAAGACAGGGGGCCAAAAGTCAATCCAACTACTTATCGTTTTACTTTGAATTCAACTGCAACTTTAGTCAATATAAATAATAATAAACAAGTTTAGTTTTTGAAAATAGAAATTAGTCCGACCGGATTTGATAATCTATGATTTTAAGTTTTTAAGTTTTTGAAAATTAAACTTATAAACATTTACTTCAAGTTATGGGTTACTTTGTTTTGCCATCTACATTTTACCTATGTTTCTAGAAAATCAAACTAAGTTTATTTTTTTAAAAAAATAATTTTTAGGCTCATTTGATAATCATTTGGTTTTTTGAAAATTATGCTTGTTTTTTACATAATTTCTCTTCATCTTCTTTACAATGATTTCCATATTTCTTGAGGATATTGGTCTTTGAAAACATAGGTACAAAGTAGATAAGAAAACATAATAAACTCATTGGTAGAAGTAGTGTTGTTAGACTTAATTTTAAAAAACCAAATAGTTATCATACGAGACCTTAAAAACTTGTTTTTGGTTTTGGAGTTTAGCGAAAAAATCAAATATTTTTCTTAGAAAAGATGAAAATCATTTTATAGAAATTGTGAGAAAACGAATACAATTTTCGAAAATCCAAAACAAAAATCATGGTTAGTGTCTCAACTTTCACGTTTGTGTCTAATAAGTCTCCGAACTTTAAAAAAATATCTAATAAATTCTTGAACTTTTAATTTTGTGTTTACTTAGTCCTTAGTATATTCAACATTTTTTTTTGCATTACGAATCTAGACATAAAATTGAATTTTGAGTTTAATAGGATATTGACTCCCAATTTTGTGTTCATCGGATTTGTAAACTAAAACAAATGTTGAATAAGTTAAAACCTATTAGGCTATTAGAACAAAATTAAATACGCAAGTACTTATTAGACCCCAAACACAAAAATTTTAAATTTTATTAGGCACTAAATCTAAAAATTTATTCACATTATTTTTTAAAAAAAGTTTAAATCTTATTTGACATAAACCAAAACGAAAGTTTAAAGAGACTTATAATTTAATCGTAGAAATCTAAAAATGCATTTAATCAATCTCGATTCATAAAATTTTCTCTTATTATTTTTTTTTAAATAAAGCTAATTTAAATCAATCACACTATTTACATATATCTAGATTATGAAGAAGGAACACTAAAAGTGGTATTGGAATTGAGAAGTTTTCCAATATTTGTTAGTGATGGCTAAAGGGTCTAATAAAGGGCAAGTTCTAATAATTAGATAAACCTCAAAAAAGGGGTTCAAAAGAAGTGGCTTTTCTTTCTTGAGTTGATCTTTGATTATTAGTCCTTTATTTTTAATAAGCTTTAGTCAATTACAATTTACATCAAAGAAAAATAAAAACTAAAATCATGGGGGAGATTTCCCCCCTAGTTTATATATGAGAGGGAGATATATAGTGATAAATTTTTTTATTAAATAACACTAAATTTTTATTAGTTGATTTAAACTTAGAGGGATAATGACTAACTTATGTCTAAAAAAAATATAGACAAAGAAAAACTCAAATCAAGGGGGAGAAGGGTATTTTTTTTCCCTAGTTTTTCTTTGAGATTAGGGATAAAACTTTGTTATATATCATACAAGATTTTTTAGATTTCCCGATGAGAGTTTTCCCGACGCAACGATTTTCGTCGAGAAAAGTGTGTTTTTCCCCGAAACAAGAAAGCGTTGGGAAATCTGTGTACTTTTTCCGACGCTTAAAAATGTCGTCGGGGAAAGTTAATTATACCAACCAAATATCTTGCGTCGAGAGATATTTGTGTGTATTGTAGCTTGCCAAATGCTATACCGACGCTTTTTGGACCTATGTCGACGCTTTATTGCGTCGCGAAATCTAAATTAAGTGAAACGTGCGTTTTGACTTATCCCGACGCTTTTTGCACCTTTGCGACGCGCTAAATGCGTCGGAAAAAGTCCCGAAAAATAAGAACCCTAACACTCTCTTCTTCTTCTACTCTTCTTTTTCTCTGTTTTTTTCCTCTTCGTTTTCTTCGTTTTCTCTCCGCCATTTTCATCTAAAATCTCATTTTCTTCCCCATCTCTTCTTCTTCTTGTCCATTTTCTTTCATATTCTTTCATTCATGCCCCTTCTCTTATGTTTTTTGGTATTTTTCTTGTAGGTTTCGACAACATGAGGTCGTGGTCCGATTTTGGGCATTTTGAGGGGAGAAAATTTTGGGAGTTTTGCTACCTTATACCATTTCTCAGGTTTAGTTCTATTTTAAGCTTGTATATTTTATTTCTAAAGGTATTTATTTGATTTTAACTCATATCAATCTAGTTATTTTTAGGTTTTCTCTTTTTCTCAATATTTTTAGGTACATAGAATTCTTACATTGTGTTTTTGTTAACTTATTTTACATTTAAACTTAGTTACTGAGCCATTTGAAGTTAAAATATTCTATTTTGAGTGTACTATGGGTTCAAAGTATAATTTTGAGAATATTCGTGTGATTTGGAGGTTATTTATGTGATTAAAGTTTGATTTGGAGTTTATTGTGTGACTAGGAGTGTGCTTTTGAGCCTATATTTGTGTGATTAAATTGTGACATTGAGAGCAAGTGTGATTAGTTTGGTTTTGAGTTTATTGTGTGTGATTAAAGTTTGATTCTAAGCCTATTCTATAATTTGATTTGTAGCCTATTTTGTGATTTTTATCCTAGTGAGCCTATTGGACATTAAAATGTAAGTATTACTTTTTAGCTTAATTTAAGGTTATATATTGAATTAGGGTGTTATATTTTGAGCTTAATGAATATTATATTGTAATTTTGTACTTGGAACTAGGTTAGTGCACAAAATGCTAGACTAAAAGGTACATTTCCTTAATATATCCTTGGAGGGTTAGAACGATATTTATTGAAAATTAAGTATTTTTGGATGTTTGATGGTTAGTGTAAGACATTTGAGAGAAATTAGATACTTTTTGAAAAAGTTTAGAGTGAGTTTGGGATGAGTTAATCGTCTAAAATTTGCACGTTAGACACTTTGTAGTGAATTAGAGACTAAATTTGCATTAAATTCGATTTATAATTAGTAATAGTTTTGACTTTTTATTTTTAACTTCAATGATAAAATCTTTCTTTATAATTTTCTATTTATAATTAGTGATGGTTTGCCCATTTTTTTGATGTAGATGTATTTTGATCATACAATGTCAAGCAAACAAGAGAACATTTTCTAACTAGGTATGGATGATTTCTTTAATGTTATAGAATCATTATGAAACTTATTGTCTTTTATATGTTTGGTTGTATGTTATATTGTATTTTATATTTAATTATTAGTTTATATGGTTATTTAGAAGTTATTTTACCCATGATTGAGTTTAGAAATTAGTTTGGGTGAATTAAGGTACTTCAGTGTCAAAGTTTCTACTTAAATATATGACTATCCTGTAGTTATGGTAGTCATTCAAATAAAAAGTTAGTTTTGATGAATTAGACACATTTTTTAAGGGTTGAAAATTTGATAAGTTAATGAGATTTTAAGAATAGATATGTTAGACACATTTTTATGGTTAGTTTGGGTGAGAGTTAGTGGGATATGTGTGAAGTGTGTTTAAGTGAGTTTATGATATTTGAAGTAAGAGTTTCAATGAGTTGAGAATGTTTGTTGGTTTTTAAAGTATGCTTAGGCACATTTAGGGCATCTTTGTAGTATTGAGAGAAGGGGAGATTGTGTACTTGTTCATTTTAGGTATTTTCTAGCTTTCTTTAAGAGATAAAATGACATTTAGACTCTTTTCCAACCACTTTTTGACAACTTTGTAGGTTTTGAGGAGCCTAACAGCTGCTTTAGGTCATTTTGAGTTAGTTTTTTTGTCTCACAGTACGCTTGACACTTTTAAGATACTTTTGTAGCATCAGAGAGTGAGGTGTGTGTTTTAGGTTCACTTAGGCACTTTAATTTCTAGGTACTTTTTAGAGTCAAAATTAAGTTTTTGGTCACTTTGTAGGTTTACATGGGCAGAGTAAACACTTTTAGGACATTTTAAGTTAGTTTTTAGACTCAAAGTATACTCAGACACCTTTAAGACAATTTTGTAGCACCAAGAGATTTGTTGTTTTCTTTAGTTTCACTTTAAGCACTTTTTAAGTTTACTTAAGAGTCAAAATAAAACTTAGATTCTTTTTAGGCATTTTTCGGCCACTTTATAGGTTCTAAAGGGCAAAAATAGACACTTTTATGTGTTTGAGTCTGTTTTTGGACTTAAAGTATGCTTAAGCACTTTTAAGACACTTTTAAGTTCTCATTGCATCATCACTTAGACACTTTCTAAGTTTATTTGAGTTATCATGACACTTAAACTCCTTTTACCAATTTTTGGACAACTTTATTGGTTTCAAGGGATGAAGTAGACACTTTTAGGTTGTTTTAAGTTATTTTTGCCTCAAAGTATGCTTAAACACCTTTAAGACACTTTTGTAGCATCAAGGGGTTGGTTGTGTAGTGCATCAAGTTTTATTTTAGACATTTTCTAAGTTTCCTTAATAGTCAAAATGATACTTAAACTCTTTTGTACTTTAATTTCACTTTAGGTATCTTCTTTTATTTTTTGTTTTATATTTAAAACTTTTCATATTTTTTTTTTTCAGATTTGTAGCGGTATAATCTTGAAGATCTATTTTCCAAAAATATGGATGAAAACGAAGATTGAAGCCTTCAAAATTAATTTTATTTTATTTTATGTATTTGTTTTTCTTCTTAACTCTAGTACATATAGAGATTGAACATTTTGTAATCAAATTATTGCAGTCCAATATTATTTCTTTTTATTATATTTTTTTGTTTTAAAATGATATTATAATAAACTATGAAGTATAATAGAAATAAATAATAAATAATAAAAAGAAAAATACTGCAAGTTTTGCCGACTTTGCGTCGGCAAAAGTCAACTTCTCCCGACGCATGCATTAATCGTGGGGAGAAACTTTTTTCCGACGCAATGCATTGCGTCTGGAGAAATTCACTTTTGCCGACGCAAAACTATTTTCGTCGGGATGTGGCTTTGCCGACGGGGCTATGCCGACAAAATGGCCGGCGAAATATTTTCGTTGGCCAAGACTTTTCCCGATGCAATACATACTTTTCCCGACGCTTTAGTGCGTCGGGAAGAGTAAAAAGTCTTGTAGGTGGATGTTTTTGTCCTAATTTTTATTTAGTTTTTTCATCCAGAGAGATTATAACTAACTTATGTTTAATAAAAGAAAACTTAAATTAGGAGAAGTTTTTTTTTTTTTTTTCTCTCTCTCTCTCTAGTTTTCATTTGAGAGAGATATACATAGGGATAAATTTTTGAGGAAAAGAAATATAAAGGAATAAATATAAAGTTATTGTCTTGTTACCTAATACATCATGAGTAGTTTTTTTAAAAGGAAAAATATCTTTAATTTTTAAGATTTTTAAGGCAATTTGTAAGATTGTTAAAAAAATTGAACTTTCATCGTTCATTCATTTGTGTTTGCTACATTTATTGAAAAGTTGAAGTCACATTTATATGTTTTTTTTATTTGATAATCTTTAATTTGTCGATGTGGCAATAATTAATTGAGTTTATAATATCTTAAGGTAATGTAGCAAATAAAAATAATTTATTTCTATCTCTAGTCACTCTTCTCCTTCTCCACCTCCCTTTTCTACACATTCTCTTCACCTCAAAAAAATTATTCACTATGGTTGAAATAATCAGGGTCGAGTTATACACTATTAGATTTATAAGAATGATATTTTAAAAATTATATCTATTTTCTCATATATTTAATGATCACGAAAGTAGTTAATTGATGCATAACTTAATTGGTTAACACATATATCTTTAATTAAAAGGTCAGAGGTTCGAACCTCTCTACTTCCAAATGTTGCTGAGCTAAAAAAAAATAACGATTATGAGAGTGACAGTCACTCACATCGAGCCAATTATATTGAATAATTTTTTAATCTTGTTATGATAAAATTTAGTTAAGCCCAATATTTGTTTATGGTTTGGAGGTCAACCCACTGCCTCCATGTATGAGTCGACCAAGTATCTCCATGGGTGAGTCGGTCGAGTGTCTCCATGTGTGGGTAGGTTATGGTCTTCGTGGAAGAGATAATACTTATCTCCACTCCTCTAATGTGAGCTTGCCTTTAACTTGGTCGGTCACTTCAACATTTCTTTGTCTTGGATCTCCATCAAGATCTACTCTACTGGAACAATGTTAGGTGTATACCGCTCAAATTTGCTTGGAGGTAAGCTCTTGCGAATCGACCGTTCCTACAAAGTATTATGCTCATCTACCTTCCTTTCTTTGACTCAGAGCTATCCTCCTCGCCACGTCCTCTGACCCAGTGATGTTCAGGGCGATTGACTTTTTCTTCCAATGTTTCTCTTGAACGAAGTAGCTCTTCAACACTCATGTACATTTGCACCCTCGAGAGAAGTTCCACGTAGGTAGTCGCAACCTTCTTACCTAAGGACCAAAAGAACTTTTCATCCATGAGTTCAACTACAATGGCAGTAAGAGCTGCTTCGGTGTACCCTTCTATTTGTAGAGCTTCACTGTTAAACTTGGAGACGTACTCTCTCGGAGACTTCCGTTGATTTCGTCCTCCCAAGAACTGGGTAACGAATGCTCGAGCGAGTTCATGAAATGAACCTATGGATCTCCTCTTTAACTGCATAAACCACTATCAGGTCGATCCCTGCAAGTGTGAACAAAAATGTCTGATACCTGATTGCATCTTGGAGTACTTCATGGAGCTTCATCTATGCATAGGTCGCCCAAAGCCTTGAAAAGCCCTAGAGATCGACCCATGTGGTTCGACCAAATGGAGGATCGACTCATGTGGGTCGGTCAAGGCCATGTTTGATCGATCCATGTAGGTTGCCCAGGGTCTTGAAAGTCGACCCATGTGAGTCGGCCAATGCCTTGTCTGGTTGACCCTGTGCTTGGAGGGCAACCCAACTGGGTCGCCAAAGTTCCTCTTTGGTTTTTTCATGTATATCGACCAAAGAGTTGACGAGGTCCGTTTAAATTCGTAACAAATCGATTTAGATAAGAATCCATTGAGAGAAAACTACTACCAATAATGAGCAATTATTTTGTAATTATGAAAATAATTGCAAGATAATTTTCGATTACAAAAGTCGGTTGTTATATAGTCGACAAAATCATTTGTAAATAATAAATCTTTTAACATATATATGTTGCTCTCTGAGTTTTCTCGAGTTTTAGATTGACTTGAGTTGTAGTGAAAATGACTTAATATCACATTGGTGCTTTGATTACCTTGTGATTGCAAAATAATTGTTGGATTCTTTCCCAAAAAAATATAAATTCATCATTGTTCTTGCAATTCAAATTCTGGCATCAACAAATCTTTTTTTTTTTCCTCCTCCTCTCTCTTCTTTTCTTTTCTTCCCTTCCCACTCTCCTTTGACATTATGATGAAAAGTACTATTATTATTAATTTTTTTTTTTAAAAGAAACATATGAAAAAGATAAATTATAGATAACCCAATATCAGACAATATTGAAAAACCACCAACGACCTGAACAAATTTTGTAAAGATTTGTGGCCAAGACCAGTCTCTCGGCCCAGTTTTAAGCCCATTTCGGAATATGGGCCAATTCTGATGTACGAATTGGGCCCGTTTTCAGAACTTACAGGCAACATTCTGTGAAAATAAAATGCAATTTTGTCAAAGATAAATAGATGTAGATAGATTTGTAATAGATATTTACATATCTATACATAATTTTTTTATTTATTACATCTATAAATTTTTTTAGTGATTTTGGGTTCAACAGAATTTTTTAGTGATTTTGGGTTCAACAGAATTTTTTAGTAATTTTTTAGATAGAGAATACATTTTTCATCCCTTCTCCGTCTAGCTAATGGAAAAAAAAAAATCATTCCCTCCTCCCTTCGTCAGAGAGAAAATGAACATCTCTATGTACAAATATTTTATAATTTATTGAATACATAAAAGAAAAAAAAAATTTAGCAATATTTGGAGTGAGAACTTATTATATATTATAATTGTAACACTTATCTAAATTTGAGATGTAATTTGATGAAATTGAAAGTTTAGTGTTGAAATTGATACAACTTAACTAGTTTAGGTTTAAAATTGATATTTCTCTAAATAATTTAATTTACGGGTAAACATAGTTTAACTAGTCAATACTAGTGCTTCCTTACCATTGGACATAATTCAAGTGGGCCAATTGATAAGCTTTAGTATTAAACCCTATTTAAGGTTCAAATACTTAAATATTCTTGTTTTGTCTTTAAATTATTGAAAAATAGTTGGAAATATCTCGGAATTGAGAAATGAAGAATAATAAAAAGCAATTAAAGTGAAAAATATTAATAACATATTTTTTGTACATAAAAAGGAAGAAACTTGCAAAATCCAAAATGCAATTTGAGACCTTGCAAATTGGGAACAACTGAATAAAATCGCCAATAAGCAAAAATGCAGGATCGACATTGCAATTTCTTAGCAAATACGCAGAAAAAAAAATTGAAAATAAAATCCATTTTGAAAATCGTGAGATTTGGATTTATGGAATTTTAAGCACGATTTTTGGATGATTCTGAACCCTAATGAAGACCAAGAAGGGGGAGCCGTTAGAAGGGTTGTTGAAGCATTTTAAGGTTCAATTTCGTGGGTTTTCTCCAATTTTTTATTTTTCTTTTTGGTGTCATTCTTTCTTCTAATTTTTAGCCATTTTTTTCTTTTGTTCTCCAACAATGTTGTTGTGATTTTCCATGGTTTTTTTATTTCTGGGCATTGAGTGAAATTTTGGCTAATTTTTCTATAGTTTTTTTTTATAGTTGTTTCACTTCTATTTTCATTTAAACATTGGTTTAGTAATGTGATTGTAGCATTTTTGTTATTCAAAAACTATTGGGATTATTGTTTTGATGATTTCTTTTATGTGAATTCTTCTCCACGGGTATGGGGATTCGGTTGGTGAAGTTACCTTTATTTTTCATGAGCTACAACAAGGGGAGTTGAAGTTTGATTTTAATAACGGAGTGTGTAATTATTTCACAAGTGTTTTCTCTCCTTTTATTTCACACCAAGTATAAACACGGTTAGGAGTGAGCAGAAAAAGACCGAAAATCGATCCGACCAACCAAAACCGACCTCGGTCGGTCGGTTTATTGAAAGTATCTATCGGGGTCGATTTTGTCATTGGTAAAATCGACCGATCAGTCGGTCGGATCGAACTGACCGAAATATAAAAAAATAATAAAATAATAAATATAATAATAATAATTATTATTATAATAATAGAAAACTGTAAAAGTAATAAAAATTATAAACATTTTTACATATATTTTAATTAAATAATTAACTGATTAAATAATAAAAATAATAAATAATTTAAAAAATAATTAATTAACAAAAAAAATAAACCAACCAATCGAACCGGTCGATCGGTCGATTTTAGTCGGTTTAAGGCCAAAATTTTTTTTTTAAAAAAGCCAACCGTTAGGGTCGAAAACCGATCCCGATCGACCAATGATCACCCCTAAACACAGTATTTCTGTTTTTTTTTTTCTTCTTCTTCAATCTAACTAAGGTTGTATTTTGTTATCATTCAAAATGAAATCTAACCCTAGGAATTGTATTTCGATTTTTAATCCAATTATATGAGCTAAAAACCTTAGGGGTTTCAAGGTATGAAATGCCCTAAGATGTAAATTTAGCCTAAATTACAGTGGAACTCAAGCTTACATTTCAATTGTATTACTTGTGTTGAAGGAATGCCATTAACATTCTAAGTTGATCAATTAGAATCACAATTTTTTGCTTCGATCTAATACCATTAGGGGTTAGAGACGAACATATCTCGCACAAGTAAATGGAGAAAAAACTTAGACATAAGTTATCCTTTGCCCTAGACATAGGGATTAAAAACTCTAGACTTAATAAATTTACTGAGCCAAAATATCTAAGGAAGAGGGGCTATAGACATGTATGTCACTCACTTAGCCTCCTAACACCTAATTATTAGGCGAATAAGAGTAGTAAATTTTGTCCCTAATTGAATGTAAAAGAGGGTGACATTGAGTTTGTGGTTTGCAATTTACAAATTAGGGCAAGGATAATTCTTGAGCCCTATTCATTTCCATTTAGATTTTTGTTGAATTTCCTACTCATTTATATTTGAAGTTTAGATTTCTGCGAAGTTAGAGTTTGCAACCTGCATTTTTACTTGATTTGTCATTGAACTCAACATAGCTAATTTTTATTTACTTTGTTATTTTGCACCAACAATCCAAAAAAAAAATTAATTTTGCATTTTCAATTTCCAACTTGCAATTCTTCTCACAATTTTGTTCAAGCAATATTTTTATTACTTCGTCCCCTGTGGGATCAATACTCAAGAATATTACTGTTTTTATTACTTGTATCGACAATGTGCACTTGCATTAAGGTTGGACATAATTACTTATTTTTTTCACCCTAAAGTTCACCTGATGACCAACACTAGTTCTTCTTTTCATAGGTGTGAGTTTGAATCATATCTCACCCACATTTGTAATGCATTGAAGAAGCAACAATTTAATTAAAGTTCACCTGATCCGACTAATAACATGAGGTTATAATAATCTGTGGGTTATTATAGTCTGTGAAACATATAATATTATTTAAAATGCAGAGTAGTATAGTGTGGGATTATAATAGTCTGTGTTTGAGATGCATCGTATTTCACAGATTATTATAACACGGGTTATAATAACCAGTAGGCCAAACAGACCCTTAGAGTTTAAAACTATCTCTTTTTAGTTCATAAATTTCGTAATTTTACAATTTCACCCCGAGGTCCTCAAAATGTTTCACAATAATCTCTATCATTAGGTACAAAAACAAACCAACGACTTAACATTTTTTCCATTTATTTTATACTATTTTTTTCATAATGCGACATTATCAATAAAATTATATAATTTGTTTCATTCATTTTCAAAAAATAAAAATAAAATGTCTTTTTTTATTTCTTTTTTTTTCTCTCTCTCTCTCTGCCCCCATCTCTTTCCTTCTTAGTTCTCATCCAAACTTCAAGAACTATAATATCACATCTAGAGATGTCACGGGGCAGGGTGAGACCGGAGAATGGCTCTCCGTCTCCGTTCTTGTCCCTCATTTCATTCCCCGTTCCCGCGAAATTCTCCATTTAATTTTGCAGAGAACGGGATGGAGATTCCCCGCGGGAAATTCGCGGGGATCGGGTTCCCTGCTGGGTGGAATTTTATTTTTCTAAATTTTATTAACTATTTTTTTTAAAAAAAATTGTATTTAAATTGTTAATTATTATTTAGAGATTTCTAGTTAAGAGACATTTTTTCAATTTCTTTAGAAAAATAAAATGATATTTAATAAAATTTTAGACTTATGGTTTATTAGATGTATACAAATATATATATTTAAAATTAAATAAATTAATCGAAGCGGGAACGGGGTCGAGGTCGGGGATGGAGAATGTATTCCCCGCCCCGTTTAACCAACGTGGAAAATTTTATCCCTACTCACTCCCTCATTTACCGCCTAAAACAGATCCCTGCTCCGCTAAAAGCGGGGCCCCGCGGGGAAAATGGACATCTCTAATCACATCTTATATGTATCTAAATCTTTCTTTTCTCAAATACTCTATGTAAAGAAAACCCATAAAACGGAGTTTGTTATGAGTGCTTAGCTGACATAAGTTAGAGTTAACAACTTTGGTGTATTATTTGTTGTAATAAATTTATATAAGGACATGCGTACTATTTGATCATTAATGGAGGAGACTTAATAAAATCTTCTCTCTCATTGATCACTCTATATTCATTTTTCCCTTCGAACTAAACTATGTTATGGTACCAGAGCTTTTTTTTAGGTCTCACGACCAAAAAAGATCCAAGATGAGTACTTCACCAGAGAGAAGCTCTTCCAATCTCATCAGTACCTCTCAAAACAACAAAATAGTTAATATTGGTAACAAGATAACCACAGTAAACTTTGAGGATGGAAATTTTCTCTTATGAAAACTTCAAATGTCCATAGCACTTCGAGGGCATGGCTTACTGAGCTTTATTAGTGACGATGGCGAAATATGAGCATAATCTAAAGTAAATTCGATCATAATAAGTTTAAAACATATAAATGACATATAAAGTATAGTGAGACTAGGTATGAATATATGACGTTTTTAATTGACCAAATTTGATTTGAGGGCCAAGTGGCAACGACCAACAATGGTTGGTAGTAGGTAAAACAGAGACTGATCTTGATCTTGATCTTGGAACATGACCACATAAAAGTAGAAAGAAGCACGACCATTTTTTTAAAAAAAATAAATTTCCTTTTCTTTTTCTATTTCTTTGGGATTAAATAAAATAAAAGGCAAGAAATTCGGTAGTGGGCTCCACAAAGTCTCAACCCCAAAAATTAGAAAATTAGAAAATTATTTATTTTTCAAAAAAAAAAAACTTATGGTTTTTAGGGTTGAGATAAACGCACTATGAATAAAGTAGGGCAACCAATACCATGACTTTTTGGGTCCCACCAATACCTAAAACTCCCACTCTCACCAACCCCATCTTCTCACCAAACTTTTCCCTCCCTCCAACAATTTTGCTATCATTTTTCCATTTTTTAACTCGCTGAGGTATTAATAATTTTTGTCATCTCGAATATAGTTTAACTAGGTTAAGATATACGTCATCGATCAAAAGATTAGAGGCTTGATAAGGTATCAATAATCTTTAGGTTAAATTACCATTTTACAACGTGAACTTTAAAAAGTGTGTAATAGGTTTCTAATTTTTTAATTATGAATTTTTAAATTAAAAAAGTATTTAGTAAGTCTCTAACGTATGTATTAGATATTTTTTTAAAAAAATATTGATCTAGATACAAAATTGAAAGGTTACGGACTTGATAGACGCGAGATTCATTGTTGTGTTTAATAATTTTGTGAATTTTAAAAAATGTTGAACAAGTCAATGGTCTATTCAACAAAATATTAAAGGACTGTTTGGGGCGATGAGTGAGTTATAATAACAAAAGTTATAATAGTTTGTGGGTTATTATAATCTGTGTAATCATATAATATAATTCAAAATGTATGGTAGAATAGATTAGTGTTATAATAGTCTATATTTGGGGTGTAGAGTATTCTATTGGTTATAATAACACAGGTTGTTATAACTTGTGCTCCAAACAGACCCTAAGGGACTATTTGGGGCCTTTAGTGGGTTATAATAGTTTGTGGAGTTGTGAAATTTATGTTAGAATGCAGAGTTATTTAGTCTGGGTTATAATACTATGTGTTTGAGGTGCAGAATATTCCGCAGACTATTATAACTTAAGCTATTATAACACACACCCCAAATAACCCCTAAGGGGCCGTTTGGATTGAGGAGTTGGAGGGAGTAAAAGTTGTAGGGAATAAGAGTAAAGAAGTCTGTGGGACTCACAAAAATGAGTTAAAAATCGGTGGGGCTCACAAAAAAGAGTTTAAAATCTGTGGGACTCACAAAAAAGAGTTTAAAATCTGTAGGGCCCATAAAAAAGAGTTGAAGAAATAGTTAATAAAACTGTAGGACCTACAAAAAGGAGTTAATAACTCTTTGGGCCAAACAAGGAGTTGGGGGAGTTATTAACTCCTCCCAACTCCACTCCCCTCCAACTCCTTAATCCAAACGCCCCCTAAAAGTTTAAGAACTAAATATCTTTAAAATTTATGGATCTATTAGAAATAAATAGTGAAAGTTTAAGGATATATTAGATTTTTTTATATATATCAATTTTAGAGACTTACTAGACACAAAATTAAAAGCTTGAGATACTTATTAAACACTTTTTAAAATTCAATAACTTATTAAACACTAACGTAAAGAGTTGAATTTTTAAACCATGTATTAGTAATGTTCTATTCTAAGAAATGCACACCAAAATTCTTTTCTCATGAGCCATGGATGGGTGTGCTTTATCTTATAGTTTTGCCTAAAATGTTTTATCTTGCAATTTGTAACACACATTTACTTTCACTTATAATATTATTCTATATACTTCTTTTTCATTGATAACTTTATATATATATATATATATATGTGTGTATATATACATATTTTTTCTTATCCAACTTAAACATAAGTCGAGTAGTTAATTTACCTCTATTACAAGTAGTAATAAGTAAAAGAATACCCCAAAAGTATAAGAATACTCACCTTCTAGTTTGTATTGTAATATTTGTTTTAAAAAATTTGTTTTTTTTATTATTCTCCTTTACACATATTTTTTCTCACCAAAATTTCTAGTAGATCCTCTTTACATATTTTATACTTTTATTCATCTATGGCTTCTCATGCACTTTAATTTCTCTCATTTCTCTCCTCTTATACATGCGATTTCTTTAAGGTTAAAATACTTTTTAAAAAATCAGAACAAAATAATTAACTGATTTGTTATTAAGGTCACCTCATCCCCTCAACGTGTTTGGATTTGGTTCCTCTTAATCATGAGTCATATTTAGCATCATATGAGTTAGGCTCTTTTTTAATTAATTTTAATCCAATTTTGATCTCTAAATTTTCATACATGCATAGTTTTCAATTGTTTATTTTATTTATTTTTTTTAGTTTAATAGATATGGGGCATATTTATTATGTTATAGTTCAACAATATGTGAGAGTGAGAATTTAAATCTCTACTATTCTAGTAGAAAGTATATGTTTAATTCTTTTGCAAATCAAAATTTTGTTTTATTCTTAAATTTTACATTAAACAAACCATTTTAGTACCCTCTTATTTAAGATGTTCATTTAATCTGCTAGGAATCTCGATTACACTGAGAATGAGAAAAGAGTTGAGAGAATTTTCTCCATGTTGGCTAAACAGGTATTTCGTCCCCGTCTCGACCCTAACCCTACCATGATTCTCCACCTCCCCCAATTAGTTAGTATATATATATATATATATATATATATATATATTATTGGCTATAAAAAATTATATAAAAAAAACTAGGTAGGAATTAGTTGAAAACTATTTTTAATTTAAAAGACAATGTTGTAATATTGAAATTTGGATTCTTAGAAATTAAGTTGTTTCAACCCTATAATATTATTATCTAGGGTACATTATTGTTTTTTTTAGGACATTTTATAACTTTTTCTTTAAATAGAAATTATATTGAAAATTATTCTTTTAGAACTTGTGGGAAAGAAATGTTATTATGGTTGAGCATAAATTTTTTTTTAAAAAAAAGAGAAAAAATTTGCAAGAAATCTGATCCACGAATCTCTGGCGGGAATCTCCACCTCGATCCCCGCAAAAATAAATGAAAATTTTCGTAGAATGGAGATTAATGAAATAGGTGGCGGGATGGAGACGAAAAAACCTCTTTCGCGGGAATGACAATTGAAATAGATGGTGAGGGCGGGGACATTTTCTCGCATTAACTCACCTCGACTCCTCACCGACGGCGGAAACTCATTGGCGACCACGAACCGGCGACCACGATCCGGTGACCATGAAGTGGAGAACACAAACCGGTTTCATTCACATTTTGTTTCTTTCTTCCGACGAACCAACAACCACGAAGTACGGGTTTTTTCATTTTCTTTATTTCTTTTGGTTTCACTATTTGTAAAACAATTTTAAATGTTGCAGACGAAGTGTTTGATCTTTTTACTCAATGAAAATGAACTTGGATTTCATTTCGAGTTTCTAATCTTGGGTTATATGATAATGATTTTTTTTTATGTTCACTTCAAGTGTTTTTCTTTCATTCATATCATTCTTTTTAGGTTCTATAGTCGTTATTTGGTGATGTCTCTTTTTTATATACAAAGTTTTCATTGTTTATTGGGTGCGAGAAAGGTGCGAGACAAGTGCGAGACAAGTGCGAGAAAAAAAACAAAATGTAAAACGAGCGTTTTCCTTTGGTTCTTTCATTTTTGTGGTTATTTATACATGTCTAGCTAGGTCTTGGTGATGACTTTTGATTTTTAGCCAAATTTTCATGGTTTATTGGGTGCGAGAAAGGTGCGAGAAAAAAAACAGAATGTAAAACGAGCGTTTTCCTTTGGTTCTTTCTTTTTTTTTGTGGTTATTTATGCATGTCTAGCTAGGTCTTTGTGATGACTTTTGATTTTTAGCCAAATTTTCATGGTTTATTGGGTGCGAGAAAGGTGTGAGACAAGTGCGAGAAAAAAAAACATAAAGTAAAACTATATGTCTTTTTCATAAATAGATTATTGAATTCTTGTCTAATTATTTTTTTTTCTTTTTCCTTTTGCAGAAATTAAGCAAGTGCGAGAAAGGAGTTCCAACAGCAATTACCATGCACCCATGCAATTGCTGCAGCAAGAGCTCGGAGTATAAATGTGTATGGCTTATGTAATCGCTATTATACTAATGAATGTTTGCTAGCAGCATATGTGGAGCCTATTTATCCTGTTGGAAATGCCTCGGAGTGGAAGACATCAGCAGACTATGTGGAAATGAAGGTACTACCTCCAAAAGTAGTGGTTAGGGTTGGTCGACGCCAGA